>JAQISU010000010.1:14802500-16002500 GCA_029339505.1 Unio delphinus
ATCATATAAATGTAACAAACTAATTGCAACTAATACTATTTATATCAATCACATTGTTACAAAGGTGCAATACATTATATATAAACTTCATGAAAATGCGTGTATATTTCCTCTGAAATTTAGGCCAAGATATATAATTGTAATTAATATTAGAATGAAGAAAATTCAGATTGTGCAATATTTCTAACTAGAGGTGTATAGTTTTTGAAATTTATATTGTTTGTTAATTGTTAGATAACGTTTGCTAATTTTTATGTGTTGCCTCTATATGTGTCGTTGCATTAACGTTGTGTCGTGGTTTACATTAAGGCCTGAAAGACAGTGTATATTTTGATACACAAGGGAAGATCTAGGAGTGATGATTATGTCTTACGATAAATATTAGGCTTTAAACTTGTCGCTAAAACAAATGCAATAAAATCTCTAGAACGTGATATAAGGCATTTCCCGATGGTTACAAATGATACACTGGATAACACAGTACAAATATACAAGATGGCATCGTTTAATTGCTCTTATCAGGCTAGCTGAAAGCGACAGAAAACATTCTAATGTGATATAATGGATACAAGTTTCAAGACTCCATTGAAGAAAATGACATGCCAAAGATATAAACGTTAATTGTGATTTGTGCATAATGATGGCGACTATTTTGTTCATCACGTTATAACATTTAATTTCCACCTGTTAAGTGAAAAGTACCAACCGGTATGGATTTTGAATTAATGTGTCCAGACGTTGTCCTTCTAATCCGCCAATAATTATATTTTCATATGAGTGAAATATCTTAGTTCCCATCGCTGTTTAATGTATCTGGATGTACTTCTTGCAATTACAATCACGTATGTTGAGCTTTGACGTGGCATTATTAGTAAATAGAGTAGATGACGTTGATCTCTTGTTATACTGGGTTTTCCATCCTTTCTTCACAACTTCCAACTAAGTCAAAATATACAGCTTGGCTGTGTAAAATGCACCAACCCCGAACGTCAATTGTGTATATACATCTTTTATTACTTTATCTCTTCTTGTAATTTGCCCCTAGTGAATCCGACATGTAGTAATCAAACAGTTGTTATTTCAAGCGTGTGTCATTATATGCAAGTTGGTTTAAACTTCACGAATTATTTATTTAGCTCGAATTAGTACCTTTTTCTCTCTCTTACGCATTCACACTCTCTGTATATATATATATATATATATATATATATATATATATATATATATATATATATATATATATATTAAACGCACACATGGCTCTCTAATCAAGAGCAGTAAATACTGATGTCAGAAAACATTTGCGTAGAATGATACGTATAACATATATGGATACGTATAATATATATCGTATCTTTCATAATTCATAATACTGGGTCATTCAAAGGAAAATAAATTTAGATTATGTAGAGATTATGTGTACATATATACACTGCTCATGGGAAGAAATGTCATCCGAGATCGTGTATGCAAGGGAGACACTCTGACTCTCAATGTTTCATTATTGCGATGAAACAGCATTAAGGATATTAGGAAAACAAACACTGACGGCCTTTCATTGACATATATTGAGTTACCAATTGTTCATTCTAGTCACGGGTGTATGATACATTCTGGAATGTAGATAATTGGAGATTAAACATTTGTATGTTGTTACAAAATAACAAAGTGTCAATTTGTGACCTGTTGTTGACCGTGTCAGCACTCCAAATGCATTAGAAACATTTACAATTTCCGAACAGTCACTTATACATATTTAGATTAGAGTCATGTGACATGCTTCTAAATGGTACTGTTGGAAAATGAGAGAGAGAGAGAGAGAGAGAGAGAGAGAGAGAGAGAGAGAGAGAGAGAGAGAGAGAGAGAGAGAGAGAGAGAAAGAAGGCGTGGGGAATTTGTGCAATAATTTCAAACACTTGGACAGGAATACTAGATTATCCAGATTATTTGCGCATCAAAAGGATAACAATTATGTAAATGGCTGCAAGTCTGGTCAAATCATTAGTGTTTTCTCCCACTAAAAACAAATGATTGCCTCAGCAGATAAAATGAGAACACCAGATCAGCACCAAATACCCGTTTCAGCCTCCACTCTTGATGTATTAGATGTACCAGGACTACCATTAGCATTTGCAGTCATTTCTTTTTTCTCACAAAATTCATTAATGACAGAAAACGGTATAAATGGGACAGAGACCAACATTCTGATCTGCATTAAGTTATCTCAAGTAAAGATCCCAGTTAGTAGATGAAATATGTGATTCATTAGGTTTACATATCTGACTAGATCTAAACTTTCTCCTTTTAGGCATGACCTATTTCAGTTTAATATGTAGACTTGACAGGCAATGATACAGGTTGTATTTACATTAAATAATGACACCCGATGAAAGATCCTCGTATATATGACATACATATAGCATCGTTTACAAATCATATTACCGCGAGTAAATGTCGCGAACTCTGGACATGTGTCATATCGAAGTTTTAATACTAATTCGAAGGGCAACACCTTCCGTTTCACCCCTAATCACTGTAGATTGTCGACGTTCATCACGTTTTTAAATATCGAATCTGAGGTTGAATCACGAATTTGAAGTCGAGAGACAAAGGTGTCTCATGCCAAGAATTTCTCCTTTTCTGTCCATTTCATGTTATTAACTCATTTAAAGTAAGACCTTTTTGCTATGCCAAAATCAGACGTTTGCTATAATCAGCACACATTTGATAATTATTCTTCATTTCTTATGGTTGAAATAAAATGTTCGTTCACTCATTTATTTGCTTTCAAACAGATTGAAGAAAGAAAGTATATAAAATCTAAAATACAAAGGACGCCAGCTGAATGATGTAATCATCAGTTAAATTATATAAGAGCGTAGAACGTTAGCACAATAATCATTTTCCTTTGACTTTAAACCGTTATTTTGAAACACTGCTATAAGAGCATTAATTATATTTTACAAAATCTTTCAGACATGTTGTAAAATATGTACAAATTTTGTTACTTATCAAGTATAGTAAATGATCTTGACCTTGATGCGAAATATAGTCGCAATATTTTTCAATTTAGTTATTCTTCCATAAAAACGAATCGCATGTAACGAACTAGCTGAATTAGGTTTAGAGGTTTTAAATATGGTGAGTATAAAGAGATATTTCGTTACAGAATATGAAAAACCGAAAAGTTCAGCTCACACTTTTCTTGGCATAGCATTTTGTAGTTCATGAGATTGTTGATCGTCTCGTCATATTAGGTAAATTGATAAAATGTTTTTTTTTTAAATTACTTGATTATCGTTTACTGATTATTCATAATCAGACACTCTTATAGATATTCAGCCGATTTATGAAAAGACAAAAGCTAGAGCATATCTAATGCTTTTACAATGAATATACTGTTTGTGACTTATTTTCGTTACAGATAACCCTTGCATACATTTTACTTCTATAACTTGTATGGGCCTAACTAGAATAGCAATGTTTATATTTGTTTGTTTGATTAGGATTTTTAACGTAGCTTTAACAATTTTTCAGTCATATCGCTACAATGTCTGCATTGAGGCAGTTTATAGTGATGTCTAGCACTGAGACATCATTCCGCAGACATGTAGCATGATGTCTCACCCAGTCACATTATCCTGACACCAGGCCGACCAGTCCTAACACTAACTTCTTAATGCTGAGCGTCAAGCGAGGCAGCTGTTAGTACCATTTTTGTAAGTCTTTGGTATGACTCGGCCGGGGATCGAACCGACGACCTCCCGCTTTCGGGGCGGACGCTCTAACCACTAGGCCACCGGAGCGGTTGCAATGTTTATATATCTAATGTAAAATCATACGTGTTAAAATAAGCAATAGAACAGGATGTATATTTGAAAAGAGAAAACTGCGGAGAAAGAAATATGACTAATGGTCAAGCAATAGACTAAATCAGTCTTTCACAAACAAAGGCTAACAATCCAGAACCGGACATGCTGATTCGGATAGGTCATGAACATTTACATCCGGGAATTCTAAAGAAAATATGGTATAAAACTGGACCGAGCTCAGTACAGACCACATTCTCACCTGAGCAGAACATTGTGACAACACTTTACGAGTTTTTCAAGTAAGTAAATCTTATCATTCTCCACTTTTTTGTGCAGAATTCTAGCAGAAAATGTGGACAATTTAGTTAAGGATTGCTGATATTAATTATTGTTTTGACATAATTCTTCTTGAAAATGTAACAGGGCATAACCATCCTAAATCAGATCACGGTGGGTAAACTTAGACGTTTAAGACTTTCTTGTTAATAATTGTCTCTGAATATTTGAACAAAGATGTAAAAATTCTTTTATTTCCACTCTTTTGCATTTAAAACGTGATGAGTTTATTTAAAGGCACAAATTGTTTTTGATTTATATGCCATATTTTATGCGCCTGAGTCTGATTTCATTCCAGACAGGTTCTGGTCTCCCTTTCTCTTGCAGCAGCGCATGAATAAACTCTATAACAATTGATCTAATCTTTAATCGCATGAAAAGATGGGGTCCTACTTTATTTAGCCCGAAACATAAAAGAGTATGCCTATCGTACGGTTTAAATATATGAAGGTTTTGTCTTCAAGATTTAATGGTTCATCCATAGTGGGAGGCAGGCAAACGTATCATGAGATATGCAGAAGGTGACATTTCTAGCACCGAAAGACATTTGTGTTTCAAAGTGCTATAGATTAGATAGCTGACTACTTTGTTTATAAACCTTTGTCTATTTAATTTTATAGTTATTTTACTGGTCTTCCAAACTTTTTTATGGTAAATAATTTTGCTGAAACAGTAATCGTTTGTGGAACTCTCAACAACTTATGAAAGGAACATTAAGTCAAAGTTTGTATGAATACTTCCGGCTTTAGTTCGAACATATTCTATATTGAGTGAACCTAGCTAGATTTCTAGTATTCAAGTAAACTATTAATTTATATATCACTTTTGAAGATATGAAAATAAATAAATGGAAACATTCAAATCTCAGATATACGATGTAAGTTATTTGATGTTATTCTGCACAGAATGAATATTCTCTTTGATTTTAAAACCAATTTAATAAGAATGCAATTATTTCGAATTTTTCGTCCCTGTTTTGCTTTTTTGAGGCAATGTAAAATGTATATAAAATAACAGCCAAATAATCATTCATTGGAAGACTTAAGATAGCTATGTAAATGTATTCTTAGCTGCGATATTGAATAATAAATGAACGTGAATGAAAAGAGTCGAATGGTCCACAATTCAGCCGTTTCTTCTCTAGTATATATTATCTCAGCACATATATATACCTTGTGCATGGTGTGGTGCTTAGCTATTGTCATTCGGTCTTACAGTAATGCTCACTGGCTGGTAAATTGTTTCAATCCATTTCTGAAAAATTGGTTTTATTGTTGGAATACATTATATCGTTGATCAGGTGAACATATCAGTTGTTATTTTATAAACAAATAACTCATTCCTGATCTATATCACCTGTTGATGATCAGTGGGCACGGATCTGGAAACAGATACAGTTAGGAAGGAATTATTTATTTAGAATCTTCTTTCAAATGACTAAACCGTTCATTCCGTTTCAATTAATAATTACTTTACATTTTGTGAATTCGTTCAAAGAAATTCTTGAATGTATCAGTAAGTTATATCTGCACTTTTAAAACAAGCACAATATATTTTTAACATTTTACATTACATTTTTGGACTTCTGATAACACATTTAGAATTATTTGGCATTTATTTCACTATATTTTGAGTATGTAGCAAATATTTATTTTGTATTCTAGCCTTAATGTACTTGTTTGTTTTACTTGAATTGCTGGATTCAATGCGTACCGTTCATTTGTTTGTGACCCATATTTGTAACCATAGATTCGTAGTTATCCCAGTATGAGGCAAATGACGCGAAGTTCATTCGCAGCATTCCAAAGGTGCACAACTAAACACCATTCAAAGAAATTGTATTCATTTGAAAGCATATGCGTTAACACCTGGTACCGTTAGGAGTATGTAACGTTAACAAAGTAAATCGAAAAGTGAAATCAACAAGAGTTTTTTTCCAAAACGTTCTTGGACAGGACCAAATGTATATGTTCTAAATGTGTTCCAATATTGAATGTCCTGATGTATTAATAGCCCTTACGGTAATGATGTGTCAACAGGTTTCATATATTAAAATCATGCCATTAGAACATTTTTTAATGAATTCACAACACAACAATCCGAGAAGAGTGAATTTACCAAACTATCATTAAAAGACTTTATATTGCACGAATAAGTTTAATATAATTTGATTCCTCTAACAATATATGTGAGCACAACATTAAAGAAATCGAGAGAGCGAATTGAAAGACGAACGCATTCATTATGTTATAATAACCTTATATGAATCGATAGGACACCGAACATTACCAAATTGCTTGTCAAGAGATGGGTTCAAGAACAATCTAAATATCTTAATAAAAGTCTAGACCATTGATAACATAACTAAGTAAACAATGTATTTCTAACTTACAAACAAGATTATACACACCTTAGGCGCTGAAACACTATCCTCAACAATGGGAAGACCCTCAAGCACACAAGATAAATTAAATCCATGTGATTTGGTGCTACGAAATTTGTACTTGTCAGTGTGAGAGTTTCCATGATGTGAGCTACTAGGAATAGAGTAGTAGAATTTAAATGAATCGAATCAATTGCCTTGAAATTTAAAATTACTTATCGTGATTACGATTAGTCTTTGTAACTTTCCCTAGAATTATTTTATAATCAGTCAAATATTGTATCTCGTGGATTAATACGTTTAAACTAAGCAAATATAAATATATATTTACAACATTGATAAATGTGTAAATATGTCCCATATTGGTACATTTACTAAAATACAACTTTGGAAAATGGGACGCAATAAAACCATAATACTTTTCCAGCATAAAATATTCGAGATGTCTAAGTACAAATTATATTGTCCTTGATTACTGGACTGATGACAAGGGTCATATTACATAATGAACATGGAATCGTGCAAGAGCATCTCTCAACTCTAATACATAAAGTTGTCTCTTTACACGATTAACCGTGAAAGCTTCCTGAGAAATGTGTTTAAAGATATTTCATGTGTACATATATTGTATTGGTTTCGCTCCTCTTTTCAGAACACATGTTATTGTTTCCAAAACAAAATTCATTTTTGTTTTCATGTACGACCTTCTCAGCGACATTTCGAACGTTTTAAAGTATATCAAAGAATGGACAAATCAGCCACGCCATATTATAATCTACCGTAATGAGGTCGGTCGGATCAAAATTGACTTATTCTTGAATGTTGTTTTTAAGGATTGTCAAAGAAGGCCATATCATTGAGTTATAATGTTTTGTCTTTTTGGATTAAATCTATTTAATACCTTTAACTACACACTTTTGTT
The DNA here is from genome assembly GCA_029339505.1 of Unio delphinus. NCBI lineage: Eukaryota > Metazoa > Mollusca > Bivalvia > Unionida > Unionidae > Unio > Unio delphinus. Next base: position 14,809,954 of record JAQISU010000010.1, read on the forward strand.
CTCTGGTCTGAGAGTCACCTTCTATTTACTGCATATCGTGCAAGTCGAACAAATGAGGAACAACAATAATCCAGAATATTAAGTAATTTAATATTTTCTATATGGGTGATTTGTCAGCAGCGTGCGCAATAACGAATTTGTATCATTGTTCTAATGTTATATAAAATACGAACACCAATCGCCTATTGATGTTTATATTATTGTCTTACGAATGCCATTATAACTCGTTCTAATATCCACAGGCGTGAGTGCAGTGAAGATGTCTCCTAGTTTAGTAACAGGTCTGCTGTTCGCAGCTATTTTGATCAACATGAAGTAAGTAATACCAAATTGATATTGGCCATAACCTATCAAATCTTTAGCTCCACATATTTCATATTTTGTATATTTGTTAAGCTCTCTTGACCAAATAAAGTTTAATGACAATGTCTTTTGCCAATAATTGGGCCTAACATTTTATGCAAAGTTAATTGCTTTGCTAGTTTAATTCTAACAATACCTGTTATCTAAGCTTTAAAGTCTTACATGTATTCATTCGAACAATGTGATTGGCCAGTCCTTAGTTATAAAATATAAATTACGGAAACATTAATCACAGTAACACAATATTGACGTAATATATATGTATACAAACAGAAGTGTGGAATGCAGCATTAAGTTTTCAGATGCTGGCACCTCGAAATCACAGAAGATAATGTCAGTACATCGGAGTCTTCTCGAGAGTATAAGGAACGATGTGAAGAACGTAAGGACAATTGTCAAAGTCGCTTACCCAGGTAACATTAAGCATTACCAGTCACTGCTCATTACATAATTAAACAATCTCAAAATTAACAAAACAATTATGCATTTCTTGATAGAACACGGATTGTTCTCCAAATTCCTTAAGAAATTAAGATAAATACATGGCGGATGATATAACAGGGCGGATGGCTTAACGGGAATAACAGAATACATCAAACATTCGCAATGGGACAAAGATAAGACTACCTATATCCCATATAACTAAATAATGAACGATATGTAAATATGAAATTTATAAATTCATTAAGAATAATAAAAACATCATTCACTCACGAATTGATATGATATACAAGTGACAATTCGTTACATGCAATAGTGTCTTTATCTATGCATTTCTTATGCATTCTGGGTAGGAATAAGTCAATAAAATCGGCACTTCACAAATATTCTTAACTTAAACCTTAAATGTTAACTTAAACCCTAAATGTTAAATGTTTCCAAACAATTACCAAATGAAAGTTAGATGACGAGGATGAACTCACAGTACCAATCAGATCTAAGGACCATAACTACAATTAACTTGTCGTTTACAATTTGATTTGTATGGCGCATACATATAGTTAGGTTGTGTACATCTTTATGTAAATTGTAATTGTCTTACAAATCTTTCTCTGAGTGGAATAAAGCTGGACATATTACCTTTGCAGGCACTAACCATTGTACGTTTGAAGAGGAAATCATGATTGAAACTGATCCGACAAATGTAGAAACAGATCGATGCTGTGAAGATCATTACAACTGCGAGATCCACCTAAAACCAGGTGAAACTCGCTACGGTCTCAAAAACACGGCCGCCTACTCACTGTAAGTTTATCGCAAACACATCCACAAAAAGCCAATGAATATAACGACTGTAATACGAGACATTAATAATTTACTTAAAATCTCAGTTTGCCAGAAAAAGATATTTTGTGCAATTTTAGAACAGGGGTCTCTAAATAAAAGCAATTAGGCGGAAGTGTGTGTAAAGAATAAATGTATGTATGTATGTATATATGTAGGTATGTATGTATGTATGTATGTATGTATGTATGTATGTATGTATGTATGTATGTATGTATGTATGTATTTACGCACGTACGTACGTATGTATGTATGTATAAATTCATACAGCTTTTAACACATAAAACATCCCATACATATATTTACTTAAATAAGAAAACGAAATGTAAATCTTAGCCAAATAGATTGCATATTACAGAATAGCAGTGTTTAGTTTATTTTGCTTTTACTTGTAAAATCTCACGAACTGAGTTTACACACTTCCGCCCATTGCAGATTATTTTAATGTTTTGCATTGCTCAAGCAGGCAACGAAAGACGGGGGAGTACACCGATTGCATACATTGTGTAATGTTAGTACGCTGTAACATATATTTTTATTAATATATCAACTGATTGAATTCCTTATAAATATCGGCATAACCATCACAAAATAAACCTGCTAGTCAAACATACTGCAACAATCACGATTGTCTGACAACCAGTGAAAGCTTGTAAACACCTATTCAAACACCATCTGTTTCTCCAGATCGGGATGTGACTGTGATCAAAAGTTTTTTGAGTGTTTGGTTCGTTTAGCGACTTCGGACACAATCAAATCCAGTGATAAACTTGCAGCAACAGATTTCGGGAAAATCTTCTTCACCTTTGTCAAGCCTAAATGTCTGTTAGAAGACCACCCACTTGTTTGCACTGAGCGCGGGTAAGAGATACAACTAATACTTGAAATTTTATCCAATATATATCCGTTTACATTCACTTTTCTCTTTTCATCATACAATTGTTTGCAGACTTGCATCTCTGCCTTACATCTTCTTGCCTGTATGTTCAATGATATTTGTAATGTGCAAAATATGATCATTTTTCATGACATGTCCTTTAAAGCAGTACCCCCAATTTGTGATACCATTATAGCAAACCATATTATCCAAGATGCCATCCTGATCATTATAATAGTACAATGGGTTGAAGCCTACTTTCGTTATCAGGACCAAAATCTTACAATAAAAATATATCAAGTTACACTTATTACATGTTTCTTAAACAAAACAATAATATAGTCTAATAACATATCCAAGGCACTACAGCTTAATAGAAGAATGGATTATGAACGTATAAACAAAACAGACGAACTCGAAAGATGATGAAATTAGAACATGCGCATTACAGAACTTAGAAGATTACTTATGTATCTCATTGTAACGTTAGTGTATCTAGAAGTCTTCGTTTCCTCTTGCAAGTATATCAGATACGTTTCTGCAATTCTTATGTACTATATAGCCCGAAACTGATTTTGAGTAATGGTAAACCTCAGTACTTAAATGAATATTACGTTTCTAGTAATTCACAATAATAATAAAGTGATTATCATAACCAATATATTTAACTATGGAATTGTGTGTATGTTTAAGTAACATTCATCATAATGTTACAAAGAATTTGTGCTCTATGGATATAATGATCATGATTTCAAAGCACTCTAGCAGCAGCAGGGGCGAATCAGACAACGTTTTAGAGGCGTCAATTCGGCAAACAAAGGCTTCCTCCACAATCGAAAAAAGCGTCAATTTGGCAAACTAAGACTTCCTTGTAAATGTTTTATAGAGGCTCATTTGGCAAAAAAAAGACGCCACAATTGTTGTCGCACCACTTGCTGCTGCTATGGGGTTAACAATCCTTTAACGATGAAAGTCATTTAGGATTTCACAAACAGACTAATTTGTAGAACCTCATCTTGTAAATCAATCAAAGTATTGGACTGGTCAGTGAGTTTAAAATTAATTCTCGTTAGTGAATCATTATGACATCGCATATAGACTGTATTGATTGGGGACTCAGTTATTAGAAATCCTGGAGGAGCTGTTTGTGCAAATGAATATAAAATATATCCCTGTTGGGGTTGATTTGTTCGCTCGAGATTTAATTGATAGCTTCCTTCCATAACATTACATACTAAATTCAATGCTATCACCGAGGATATATTCACATTTTGAGGAGTGATATGTCTACAACCGCCGTCTGGGTCTTTATTATGTGTGAGGATTTTTGTTTGTGGTTTCCATTTGTTGAGTATCAGAGAAAAGTTTTCTTGAATAAGATCATTAACAGATTTGTTTAGTTCATCTGCGTTATACCCAATAAACTTGAAATCGGGTAAATCAGTTTCTTTGATTCTGTAGCCGGATTGGAATTTTTCTCTATATCCGTTGTTGTCATCAATTATTAATTGAATTATTCGTTTGTTGATATATTCCATATCGGATACAAGTTGATTTAATATCCTAACACATTTTATGATCTCATCACGTAGCCTTGTTATATCAGAGAGATGCTCTTGGAAACTCCATCCTAGTTGTTCTAGTTGTGTTCTATGAAATTGATTAATCTCTTTCAAATAATCAATGATGTTAGTTAACGTAAATGTAATTACAATAGATGAATCAGGAGTTTTCTCACAAACAAAACCATTGCATGGAATTGTTATCATGAAATGTATATTGAACAGAGGTTAATGTTGCATTTTTTATATCAGATAAATCATCTCAATATGATGGGTTGATTTCATGATATGATTTTTCGTCTATGACATAATCAGATTTTTTTGGTTTGGGTATTTGATAAGATGCCTCAGCTGGTATTTCAGGCCATCCTAGTATTGTTCTGATTTAACTCTGATAGATATCTACGACATAACTGGGTGAGTTTATCTCAATGGCAGATGATAACGTTGGCTCATGAATTGTTATAGCGATTTTCAATTCATTTCCAGTAATTGATTTTATCCTACGTTGAAATTCGTTATTGATTTGTTCAATTTGTTATGACCCAGATGATAGCGAAACAACGTTCCAGTCTGGAGTCCTGTCTTCTTTATTCTTATTCGCAAACACAAGGGAATTATTTGGTTGTTGACCGCCAAATGATTTTGATCTGATATTAGGCCAACTGTGATACACTCGTAATTTTGCTAACGCTATCTCCTTAACGGGAATCGGAGTAGGGAAATTCACACTGAATTCAGGATTCGTTGAGGTTATTGAGATCATGCTGGTTTTCACCGGTGTGGTATTTTCCACTATTCGTTGAAGTAGTTCTTGTGATGTTTCCATTATTATTATTATTGTCCTGCTCTAATTTCGACATTGCGGAATTATAAAACGTCCCAACGCGTAAAACTCACTATCTGATATTAATGTGTCATCTAGTGACGACGATATCATCGAGGATACTTGTGAGTATGCAGTGGACACAATATGGAATTTAACTACGTAATCTTGTAGTTTGTGCTGGCTGCATGATGATATTTTTTTTTGTTATTATTGAAATAATTTCCGCGATTGTTGTTGCCGCTGATATACAATTTGGAACAGCTATCGGAGCAATCATTGTCATCGAGGAGAGTATAATACCAGGTCCAGTGATTACACTACTCACCAAGTACATGGTAACATCAACTGCGGTGATTCTTTGTCGGTATTTTTTTATTTTTACTTGATACTCCTCACTGTGGGTTTTGAGTTCAGTTTGAAATTCTCTGACCTGATCATAGCGGTATTGAGATACGGAAGGTATCGTCGGTGATAAAATCATTAGTGATGACATTTTATTTATTACAACAGAATTCAATTAAGAATTCCACATACCATGTTACTGAAACCCTAGCCAAATTATTATCAGTGGATGCTATTGTGAATCGTTCAGTTGTATCCTTGTCGATGATCGTTGATATCGTATTGTTGACCCCAGATAAACTCGTTGATGAAATATTAAATTGAGTCGGCGACACTATTTTTAATAGATAAATACCTTTGACGGTCGCGGTCATATTTAATATGTTAGTAGATGGTGTCCACGCAAATGATCCGTGTTGGATCGCATACACGTTATTTATGATATTTTTTTGCTCGTGAGGAACTTTAGTTTTTTCAATGATTGCTATCATCCTCGTAAAATCGTCTTTGAAGTTTTTCATATCTTCGATGGACTTTTTAATAATAGGGAGTTTTAGGTCAATTTTATCCAGCATGGTTGTAAAAAATTGATCAATGATATTTTGACGAAATTATGTAACCTTTTCAACGTGATCTATATATCTGGATTGAAGTATTGCAAGTTCCAACATAGAAGGTTTTATCTCTGTGAGCTTCGGTGTGGTCACTGGAGGATTACCAAAAAATTCTAACAGTGATTTCAATGAATTCGCCGAGGATATATAATTGTTATCGAGTGTTAATATTTTATCTGTGATTGTTGACATGAGGATACCCGGTTTGAGTTTACCCTGATTGGAAAACAACGCGATATCTTCTACTGCGTCGCGTTGTTCAACTAAAATATCATCCAGAGAAACATTAATCGTTTTGAATTTACCCTGACGATCTTGAAACACAACTATTTCATTGGGATCAACACTTTTTAAGTTCAACATCTCGGCTATTTCATCTTCGATTATTTTTTTATATCACCGGTTTCAGATATTTCCGTGGTGGGGTTTTTTCAACATTGATAAAGATTTTCCCCAAATATCGACCATGTTATTTTATATTACTTTCTCTCTCTAAAAAGCGACTACTAGTATATCATTTACGACTTGATGAGGTGGTTTTCTCGATGATGAAATAGAGTCAAGGACATTTAATACTTCTATGCCGCATATTGGTGGGTCATTCATTTCCTGTGTTGGTAGCGTAGAATACCAAGTCTTCATTTTATGAAAGGTGTTTAAGCGGTTTATATAATGCATGAATACTTTAGGCGTCGATTACACGCGGATCAATCACGTATGCAACCCAGTGGGTTCCAGGTCCGGTGCTGTTATCGAGACTAATGATACCGGTTTCAGCGTTGTTTGGTTGTGCCGGCAACTGATCTTTCATAAAGACACCTCTGAAGTTTTTTTAAGCAGCATCGAGTAAAAGAAAATTTGACATCGGCAATATCGAAAAATATCCAAAAAAAAGTCAATAAACCGTTCCCGATATTCTCAGGCCGCTTCCTTTGTACTATGAATACGGGGTTCCAGGTAGTCTTAGACCCTTTCCCTTTTTTGTATCCCTGTCCAGTTGCTTTCTTTAGTGCCATCCCTGCCTCGGTACCAACGGCTCCTAACGCTGCCGCTTTAGCTGGGGCTTCTGCCGCAATCAACGCTGGTAACGCAGCTAACAGTGGAAATATGCCACCTGATTTTATCATGTTTTTTATCGCAGCTGCAGAGAGAGTGATCTGAACACCTTTTTTAGCTTTGAAAGCATCATTAAAGTGTTTTATCTGTCGAGTTGTCAGCGACAATTTATTCTGACCACCAGACATCTGATTGTGTTTCAGCATTATCGTGGTTCCAAATTTTTCAGTTGATTCTGATTGCAATTTCTTGAGTTGACCAGGAGTTAACGTAACACTAATATGACTATATGACATTATATTAATAACAGATTGATCTAATTGTTACATGTTTTTGGAAAACACTACATGGTTTCTACTGGTGCATCGACTACTCTCATTCGTCCACCAGCACCTTCGAGTAGCATTGATTTGTCGCTGAGAATGACAGCAACCGCTCTGTAGTTAACAATAGCACCAGGACGGGCTACACGAGCTATAAAGTGTATATCAACGACGGGTTGTCTTGTTAAATCAAGATGTTCCACTGAAAAGTAATAAATCGGATATTGACTTTTAGAATCCAATTGTGATATTTGCAGACCAGTATCGACATTTTGATCGCGTCCCATATATGACACTAGACGATGATACACGCGTGCATTATGGTTAGTGGTGTAATCAAGTTGTATATCCTCGGATGGCTCCTGCTGTCCGTTTATTCTCAGCGAAACTTCATTAACACCTATCTGATCAAATATCATATGACTTCTTTATTGATCACCAACTCGCGCGTTATTCTGTAACGCAATAAATATATGACGTGGTGCTGAAACACCTTGTTTTGATGCCAGGTGCCATGTAAATGTACCATCAATATTATCCTGTTTAATATCCGTTGTTGTTGTTAGCCAACTTAGCAATGCTTTTCCTCCATGATCCATAAATAATAGTAATCGCTTTTCTGTTGTGATTGATGGAGTCATTACTGGCATCCACAATGGTAGTTTTGTTAAAATAACTTTACTATCAGCAACACCAGCACCGCGCCAGATTGCATCATTATCATCACCCTTTCGCACGAGTGCTACCGTATGCTTCGCTCCATAGATAACTTTTCTAACATTTCTACAGAATCCGAAAGTATGATGCAGTGGAATCGCGCATGAAAATTGTCGACGCTGTCCCTCTAACGTTGCTACGCGTATTGCAAATCCTAAGTTGTAATTAGTAATATTATTTATGACATCAAAAGTACCAGGCGGTCTTACATATCCTTCTGGTGCTGGATCAACTGCAGCAGCTAATGCTGCATTTACTCTAGAATACTGGACGTGTTCAGCATGATCAATAATATCCTTAGAAAAACATCATAGATGGACCCGCCGATCATGTATAATCATCAGAATATCTTGCTAACCCAACTATTGTTGTGGCAACATCAACATCACGCTCAACAGATTCAATTTCTCTTCCATCAATCATATATCTAGCACACTCAAATAGCGCCATGATACCATTATTAACAAAAACAACTCGGATGGTTGGGTTGTTGTTATATGGTGGATTATCATGAGCAGCATTATTTGTTACGAGTTCTCCTTCTACTTCGATAAATGCTTCACAAGGCAAAAAGTATTTACTGGTATCATGGACCTGTAGATCAATTCTTGATCGAATATCCGGTTATACTGCATGATAGGAATTAAACTGATAATCGCGTACAGAATCATTCTTGCGCACTGGTGCGTCCATATCTAACGCTGGGTCAGGAGACGATTTTAACATTTTATTATATATTCCTCGATCTAAATCATGATTTTGCTCGTGGTTTTCGTCGTGGTTTTAAGCCGTTTCCCGCTATCATGTTTGCAATATCGTTTTTATGTGCCTCATATGCATCATTGGACAACGACGAAGTAGCCAACGATGCTAATTTCTGATCCAATGCGTTATTTATTATTTTACTAACACTTGCGGGCATCACTTCCGTAGATGGCAGCGATGATTTTATCAGTGATTTCTTTTTTCATCGAACTAGTGACATTAGTTTATCCTTCGCGGCGGAAAACGCCTTCCCGGCAACATCTCCAACAGCACTAATACCCTTATCACAAACAACATCAATAACATTCATTGATAATTGTTTTGCTAATGGAGCTATTTTTTGAGCCATTCTTGCAAATAACCCTGCGATGGTATTGCCGAGACCATCACCATAGTACGCTCTATAAACAGGCAATCGAGAATTTACTACATAGACGCTGGTTGGTTTATCATGGTTGTAGTGTATGATCATCTTATTTAAATGATATTTATCTAATCGCAAACTCCTACAGATTTTCATTGCTAGCAATTTCGGTGATTAGTCACTGTGATAACCGTGAAATTCTTTGAATTTCCATTTCTTTGGATTTTCTGCAAGCTCATCAATAAAATCTCGATATGTTTCAATATCCATAATGCCGCCTTGAAATAACCGCATACATATATCAGCTGCTTCGTTAATTATTTCCGGTGAGTTATTTCAAGCTCGTTTCCCTCCTATGAGTACTTCTAATCGTGATATATCGCTGAGAATATTACCAGGACAACAAATAAGACCACTACCTGAAATTCCACTTGGAGTTCCACTCTGAGGAAATCCCTTCCCACTAAAACTAGTTGCACCCTGTGCATCAGCATCATCTTCGTCTCGATCATATAGTGGTTGACCACTCCTTATTATTTATATTTTATCCAAATACGATTTCTAATTATTATCATCTATTGAGATTCTAGTTCTATCATCGTGTTTTGCTAAATATACCTTAGCTTTCCAAGTGTTAAAGTCTTTTATGAATTTTTTTAAATCATCGTTTATATATTTATCCCTTGTCTTCTTTGGAAATGAATCAATAACAAATTTAGCTAATTCATCATCCGTGTAATCCTTAAATTTATGTATCGCTTCTTCCGTAAATATCTCTTCAGGTGTGTATTCCCTCCTCGTTTTCAAAATTATTTCTTGTTTTTCTTCAAGTGGTTCTCATTGTTCTTGTTCAATTTCTTCAAATGTTTCAGGTGGTGGGGAGTTAATATCAATATCACCTGATTGTTTAATTTCTTCTTGTTCAAGTCGTACTTGTTCAAGTCGTTCTTGTTCAAGTTGTTCTTGTTCTTGATGTCTTACAGCAGTTACTATATCACCAGGAAGTGTTTTTAAAGATTCCTTTCTTTGTCCAGTTTCCTGTGCAATTTGTTCAAGCACCCCAAGAAGAGGTTTTTCTTTCCTTTTCCCTTCCTTGTCTCCATATATCGCTCTTCCAGTGGCTGATTTTACATCCTTGGTTGCTGTGGTTATTGGTTTAAACAGGTCTTCTATCCTTTTATATAAACCAGCCTGAAGACTCTGTCTAGCTTGTAGTTCTTCTCGAACACAATCGCGGATTGGGATGAACTTCATAATTGCAGAAATCTTTCACGCGCTGATCTAGTTGTTAGTGATTCGTTTACCATTATAAATTAATACTTGATCTAAATGTAGTGACTTTATCACCATAAATAATTTCAGGTGGAAAAAGTCTACGAGAATAACACTGAATAAAATTTACCCCAAAATAACCAAAACTGACCAAAAATCAATAAAAAAAAATTGCTGAAGTATTTCAGTAATTAACAAATAATAAAATCCGTGAAGCTCTCCCCACAATCTACTATTATACTTCTGTGTAGTCCATTGATAAACACCAGTATAGAATTTCAAAGTCGCTATTGATTAGAATTTTGTTCTGGATAAGTAAGCGCCATAACCTTTTAGGTGAATATGTCCATTGTATTATACTTGCAATACCTATTCATTAAGTAATTGTTTACATGTCAAATCGTTGGTTAGAACTTATTCTGTTGAGGTTACCAAAATGGAATTTTCAGTTAGGCGCATAATATCTCTTATTGTTTTAACCCCAGAATTAATTGTACGTTTGTTTGCATATTGCTGCCCCAATTCTTTTCTCCTTTTTTCGACAACAGTGAATAATGGGACAAACTTATTGACGTCGTTACGGAATACAAGGGAATCGCGAATTGCATTCTGGATTTTCTTTATAAAAGCGTATCATTTTGGTAGCACATATTTATTATTCATAGCGCTGTATTCAATATTCTTGAAAATCAGAAAGAATCTGATCACAATTTAATTTATCTGATAATTGAATTCCTTGACTTTTTACATTTGAAATCTGAGTTATGATCTCATTGATATTTTCAGAATTCATTTAAAAAAATATATAATTCTAATACAAAAACAAAAAATTGGGGGTCAATTTTGACCCATAATTCATACGTAAACGAATTGAATTCTGTTTTTAAAGCGCTTCGGTAAAGCCGATCGAGTCATATTCTCTGCTACTTTTTGTACTGAGGGTATACAAATATCGAAATATCTACCAGCTTCATTCATTTATTTAAATACCCTCTCCTCGTTACTTTTTATATTAAATCATTTTATTAGTTTTGCATTTTTCGAGTATTTCCCAGTTCCTCCCCATTTGATATTCTGACTTTGTACGATAGCTTGTAAATTATCTATGGAATTATCAGTTTTTATATCATTCATGTGATCAATAACAAAACCATCCTTGATCAATCCATTGAAACATTCATATACTATCCGATGGTTGAGATACCTTTTCCTCCCAACAGTAAACATCAAATACCCCATACCATTGTCCCACCCGACTTATTTCTTCAGTCTGTAGTTTCTAACAATTCCGTCACGAGACGCTTCATACTTGGTAATCACGGGATGCGGTTGAAATTCTTGGTCCATTTATATATAATACTATGTGTCTAATTCATTGTTTGGTTAAATTATTACTTTGGAATCTATGAATATAATCTTGAGGTGTTCTTATGATTTTGTCCTTGACGGAGTCAAGGTCATTGATGGAGTTTTTGATTCTCTTATCATAATAACGTTTTAGCTCTCTGTATCGTTCGCCACCGCAACTCAGACACAATTGCGGTTTTCCTTGAAACACCTACCATACATCGGATACATCCGCGCGAACGCTTTGTAAATGATATTCACAGGATTTCTTTCTGCATGATTTGTTACATGCGGTTACTGATTCTATCATCAACCATTTGCAATGATTCATTATATAATAAATTCTTTATTTAAATACATGCTTTAATTATAATATGGAGGAGTTCGAGAGATTATCGAAAATCACGCCTTGGAAAAATGTTAAATTCAATCTCGATAGAGTCTTCGCTGATGTACCAAAGGGTCTAATAAGTGATAGAAGCATGATAGGTAAAATCCGCGATTGTTTTAATGAATTTAAGCGCGATGGAGCATCTAACTGTTGGTCGACATTTCGAATTGATGGTAGTGTTGATGCTACCATGAACGACGAAAGAGCAGTCGCGATAATTTCACATCTTGACAAGAAAAAGTATTTCTTTAGAATGAAATTCATTATCCGTTCAGAAACGGGGAATTGGATTATTCTAGACAAATTTGAACCAATCTTGAAAGATAGAAGAACTATCACTGTGAGTCAGGATTCCAAACCAGGATTGCTGACTGGGATTGACAAACCATACTATGAAAGATCCTATCCTGTAACAGCAGTTGTTTATGGGAGATAGTCGTTAAATGATAGACCGAGTATTGAAAAATTAAAACCAATGAAACTCAAGGATAAATTGTGTAGCAGAACGAATAATAGAACACTTCACAAATGGAAGCAAATTGACTGATCTAAGACGTAAAAAATAAACGAATGGGAATAAACAGTTAGGAAGAACGGAGCAGCGATTCAAGATATAGCCAAATTAGAAACATCATTAAGATTCCCAATAACGATAATGACGATCACAGGAGAAATATTACACGAATCAAAATATAAATCAAAAGGAGCTCCAATCAAAATTATTTACCATAACTAACATGCTTAGACACCTGTAGTAACACTATTTTCACGTGAAAGAATAATAAAATATATACCTGTGGATAAATTGTTTGATTTTATTTATCAGTTAAGTAAAAACGATCCTGTGTCAGTGTCGTTACTTCACAGTTTTGAAGACGAAGAGGGTAAATTCGATCAATTTTTAAGACCAAACGGAGAATTATACTGTACTGAAGCCCTCCACAACGAGAAGAAAAAACTACTAGTGTTTTTCAAAAGAAGACGACGAACAATTATTAACAAATTGTTTTACAATTCCGTCAGTTGCAGCTCGTTTTGCGAGAAAGAAAAACATGTGGAAACCAACAAGAGCTGAATTTCTATCAGATATCAAATCAAGCTGTATCGAATATAACCATGGTGGATTATGGAATACAAAATATGACCTTGAAAGTATTATTTCAGTTGATATGGTTGCGTGTAATCCAGGGAGTTTTCTCGGGTATGGAGAATGTTCTGAGTACTTTAAACAATTTGGACATCCCACACATGAAATGACCCGTGTTGCGATTAATGGACCACTACCCGATTTTGATTTAACTGGATTCGCTCGTGTGATATCATTTGAATTGGCTACAGGAATTCATCCGTGCTGTTATATTTGAATTGGTAGACACATCTCTGAAAAACAATGGATGCCAATAGTGATATTACGGTATATCATTGATTCTAAAATACTGTCAGTGAAGTAATTATATCATATCGAGCGCAGACTGAAGTCTGGTTACCACAATCCGATAGTCTAGATAGTATAATCAACGAATATAGAAAACAATTTTCTGATCTAGACGAAGAATATATTTTGAAATGGTCGAAACAGATCTTTGAAGTTAGAAATAAACACGCAAAATATCTCGGTAGAAGAATAATCGGTAAATTCACACAAGGTGGAAAATACGACCACAAACAATATTCTTCGCGGTTGATCATAGATGATGCTGAATGCGATTTTATAATTGCAGATGCAACATCTAAAGATATATATGTAAATCGTAAAGACGCCTTCTTGTCCGATGGAACCAAATTGGGTACAATTGTTACATACAACGATGGAAAAAATCTTCAGTATGCATATTTAAGGGCGTCTATGCTAGCTTATGCTTCTATTAATTTATTTTCAATGATAAATAGATTTCCTGACACCGCAATTAGAGTAGCCACTGATTCATTTTATATAAACGCAAAACATAGCGAAGCAGTAACTGAATTTACAAATTCTGACGAGAGTTGGGCATCATGGAGAATTAAAAAGGAAATACCATGTGATTATTCCAAATCACCAGATGTTACGATTAAAGACAAATATTTGAAAAATAATCAGATATAAGAAATATCTAATGCACCGTCGATATCTGATCCAATATGTAGATATAATAAAAGTTATTTAAACGGTTGTGGTGGGTCAGGGAAGACGACTCGTGTGATTGAATTATTTCGAGGGAAATCAAACATGATTGTGCTAACACCGACCCATAGACTTGCAAGGGAGATGCAACAATGAGGAATCAATGCTTGCACTTATCACAGTTTCTTTTAAAAAGAGGTAACGAATAGACTCCTGGTCGAACGGGTAAGAAATTTATTCCTGAAGTCATTATATGGGATGAAATATGCACGGTATCGTTAGATGTATTACGAAGATTTCTTGACTGGCTATTGCTAGCGAATACAAAAGTCATCATGTGTGGCTATCATGGTCAACCACCACCATTTGTCGGTTTCTCACCACATGATTGGCTAAAGAATTTAGTAAACTTTTATTTAGAAATTAATACTGATCATAGAGCACTTGATGAACAATTACGAGAGTTCAAAAAACTAATTAGATTACAACCGGATAGAATCCAATGTGAAATAGCCCTTGACATAATTTCGGAAACTCCATTAAATGATTTCTGAGACCAAAGGATTTGATAGTGCCAAGTAGAAAGATAGTCAGAGACACACTTCAGACGAAGTAATTTGACTTGCATAAAGAAAAATTTGCAATACTTTCAGTGCCGTTGTGTTATAGACCTAAGGATACACGAAGACAAAATATCGAATTTGATATTCCAGGACAACGTGAAAAGCAAATTCTCGTATTAAAAATGATATTGTGCTGGTTGATATCAATGTCGTCGAAGATGCATTACGCGCTGATAATTCCCCACGGACGCTAGGTTACGCAGCGACTATACATTCTTCACAGGGATTGACTATATCAGATACAATTGTTTGGATCATAGATAATCACATCGAGAGGTAGAATTTAGTTTACCTTGCGGTGTTAAGAGAACGAAAAATAAATCATCTTCGAAGAATTGTTTTAGAATAGAATGACACTACAATAACTAATTTTGTAAACGATGATATAATCAGAAAAAACTATCTGGTTATAAACAACAGGATAAAAAAAATAATAGAGAATTTGACACTGATGCCGAGTTTATAATCACTCTAAAACAACAACAGAATAATCACTGTGCGAATTGCAATTGTATAATGAGTTGGAGTTGGTCGGATAAGGATTCTCGACAATTTACCGTACACAGAAAAAAAAGCAGTATATGTCATGCCAGAGATAATGTGATGCTGACTTGTCTTGAATGCAACAGACGCAGAGGTGCTAGTTAAGACCACGCGGCGGTAATTGATTATCCTCGGATATCACTTGTAGTTGTTCACGAGTAAATCCTCGCTGATGAGAAGTTGAATCCAATCTATAAACTGGCGGTCTACCCGTAGATCTCGTTATACTAGATATTTTATGTGCGGTGACACTCCAAATAGGATCAGTAGACCTTTTTTACCTCCTTCGAGCTCTCCTGCTTCATATAATTATCTAACAGTGACATTACCGAGTATTGGTTGTTTTGAAAAACCATTTTGTGGTTTTTCGGGTATATACTTCTTTTTAATAGCGTTGATAGGTTTCATGTTGATAGTTCGAGTAATCTAATTATTTAGCGCGGTAATCATGCCTGGCAATTTCTTGACCCATTCACGAGATCGTTTATCCTGAATAAATTCCTTCGCGTATTGATGTCCAAATAACCGCTCAGCAAGCGTCCGATTAAATCGTTCAGCAATTGCCTGATCGCTATGTAATGAAGTATATCCTCGTCTGATGGTGACATTATGATGTTTCATTGTTGATAATAGTAGACCCTGAAATTCCTTGCAAGGATCAACTTGTAATAGATTTGGCCAGTGCAGAGGACCCTTCGATAAATCTTTCAAACGTAGAAACCACTTCAGTTGATGATTTTGTTTTTAACGGCTCTGCTTGATTGTATCGACTCGTAACATCAACAATGGTTAGCGCGTACTTGTAAAAACTATCATGCGGCAGAAATAATATATCAGCTTGATGAACCTCATTAGGTGAACTGACATCAAAATGGGAGTAGTTAATTCGTTTAGACGGTGCTTGATCAATTTTCCATATCGCCTGTTTAGATAACCAATCCGCTGCGGTGGTATTTTTCACCTTAGCTGCGCTAGCGAGTTTACTGATTGCTTCTTTCCCCTCCAGTATCCTCTTGGAGAATAATAAATAGATTCCATGATGTTATTAATTACCAGCACCCAACATCAATTTACCTTTCATCGTCGATTTTATCAACCATGAAGCCAACATTTCTTTGAAGGATTTATCAGTGATACAATTCAATGCGTGAATCAATTTCACATCTGCGATATGTCTGTGTTGCAGATTGCTACTTTTATAAGCAACATCATGATCATGACACGCCTTATCAATAGCGTTTATTGGGTTTTCAACGGGTCGTGGATGGTTTTGATCATCGAGTCTGATATAGAGTCTGGTCCCGGGTCAACAATAACTATATCCTGGAAGGTGTTTTTCTCCAGGGTATTTTGCCCATGGTGTTCCCGGAAGTTTAGTTAGACTAGTGGCGATATCTCCACCGCTTCTTTTTAAAAATAATCTGCAGATTTCATAGAAAGAAATCTAAATATTTTTGTACTACATTGTACACACTCACCAGAAAGTGCTGATCTGTTATTTTTAGTTGTAATCGTCGTGAAATCATCTGTGCCAGTACGCTTCTTACATTTCACACAATATAGGTCCATAATATATTTATAATAACATAAATGTAATTGATTTTTCGGCGAAAAAAACACGAGAACAAGTTAAACATCATGCATCACTACGAAATTCTATTCGCATGCTTATAATAGAACCATCTGGAAGTGGCAAGACGCAGCTGCTACTTAATTTAATAACGAGATGGATGAAATGGGACAACTTGTCTTTAATAGCCCAGAGTGTAGATGATCAGCGATGCTACGAAGTGTTAAAGGATTACAACGAAAAGTCAGCAGAAATCACCGTCGAGGGTATTATAGAGTTTATAACTGATATTGACGACGCGCTAGCAATAGAAGATTTAGATGGAAGCATTAACAATTTGGTCGTATATGATGATGTGATGTTAGACAATCAAAAGAATCCTGCTAGAATATTTTCCATAGGTAGGCATAAAAACTCTGATGTGATATATGTCACTCGACAATACACTCAAATACCAAAAGTGATCAGAGATAACTGTAATATTCTTGCTGTTTTCAATGGAGTTGATACACATACGCTACGAAATATTTGGCAAACTTGGTGCGGCGGTGATATGGATTATAATCTCTTTAGAAATTTCTTTAGTCACGCTCATTCAATCCCACATGGATTTGTAACGATAAATTTGCATGATCCTAGATCAAGATATCGTATCGGACTTTATCAAATATTCGGTTAAAAAAAATTGTTAACCCCATAGCAGCAGCAGGGGGTGCTATAACAATTGTGGAATCTTTTTCTGCCAAATGAGCTTCTATAAAACATTTACGAGGAAGTCTTAGTTTGCCAAATTGACGCTTTTTTTATTTTGGAGGAAGCCTTTGTTTGCCGAATTGACGCCTCTAAAAAGTTGTCTGCTTCGCCCCTGCTGCACCTACTCTAGCTTCCACGGAATTTAGTAACTTCATCAATTTCAATATTTTACAGCCTTTCCAATGTGCTAGGTAAAGCTGGTGCTTTCCTTGTTTCAGTTTTTCTTTAGAGAATCATTTGGTCGTTAAATGCGCTTCATGAATATTTAAGTCGCGTTATGTGAGATGTATTCACTATACATTAATACAGCATAACTGAATACCATAAAATTCCTTTTGGCTTGCCAGTTCAGTTTTGTCAGCTCGCAGTGATAAGCTTCTGTTTTGCGTAAATAGACAAATACCTATATCTTTGTGAAGAGACCTTAAATAGAATGTTCGTGCATGTCGTAAACAATATAGCGTCTTTCAGTAATTGCGATAATTACTTTTTGACGATAATTATTTCGTTATTAAACTGCCATAAAATGGATTTAAATAAAACTTCAACCAACAAACACAGACGCCTAACTACTGCTAATGTGGTGCCTACCATACGAAAATCCATGCTACCTCCTCTTCTAACTGACCCTTTCCGATGAGAGACCCACGCATGATAATATCAAATCCGTCACATTTCCAACCATGCTTATTGTCAGGACAATCTAATATAATGATGAATATAAGGACTATATGATAATACACAAGGCGAATAGGAATTAGACTAGATAAGAACCCAAACGCCCTAATAGATTGTACTCAGTTGTAAATAAGTTCAATTTGCATTTTAAGATTAAGATATATAATAACATTCGTATTTCTTTCAGAAGGTCTAACAACTGTACACAATACGAGAAAGACACAAAACAGCCCAAGGTTTGGCAATTTGCAGCAGGAGGAAAAAATTTCACTTTGTGAACAGACACTGGGTTGATACCACAGACAACTGTTGATATGTACCTATTATTGCCTTATATAAACAGAGTCAACGTACCGAAGTCAAGCATCAAAAACACATTTGACGGAAGAAGATACAGTCTTAGCCCATCCGTACAAAGCTCCTCTTTTTAAAAATCTGCCTTGTAACTATTGCTATTTAAATAAACCTCTCTTAGATGAAGCATTTAGAAAACACTATTGCCTTAATAAAACATTTTTCCCGTCTGCCAGTTCTACCTGTTGTCATGTTTTGTTAAGATGTCACTTGTTTTGTTATTTTCCATTTCTCATTTCTTGTAACAAACGTCTCAGTGAATTATACTTTGAAACTATTTAAACAGATGTAAGCACTATAACTAGCATGCATATCTACATCCCATGTATAGTTACGGACCAATGAATGTAACGGTTGCAATCTTTGCCTAAACCCAATAAAATGAACCAGGATGGAATTTAAACTGACAAATCAATACAGTAATTATAGATCCTATCAGGACAGGTTGTAACATGACCTATTAACTGATTAGTTTTTCTATAACCCTTTACGACATTTGACTGCGAGATCTCAGCTGAATTAATACAAGTTCGATGGCTTAGGGCATGATCGATTACCTAGAAATGGACAAAGAGGATAGATCGATGTTGTTTGTTTACGATTAAATTCAGTTTACGTGTGAGGTATCCATGAATGTGCTGTTGGATAATACATGCTTAAACGGTTTCCCGTCCATGGTGTTGCTGTAGACAGATGACCAGTCAAGACCAATTGAGAAATATGTTTCAAAAAACTAATTAGAATGCCCTGATATTATGCTGTGACATTTGAAATGTTTTTATCTGCCTTTAACAAAAATGTCCATATCTGAAATTAAGTTGAAAATTTAAAACTGAAAACTGATAAGGGTTGAGAATTTAAAACAATCATTTTAGAAAGAAATATTTCCTAACTCGCAGTCTCTAGACATAAATTGTTCATAATAAGGAAGACTATCCAGAGCAGGTCCATATAAAATTAAGAAATAAAGCAGTAGCACAATGAGGATTTATCGTTACTCGATAATAATAGATGGAGGGCTCTGAATATATGTATATGTATTTCAGAGAGAGTGGACTGAAACCAAAATCATAATCAAAATCGCACTGCATCTGGACCAAACAACCTTTCTTAGTACCTTAATTGGCATAGTAAGTGCAAGTTTAAAGGTTTAAAGGTGATCATTCACCACTTATGACCTTTATAGCTGTTGTATCAGTGAAAACAAGCGCAGAAATGAGCCTGGAAAAACAAGGTTAAACTTACAGTTGTATTTTGCAAAACGAGAGTATCATATATCATTTACAGGTACTTTGAAGCCTAAAATGTTTCAGTAGAAATCGCTAACAAAAACAACAAAAATGTTCTTACTAATGATCTAACAGGAGAAGTCGATGAACAAATCCACACATTTATTTTGTTATGTAGCAGTTCCATTTGAAGGCATAACAATGCCGCGTGTCCTTTACCATCTTCATTCCGCTATTACTTTAAATACAGTCGGGTAACGTCCGAGATCAAATTGAGTTACACCATATGCAATCGGCACCATCTCTACTCACCGGCAGACATAATCAGGAATGGTGTTAAAATTTATGAATTCTCTGCATTCCCTCTTAGCTGAATTTGTGAAAAAGCTTTTCTTTAGAAAAGATGAAAAATCTTCCACTATAAGATGGAAGTGCAGGTTCGCATTGATTATTACTGTTGATTGAATACGTGCGTGCAATTTGGAGTTGAGAATTTACACCAGCGAAACTATACTTCTGTAACGTAGTCGAGCCGACCCTTTGAGATTAGGTTGGGTTTTGAAGAAATAACAAAACACGTTTGTTCAAATACAAATTATATTATAAAAGAAAATCATGATAGATATATATATATATATATATATATATAATGAGCACACGATACACACACAAATGAATCTATGGTTGTACACTGCTGTACTATTTTTCTATAGTTATACACCACTGTGTTATTTCTATAGATATACACTACTGTATCTATGGTTGTACACTGCTGTACTATTTTTCTATAGTTATACACTACTGTATTATTTCTATAGATATACACTACTGTATTATATATGTCCCGTCATATACTACCAACGTAGCATGATATTGACTTTTGATACGATATCAATATCATAAGGGTTAATTGACAATAAACATTCTACTTGTGTCACACACGCAAAATATAATCAATGAAAACCCAATAATATTATCAAATTGACTTAACACGCTATCCGTGCTTTACATAATGAAGCAAACGTAGGGTTTTATTGACTGACGAACACGCTATTCGTGTTTTACAAAATAAAGCAAACGTAGGGTTTTATTGACTGACGAACACGCTATTAGTGTTTTACAAAATAAAGCAGTCTATAAAACAAACCACGTGTGTTAACAATACACTTCCCTCCGGTGTGACAGTAATTCATTGTCCGTCTCCATTCCACCGGTCAACATTGGTCTTGAATACACATCTATTCACACGACCGGCGAGCTGAATATAAAAATAGACAGTTTCCCAAATAATAAAAAATGAATTAACACAATACATAATAAAATAACACAATACATAATAAAATAAACGTGCTGTTACGAAACTGAATATTCACCTGAAACAAGAAACCAAAAAGGAATGTATTTAACTCACCCAACTTTTTGGCTCTAAAAATCCGACAAATGGTAACGTTTAGAGGTCTGCTCTAATGTCCACTGTGTCTTAAAAAGACCCTGCACTGTACTTATATATTAGTTGGCCGTACTTGTAAAAAAGTAATTCGCGTGAATTATCCGCGCGGCACGTGCAACTCGCTGTATAGGACAATTCACGTTGAGGAGTATGGTGTACCCTCTTCGCCATATCGGATATTGCGTAACGAGCTTAAAATTAATAATTCATGAAATACAGAACGTCGACAAACACATATGACAAAAATAATGTTTAAAATATAGCTTAGAGGAGTATAGTGTATCATCCATGCCATATCGGGCATTTCGTAACAACTTCTCTTTGGTAATTCTTAACCTGCGTTGATACGATGACTACTTAACAATCCAAAATGCAAACACCGTATCAAACTCCCCAATAAACATGATCCCGATAAACATGGAGCTCGTACAAGCTAGCGCAATTGGATCTGGTCTATTTGATACACTTATGAATATTTTCTTTTACAAGCAAGTAAACAATCGATCTTGCATCGAAAATTTCAAATCCCTCGTCGATACTATTCACATCATACAGTTCTTCAGACGATAAAAGATGTGCATCTCTGCGATTGCATGGATGAACATGGCAAAATGTGCTGAAATTTAGTTGACACCGATCGAAGCTTTTTTTATTCATCGTAGCAATGTGATGGTATTTCAAAAGAACATTACGACCATGCAAAGAAAGTATGGTTACCATGAAAAGCTGTGATACTTAATGACAAGAACATGTTCTAGGATGCTGGTGGTACAGTAAATGGCATATATGCAACTCTGAAACATTATATATATATACCTGTTACTATTTTGATAAAAATCTACTATAACAATGTAAAGGCCGACCTTCCTTAAATAAACTTGTGTAAATAGAAAATTCAATAAACACAAGAATAAGGTCACAGGGAAAGATGTTCCAGGAAAATTAATTGCTATAGACCCCAATTGGTTGATCCTTACAAAATTAGCTGTTCTTTAATTCGGCAAAACACAACATCAAATTTATTTTAAATGTATTCTACTCAGACGCGATACATATGCACCCGACAGGCGGAGTTTTACCATTCCTCGCAGTCATTCCAGCAATATTGAGTGCAGCACCTCCATAGATTGTAAAGCTTAGAGGTTGCAGGAATTGCAAGAGGTATTTCTTTAGGAAGACGGCTGGTAGACGTATTATAAAAGATAAAGGCCTTCGAATTTCCTGCAAGAGTCGTCGAATACCTTCGTGAACATTTTTTCGACTACCAGGTCGCAGATGATCACGCTGTTCATTCGTGTATTGACTAGTCTTAATTTACGCGCGATTACAAAATCAATATTTATCTTTTGTACCGTTTTATGCGACATGAACTTACAAAAAGTGGTATCACGCATGCGTGACACTTACTTTGTCGATCTGGATTTATCCGCAGACTCTTGTCCTCACTGGATCCCATACATGGCAACGCCTCAACAAAGTTTGTATTATGACTCTAATGCCCTTGTACCGCCAGTTGAATTTGCTAATTAATTCACTAGACATAGTGGACCAAATCCATTTTTTAAAAACTTTCCCATTACAAACTCACTTGCATGGCCCCAAATGCAGTCATATTGTTTTGAAACCGTTGTCTGCACTGAAGTGTTTACTAATCACCGAAACATTTATTGATGACACAGTAAGATACGTGTAATAGTATGCACCAATGTATATTAACATTTATAGACGCTACCCAGACTATAATCATGATCCTTATATGAATCTGAGTATGGTTGCCAGCAACGCTAAAATAGTTTTGTTTAATAGTAGTGCTGTAGTTCGTGTCGATAAAGACCAGTATTTTTAAAAATCTATCTGGCAATCTGAAAACGTCTTATGCTGAACTTTATTTTTGTGAATTTCAAAGGCTATGCGGTAGATAACATGATTCATTTCAATGCCGTTTTCTTATATCAAGTATTATGTTTGATGCATCATTATATCACGTGCATGAACAAATCTCACTCATTCACGCACCAGTACTTGCAATAACATCTTGGAGTTTTATTTGGAAATATTAATCAAAGAAGGAGAGGAACCAATATAGACGTCAACCATAGCAAATGGCCGACTTATTTTAACTTCACTGATTGAAAATGGTTTTTGATAGACAAATGTTGCGCGAGTCCCGGTCATATTTGTTTATCATAACGGCAACTAAAGGTACATGGGGTCGAACAGAATTGTTGTTATACAAATGATAAGTGGAATTTTTATATCCATAATGTACCATCGTTATTATATTACCAGAATAGTCAGTGGAATTTATAATATTTACAATTCAATGGCAGCATCGTTTGTCACCGATGATAAACTTAAGATTGACACACTCAATATGTATACCAACGGGTAGTTAATCGTTTTGGCTGTTTGTCTTTAAGATTAGATTTATGTAATTGTATATAAGTAATGGATTCTGACTGCGATGGTGTAATTATTGTTGGGATGTTTGACTACTCGGCATCAGATGCTAACATCAATAACAATTTCTCCCTACTTCTGCAGGAATGTTTGGGTCAAATGTTAAGGGTAAGTTAAATATTAATATTTGGAATCACCCTTATGCACACTAACCAACATGTGGAAGTTTTGTAATCATTGATCGTGCACGTGAAAACATCGAAGCGATAACTTTAGCAGGAGTTGCAACGTTACTCCGATGTTCATGTCAGAAATATCGAAGTGTCATTCACCGATGTATCCACCCCAATTACTTTAAGAATCAACATTGACACAATTGAAAAAAGAAAAAATTCGACAATTATTCAACAATGCGGTACGTTATTGGAAAAAGACGATTGTTATATGTATTATTAATAATAAAGGAGGTACGACGGACTCCCCACCATAGCCACACACAAAAATATTCCTCGCCGCAACAGATGGGAAATGTAATTGCCACGAGAACGTCTCTAAATCGATTGGTCGTAGATTGCAGGTGGAACAATCGGATTTATTTTTCGAGCTATATCACTATTAACATTAGTCTCTCGTTGTATTATCAAATTGATCTGCAATCGACTGTATGCCCGAATATGCCCATGTTCTGAATTACTTGGGGTCACAATCCAACAGTAAACCGTACCCGATTTCAAATTAAGATAAAATAATCAGTGTGACTGAGTTTAAAATTATTCGGGCATAAATGGAAACCAAATAAAATAACCGACATCTTGATCAAACCATACACACACACCCCATAAGTCGATCACTCACACGACGTGGGCGTGGTCCATACACCCCTGCTGACAAAATGAACGTGCAACGGTCACATAGAGGCTAAATAATGTTAGGGTTTAGGAGGAGAAGAGAGATGCAACGAATGAATAGAAGTCAGTGCGGCTAAAGCCCTACATCAAACTACTTACGTTATCATGTTCAATATATATATATATATATATATATATATATATATATATATATATATATATATATATATATATATCCCTTAGTCTAACCGACCGTTGAGGCACCACTGATTACCTGACAACTAGCTTCCTCCATTTCAATATGCGCTCTGATAATCTCACTGTGTCACTCAGCTTCAGTCCTGCCCACTCAGACATGTTATCCTCCCATCTTTTCCTCTGTCTTCCTCTCCTTCGCCCTCTCTGCACAGTACCTTGCATTATTGTCTTAGCAAGCCATGTTGATCGTGTGACATGTCCAAACCATTTCATTTTACGCTTTTTCTCAATGGTCAATAGCTTTTCATTGGTCCCAATGGCTTGCTTAATTCTCCTTCAAACTTCATCATTCGTGACATGATCTCTATATGTAATGCCATGCAACATTCGAAAGCATCTCATTTCAACAGCTTTATCCTCCTTTTGACATCCGCTGTGAGGGTCCATGACTCACAGGCGTATAGGAATACAGATGCAAACAAGGAGCGCATCAGTCTGATTTTATAGCTGACTGAGGTGTTTCTGTCTTTCAAAAGTGTCTTCAGACTTGCCATTGCTGTTATTGTCAGCAGAATCCTGGACAATATTTCTGGTTTTGATCCCTCGTCTGCCACAATGGCTCCTAAGTACCTTAATCTATTAACTGTTTCCAGTTTTTGGCCTCTAATCATGATGTCAGTGCTGATGCCACTGGAGTTGTTGATCATCAATTTGGTCTTCTCTGCACTGATTCCATCCCAAAAGCAGTAGCTGTCCTGTCCAGTTTTTCCACCAACCAAGCTAGCTCCTCCTCATTTCCTGCAAGACCACCGATGTCATCAGCAAAGCGCAGGTTCTTTATTATTCTGCCTCCAATACCGACAGTTCCTTCATGGCTTTCCAGTGCATCTGCAATAATTCTTTCAAGGAAAGATATACATATAGTACAACGCATAATTCTTCCTCATGCTCTTGAACTCAATGTAATTAATTTAAGGTCGCTGAAACGATACCATCATTTAAATACATACTCAAATTAGGACAATAGTTAACTATATAATTTCATTTTATCAAATGATATTCTCAGCTCTCCATCAATGTGTTCGAATTCACTTACATCGGCCTTGTCATGACATACCTCTGTCTAGAACTTGTCGACTTGCAGGATCGATATAATTCTCACTTTTATAAATGCATGAACGTTTCATTCACAGTTATGGTTATAAGTTTGGTGTATGAATATTCTGATAAATAAGATACTGATCAAAATACATCCTCTTACAACGGATAAATATCAATAATTGCCTTATGTAATTTTCGTAAGCTTTATCAGTTTCTTTACATACGTCAAAAATATATTTATCCCAAACATTTTTATGAAACATTATAAACTCTCACTTCTTAGCTGGCTACTCAATACAATAATTATAATCTTTTTCCCTGATGTACCTCATCATAATTACAACTGTACGAAGACAAGCCACACATAAATGTACAACCCGGATAAGCTGATTTTATATATTTCACATTCTGTTGCATTTCCTGTTCTGTATATTGTCCGACTACACAATTCGCATTCTAATTTTGTTTAATTTTTAAATGTATTTCTGTGTAAGTATAGTAGTAACGAATAATATTAGTCAAATTAATATTTACAAGCATTTCTCCAGTAAATATTTACTATTTAAGTCAGGCATCACATATAACTAGACAGAATTTACTCTAACATGGGATTGTTGTTATGTATTACAATGTGTCTAATATGCGACGTACACTAGTGTCTAATTCAGATTTCCCCTTCTTAATGGTTTAATTTATTTCAAATATTTGCATGTTTCTAACTTAAGTAAATATATTAGTTTCGAAAAATTTCTGTATCATTGACATTTATATATTTCTGGACATTTAGTAAATAGATTTTGTGATTTTCATGCATACTTGTTTCGTATGTAATGTTTTCAGTGGGTATATGCTAAATTAGGATTAATAGAATTTCCGTACCAATAAATGTTTGATATTTTACCATATAGTTTTTTAATATTTATTTTCGGCTTTTCTGACATCTCGTAGTAGCAGATACATGCACACACAAATTAATACTCCACTAATGTTGCTTCCTTAGCCGTAAAGAATTGTTCATACATCAATTAATTTCACGCGAACTCAAGACAAATGCTTCACTCACCTGATCTATCACTAAGCCATAGACATTCGATAACTCAGACGAATTGCCACTATAGCTGCCGTGTTTACATATTAATTTCCTCTCTCTCTCTCTCTCTCTCTCTCTCTCTCTCTCTCTCTCTCTCTCTCTCTCTCTGCCTTATCATTATCTTAAACACATGTACATATAATCGTGATTCAACTAGTGTCGAACACACATAAACCCTTATAGCTATGTTTTTTCACACTGCAAGGTTAAAGTAATAGTTGACACAACGACACAATTGTTTAATTGCTTTATATTATATTTTTAATTTTCCTCTTAAGCTATTATACGTTGTACTCTTTGTGGCATTTTGCGGAACACGTAATTCAAGAAACCGAGAAATTTGAGATATGTTTTCAAAAATCATTGCTGAATACCACCCTCTGTATGTTTGCGTCTTTTATGCGGTGACTCGTTTTCAATTAATCATATTATAGCTGGTACGATAAACGTATCGTTTTGATTTTTCAATGACCCTGCTCTGAATATTCATACCAAAATAAATTAGCATTAGGAAGTACCTCAGACCATCATTTTTGAGGTATGGTTTCCTAGCTTCCACGCAAGCACAATTCTAGTGGTCAGTATTGCCTGTAAATACAAGTCTAGCCGTCTTAAATGTGTGTAGAACAGTCTGTTGTAATCAGAACATATCTTAATCCGCCATACAACTTTGTAATTATAATTTAATGAATTTGTGATGTGTTTAATCCTTCAAAATTTATTACAATTTGACAGTCCAGCATGAAAATTTTAATTTTCTTGATCATAATAAAATGATTGTCTTAATGTTATGTTTAACGTTTTCCAAAGCAAATAAAAGTAGCAAAACATGTAAAAGCATTAATAAAACATAAATATTTAAAACGTCCCAAAACTTACCAGATAAATAAACCAGATCAATAAAATAAACCAGATCAATATTTTAGGTATAGTCTATTTACATCCAAGCATGCTCAATTATAGTGGTCTGTGTTGTATGTAAAAACAATTCTAGCTGTCTTAATTGTATGTCACACAGTATATTGCAATCAATACGTATCTTGATCTAGAACACAACTTAATATATATATATATATATATATATATATATATATATATATATATATATATATATATATATATATAATTAATGTAGTGTGTTGTTGATAATCCTTCAACATTTCGTGCGATTTATCAGTCCAACATACACATAAAGACATGAATTTGATTGATTTTTGGTAAAGTGATTGTCTGAGACGTATGTTTCATTTGTAAAAGAAAGATCAATCGAAAATTTAAGACCATTATATAAAGCATATAAACATCTGCAAAATCACAAAATAGCATTAGCGTGTAATGTTTAGCCCTATTAAGCAAATCAAAGTATAGCAATTAATTGGCAAGTTTTGGCAATAAAGCAATTAATTGGCAAGTTTTGGCAATAACTGATTGGTATTACACTTCAGCACAGAGATGATGACAACGCTCTTCAGCCCAGGTAATGTCGAGGGGATCGTCTATCTTTTGCATGAGGTAAGTTTGCTCAAACATAAAAACATCAACTGACCCTCTTAGTGATGACCCTCGTTGTAAACCCATGATTGCATAATGATCGAGAATTTCTAACATTTATCTGAGCTGTTGCAATCACTCTCTTATTTTCCTGTCATGTTTCTCTTTCCAAATTTTATCTTTTTATATTTATGGACCCTCACTAAACTTGTGTTGATACCTTAAAACTTAACCTATTCTTTGACATATAACTCCTCTCGTGGCTTATGAGTCAGTAATCAGATCATTCACATTGTACCTGACACTCACTAAACCAATATGAAGAGAAAAATCATGATGGTGTTGATAGTCATTACTTACTTGTACTCATACGTTATTCTATGAAGTAGTATATATTGAATAGTGGTAAGGAATTTTGATGCCAAATAAGAATGTAATATGAGGTATTGAAGCAAGCGGACTAGATTATGTCTACGTAGTATCTAAACGTATCAACGTAACATCAAATCTACAGTTAACAAAACTTTATCTTTATAATGATTTGTAACTGTCACAACTGCAGTTATATTAATAATCAAACAAAACAATTGTTGTCCCAAACGAAGCACAACAAAACAAACCAACACAAAACGCAAACCAACCGAAAAGATATAATCCTTCAACATTTGTTACACTTTGACAGTCCTGCATGAACATTTTAATTTTCTTGATCATAATAAAATGATTGTCTCAGAGTTATGTTTAACGTTTTCCAAAGCAAATAAATGTAGCAAAAATGTAATAGCATTAATAAAACATATAAACATCTAAAACGTCCTAAAACGTATCAGATAAAAAAAGCAGATCAATATTTCAGGGATAGTTTCTTACCATCCAAGTGAGCACAATTATAGTGGTCTGTGTTGTCTGTAAATACAATTCTAGCTGTCTTAATTGTATGTCACACAAAATATTGCAATCAATACGTATCTGGATCTAGAACACAACTTAATATTTATAAATTAATGTAGTGTGTTGTTGATAATCCTTCAACATTTCGTGCAATTTATCACTCCTACATACACATATACACATGAATTTCATTGATTTTTAATAAAGTTATTGTCTGAGAATTATGTTTCATTTGTAAAAGAAAGAACTAACGAAAATTTAAGACCATTATACAAAGCATATAAATATATGCAAAGCCACAAAATAGCATTAGCGTCCAATGTATTGCTCTATTAAGCAATTCAACGTATTGCAATTAATTGGCAAGTTTAGGCAATAACTCATTGGTATTACACTTCAGCAACGAGATTATGGAAATGCTCTTCACCTAAGGTAATGTCGAGGGAATCGTCTATCTTTTGCAAGAGGTAGGTTTGCTCAAACATAAAATCGTTTACTGACCCTCTCAATGATGACCCTCGTTGTAAACCCAAGAGTGCATAATAATCTAGAATTTCCAACATTTATCTGAGCTGTTGCAATCACTCTCCTATTTTTCTGTCATGTTTCTCTTTCCAAGTTTTATCCTTTTATATTAATAGACCCTACTTAACTTGTGTTGGTACCTTTAAACTTAACTTACTCGTTGACATATAATTGCCCTCTTGGCTTATGAGTCAGTAATCAGATCATTTACATTGTACCTGACACTCACTAAACCTATTAGTAGAGAAAAACATGATGGTTTTGATAGTTATTACTTACTTGTACTCATACGTTAGTCTATGAAGTAGTATATATTGAATAATGGTAAGGAATTTAGTTGCCAATAAGAATGTAATATGAGGTATTAAAGCAAGCGGACTAGATTATGTCTACGTAGTATTTAAACGTATCAACGTAACATCAACTCTATACTTAACATAACTGTATCTTTATAATGATTTATAACTGTCACAACTGCAGTTATATTAATAATCAAACAAAACAATTGTTGTCCCAAACCATGCACAACAAAACAAACCAGAACAAAGCGCAAGCCAACCGAAATGATAAACAAAACAAATTCCAAACCAACACAAAATGTCAAACGATACTAGATGCAAACAAAAAACTTAAAAATACAAACAAGCATTCCAAAACGTATAAACATTAAATGAGAACAGTGCAATAATGTAAATATGAATAATTGTTTTCTACAAGAGAAGGGTAGATATTATAGCCTAAGAGAATGAGAAAGTTCGTTGTTGCAGAATTAAGAACATTCATTTCGATGTCGAACAAGTGAATAGTTTTATAATATGTACTATAATAGATAATTATCCATTTTCATGACAATCAATGAAATATATATTTTGTTCATATGTATGTGAATTAGATTTATTTTATTGGAATTTAAACCATATGATATATATGTCAAATATATTCAATAAGCGCACACAATCATTTCAAAGCCATGTCACGATAAATATATATTATAAGCTACGTACAAGTACAGACAAATTTATCAGCAAATCAAATAAGCATATACACAAAAACACGTAAACACACACACACTTACACTATTACATTAAACTCAAACCCAAACTATTGTTCAAAACGACTAGAAAGCAAATATTTAATATATGTATTAGTCAATTTCATTTTATTACACATATGCAAGAATGAAACACTGATTATCATATAAATGTAACAAACTAATTGTAACTAATACTATTTATAGCAATCACATTGTTATAAAGGTGTAATACATCATATATAAACTTCACTAAAACGCGTGTATATTTCTTCTGAAATTTAGACCAAGATATATCATTGTAATTAATATTAGAAGCAAGAAAATTCACATTGTGCAATATTTCTAACTAAAGGTATATTCTTTTTTAAATTTATATTGTTTGTTGAATGTTTGATTACGTTCGCTTATTTTCATATGTGTTGCCTCTATATGTGTCGTTGCATTAACGTTGTGTCGTGTTTTACATCAAGGCCTGAAAGACAGTATATATTTTGTTACACAAGGGAAGATCTAGGGGTGATGATTATGTCTCACAATAAATATAAGGCTTTAACGTTGTCGCTAAATAACTGCAATAAAATCTCTAGAATGTGATATAAAGCATTTCAAGATGGTTACAAATGATACACTAGATAACACAATACAAATATACAGTATGGCATCGTTTTATTGCGCTTAGAACGTTACCTGAAAGCGACAGAAAACATTTTAATGTGAAATAATGGATACATGTTTCAAGACTCCATTTAAGAAAATGACATGCCAAAGATATAAAACTTAATTTTGATTTGTTCATAATAATGGCGACTATCTTGTTCATCAAGTCATAAAATTTAATTTTCACCTCTTCAGTGAAAAGTACCAACCGGTATGGATTTTGGGTTAATGTGTCCAGACGTTGTCCTTCTAATCCATGCATAATTATATTTGAATATGAGTGAAATATCTTAGTTCCCATCGCTGTTCTATGTATCTGGATGTACTTCTTGCAATTACAATCACGTATGTTGAGCATTGACGTGGCATTCTTGATCCAGTCCAGTAGATGACGTTGTTATCTTGCTATACTGGGTTTTCCATCCTTTCTTCACAACTTCAAAATAAGTCAAAATATACAGCTTGGCTGTGTAAAATGCACCAACCCCGCACGTCGATTGTTTATGTACATCTTATTATTACTTTATCTTTACTTGTAAATTACCCCTAGTGAATCCAACATGTAGTAATCCAACAGTTGTTATTTAAAGCGTATGTCATTATATGCAAGATGGTTTAAACTTTATGAATTATTTATTTAGCTCAAATTAGCGACATTTTTCACTCTCTTACACATTCACACTCTCTGTATGTATTCAGTGAGATAGATGGATTTTTGTTTTCATTTTGATAGTAATATATGTTTTTTTTTTTCAGTGTACCAGACATGTACATCAGATGTACAGGACTTTACTAATCCCAATGCTTGACAAGAACGTTAAAATTGCAATAATTGCAATTCTTATTCAATTGTAAATTGTCTCATAAATACACCAGTTATGTGCATTATATATATATATATATATATATATATATATATATATATATATATATAGATATATTAATCTTACACATGGCTCTCAAATCAAGAGCAGTAAATACTTCATCTCACAAAACATTTGTGTAGATGGATACGTATAACATATATGGATACATATAACATATATGGATACGTGTAACATATATCGTATCTTTCATAATTCATAATACTTGGTCATTCAAAGTAAAAAAAAATTAGATTATGTAGAGATTATGTGTATATATACACTATTCAATGAATGGAATGTCATCCGAGATCTTGTATGCAAGCCAGACACTCTGACTCTGAATGTGTTATTATTGCGATGAAAGCAGCATTAAGGATATTAGGAAAACAAACACTGACGGCCTTTCCTTGACATAGATTGAGTTACGAATTGTTGATTCTAGTCTCGGGTGTATGATACATTCTTGAATGTAGATAATTGGAGATTAAACATTTGTATGTTGTTACAAAATAACAAAGTGTCAATTTGTGACCTTTTGTTGACAGTGTCAGCACTCCAAAATCATTAAACACATTTACTATTTCCGAACAGTCTCTTATACATATTTACATTATAGTCATGTGATATTGTGATATGCATCTAAATGGCACTCTTGGAAAAGAAGAGAGAGAGAGAGAGACAGAGAGACAGACAGAGATAGAGAGCGGGGGGGGGGGGGGGTATTTGTGCAATAATTTTAGACACTTGGACAGGAATACTAGATGTATCCAGATTATTTGCGCATCAAAAGGATAACAATTATGTAAATGGCTGCAAGTCTGGTCAAATCATTAGTGTTTTCTCCCACTAAAAACAAATGATTTCCTCAGTAGATAAAAAGAGAACACCAGATCAGCACCAAATACCCGTTTAAGCCTCGATTATTGATGTATTAGATGTACCAGGACTACCATTAGCATTTGCAGTCATTTCTTTGTTCTCACAAAAGGTCACTAATGACAGAAAACGGTATAAATGGGACAGAGACCAACATTCTGATCTGCATTAAGTTATCTCAAGTAAAGTAAAGATCACAGTTAGTAGATGAAATATGTGATTCATTAGGTATACATATCTGACTTGATCTACACTTTCTCCTTTTTTAGCATCACCTATTTCAGTTTAATATGTAGACTTGACAGGTTGTAAGCTCCTATAAATAACAAAAATATCATTAACTGTCACAAGTTATATTTGTGACATTAAATGATGACACCCGATAAAAGATCCTCGTATATATATGACATACATATAGCATCATTTACAAATCATATTACCGCGAGTAAATGTCGCGAACTCTGGACATGTGTCATATCGAAGTTTTAATATTAATTTGAAGGACGACGCCTTCCGTTTCACCCCTAATCACTGTAGATTGTTGACGTTAATCACGTTTGTAAATATTGAATGTGAGGTTGAATCAAGAATTTGAAGTCGAGAGACAATGGATGGTCATACCACGAATTTATCGTTCTCTGTCCATTTCATGTTATTAGCTCCCTTAAAGTAAGACCTTTATGCTATACCGAAATCAGACGTTTGCAATAATCAGCACACATTTGATAATTATTCTTCATTCCTATGGTTGAAATAAAATGTTCGTTCACTCATTTATTAGATTTCAAACAGATTGCAGAAAGAAAGTATATAAAATCTAAAATACAAAGGACGCCAGCTGAATGATGTACTCATCAGTTAAATTATATAAGAGCGTATGACGTTGGGACAAACATCATTTTCCTTTGACTTTAAACCGTTATTTTGAAACACTGGTATAAGAACATTAATTATATTTTACAAAATCTTTCAAACATGTTGTAAAATAAGTACACATTTTGTTACTTATCAAGTATAGTAAATGATCTTCACCTTCATGAGAATATAGTCGCAATTTTTTTCAATTTAGATATCCTTCCATAAAAATGAATCGCATGTAAAGAACTAGCTGAATTAGGTTTAGAGGTTTTAAATATGGTGAGTATAAAGAGATATTTCGTTCCAGAATATGAAAAATCGAAACGTTCCGCTCACACTTTTCTTGGCATAGCATTTTGTAGTTCATGAGATTGTTGATCGTCTTGTCAGATTATGTAAATTGTTAAATGTTTTTTAAATTATTTGATTATCTTTTACTGATTATTCATAATAAGACACAGACTATGCATATAAAACTCTACTAGATATTCAGCCGATTTATAAAAAGACAAAAGCTAGAGCATATCTAATGATTTTACAATGAATACTCTGTTTGTGACTTATTTTCGTTACAGATAACCCTTGCATATATTTTACTTCTATAACTTGTATGGGTCTAACTAGAATAGCCATGTTTATATATCTAATGTAAAATTATGCGTGTTAAAAAGCAATATAACAAGCTGTATATTTCAAAAGAGAAAACAGCGGAGAAAGAAATATGACTAATGGTCAAGGAATAGACGAAATCAGTCTTTCACAAACAAGGGCTAACAATCCCAAACCGGACATGCTGATTCGGATAGGTCATTAAAATTACATCCGGGAATTCTAAAGAAAATATTATATAAAACTGGACCTAGCTCAGTACAGACCACATTCTCACCTGAGCAGAACATTGTGACAACACTTTACGAGAGTATGCCTATCGTACGGTTTAAATGTATGAAGATTTTGTCTTGAAGATTTAATGGTTCATGAATAGTGGGAGGCAGGCAACCGTATCATGCGATATGCAGAATGTGACATTTCTAGCACAGAAAGGTAGTTGCGTTTCAAAGTGTTCTAACTTAGATACCTGACTACTTTGTTTATAAACCTTTGTCTATTTAATTATATAGTTATTTTACTGCCCTTTCAAACTTTTGTATGGTAAATAATTTTGCTGAAACAGTAATCGTTGGTGGTACTCTCTATATTTTATGAAAGAAACATCATGTCAAAGTTTGTATGAATACTTCCGGCTTTATTTCGTACATATTCTATATTAAGTGAACCTTGCGACTTATTGGGACTGTCCTAGCTAGATTTCTAGTATGCATGTAAACTATTAATTTATATATCACTTTTGAAGATATGAAAATAAATAAATGGAAACATTCAAATTTCAGATATACGGTGTAAGTTATTTGATGTCATTCTGTATAGAAAGAATATTCTCTTTGATTTCAAAAGCAATTAAATAAGAATGCAATTATTTTAAATTTTTCGTCTCTCTTTTGCTTTTTTGAGGCAATCTAAAATGTATATAAAATAACAACCAACTGAGCATACATTGGAAGACTTAAGATAGCTATGTAAAAGTATTATTCGCTACGATTTTGAAAAATAAATGAACGTGAATAAAAAGAGTCGGCTGTTTCACAATTCAGCCGTTTCGTATCTAGTAAATATAATCTCAGCATAAACAATATCAGATGTAATATTACCCTTGCAAACTAAGAAAATGTTATCTTGCATAGTTACTTTGCACACTTACTTTAGAAGCTTGATGCAAAAGTCAGCATGATCATCATGCCATGATTTTCCAATAGATAACATATCACCACAACTAGTAAATGGGTCATGCAGTTACAGGAAAACAAATGATATCCCAGTGGCACTTTACTGGATTAGTTATGCAGTTACAGGAAATCAAAGGAAATCCCAGTATTGACCTTTTGTCGACGCCAGAGATTTGTTTATTTTAATTTTGTCTGGGACATTACTCTGCAGTCCTTACTGCCCGAATTATCAAGCTATATATATATATATATATATATATATATATATATATATATATATATATATATATATATATATATATATATATATATATATATATATATATATATATATATATATATATATATATAACTTGTGCATGTTTGGTGCTTAGCTATTGCCATTCGTTATTATAGTAATGTTCACTGGTTGGTAACTTGTTTCAAGCCATTTCTGAAAAATGGGTTTATTGTAGTAATACATTATATCGTTGATCAGGTGAACATATCAGCAGCAGAGGGGGCGAATCGGACAACTTTTAGAAGCGACAGTTCGGTAAACCTAGGCTACCTCGAAAATCGTAAAAAAGCGTCAATTTGTCAAACCAAGGCGTCCTCGAAAGCGTAAAAAAAACGCCAAAGTCGTTGTCGCAACCCCTCTGCCGCTATGGGTTTAACAATCTTTTTTACGATAAAAATCCATTTCAAGATTTCACAAACAGACTAATTTGTAAAACCTCGCAAGGTAAATCAATTAGATTATTGGATTGGTCAGTGAGTTTAAAATTAATTATCGTTAATGAATCATTATGACATCGCATATAGACTGGATTAGTTGGATCCTCAATAATTAAAAACCCTGGAGGAGCTGTTGGTGCAAATGAATATAAAATATATCCCTGCTGGGCTTGATTTGATCGCTCGAGATTTATTTGATAGCTTCCGTCGATAACATCACATTCTAAATTCAGTGCAATCACAAAGGATATATTTACGTTGAGCGGAGAGATATGCCTACCACCACCGTCTGGATCAATATTATGTTTGAGTATATTTGTTTGAGCAGCAGAGGAGGCGAATCAGACAACGTTTTTAAACAAGTTTTCAATGGATTAAGGCTTAAAACAATGAAATCAGGCAAAAAATCAATGAAATCAGGCAAACAAAAATCAATGAAATCAGGCGAAAAATAATAATGAAAAATCAATGACATCAGTCAAAGAAAAAATCAATGAAATCAGTCAAAGAAACAAATAATGAAATGAAAATAAAGAAAACCTCCATTTGCCAAATGAAACGTCTTCAACCGAATATTTTATCAAGTCCGATACGATATCGTGTCCCAGACCATATCTGGGGGGGGGGGGGGAAATCCCTTCAGGATGAAAATCCTTAGGACGAAAATCCTTTCAGGATGAAAGTCTTTACGACTTTACAAACAGAATAATTTGTAAACCTTCATCTTGTAAATCAATCAGATTATTGGACTGGTCAGTGAGTTTGAAATTAATTCTGGTTAAAGAATTATTATGACATCGCATATAGACTGGATTAATTGGGGATTCAATGATTAGAAACCCTGGAGGAGCTGTTGGTGCAAATGAATACAAAATATATCCTTGCTGAGCTTGATTTGATCGTTCGAGATTTATTTGATAGCTTCCTTCGATAACATCACATACTAAATTGATCGCTATCACCGATGAAATATTCACATTTTCACGAGCGATATGCCTGCCGCCACCATCTGGGTCATTATTATGTGTCAGGATTTTTATTTCCGGTGATGTTTTTTTCCATGCATCATGAATTATTTTAAAACCAATATCGATGGTGTCACTGAGAGATTTTTGTAGTTCTGGTACGTTATATCCTGGTATTTTGAATGCTGGAATATCTTTGACGGAGATTTTATATCCATTTGCAAATAAATCTCTTATTTCAGGACTACTGTCACGTAATACCTCTTGAATAATTTGTGAATGAAATGTTTCCATATCATTGATGATTTTGTTACATGTTTCCACAACGCTGATAAATTCATATCGGGTGAGAGAGCCTGATTTAAGAGATATTAACAACAGTGAAAAATCATTATTGAACGCTGTGAAATTTTCAGTGATTTAATCCGGTCGAATTAAGTAGTATTTTCTCTTAGTGAAGGGATCTGTCACTCCATTAAAAAAATTCATTATATTGTAATCGCTATAGCTTTTTACTGGATTATCAGATTTTATCCTGTCTGTGATATAATCAGTTTTTTGTGGTTCTGGTAAATCAACGGTTTTCCACCCTGGTGGTAATTCAGGCCATCCTAGTACGGATCTAATAGAACTCTGATAGATATCTACGACGTATCCTTCTGTGCTTATCTCAATGGCAGATGATAGTGTTGGCTCATGAACTGTTATAGCTTTTTTTGATTCTGCTCCAGTAATCGATTTTATTCTACGTTGCAATTCGTTATTGATTTGTTCGATTTGGTATGATCCGGTTGGTATGGAAACAACGTTCCAGTCTGGGGTACCGTCGTCTTTATTCTTATTTGCAAATACCAGTGAATTATTCGGTTTTTGATGTCACAGAATTAGGCGAAAATTGAACTGATTTTTGTTCTTCTTGAATTGTAAACGAAACTCACCATTTTCTTGATTTCGTCGTACACGCATTACCTGGGGTGATTAAGTGGTTTTCTCCAAGGTAAGTGGCGTGTAACGATTTTGCATGTGCCAGTTTGTTATTTACATGAAATCCGAAATACTCGTTTCACGTGGTGCACGGCAAGCTCGATGTGATTTATGTTCACCTATAGAGAGTATATAAGGCCAGATATTTCTCATAATAATTACGGGAACCAAAATATCTAATCGAAGGATAGATAAGCTCGTCTTGCAATCACCAGCCAAAGGGGTGAGTGTTAAATTTACATTTTCGTTTTATTGTGAATTTTATTCAGATTATCATTTCGTATAATGATGCTTTAAATGCAATATCGTAATCTACGGCTTAGATTATTTTTGAGACAACTATTATTAGTCTGGTTTTGTTTAATGTAGCTGTTACCGTGTTTCTGATACTGTAGCTGACAATCGCTGTTACCATAGATCTGATAATCGCTGATACCGTAGATGTCAATGTTTCTGATACCGTAGATCTGATACCGTAGATGTCAATGTTTCTGATACCGTAGATGTCAATGTTTCTGATACCGAAGATCTGATACCGTAGATCTGATACCGTAGATGTCAATGTTTTTGATACCGTAGCTGCTAACGTAGTTGATACCATTTCTGATACCGTAGCTGTTAACACATCTGATACCATCTTTTGATAAACGTCTTTGATATCGTCTGATTTGTTGTGGGACATCTATTATTTGTTCCGGAACATCTCTGTATAAATATCTGAATGTAATTGTGCCGTTAATTTGTGCAAACGGAATTGAAGTATCTGTCTGTGTGTCGAACTGTCTGTTCGTCAACATCTGTGTAACGTGTAAATATCCGGAAAGCTAGAAGTCCGAGTGTCGGAGCTGTCTGAGTTGTAAAACATCCGGGTCGACATCTAGAGTAGTGAGGAACCGTTGGTTCTGGTAGATGTTGTATGTTGTCTGAACGTATAACTGTGGTGGATCCGTGAAGGGAAACGTCCGATAATAGTATTGGTCAACCCTAGGTTTTCGGGGAAACTGAGAGACGATTCAACTGCTGAATCGTGCGGTTATACGGGGTCGAGACACATATGTGTATTGAAATTGTAATACAATTTAATACATTGTTGTATTTGCATGCTTATGTCAGATCACAATAATATTTAAAGTGATCGCATAGATATCAATAAAAGCTAGCAACTTGATTGAATACAAGTATATGGTCGTGCTAGTTATCGCAATCCATCGTGCGATAGTATAGTTTGTCGTTTGTGTTCATTTTTCGTAATTTATACTTGCATTAATTTAACTTTCGTAAAGGATCCTTGGATCTGTGTATAGTCCAAGAGATCCCTTTACATCTGAGATTCCTTTTGTATTAATATTTAATTTGTTCATGTATTGTGAAGGGTTGTGAGTGTAATTGTGGGTTGAGTGCATGAATTATTGTGTTGTTACATCTGTATTTTTTTCATTTATAATTTATTACATAAATTTATATTTTCTTTCACAAATTGTGTTTGTATTGTTCATTTAATCCACCCTCCTCTCGGTAACAATTCTGTTACAGTTGACCACCAAATGATTTTGACCTAATATTTGGCCAACTGTGGTATACTCGTCATTTTGCTAACGCTATCTCCTCCACTGGGACAGGAGAGGGGAAATTCACACTGAATTCTGGATTCGTTGATGTTATTGAGATCATGCTTGTTTGTACTGGGTTTGTGTTCTCCACTACTTGTTGAAGTAATTCCATCTGTGTTGTCATTGTTATTATACTCATGTTGTTGTATTTCTAATTTTGACATCGCAGAATCATATATATCTACCATCGCTGAAAACTCACTCTCTGATATAATTGTATCATCGAGAGATGACGATATCAATGAGGATAATTGCGAGTATGCGGTTGATACAACATGAAATTTAATCACATAGTCTTGTAGTTTCCGTTGGCTGCATGATGATATTTTTTTTGTTATTATTGAAATAATTCCAGCGATTGTTGTTGCCGCAGAAATGCAAATTGGAACAGCTATCGGGGCCATCATTGTCTCTGAAGACAGTATAATACCGGCTCCGGTGATTACACCACTCACAGCGTCCACAGTAACATCAATTGCGGTAATTCTCCTGCGATATTTTTTAATTTTCATTGCATACTCCTCAGACAGGGTTTTGAGTCTATTTTGAAATTCTCTGACCTGATCATAACGATATTGCGATGATGAAATCATTTTTATTTTAAAAACGCTAGCGTTTTCAATTATGATTTCAATTGAAACCGTTAGTGAAATTGCTTTGCAATTTTCAACTTAAATGAGCTACGAATTCCAAATACCATGTTGTTGAAACCCTATCCAAATTTTTATCAGTAGATGTTATTGTGAACTTTTCAGTTGTATTTTTGTCGATGATCGTTGAAATCGTATTGTTGACCCCGGATGAACTCGACGATGAAATATTAAATTGAGTCGTTGTCACTAGTGTTAATCGATAAATACCATTGACGGTTGCAGTGATATCTAATTTGTTGTTTGTAGGTGTCCACGCAAATGATCCGTGTTGAATCGTGTACTATATTGTTGGTTCTGTCATGAGGAATTCTTGTTTTTTCAATGATTGTTATCATCCTCGAAAAATCATTTTTGATGGCCTCGGTGAAGATTTTCGTCTCATCGATGGATTTTTTGATATCCGGAAGTTTTTGTTCAATTTTATCCAACGGGCTTCCAATAAATTTATCCACAATATTTCTTCGAAAATTTTAAAACTTTTTTCCGTGTTCTTCAGTTTTAGATTGAAGTGTTGTTAGTTCAGAAGTATAGAAATAACCGGGCCTCAGACCACTTTAATGTATTTCCTATGGGAATTGATTTCTCCTTTTGCCTTTCTGACACTTTCATTTTTGCCTACAAACCTGAAAAAAGGGGGGTGCCAAAAAAGCCTCAAAACGGTAAAATAACGCTTCTATCGCAGAATAAATTAAAAAAATAAAACACCATGAAACCCTCCATTTAGCAAACTGACACTAAAAAAAATAAATTGCTCCATAGAAGTGTCTCCTTCATCAATGGAAGCTTCGCTACTGGACCACTCTATTTTTTATTTTTAATGCCAAATTGACAAATGGAGGCTTCTATAAAAAATCCTTAAACCTTCCATTCACTGAATTAAGGCTTCTATTGAAAAATAATTTAAGTCTCAGATTGTCAAAATAACGCTTCTACACCCCTAGACCAGTCTATTTTTTATAATTAAGTGTCAGATTGACAAATAGAGACTTACGAAAAAAATCACAAAGGGGTACCATTTTAGGTGTCAGATTGACAAAATAACGCTTCTACACCCCTGGCTCAGATTGTTAGAATACTTCTATCGCTGGGTTCCAGTGCTAATTTTTTGCCTCTTGGTCTATAGCCAGAAATTAATTCTTCTATCGTAGGGGGATTTTCAACTAAAATATGATGCTTATTTGCTCGGTTTTTGTAATACGTCAAAATAGCTCGATAGGCATTTTTCCCACATTTGTCACAAAGATGGATTCTTCCCATAACCCCAACACCACAACTGACACAGGGATTAGTACCAGCACGGGAACTATTTCGTAACAAATACGCATGAACTCCACAGTGTTCCCCATAGCATGATGTTCCACATCGATTATTAGAGTTTTTCAACAACCATTGACATGAACTCAATTTATACATACTTCTATACTATACTTAACTATTTCTTTAAT
Source organism: Unio delphinus (assembly GCA_029339505.1). Lineage (NCBI taxonomy): Eukaryota > Metazoa > Mollusca > Bivalvia > Unionida > Unionidae > Unio > Unio delphinus. Next base: position 14,852,356 of record JAQISU010000010.1, read on the forward strand.
TCATATTTAACAATGTGATAATTTTTGCTTTAACAAAACGATAATTTTCGCATATAGTTTATATCTTGCTTCAACCTATACTAAAAAGTGAATTAGAGATATGATAGACATATAGAAATGATGGACCTGAAAACGATCCGGACATAAAAAAAGCCACGACATATAGTTGCGAGGGAACTTGTCAATGAATACTATGAACTCACCAAAACAAAACCCGACTGGCCTAGAACTAATCAACAATTATCAGAATTAACAGACCGGATAGCAATTTTACGACGAAAGAAAAAAAATCAACAAGGAGATCCTTCAAGGAGGTTATATCATCGATGAAGCTTTTTCTGGTGCTGATAAATACATTAAATTCATTCCACGTGGTAGGCACTATAATCATTTTGTGGTGGGTGATCTGATTAAAATCTTTAACAGTGTTATCCCGGTAGTGTTACTTGAACCGCCTCTATTGAAAGTGAACGTCACTTATGATCTTGATATGTACTTGGCATCCAATCCTGATACCACCATAACGGTCTCATTACGATCAGAACCGCAGATTATTTTGAGGTCTACTCACCTTGAGGATGCAGCAAAAGATTTCTTCGCGGTGCTATCAAGACAGTACGAAGTGTTCACATTACTGAAAACTGGATTAGTATTCAAGAAAATCAATTATATTCAGCTAAGTGTTCATGATTTTAAACCCACCACTGGAGCATCTTATAAACCGCTGCCTAAAAGCATCCAGGCGTCAAGATCATGCATTAACGTGAAAAACGATGATAAGTGTTTGTTGTGGGCGCTATTATCAGCAGTATTTCCAGCAGAACATCACGTAGATAGAGTTAATAACTATAAGCCTCATCAGTGCCGAATCAATATGACTGGAATCGATTATCCAGTACCAGTCAAACACATACCGAAAATAGAACAACAGAACCCAACCTTGTTCCGATCTGGAATCAACGTGTTTTCACTCGATGATAAATTAAGAGTGTTTCCGTATCTGATTTCCCCAGCTAGTAAGCACATCACAGATGGCACTACAGTGAATTTATTATGGTATAATGAGCACTATGTTTGGATAAAAGACCTCAGTCGATTAATGAGTTCAAAAATGTCGGGATACAATCAAAAAATGTATTTCTGCTATAGTTGTCTTTGTGGGTTTACAACACAGGAAAAACTAACTGAACACAACAAGTACTGTTTTGAAGTAAAAGCAGTAACCACACCAGAAGCTCCGAATAATCTATGTTACTTTAAAAAACATGAAAGAACTAAAAAACTGCCTTTCATTTTCGTAGGAGATTTTGAATCCTTTGTGGTACCAGTCAGTGCCAAATGTGGTTGTGAAAAATCAGTCTGTGAATGTCAGTTTAAAACGTTATCTACTCACAAGCATGTCCCAGCGAGTTATCAGATCAATACAATCTGTACCAATGATAGATACTCAAAACTATCGCCCATTTATCGATTGGAAAAAGATTCTGATTTACCAGCAGAAGTTCACATGCTGAAATATCTGTTTGAACAACAACGAAACATTGAAGCGTTATTACCGTTACACGATGATAGATTTCCCAGATTGGATTCTTTTGCCATGGGAAAACAATGTTTCAGGTGTAAGAAAGAATTCACTGCAGATAATCCAAAAGTCCCCTTCTACGATATTACTACAGGCGAATACATCGGAACCGTCCATAAGCGCTGCAGATCTTTTCAACAATTCTATCCTGTCGTTTTTCACAATTTGCGAGGATACGACGGTCATTTTATCATTAACGCGTTAGCACACCCTGAAATATCGAAATATTGCAATGACAATCATATATCATTGAAATGTATCCCCAATAACACAGAACGATTGATGTCTATCACGGTTGGAAAATTGAGATTCATAGACAGCTATCAGTTCATGAGCACTTCCTTGGAACAATTAGCAAGAAATTGTACTAGTTATCCCATCACTGAAAAACATTTTAAACGGGACATGCTAGAATACATTACCGTGAAGCGGATATTTCCCTATGAATATTTCAACAGCATAAAACGGTTTTCAGAAACATCTCTGCCATCCATTGATAATTTCTATTCTTCGTTGACGGATACAGATATCACTGACCAAGAATACCAACGAGCACTAACCACATGGGATGTTTTCAAGTGTAAAAATTTTGGTGATTATCATGATATTTATCTCACCGTGGACGTGTTATTGCTATCAGATATTTTCGAAGGGTTCAGGGTAATGTCGATGAACAATTATGGATTAGACCCAGCTCATTATTACTCAGCACCAGGACTATCTTGGGATGCATTATTGAAATCAACAAAAATAAGATTGGAATTACTCACTGATGTCAACATGTATTTATTTATTGAGAAAGCAATTCGAGGGGGAATTAGCGTGATTACAAAGAAACACTCCATTGCAAATAATAAATACCTTAAACAATATGATATAAATCAACCTAACCGATATATAGGTTATTGGGACATGAATAATCTCTATGGTGGAGGTATGTCAATGCTGATGCCCTATGGAGGTTTTAAATGGGTTTCTGTAGAAGATTTTCTATCTGCTGCATCCAATTGGAAACCTAATGACGAAGTCATCAATGATGATTTAAGCACTGTAGTATTTCACAATAATGATGAAGTCGGATATTACGTGGAATGCGATGTAGACTATCCAGAACACCTTCATGATACACACAATGACTATCCCTTTCTTGTTGAAAAAATGATAGTCACCGATAAAATGTTATCCCCGGAACAATTAGCATTGAGAACCACGAAATATACTCCAATAGCGAAATTAGTACCCAATCTATATAATAAACGCAATTATGTTTGTCATATAGCAGTTCTAAAACAGGCTATTGAGGCAGGATTGATACTTAGAAAAGTGCATAAAGTGCTGCAGTTTAATCACTCCTCATGGATGAGATCTTATATTGATTTGAATACAACCCGAAGAAAACAAGCAAAGAATGAATTTGAGAGAGACTTTTTTAAACTGATGATTAATTCTGTATTCGGAAAGACGATGGAAAATATCAGAAAACGGGTTAACATCGAAATTGTAAACAATAAAGCACGACGAGACAAACTAGTACGGGGAAATCGCTTTGCTGATATTAAAAAAATAACAAATCAACTCTCATTAATCACTTTGAAGCAATCTCGACTTCATCTCAATAAACCCGTCTATGTCGGCGCTGCAGTGCTAGAAATGTCGAAATTTATGATGTATCAATTTCATTACGGTTTTGTTAAGCAGAAATGGCCTGACGCTAGATTGTTATTTACGGATACTGATTCATTGGTTTATGAAATCCCTAGTGATGATATCTATCAGGAGATTTACCAGCATCGCGAATTATTCGATTTATCCAATATAGATCCTAACGGGGTTATGGGAAGATTTCATAATAGCACTAACAAAAAAGTGATCGGGAAAATGAAAGATGAATTTGAATTTCTCCCCGTCAGAGAATTTGTAGGACTTCGGTCAAAAATGTATTCAGTGTTAACTGATTCTGATAATGGAAGTGTCAATAAAGCAAAAGGGATTAATAACAATTATGTGAAGAACAAATTGAAATTCAATGATTATTTGACAGCATTAAAAAGACCACCAGGAGAACACTTACCGACAGTAACCACATATGGCTTAGATCCTATTATCATACCGTTTTCACGGATAGAATAACGAAATCAGGATTATGCAATTTTGATGACAAGCGATATTGCCGTGATGGTATTAACACGTTTTCACATGGCCATTACTCCATTGGGATTATTACATGATACAAGACCTTGTTTGGTTTGTCAACCATTACTATGAGGAGTAGTCGATTTTATTATTTTTTTTTATCATTCAGGGGCAACATCAATTGTGTATACAATTTATAATTATAATGATAACACTAGATGAAGTAAGTAATGCATTGCAATCATATCATCAAATTCACCCAGGCAACAGCAGTAAGCTGAAATATTATTCTCATGATGTTAGAATTACAGAAAAAATGAAACATGACAAGGTTGTCTACGGGATTGTAAAAGCCAACAGAAATCAACAAGCTAGGCAACGGTTACAACTTAAAAGTTTTATCAAAAGATTACAAAATGGACTTTCTGATTAAGAACTAAATGCAGAAATGGAACGATTGGGACTACTTCCCGTTTAGTTTTCTTCGAGTTTGTTCATGCAGTTCTTCATATTTTTGTGTTGCTAATCTGTTTTCACGATTAAATTGTTCATGATCTATTTCTTGTTTGATGGCTCTGTCATTAGGTTCTATTTGTTTTCGTTTTCCAAGGACTTCTTCAATTTCATTTAAAAACTCACGGTCCTGGTCAGGAATATATTGCTTCCATGAATCATCGTCATCACGTGATTTTCCTTTCCGTTTTCTTTTGCCACTAATGGTTTTACCATCATTGTCATTGGTGACTTTGTCATTGGTGACTTTGTCACTGGGGGTCTTTTCCACAGGAATCCTTGAATATATTTCATTGATTTCCGCAGCAATAGAATTATACTCTGATAGTAATGAATTGTATTTACGAGTTAGCGATGAGTAATCTTCAGTGAGAGATTTTAATTCACATCGCACATCATTGAGTTCAGTCCTTAATCGGCCACGGTCCTGAATCACCTAATCACGACGTTGTATTGTGTGATCTAGCCGATATTGTAGATCATTGTCTGTTATTTTCTGATGCTGAATATTTAACAGTTTTCCATGCAATGATTTGTTTTCATTAGTAAGATTGGATACTTGCTGTTGTAAGCACCGAATGGTTTCTTTATCCATGATGCTATCAGTGACAACATCTACAGGATTTGTTTTTCCGTCTAGAAAATTTGTTATTTCTTCATCGATGCTATTATCAATAATTCTTTCCACGGGAATATTATTTCCATCATTAGATTTCCAGATCTTATAAATACGCTGGTAACAGATTTTATACTTATCAGCGATTTCAGATAACGGGATTATGTCTTTGGAGGCTTTTATAGCGGATATATCATCATGTGATAATAATCTGCGATAGGGCATTTATTATACAAATAGAAAATATTTTTTTTTTAACAATAACAATAACAACTACAACAATAACAACAACAACAAGACGGTTCAGATTGGTGAGGAAACTGTGGTATTAATTATTTTATATACAATTTCCACACTTTCCTCGTCATTGATAGAGCCGAATAGAGCCTCCATAGCGGTGTTAAATCAGCGATATTAGTTCATGTCAAATGTGGAAACGGCCGATTCCACAGTGGTCTAGGTCAATGGCACTATTTCATAGGCACTAGAATAAAATCAACTACTTGACCCTACGAGGTTTTTTATGAAATCATTGAAAATCAATCCTAACAGCTTTTCTATACGGAAAATCCCATACAAAATTGACTACTTGACCCTACGAGGTTTTTTTGATGAAAAATGACTAAAAATCATCAAAAATGACTAAAAATCATCAAAAATTGGCTCAAAATCATTGAAAATCAATCCTAACAGCTTTTCTCTATGGAAAATCCCATGCAAAATTGACCACTTGACTGTTGAATCTCTTTGACTTTTTCAACTGAAACCCATCAAAAACCACCAAAAATGACATAAAATCAGTGAAAAACCATCAATGGCACTATAAATAAAAAATATTTCAATGGCACTATAAATAAAAAATATTTCAATGGAGCTATTTCACTGACTCTGTTGCAATAATCAATAATTGTATCACAATCATTCATCTTAGAAGCCTCAGATGATGAATTAACAACTCTGACACAATCTCATCTCAGATGATAAATATAACAGCATTGAGATTTTTTCAAAATTATTTATTTTTTCTGCACTAATAATATGTCACGGCTTTTTATTGTTGTTGTTGTTATTGCGAAATTGCTTTAGTAAGTAATAACAGTTAAGTAGTACCAATAACAACAACAACAATAAAAAGCCGTGACATATTATTAGTGCAGAAAAAATAAATAATTTTGAAAAAATCTCAATGCTGTTATATTTATCATCTGAGATGAGATTGTGTCAGAGTTGTTAATTCATCATCTGAGGCTTCTAAGATGAATGATTGTGATACAATTATTGATTATTGCAACAGAGTCAGTGAAATAGCGCCATTGAAATATTTTTTATTTATAGTGCCATTGAAATATTTTTTATTTATAGTGCCATTGATGGTTTTTCACTGATTTTATGTCATTTTCGGTGGTTTTTGATGGGTTTCAGTTGAAAAAGTCAAAGAGATTTAACAGTCAAGTGGTCAATTTTGCATGGGATTTTCCATAGAGAAAAGCTGTTAGGATTGATTTTCAATGATTTTGAGCCAATTTTTGATGATTTTTAGTCATTTTTGATGATTTTTAGTCATTTTTCATCAAAAAACCTCGTAGGGTCAAGTAGTCAATTTTGTATGGGATTTTCCGTATAGAAAAGCTGTTAGGATTGATTTTCAATGATTTCATAAAAAACCTCGTAGGGTCAAGTAGTTGATTTTATTCTAGTGCCTATGAAATAGTGCCATTGACCTAGACCACTGTGGAATCGGCCGTTTCCACATTTGACATGAACTAATATCGCTGATTTAACACCGCCATGGAGGCTCTATTCGGCTCTATCAATGATGAGGAAAGTGTGGAAATTGTATATAAAATAATTAATACCACAGTTTCCTCACCAATCTGAACCGTCTTGTTGTTGTTGTTATTGTTGTAGTTGTTATTGTTATTGTAAAAAGAAAAATATTTTCTATTTGTATAATAAATGCCCTATCGCAGATTATTATCACATGATGATATATCCGCTATAAAAGCCTCCAAAGACATAATCCTGTTATCTGAAATCGCTGATAAGTATAAAATCAGTTACCAGCGTATTTATAAGATCTGGAAATCTAATGATGGAAATAATATTCCCGTGGAAAGAATTATTGATAATAGCATCGATGAAGAAATAACAAATTTTCTAGATGGAAAAACAAATCCTGTAGATGTTGTCACTGATAACATCATGGATAAAGAAACCATTCGGTGCTTACAACAGCAAGTATCCAATCTTACTAATGAAAACAAATCATTGCATGGAAAACTGTTAAATATTCAGCATCAGAAAATAACAGACAATGATCTACAATATCGGCTAGATCACACAATACAACGTCGTGATGAGGTGATTCAGGACCGTGGCCGATTAAGGACTGAACTCAATGATGTGCGATGTGAATTAAAATCTCTCACTGAAGATTACTCATCGCTAACTCGTAAATACAATTCATTACTATCAGAGTATAATTCTATTGCTGCGGAAATCAATGAAATATATTCAAGGATTCCTGTGGAAAAGACCCCCAGTGACAAAGTCACCAATGACAAAGTCACCAATGACAATGATGGTAAAACCATTAGTGGCAAAAGAAAACGGAAAGGAAAATCACGTGATGACGATGATTCATGGAAGCAATATATTCCTGACCAGGACCGTGAGTTTTTAAATGAAATTGAAGAAGTCCTTGGAAAACGAAAACAAATAGAACCTAATGACAGAGCCATCAAACAAGAAATAGATCATGAACAATTTAATCGTGAAAACAGATTAGCAACACAAAAATATGAAGAACTGCATAAACAAACTCGAAGAAAACTAAACGGGAAGTAGTCCCAATCGTTCCATTTCTGCATTTAGTTCTTCATCAGAAAGTCCATTTTGTAATCTTTTGATAAAACTTTTAAGTTGTAACCGTTGCCTAGCTTGTTGATTTCTGTTGGCTTTTACAATCCCGTAGACAACCTTGTCATGTTTCATTTTTTCTGTAATTCTAACATCATGAGAATAATATTTCAGCTTACTGCTGTTGCCTGGGTGAATTTGATGATATGATTGCAATGCATTACTTACTTCATCTAGTGTTATCATTATAATTATAAATTGTATACACAATTGATGTTGCCCCTGAATGATAAATAAAAAAAATAAAATCGACTACTCCTCATAGTAATGGTTGACAAACCAAACAAGGTCTTGTATCATGTAATAATCCCAATGGAGTAATGGCCATGTGAAAACGTGTTAATACCATCACGGCAATATCGCTTGTCATCAAAATTGCATAATCCTGATTTCGTTATTCTATCCGTGAAAACGGTATGATAATAGGATCTAAAGCCATATGTGGTTACTGTCGGTAAGTGTTCTCCTGGTGGTCTTTTTAATGCTGTCAAATAATCATTGAATTTCAATTTGTTCTTCACATAATTGTTATTAATCCCTTTTGCTTTATTGACACTTCCATTATCAGAATCAGTTAACACTGAATACATTTTTGACCGAAGTCCTACAAATTCTCTGACGGGGAGAAATGAGAACTCATCTTTCATTTTCCCGATCACTTTTTTGTTGGTGTTATCATAAAATCTCCCCATAGCCCCGTTAGGATCTATATTGGATAAATCGAATAATTCATGGTGATCATAGATCTCCTGATAAATATCATCGCTGGGGATTTCATAAACTAATGAATCAGTATCCGTAAATAACAATCTAGCGTCAGACCATTTCTGCTTAACAAAACCGTAATGAAATTGATACATCATAAATTTCGACATTTCTAGCACTGCAGCGCCGACATAGACGGGTTTATTGAGATGAAGTCGAGATTGCTTCAAAGTGATTAATGAGAGTTGATTTGTTATTTTTTTAATATCAGCAAAGCGATTTCCCCGTACTAGTTTGTCTCGTCGTGCTTTATTGTTTACAATTTCGATGTTAACCCGTTTTCTGATATTTTCCATCGTCTTTCCGAATACAGAATTAATCATCAGTTTAAAAAAGTCTCTCTCAAATTCATTCTTTGCTTGTTTTCTTCGGGTTGTATTCAAATCAATATAAGATCTCATCCATGAGGAGTGATTAAACTGCAGCACTTTATGCACTTTTCTAAGTATCAATCCTGCCTCAATAGCCTGTTTTAGAACTGCTATATGACAAACATAATTGCGTTTATTATATAGATTGGGTACTAATTTCGCTATTGGAGTATATTTCGTGGTTCTCAATGCTAATTGTTCCGGGGATAACATTTTATCGGTGACTATCATTTTTTCAACAAGAAAGGGATAGTCATTGTGTGTATCATGAAGGTGTTCTGGATAGTCTACATCGCATTCCACGTAATATCCGACTTCATCATTATTGTGAAATACTACAGTGCTTAAATCATCATTGATGACTTCGTCATTAGGTTTCCAATTGGATGCAGCAGATAGAAAATCTTCTACAGAAACCCATTTAAAACCTCCATAGGGCATCAGCATTGACATACCTCCACCATAGAGATTATTTATGTCCCAATAACTTATATATCGGTTAGGTTGATTTATATCATATTGTTTAAGGTATTTATTATTTGCAATGGAGTGTTTCTTTGTAATCACGCTAATTCCCCCTAGAATTGCTTTCTCAATAAATAAATACATGTTGACATCAGTGAGTAATTCCAATCTTATTTTTGTTGATTTCAATAATGCATCCCAAGATAGTCCTGGTGCTGAGTAATAATGAGCTGGGTCTAATCCATAATTGTTCATCGACATTACCCTGAACCCTTCGAAAATATCTTATAGCAATAACACGTCCACGGTGAGATAAATACCATGATAATCACCAAAATTTTTACACTTGAAAACATCCCATGTGGTTAGTGCTCGTTGGTATTCTTGGTCAGTGATATCTGTATCCGTCAACGAAGAATAGAAATTATCAATGGATGGCAGAGATGTTTCTGAAAACCGTTTTATGCTGTTGAAATATTCATAGGGAAATATCCCCTTCATGGTAATGTATTCTAGCATGTCCCGTTTAAAATGTTTTTCAGTGATGGGATAACTAGTACAATTTCTTGCTAATTGTTCCAAGGAAGTTTTCATGAACTGATAGCTGTCTATGAATCTCAATTTTCCAACCGTGATAGACATCAATCGTTCTGTGTTATTGGGGATACATTTCAATGATATATGATTGTCATTGCAATATTTCGATATTTCAGGGTGTGCTAACGCGTTAATGATAAAATGACCGTCGTATCCTCGCAAATTGTGAAAAACGACAGGATAGAATTGTTGAAAAGATCTGCAGCGCTTATGGACGGTTCCGATGTATTCGCCTGTAGTAATATCGTAGAAGGGGACTTTTGGATTATCTGCAGTGAATTCTTTCTTACACCTGAAACATTGTTTTCCCATGGCAAAAGAATCCAATCTGGTAAATCTATCATCGTGTAACGGTAATAACGCTTCAATGTTTCGTTGTTGTTCAAACAGATATTTCAGCATGTGAACTTCTGCTGGTAAATCAGAATCTTTTTCCAATCGATAAATCGGCGATAGTTTTGAGTATCTATCATTGGTACAAATTGTATTGATCTGATAACTCGCTGGGACATGCTTGTGAGTAGATAACGTTTTAAACTGACATTCACAGACTGATTTTTCACAACCACATTTGGCACTGACTGGTACCACAAAGGATTCAAAATCTCCTACGAAAATGAAAGGCAGTTTTTTAGTTCTTTCATGTTTTTTAAAGTAACATAGATTATTCGGAGCTTCTGGTGTGGTTACTGCTTTTACTTCTAAACAGTACTTGTTGTGTTCAGTTAGTTTTTCCTGTGTTGTAAACCCACAAAGACAACTATAGCAGAAATACATTTTTTGATTGTATCCCGACATTTTTGAACTCATTAATCGATTGAGGTCTTTTATCCAAACATAGTGCTCATTATACCATAATAAATTCACTGTAGTGCCATCTGTGATGTGCTTACTAGCTGGGGAAATCAGATACGGAAACACTCTTAATTTATCATCGAGTGAAAACACGTTGATTCCAGATCGGAACAAGGTTGGGTTCTGTTGTTCTATTTTCGGTATGTGTTTGACTGGTACTGGATAATCGATTCCAGTCATATTGATTCGGCACTGATGAGGCTTATAGTTATTAACTCTATCTACGTGATGTTCTGCTGGAAATACTGCTGATAATAGCGCCCACAACAAACACTTGTTATCATCGTTTTTCACGTTAATGCATGATCTTGACGCCTGGATGCTTTTAGGCAGCGGTTTATAAGATGCTCCAGTGGTGGGTTTAAAATCATGAACACTTAGCTGAATATAATTGATTTTCTTGAATACTAATCCAGTTTTCAGTGATGTGAACACTTCGTACTGTCTTGATAGCACCGCGAAGAAATCTTTTGCTGCATCCTCAAGGTGAGTAGACCTCAAAATAATCTGCGGTTCTGATCGTAATGAGACCGTTATGGTGGTATCAGGATTGGATGCCAAGTACATATCAAGATCATAAGTGACGTTCACTTTCAATAGAGGCCGTTCAAGTAACACTACCGGGATAACACTGTTAAAGATTTTAATCAGATCACCCACCACAAAATGATTATAGTGCCTACCACGTGGAATGAATTTAATGTATTTATCAGCACCAGAAAAAGCTTCATCGATGATATAACCTCCTTGAAGGATCTCCTTGTTGATTTTTTTCTTTCGTCGTAAAATTGCTATCCGGTCTGTTAATTCTGATAATTGTTGATTAGTTCTAGGCCAGTCGGGTTTTGTTTTGGTGAGTTCATAGTATTCATTGACAAGTTCCCTCGCAACTATATGTCGTGGCTTTTTTGATGTCCGGATCGTTTTCAGGTCCATCATTTCTATATGTCTATCATATCTCTAATTCACTTTTTAGTATAGGTTGAAGCAAGATATAAACTATATGCAAAAATTATCGTTTTGTTAAAGCAAAAATTATCACATTGTTAAATATGAATTAAAGAAATAGTTAAGTATAGTATAGAAGTATGTATAAATTGAGTTCATGTCAATGGTTGTTGAAAAACTCTAATAATCGATGTGGAAAATCATGCTATGGGGAACACTGTGGAGTTCATGCGTATTTGTTACGAAATAGTTCCCGTGCTGGTACTAATCCCTGTGTCAGTTGTGGTGTTGGGGTTATGGGAAGAATCCATCTTTGTGACAAATGTGGGAAAAATGCCTATCGAGCTATTTTGACGTATTACAAAAACCGAGCAAATAAGCATCATATTTTAGTTGAAAATCCCCCTACGATAGAAGAATTAATTTCTGGCTATAGACCAAGAGGCAAAAAATTAGCACTGGAACCCAGCGATAGAAGTATTCTAACAATCTGAGCCAGGGGTGTAGAAGCGTTATTTTGTCAATCTGACACCTAAAATGGTACCCCTTTGTGATTTTTTTTCGTAAGTCTCTATTTGTCAATCTGACACTCAATTATAAAAAATAGACTGGTCTAGGGGTGTAGAAGCGTTATTTTGACAATCTGAGACTTAAATTATTTTTCAATAGAAGCCTTAATTCAGTGAATGGAAGGCTTTTCTGGTACCCCTTAAGGATTTTTTATAGAAGCCTCCATTTGTCAATCTGGCATTAAAAATAAAAAATAGAGTGGTCCAGTAGCGAAGCTTCCATTGATGAAGGAGACACTTCTATGGAGCAATTTATTTTTTTTAGTGTCAGTTTGCTAAATGGAGGGTTTCATGGTGTTTTATTTTTTTAATTTATTCTGCGATAGAAGCGTTATTTTACCATTTTGAGGCTTTTTTGGTACCCCCCTTTTATCAGGTTTGTAGGCAAAAATGAAAGTGTCAGAAAGGCTAAAGGAGAAATCAATTCCCATAGGAAATACATTAAAGTGGTCTGAGGCCCGGTTATTTCTATACTACTAGTTCCAACACAGAATTTTTCAACTCATCGTTGAGAGTTTTTAATCGATCTGTAATCGTCGAAAAAGGTACACCCGGTTTGAGTTTACCCTGATCGGAAAATAACGCAACGGTGTTCTCGATTGCGTTTTGTTGTTTAACTAAAATATCATCCAAAGACACATCATTGGTTTTCAATTTACCCTGATCGGAAAATAACGCAACGGTGTTCTTGATTGCGTTTCGTTGTTTAATCAAAATATCATCCAGAGAAATATTACTAGTTTTCAATTTACCCTGTTTGTCTTGAAATACAACTATTTCATTCGGGTCAACACTTGTAAAATTTAACGTCTCAGCGATTTCATCTTCAATTATTTTTTTTATATCCTTGATAGAATCAGGGGTTGCAGTGCCATCGGGTTTGGGTTTCAGAGGTCTTCCCCAAAAATCAATCATTGTTATTGTAAAACTCTTTCTCTAAAATCGTTTTTGACGACTCCGTTATCTAAATTAATAATACCGGTTTCAACATCATTGGGTTGTGCCGGTAACTGATCTTTCATAAAGACACCTCTGAAATTTTTAATCGCCAGTTTTTTAGCAGCATCCATTAAATCAAAATTGGACATAGGAATCGAAGATTTGGGAACCATAGGTTCCTCAATTAATAAACCGTTCCTGGGATTCTCAGGCCTGATCCGTGAACGGATCTCCCGCTGTACCATGAATACGGGGTAGTCTTAGACCCTTTCCGCTGTACCATGAATACGGGGTTCCTGGTAGTCTTAGACCCTTTCCCTTTTTTATAACCCTGTCCAGATGCCTTCTTTAGTGCCATTCCTGCTGCAGTACCAGCGGCTCCTAACGCTGCCGATTTAGCCACCGCTGGGGCTGCTGCTGAAATCAATGCTGGTATTGCAGCTAACAATGGAAATATACCGCCTGTTTTAATCATATTTTTGATAGCAGAAAGATTAATCTGAACACCTTTTTTTGCTACAAGTGCATCATTGAAATGTTTCATTTGACGAGTTGTCAGTGATAATTTATTTGCACCACCAGTCATTTGATTAGGTTTCAACGTGATTGTGGTCCCACATTTTTTAGCCGGTTCTGATTGCAATTTTTTTATTTGACCAGGAGTTAACGCAACACTAATATTACTATATGACATATTATACATAATAGATTGATTCTAAATTGTAAAGCGATTCAATGGAAAAATCGTTCAAAGATTTTCCACTGGTGCATCAATGATTCTCATTCTTCCTCCAACACCTTCAAGTAGCATTGATTTATCACTGAGAATGACAGCAACCGCTCTATAATCAGCAATACCACCACGAGTCACATTAGCTCTAAAGTGTATATCAACAACTGACTGTCTTGTCAAATCGAGATGTTCCAGTGAGAAGTAATAGATCGGATACAAATTTCTAAAATCATATTGTGATATTTGCAAACCAGTATCGACATTTTGGTCGCGTGCCATACATGACAACAGACGATGATAAACTCGTGCAATATGATTTTCTGTGTAATTAAGTTGTATATCCTCGGATGGTTCCTGCTGGCCGTTTATTCTCAGTGAGACGTCTTTCACACCTAATTGATCAAATATCATATGACTGAAACGTTGATCGCCAACTCGTGTGTTATCCTGTAACGCAATAAATATATGACGTGGCGCAGAAACGCCTTGTTTTGATGCTAGATTCCACGTGAATATCCCGTTGATATTTGATTGTTTAACATCTGCACTTACCGTTAGCCAACTTATCAGTGATTTTCCTCCTTGGTCCATAAATGATAGTAATCGTTCTTCTGCGGTGCTTGATGGAGTCAACACTGGCATCAACAATGATATTTTTGTTAAATTGACTTTACCGGCATCAGCATTGGGATTTGCAGCATCTGCTGGAATCCTCCAAATTGCGTCGTTATCATCACCCTTTCGTACAAGCGATACTGTATGCTTAGCTCAATAAATAACTTTTCGAACATTTCTACAGAATCCAAATATATGATGCAGTGGAATCTCGCATGAAAATAATTTACGCCGCCCTTCCAACATTGAAATACGTGTTGCAGCTCCTAGATTGAAGTTAGGATCGTTGTTTATAATTATATCCTTGGCATCAATATTAGCGGTGCCAGCATTATTCTTTGGTCGTCTTACAACAAATTGATTTCCTCCAGCGGTATTTTTAACATCTTTTGCAAACATCATAGAAGGTCCTGCTGATCTTGTATAATCATCGGAATATCTTGCTAGTCCGATTATTGTTGTAATCACATCAACATCACGATCTATCGACTCAATTTCTTTTCCATCAATGAGATATCTAGCACTCTCAAATAGCGCCATGATACCATTATTGACAAAACCGACTTGAGTACCATCTGGATACGGTGCTGGTACAGCAGTAGTATCAGCAGCTGTTACAAGTTCTCCTTCTACTTCAATAAACGCTTCAGCGGGTAGAAAGTATTTACTGGTATCATGGACTTTTTTTTGAAGTTCAATTCTTGATCGACTATTTGAGTCTATGGCATGATAGGCGTAATATTGATAATCGCGTACAGAATCATACTTGCGCACTGGGGCATCTATATCAAACGCTGGATCACGTGACTGTTTGAACATTTTATTCTATTTATCAAAGTCTAAATCGCGAAATCGTAAACGATTTTCACCTACGATTTTTCATCGTCGTAGTTTTTTAAAGCCACTTCCTGTTATCATATTTATTTATAATTTTACTAACACTTGCAGGCATTTCCGCTCACTAATGATGTTATTTTATCCCTTTCAGCTGAAAACGCTTTTCCGGCAAGATCTCCAACAGTACTAATACCCTTATCACGAATAACATCAATGGCTTTCATTCCTAATTCTTTAGCTAACGGCATCACTTTTGGAGCCATTCTTGAAAATAATCCTAAAATGGTATCACCGAAACCATCTCCGTAATATGCGCTATAAACTGGAAACCGTGAATTAACTACATAGACGGGGGTTGGTTTATCATGATTGTAGTGTATGATCATTCTTATTATAAAAACACTAGTGTTTTCAATTGCTTGCGTTTTATTCAGTCACTATGATACCCATTTTCCGCTAACTCGTCAATGAAATCTCGATATGTTTTGATATCCATGATACCACCTTGAAATAACCGTCTACAGATATCAGCTGCTTCATTAATTATTTCCGGTGAATTATTTCCAGCTCGGAACCCTCCGATTAGAACATCTAATCGTGATATATCATTGATAACACTATCAAGACATACCCTACTTGGGGTTCCTAATCCACTTCCGCTATAACCAGTTGCTTCATCTAGTTTTTCTAAATCCGTTTCTTGTAAATAATAATCATCATCATCATCAGGTGGTAGTTTTTTAGGAGAGAAAGATATTTTCTTTGTAGGTTGCTGTCGCTTTCTTTGCAATTTTCGCGTTTTTTGTTGTTGTTTAAACCCTTCATATTGATTATACACTATACCCACCGCATTGATATATTCAATGTATGATGCACTATCTGTCTTAATTTGACTTTTTTCAGTTTCGATTTTGTAAAATATATCAGCCCAATGAGTGAAATTCTTAACATACTTATGATGTTCTGGTTTCAACCATTTTTTTCTGTTTTCATAAGACGTAACAACAAGCTCAGGAATTTTTGTTGGAACAGTCTCATCAATTGCTGCTAATCCTTCCTCGTTAAATCTCACGCGTAAATCATCTACTGTTCTTTTTGATTCCATTTTTGTACAGCCTGTTTTGTTTGTTCAGTTTTCGCTACTATTTTTTCAAGTTCACCAATAACAGATTTAACCGTCTAGGGAACATCTCCCCGTATAGCACGCTCTACCCCGTACGTTGCTGTGGTTACTGGTTTAAACAATTCTTCAGATCCCGCAGCAAAATCTGTTTGTAAACTCTGTCGTTGTTGCAGTTTATTCCTTACAGAGTCACGAATCGGTACAAATCTCTTAATTGCATCTAGTCGTTCACGAGCCAATCTAGTTGTTAATGCTTCATTGACCATTATTTGAAATCAGAAACGATTTTTCAATTGTAAAACAATTTTTCAATCCCGATCTAACACCATCGTGCAACTCTTTTTTTGACATCAATGACATGTCGGATGATTTTTAACACCATCGTGGAAGTGTTATTTCATCATAAAACACCTTCTATCATTGATGTTGAAAGTGACCAATTTGTATATAAAATATTAATTATGACACTTTCAACATTCTATTTTGATCAATCTGACATATCGTCCATCGATTTTTGACATCCCCCTTGAGGGTCGGCTAAAAAAAAATGATAATGGTCGGGTAATCAAAAAATAATAAATGGTCGGGCAATCAAAAAATGATAAAGGGGTCGGGTAATCAAAATTGTTCATTTTCCTGAATTAACGCCCGTAGGTTTCTAATTTTAGAGTTGACTTCTTTTTTCAATTCGTATTCGTTACCTAATTCTTTTCGTATTCGTTCTACGATAGTATACAACGGAACAAACACACTGATGTCACTGGAAAATGCAAGAGAATCTCTAATAGAATTCTGAATTTTTTTATGAGTGCATATTTCTTTGGTAGCATATACTTGTTAGTGCTAACCCCGTATTCTATATCCTGAAAATCTGACTTGATTTGATCAGGATTTAACCCATCTGGTAGTTCAATATCATGACTTTTCAATTTTAAAATTTCAACTATGATGCTATTCATGTTTTCAGAATTCATTATTCTATAAAAATGACATATCTCTAATTGAAAAATATGACGCATTAGACATAACTAAATTGAACTTTCTGTCCGTTCTTTTTTGAAATAGCCGTTTTGGTTATCCCCTCTGCAACGAATCGTACTGAGGCTCTACAAATATTGAAATACTTGCCGGCTTCATATATTGATCGAAATATTTTTTCTTCGTTAGTTATTGTACTCAAAGATTTCACAGGTCTCGCTTTTTTTGAGCATTTTCCATTCCTTCCTCGTTTGGTATTCTCACTCTGTGTGATAGCTTGCAGATTTGATAAAGAATTGTTCCTTGGATTAGAATCATTGTGATCAATAACAAAACCATCTTTGATCAATCCATTAAAACATTCAAATACGAAACGATGATTGTGATATTTCTTCTTTCCAACGCTAAACAACAAATACCCTAGATTACTCACAACACCGACCGGTTTTTTCAGCCTACGGTTTCTTACAACACCATCACTGGATGCTTCATAATTTGTAATCACTGGGTGTGGTCTGAATTCTTGGTTCATTATATTCATTACTATTGTTTGTCTAATTTATTGTTTGGTTTAATGATGAATCTTTCAATGTAGTCTTGGGGGATTCTTATGATTTTGTCGCTGACTTTGTCAGGGATACTGACTTTGTCAAGGACTTTTTCAGGGTCATAATTTCTGATGGATTGTCCATTTTTTATTCTTTTATCATAATAACGCTTCAACTCCCTGAATCGCTTACCACCGCAATTCAGACATAACTGCGATTTTCCCCTGACCCCAACCCCACATCGAATACAGGGTAACGGACCAAGGCTCCCACGTCGAAAACTTTGCATATGATACCTACAGAACTCATTTATGCATGATTTGTTACACGGTGTTACTGATCCAATCATAAGCCATTTGCAGTGATTCATTATACATACATCTTTCATTTAAATACTTGTTTTTAGTATAGCATGAAGGAGTTAAGGAGAACGCCTTCGAAAAATGCTAAATTCAATACTGATAAGGAGTTTAAGAGATTATTGAAGATTAATCTTAAATTTAATCTCGATAGACCCAAAAAACGTCCAATAGACGGAAATATGAAGGAGTTTAAGAGATTATAGAAAATTAATCCTAGATTTAATCTCGATAGACCCAAAAAACGTAACAAAATTAAACCCAAAAAACGTTCAAGAGACGGAAAAATGAAAGAGTTTAAGAGATTATTGAAAATTAATCCTAAATTTAATCTCGATAAACCCAAAAAACGTCAAAGAGACGGAAACATGAAGGAGTTTAAGAGATTATTGAAAATTAATCCTAAATTTAATCTCGATAAACCAAAAAAAACTAACAAAATTAATCTCAAACGTCCAAGAGACGGAAACATGAAGGAGTTTAAGAGATTATTGAAAATTAATCCTAGATTTAATCTCGATAGACCCAAAAAATGTAACAAGAGATTACCCTGGAAAGATGCTCAATTCAATCTTGATATAGTTTCTAATACACCAAAGAATAAAATTCTTGATAAAGCCATGATTAGTAAAATCAGAGACTGTTTTAATGAATTCAAGCGTGATGGAGCATCTTATTGTTGGTCAACATTTCGAATTGATGGTGTTGTTGACGCTACCATGAATGATGAAAAAGCAGCAGTGATAATTTCAAATCTTGGAGAAGAAAGAAATTTTTTTCGAATAAAATTCCTTATCTGTGATGATGGAAAATGGATTATTAGGGATAAATTTGAACCCATTCTCAGGGACAAAAAAACTGTCACCGTGAATCAAGATTCCAAACCAGGAATTTTGACCGGAATTGACAAACCATACTACGAAAGATCTTATCCTGTAACAGCAGTTGTTTACGGGATATATCCGCTCAATGAAAAACCTGATATTGCAAAACTAGCACCCATGAAATATTCGACAGGGCTCAATTGTGTAGCAGAACGAATAATGGAACAATTCACAAATGCGTCCCGGGGAAATAAACTAACTGATCTAAGACGAAAAAAAATAACCGATTGGGAGTTAACGGTAAAAGAGCATGGGGCAACAATTCAAGATATAACCAAATTAGAAACATCATTGAGATTTCCAATATCGGTAAGAACAATCACCGGTGAAGTATTATACGAATCGAAATATCAATCAAAAGGAACCCCAATTGAAATTATTGATCATAACGAACACGCATGGTCATCTGCAGTAACAATATTTCCACGGGATAGAACCGTAAAATATCTATCCCAAACTCTGTTTGGAACCGAAGAGTTTTTTTCAGAGCAGAAATTATTTGATGCTATTTACCATTTGAGTAAAAACGATCCTGTGTCGATGTGGCTATTTCATAGTACTTCAGACGAGGAATGTAGATTGGATCAGTTTGTAAGGCCCAACGGAGAATTGTACCGTACTGAAGAACTGCAGAATCAAATGAAACAACTAGCTAGTGAGTTTTCTGGGGAGGGGGAAGACAACGATCAATTATTAGCAAACTGTTTTACCCTTCCATCAATTGCAGCACATTTTGCTAGAAAGAAAAACGCGTGGAAACCAACAAGAAGTGAGTTTTATCAGATGTCAGATTGTCCTGTCTTGAATTATTAGATTATGGAGGATTATGGAATACAAAATACGACCCTGAAACCGTTATTTCAGTTGATATGATTGCGTGTTATCCAGGAAGTTTTCTTGGGTATGGAGAATGCGAGAAATATTTTAAACGATTTGGACACCCCACACACGAAATGACCCGTGTTGCTATTAATGGACCACTGCCTGATTTTGATTTAACAGGATTCGCTTGTGTAGTATCATTTGAATTGGCTGAAGGACTTCATCCGTGTAGTTATCTTTGGATTGGTAAACACATGTCTGAAAAACACTGGATGCCAATAGTGTTATTACGGTATATGCTTGATTGTAAGATGTTAAAATCATTAATTGTCAGTGAAGCAATTATATCCTATCGAGCACAGAAATCAGTCAGGTTACCCCAACCTGATCTAGAAAAAATAATTAGCGAACAGCGAAAACTGTTTCCTGATTTTAAGGAACAACAAATCATGAATTGGTCCAAACAGTTATTTGAAATCAGAAACAACGAAGCAAAAGATCTCAGTAGAAGAATAATCGGTAAATTCACTCAGGGTGGTAAATTCGATAATACAAGATATTCTTCACGGTTAATTATAGACAATGCTGAATACGATTTTGTAATCGCGGATTTAACAATAAGGGCCTATATGTTAATCGTAAGGACGCATTTATGTCCGATGGAACCAAATTGGGTACAATTGTTACTTACAATGATGGATACAATCCGCAGTACACACATTTGAGAGCTTCTATGCTTGGTTATGCTTCTATTAATCTGTTTTCAATGATCAATAAATTTCCTAACACCGCAGTTAGAGCTGCCACTGATTCATTTTACATAAAAAGCAAAATGGCTGATTTTAAGGCTACTGGCAACGAGAATTGGGGGTCATGGAGAATTAAGAAGGAAATGCTTCATGATTATATTCAATCAGCAGATGTTACAATTGAAAATAATTATTTAGAAAGCAATCAGTGTTCAGAATTTTCTAATGCACCACCAATTTCTGATCCAATCTGTAGATATAAAACAGTTTATTTAAACGGTTGTGGTGGGTCAGGAAAAACAACTCGGGCAATTGAGTTATTTCGTAGAAACACTAGTGTTTCCAAATCAAATATGATTGTGCTAACACCAACTCACAGACTTGCAAGAGAAATGATACAGAGAGGGGTAAATGCCTGTACCTATCACAGCTTTTTCCGATGGAAGGGAGATAAATGGACTCCTGAGCGTATGGGAGAGAAATTTATTCCTGAAATTATCATTTGGGATGAAATAGACACAGTGTCAGAAGATGTATTAAAAATATTTCTTGAGTGGTTGTTATTGAAAAATACAGAAATCGTCATGTGCGGTGATCATGGCCAACCACCACCATTTGTCGGTGCATCCCCACATGAATGGCTAAAGGGTTTTGTAGACTATTATGAAGAAATTGATACCGATCATAGATCACTTGATGAAAAATTAAAAGAATTTAAGAAACTAATTAGATTACAACTTGATAGAATCCAGTGTGAAATAGCCCGTGAAATAATTTCGGAAACTCCAATGAATGAGTTTTGGGAAGCATGGAGACCGAATGATTTGATAATTGCAAGAAGAAAAATAGTCAGGGACACACTTCAGATGAAATTATTTGAATTGCATAAACAAAAATTTGCAACACTTCCAGTGCCTCTTCGTTATAGGCAATCGGATACACGAAAACAGAACATTGAAGTTGATATTCCAGGAAAAAGTGAAAAACAGAATTTAGTATTAAATGATATTGTGCTGGTTGATATCAATGTCGTTGAAGATACATTGCGTGCTAATAAATCCCCATGGACGCTAGGATACGCAGCAACAATACATTCCTCACAAGGATTGACTATATCGGATACAGTTATTCGGATGGTAGATAATCGCATCGAATGGTCAAATTTAGTCTATCTTGCAGTATCCAGAGTACGAAAAATAAATCAACTTTGAAGAATTGTCGTTGGCGAAGCCAGTGACGATGATGACACCACAATGGATGATGCTAGCATCGTTGATGTTAAAATTACTGATAAAAAACTCTCCGGTTACAAACAACAAGACAAAAAAAACAACGAGAATTTGACATTGATGCTGAATTAATAATCACTTTGAAGAAACAACAGAATAATCACTGCGCAAGTTGCAATTGTATAATGCGTTGGCAGTATTTGGATAAAGATCCTCGCCAAGTTACCGTAGACAGAAAAAATAACAGTCTCGGTCATGTCAGAAACAATGTGATGTTAACTTGTCTTGAGTGCAATAGACGCAACGGTGCTAGTTAAGACCGTGGGGTGGCAATTGAGTATCGTCAGGAATCACTTGTAATTGTTGTCTAGTAAAACCCCGCTGAGGGGCAGTTGAATCCAGTTTATAGACTGGAGGTCTACCCGTAGATCGTGTTACACTAGATATCTTGTGTGCAGTAACACTCCATATAGGATCAGTAGCCCTTTTTCTGCCCCCATCAAGCTCTCCTGGTTCGTATAAATACCTCACAATGACATTACTACCAAGAATTGGTTCTTTGAAATCTTTTTGTGAAATTCTTCGAATTTCCATTTCAGGTATTGACTTCTTTTTAATCGCGTTGATAGGTTTCATGTTGATTGTTCTAGTAATCTCGTTATTCAGTGCAGTAATCACAGATGGTAATCTTTTAACCCATTCACGGGATCTTTTTTTTTGGATGAATTATTTTGCGTATTGATATTCAAATAACCGCTCAGCAAGGGTTTTATTAAACCGTTCTACAATTGCCTGATCACGATGTAGCGCAGTATGCCCCCGTCTGATAGTGACATTGTGATATTTCATTGTAGATAACACTGCACCCTGAAATTCCTTGCCAGGATCAATTTGTAATAGATTTGGCCAGTGCAGAGGACCCCTTCGATAAATCCTTTCAAATGCAGAAGCCACTTCAGATGATGATTTTGTTTTTAACGGTTCTGCTTCTTTGTATCGACTTGCAATATCAACTACAGTTAACGCATATTTGTAACCGTGGTCATGTGGCAAAAATAATAGATCAGCCTGATGAACTTCATTGGGTCCGGTTACATCAAAATGCGAGACATTAATTTGTTTAGGCGGTGGTAGGTAAATTTGCCATAGTGCCTGTTTAGATAACCAATGAGCCGCAGTAGTTTTTTCACTTTTGCAGCGCTAGCGAGTTTATGGATTGCTGAATTACCCCTCCAGTATCCTCTTGGGGAATAATAAATAGATTCCATGTTGTTATTAATTACCAGCACCTAACATCAATTTACTTTTCATAGCCGATTTTATCAAAAATGAAGCCAATTTTTCTTTGAAGGATTTATCAGGAATAGCATTCAACGCATGAAATAATTTCACATCTGCTAAATGCCTGTGTTGCAAATTGCTGCTTTTATAAGCAACATCATGAAGGTGACAGGCCTTATCAATGGCGTTTATTGGTTCTTCACCGGGGTTGGGTTGGTTATGATTATTGAGTCTGATATCTAATCGTGTTCCGGGGCCACAGTAGCTATATCCTGGAAGGTGTTTTTCTTCAGGGTATTTTGCTCATGGGTTTCCAGGGAATTTCGCTAATTTGGCAGCGATATCACCTCCTCGTTTTTTTTTAAAGGTTCCTTGGGTTTAGAAACAAATCTAAATTTCTTTGTACTACATTTTACGCATTTACCAGAAAGCGCTGATCGGTTATTTTTTGTTGTAATCGTCGTCAAGTCATCTGTGCCAGTACGTTTTTTACACTTCACAAATATAGATCCATAATTTATATATAACGGCATGAATGTATTTGATTATTCAGCTACCCGACGACGGGAACCTATTAAACACCATGAAATGTTACCGAATTCAATTAGAATGATTATAATCGGACCATCTGGAAGCGGAAAGACACAACTGATACTTAATTTGATAACAAGATGGATGAAATGGGACAAATTGTATTTAATAGCCCCGAGTGTAGACGATCAGCGATGCTATGAAGTGCTCAAGGATTTTAACGAGAAAGCAAAAGAATTTGAAATCGATGATGATTTTATTGAATTTATTACTGATATTGATGAAGCCCCTTCCGTGGAAGACATCGATGGAAGTATTAACAATTTAGTCGTGTATGACGATATCATGTTAGATAATCAAAAAAATACTGCTAGAATCTTTTCCCGGGAGCGGCACAAAAACACGGACGTGATATATGTCACTCAACCGTACACACAAATACCAAAAGTGATTCGCGATAATTGCAATCTGCTGTGTGTATTTAACGGAGTTGATACTCATACACTACGAAATATTTGGCAAACTTGGTGCTGCGGTGATATGGATCATAATAAATTTAGAAATTTCTTTAGTCACGCTCAGTCAAAACCACACGGATTTGTGATAATAAATTTAGCAGACCCGAGGACACGATATCGTATCGGACTTGATAAAATATTCGGTTGAAGACGTTTCGTTTGGCAAATGGAGGCTTTCTTTATTTTGATTTCATTATTTTTTTCTTTGACTGATTTCATTGATTTTTTCTTTGACTGATTTCATTGATTTTTCATTATTATTATTTGCCTGATTTCATTGATTTTTTGCTTGATTTTATTGTTTTAAGCCTTAATCCATTGAAAACTTGTTTAAAAACCTTGTCTGATTCGCCTCCTCTGCTGCTGTTTGTGATATCGTCTTCCATGCGGTGAGTAGCAGAGAAATATTTTCCGAGATAAGATCATTAACAGATTTTTTTTAGTTCATTTACTTTATACCCAGGAAACTAGAAATCGGGTAAATTAGTTTCTGTTATTTTGTAACAGGTTAGGAATTTTTGTTTATCTTCTTTTTTGTCTTCAATTATTACTTGAAGTACTCGTTTGTTGTTATATTAAATGTCAGATAAAAGCTGATTTAATATCTGAACATATTTTATGATCTCATCACGTTGTCTTGTTATATCAGAGAGATGCTCCTGGAAACTCGTAATCTTTCTAGTTGCGTTTTATGTAATTGATTAATCTCTTTCGAATAATCAATGACGTTATTTGGAGTGAATACAATGGCAATGGATGAATCAGGAGTTTTCTCAAAACCAATTCCCCATGCATGGTTTTGTTATCGAGAAATGTGAATCTATATGTTAATTTTGCATTTTTTCTATCAAGTAAATAATTTCGGTATGATGGGTTGATTTCATGATATGATTGTATTTACGTGACATAGTCAGACACTTTAGGTTCGGGATAAGATGTCTGAGGTGGGATTTCAGGCCAACCCAGTATTGTCCTTATAGAACTCTGATAGATATCTGCGGCATACCCAGGCAAGCTTATCTCAATGGCAGATGATAATGTTGGCTCATGAACTGTTATAGCGATTTTCGATTCTTTTCCAGTAATAGATTTTATTTTACGCTGAAATTCATTATTGAGTTCCGTCTTGTTTATTCTTACTCGCAAACACCAGGGAATTATTCGGTTGTTGAGCACCAAAAGGCGCTGATCTAATGTTAGGCCAACTATAGTATACTCGTAGTTTTGCTAATGCTATCTCCTTCACGGGAATCGGAGTAGGGAAATTCATACTGAATTCAGGAGCAGCATAGGAAGCGAATCAGACAACTTCTTATAAGCGTCAATTTGGCAAACCAAGGCTTCTTCGTAAATGCTTAATAGTAGCGTCTGTCTGGCAATCCAAGGCTTCCTCAAAATTGTATAAAAAGCATTAATGCAGCGAATCAGAATCAAAAAATAAGGACGCCAAAGTCTTTGTCGCACTCCTCTCTGCAGCTAACGGGTTAAATTGTTATGATTTCACAAACAGACTAATTTTTAAAACCTCACCTTGTGGATCAGTCAGATTGGATTGGTCTGTGAGTTTGAAATTAATTCTCGTTAATGAATTATTATGACATTGCATATAGACCGGATTAGTTGGATCCTCAATTATTAGAAATCCTGGAGGAGCTGTTGGTGCAAATGAATATAAAATATATCCTTGTTGGGCTTGATTTGATCGCTCGAGATTTATTTGATAGCTTCCTTCGATAACATCACACATTAAATTTAATGCGATCACCGAGGATATATTTACGTTGAACGGAGCGATATGCCTTCCGTCTCCGTCTGGGTCATTATTATGTTTGAGGATTGTTGGTGTTTGTGATTCTGTTGTATTCTTCCATGCATCATAATTTTTTTAAAACCATCATCGATCGTGTCACTGAGAAATTTTTCCATCTCTGGGATTTTATATTCTGGTAATTTAATATTTGATAACTCTTCTTTTGTTACATTATGCGCGGATATAAACTTTTGTTTGTCTCCTTCTCTAGGTTCAATAGATTCATTAAATGATTTAATAAAAATATTATTTAATTGCTTTATATTATTTATGTTACTATTCATATATTTTATCTCTTTTATGATTTCGTCGTGTGATTCGTTCCTGAAAGGTATTTTTGAAAATTTTGTTGTAGTTCTTCTCCGTTAAGTTCGAAATATTTATTATATCATTTAAATACGTCAGTGACATCTTCCTTTAATGGAAACACTGTTTCAACTATTTTACCATCGTAATCAAATTTAAAATATAACACAGAGGAATCCTTATCATCAAAATAAAAACGTATTTTTCTTATTTTTGTTTATTCGCCCTCTATAAGTGTTTCTATTATATCTATATTTTCGTAATAAATCTCATCTGTGGTAAAATCAGATTTTCTCGGTTCAGGTAGTGGTGTTTTTCAGGCCAACCCAGTATTGACCTTATCGAACTCTGATAGATGTCTACGGAATACCCAGGTGAGTTTATCTCAATGGCAGATGATAGCGTATGTTCATGAACCGTTATAACGAATTTCGATTCTTTTCCAGTAATTTATTTTATTCTGTGTTGTAATTCCTTATTGATTTGTTCGATTTAGTAAGACCCTGCTGATATCGAAACAACGTTCCAGTCTGGAGTCCCGTCTTCTTTATTCTTATTAACAAACACCAAGGACTTATTCGGTTGTTGACCGCCAAATGATTTTGATCTGATATCAGGCCAACTGTGATATACTCGTAATTTTGCTAACGCTATCTCCTTCACGGGAATCGGAGTACGGAAATTCACACTGAATTCAGGATTCGTTGATGTTATTGAGATCATGCTGGTTTTCACCGGATTTGTGTTTTTCCGCTCTTCGTTGAAGTAGTTCTTGCGATGTTGCCATTGTTATTATACACATGTTGTCGCTCTAATTTTGACATCGCCGAATCATAAACACGTACCATCGCTGAGAATTCACTATCTGATATCAATGTATCATCGAGTAACGACGATATCATCGAGGATAATTGCGAGTATGCAGTGGACACAACATGGAACTTGATTACGTAATCTTGCAGTTTGTGCTGGCTACATGATGATATTTTTTGTTATAATCGAAATAATTCCAACGATTGTTGTCACCGCTGATATACAAACTGGAACAGCTATCGGGGAAATCATTGTCACCGAGGAGTGTATTATACCAGCTGCGGTGAATACACCACTCACCGAGTACACAGTAACATCAACTGCGGTGATTCTTCGTCGATATTTTTTAGTTTTGTTTGGTACTCCTGAGTGAGGGTTTGAGTTTAGTTTGAAATTATCTGATCTGATCATAGCGATATTGCTGCGATGACATTTTATTTTCAAATCGTTTACGATTTCAATTAAACTATTTACTTAAATCCGCTACGAATCCCACATACCATGTTACTGAAACCCTAGCCAAATTATTATCAGTGGATGTTATTGTGAATTGTTCAACTGTTCCCTTATCGATGATTGCTGATATCGTATTGTTGGCCCCAAATGAACTCGTTGATGAAATATTAAATTGAGTTGGCGATACTAGTGTTAGTCGATAAATACCCTTGACGGTTGCAGTGATATTTAATATGTTGTTTTTAGGTGTCCACGCAAATGATCCGTGTTGGATCGCGTATACGTTATTTAGGATATTTCTTTGTTCGTGAGGGATTTTTATTTTTCAAGTTCTTTTATCATCCTCGGTACATCATCCTTGATGGCATCGGTGATCGTTTTAATATCTGTGATTTTCCTCCTTATTTCCACGATTGCATCTGAAAATGATCTCTCTTCGCGAATAACACCTAATCGCTGATTAATCGCGGTTATTTCATTGAGTTTCGTGATAATATCAGCGAGATCTATTTTAATATCATCGGGTTTAGCACTTTTTTACCCAAAAATTTATCAATGGAGTCATAGGTCCTGCTAAAGTTTTTACGTAATGTACCAAATTGAGATACATGAGCGTCATACTCGGATCGCAATATTGCCAAATTATCGATATTGATTTTTACGTGCATGATATGCAACTCGGGTTGTGAACGTGGAACACCGAAGAAATTATTTATTGGGACTTCAATGTTATCAATTATACTCTGTTGTAATCGACCAAAATTAATTATATGATCGTTTTATTCTTATTGTAGTTTTTGTTGGGCATCCACAATAGTTGAAACAAGTACACCTGGTTTGAGTTTACCCTGATCGGAAAATACCGCGATAGAATTTTCAGTTACACCCCGTTGTTTAACTAAAATATCGTCAAGGGAAACATTACTTGTTTTCAATTTACCCTGACGATATTGAAATACAACTATTTAATTGGGATCAACACTTGCTAAGTTCAACATCTCAGCTATTTAATCTTCGATTATTTTTTTTTATATCAACGGTTGCAGTGCCACTGGCATTGGGTTTTTCAACATTGATAGAGATCTCCCCCAAAAATGAACCATGTTATTTTATATAATTTCTCTCTAAAAAGCGATTACTAGTACACTCATTTACGACCCGATGAGGTGGTTTCTTCGATGATGAAATAGCGTCAAGGACATTTAATACTTATATGCCGCATATTGGTGGGTCGTTCATTTCCTGTGTTGGTAGCGTAGAATACCATATAGGAGTTTTTAAGTGGCTTATATATCGCATATTTTCCCTATGCGGCGCTAATCCATATGAATCGAAATAAACGATTACACGCGGATCAATTTCGTATGCAACTCAGTGGGTTCCGGATCCGCTGGTGTTATCGAGATTAATAATACTATTTTAAACGTTTTCTGGTTGTGCCGGCAACTGATCCTTCATCAAGACATCTCTAAAGTTTTTTATCGCTAGTTTTTTTAGCAGCATCGAGTAAATCAAAATTCGACATAGGAACTATAGGTTCTCGAGTTAATAAACTGTCCTTAGTCTCAGGGCTTTTCGGCTGTACCATGAATACGGGGTTTCTGGTAATCTTAGACCATTTCCCTCTTTTTGTATCCACGTCCTTTTTTGGGTTCATATGATTGGGAAATACTATGTACTGCTTTTGCACCAAGAGTTCCAGCAGCTCCCAACGCAGCCGGTTTACCAGCTGCAATTAATGCTGGAATCGCAGTTAACAGTGAAAATATACCACCTGATTTTATCATGTTTTTGATCGCAGCTGCAGAGAGAGATCAGAACACCTTTTATCTTTGAAAGCATCATTGAAATGTTTTATTTGACGAGTTGTCAGTGACAATTTATTCTGACCACCAGACATCTGATTGTGTTTCAGCGTTATTGTGGTTTCATAATTTTTAGCCGATTCTGATTGCAATTTTTTAATTTGACCCCTGGTCAAGGTAATAACAGATTGATCTAATTGTTACATATTTTCCACTGGTGCATCGACTACTCTTATTCGTTCACCAACACCTTCGAGTAGCATTGATTTGTCGCTGAGAATGACAGCGACCGCTCAATAATTATCAACAGCACCACGGTCCACAGTAGCTCTAAAGTGTATGTCAACTACGGATTGTCTTGTTAAATCAAGTTGTTACAGCGAAAAGTAACAGATTGGATAAAGGGTACTAAAATCATGTTGTGATATTTGTAGACCAGTATCAACGTTTTGATCGCGTCCCATATATGACAACAGACGATGATACACGCGTGCAATATGGTTTTGACCCTAATGGAGTTGTATATCCTCAGATGGTTCCTGCTGGCTATTTATTCTCAGCGAGACATCGGTAACGCCTAATTGATCAAATATCATGTGGCTACGTGTTTGATTACCAACCCTCGTCATATCCTGCAACGCAATAAATATATGACGATCAATCCCTTTGTTTATTTTATATAACAAATCATACAAATAATCAAGTGATATTATATCATTTTTATACTCTTTTTTTGAATGATAGCTGTTAGCAGCAAAATCACCAAAAAAGTGATAAGCCTTTTGTTTTAATAATTGAAATTGTTTTATTAGTGTTCAAGCCTCATCGGTAAATTTATCCACAAAAGAAACATTCCCTTTTTTAGTAACAGCATAACTCTGTGCTTGTTGTTTATCTTCAGCTATCTTTTTTAACAACGGGAGAATACCTTTTTTTCTATCCTGTTCGTCAACAGTCTGTCCCAAAATAACTCTCTCGGTGGTTGCGGTGATTGGTTTAAATAATTGTTCCGTATCACAGAAAAATCAGTCTGCGAACGTTGTCTACCTTGTAGTTTTTCTCGGACAGAAACGCGTACAGGGATGAACTTTTTAATTTCGACTAATCTTTCACGCGCTAGTCTAGTCGTCAATGTATATAGAAAACGCTAGTCCGATCTAAATGAAGTAACTTTTGTCACCTGTGACTCGAAGTCACCGTAAATCTTTGATTTTTGAGGAAAAGTCTACGGAAAATAATATTGAAAATCGACCATTTGACCCGACTGAGAAATTCTGGATTTTTCTAGATTTTTTTTAACCCAAAATCAGGCAACAATCGATGAAAAATTGCCCCAAATCATGCATAAATCGATGAAAAATCACCCAGCAATGACAAAAATCAATAAAAAAATTAATTACTGAAATATTTTCAACAATTAATAAATCCTTGAAGCCTTCCCACCACAATCTACTATTATACTTCCGTGTAGTGACATAAATAAACACCAGTAATGAAGTCACTTTACCCGCCTTTACAAATTCATTCAGACATAGCTGTTAGGCGAGAAAGTTCATTGTATGCTTTGTGCACATACCTGTTTTCAATAGAGTATTTAAATATGTCCAATCGTTGGTTAGTCTGAGATTACAAAAGATATATTTTCGCTTTGGCGGATAATATCTCTTATTGTTTTAATCCGAAGATTAATTGTGCGTTTGATTTCAAATTGCTGCCCCAATTCGCTTCTTATTTTTTCGACAACAGTGAATAACGGAACAAACGTACTGACGTCGTTACAGAATACAATGGACACAGGAATAGCATTCTGGATTCGTTTAATGAAGCCGTGCCGTTTCGGTAGCACATATTTGTAATTCATAGCGTTATAATGAATGTCTTCAAACTCCGAAAGAATTTGATCACAGTTTAACTTATCTGATAATTGAAATCCTTGAGATTTTAAATTTGAAATTTCAGTTATAATCTCATTAATACTTTCAGAATTCATATTATATATAATAACTATATATTTCTAATATATCATACAAAAAATTCGGGGTCAAATTTGACCCCTTTCTTTAGACAATACAATGCCGTTACCTCCGTTTTGTTAGGGCAGGTTTCTAAGCATATACAATACAGCCTTTTTGCAACACCCAAATCGAGTTTTTATGGAGAGTCGTAAGGCACAATTGTTTACATATATACCATTAAATCCCGTTTGGAAAACCTCAGGTGTATTTTACATCGGAGGCGCCCAGAGGTTACATATATAAGACAATACATCCCCGTAGGAACCCATCAGGTGTATATTTACATCTGAACGGGCCCAGAGGTATCACGGAAAAAAACATAATCCCCTGAGAAGATATCTAACTCGTCAAATAACGGGTTGGAAATCTAAGAGGTTATATTTTTGGTGAATGGACGTCATACATTATATACAATTATTTACATATGTACAATACAACAACCCCCAAATCGAGTTTTTATGGCGAGTTGTAAGGCACACATATACAATACAACAACCCCCAAATCGAGTTTTTATGGCGAGTTGTAAGGCACATATATATGTACAATGAATGATGAACAATGAATAATAGGATGACAATGGCACTTCAACATTCAAACTGAAATTACCATATCCCCCACAAAATCACCCCGGGTTGAATGAAAAATCATTCACACCGTGTAACGGTGCGTTTGGTATGATGGTTTTCAAGGTTTGAATTTCGGGTGCTTCCCCTACCCCCAATTATATAGGAAAAAACATCCATCGGTACCGTCGACAATAGGCCTGTAACGGAATTTGAACCATGGGCTCCAGGACGACGTCCCAACGGGTAGCGTATTACGCTAGATTCAATATCTACAGGTATATGCTGTTGAATACGATATATGTGTAAACAAAAAACAAAACAAGAAAACATTGAAGGTAACTCTTTCATAAGCCGACATACCCACACGAGTTACCTCACTTTGGTGTTATATGTAAACGAATTGAATTCTGTTTTTAAAACGTTTCGAAAACGCAAAATGCTGTTCTCCTTCTGCAACGCGTCGTACTGAGGGCATACAAATATCAAAATATTTTCCGGCTTCATTCATAGGTTGAAATATTTTTTCTTCGTTATTTTCTGTATTAAATGATTTTATGGGTCTCCTTGCAACTGTTTTATAAGTACTAGTTTCCCACCGTTTGGTATTCTTACTCTGTATAACAGCTCCTAAATTATTCAAAGAATTATCAGTCTTAATACCATTTAAGTGATCAATAACAAAACCATCTTTGATCAATCCGTTATACACCTCATATACGAAACGATGATTATGATATATCTTCTTCCCAGCAGTAAACCTGAAATATCCCTGATTACTCACAAAACCGACTGATTTATTCAGTCTTCGGTTTCTGATAATACTGTCACAGGACGCTTCATAGTTGGAAATCACGGGATACGGATGAAATTCTTGGTTCATTTATACACTATAATATTATTTGTGTAATTTATATTTGGTTTAATTATTACATTATTTGGAAATCTCCCAATATAGTCTTGAGGTGTTCTTATGATTTAATCCTTGACGCTGTCAATGACGCTGTCAGGGACAAAGTCATTGATGGAGTCCTTGATGGAATTCTTGACTCGTTTATCATAATAACGCTTCAACTCTCTATATCGCTTACAACCACAACCGAGACACCACTGCGATTTTCCTCTCACACCTACACCACATCCTATGCAAGGGGCTGGCCCCAAACTCCCACGACGGATACTTTGCATATGATACCCACAGAATTCATTTCTGAATGATTTGTTACATGCGGTTACTGATCCTATCATCGACCATTTGCAATGATTTCATTATATAATAAGTTTTTTATTTAAATACTTGTTTTAATTATAATATGGAAGAGTTCGAGAGATTATCAAAAACTACGCCTTGGAAAAATACTAAATTCAATATATAGATAGAGTCTTCACTGATACATCAAAAGGTCTAATAAGTGATAGAAACATGATAAGTAAAATTCGTGATTGCTTCAATGAATTCAAACGCGATGGAGCATCTCACTGTTGGTCAACATTTCGAATTGATGGTAGTGTTGATGCTACCATGAATGATGAAAAAGCAGCAGTGATAATCTCACATCTCGACAAGAAAAATTTTTTTTAGAGTGAAATTCATTATCCGTTCAGAAACACGCGATTGGATTATTCTAGACAAATTTGAACCAATCTTGAAAGATAAAAGAAGTGTCACTGTGAGTCGACATTCTAAACCAGGAATTGTAACTGGAATTGACAGACCATACTACGAGAGGTCTTATCCTGTAACAGCAATTGTTTATGGGGCATATTCGTTAAATGATAAACCGAGTATAATAAAACTAAAACCAATAAAATTGTCATCGTTGACTTGTGTAGCAGAACGAATAATAGAACACTTCACAAATGCGTTGCGTGGAAAGAAATTGACGCAAAATAAGACGAAAGGGAATTAACAGTTAGGAAGAACGGAGCAACGATTCAAGATATAACCAAATTAGAAACATCATTAAGATTCCCAGTAACCGTAGAAGTATTGCACGAATCGAAATATAAATCAAAAGGAGCTCCAATCAAAATTATTGACCAAAATCCGCGGTAACAATATTCCGCGAGATAGAACCATAAAATATCTACCCGCGGAGTTCTCTGGGGAAGAATTCTCTGAAAAGAAATTTGATTTGATTAACGAGTTAAAGGAATATGGAACCTACAAGTTGAGTTTATATTATCTGATTGCCTGTCTTTCAAAATGATATTTTATATAACTCCCTTACACCGTTCTCGGGCCATTTAGTTACTACAAGGAATTATTTGGTTATCTGCGAAAGTGCCTTGAGAGATAATTAGATACGTATCACGTGGTCGGTAGTGACGTCACAGGATCTATTGCTAACAGTAAACATAGCATACTCCAATGGTTGCTAGCATGATTCAGATAATTTATTTCCCTTTTGCATCATGGAAAATTGCAAGAACGAATTCCCCTACTTCTCTGTAAGCGTGAACAATTTACCGTATCAGCTTGAGCCACGTTTGAAGACTAACAACGAAGAATTTAGTTATGACACGGCGTCATGTTCTTGGAATGTCACTGTCAGAATGATGAGGATAGTTTGCAGAGTGAGGAAGGATGACTCGAGAAAACACAATGGTTTGTACAAATTTATACTTGTAGCAGGCATTTCATATACTGTATATATAAATGAGCAGAACGCACGTTACATTTCACTAACTGAAACTGAAACTTTGTCAACTCCTGTGTGTATAAATATGCAAGCTTTGGTGCACCCAAATTTCGATAATTCTCCCTCGATTGCCTGAAACTTTTAAAGATTACCGATAGTGCGAGTTATCAAAGCAGATGCTCGTAAAGCTCTATTTTTGTCTTTATGGTTTGCTAAATTAAACATTTTAAAAATATTAATTAGCAATATTTTCGTAATTTTTAAAGCAATGAAAACCACATATATTTTGTAAATTTATAACTGCTGCATTGTTGCAGAACACTTATTCTAGTGGAAATAGTGACGTGCTGTACACTGTAAACACACATACATTTTTTGTTAGTCATTATTTGAACTACATTTGCTCCTTCACACAGTGAAATATATGTTTTCTTTTTCAAATAAAGGACAAAAGCCCATGCAGAATACAGGACTATGAAAATGAATGTCAGTACACACCAACTCCTTCTGCCATCTATAAACATTATAATCCCAGGTTTAATGTTATCACAAGTTACACTGAATGTTAATCTATTAAATACAATTCGACTCATAATATCACATGGACTTGACAATGCTTACTCTAAACTTTGCAGGGCAACATACATGCACTGAGGAATAATGTTGTTTTGTCAAACTTTATTTCAAATGCAAAATCAACATGCTATTTCTAATCTGCATCTTTCCTTTTGAATGCTAACAAAATGTTGGAAGTGATTTTTAAACATTCTTGAATGATCAAAATTATGTTGTGCTCTTTCCTTACAGGTGTGATTGTAGATATTGCCAACTGATTCACTTGACAATTGAGCCTTTATGCTGTCAAAAGGTGGAGATGATTGAGAAAAAGAAGGGTGACCTGACATGTATAACCCTCCATGAAAGTTTCATTGCAAACTGCTTAAACAGACACATGCTGGAAGTATCCCTGTT
Organism: Unio delphinus; assembly: GCA_029339505.1. NCBI lineage: Eukaryota > Metazoa > Mollusca > Bivalvia > Unionida > Unionidae > Unio > Unio delphinus. The sequence goes on from JAQISU010000010.1 coordinate 14,888,218, forward strand.
TGAATACCTGGAACATCATGGACCTTTGGATGATAATGAACCAATTACACAAGTAATTTTCCCAATCTTTCACAAATTTCTTCAAAATTCCTGTTGATATTTTTATATAAGATTTTCCTATACATTTTACAAAACAAACAAGTTGCATGATTTTCTTCAAAGTGTTTTCATATTACAACTCATGGAAGCAACATTTATTGCAAAAGGATGCATTCCATTATGATCAAGCTGTGATGGTCTTGAACTTATGAAAAGAATGCAGTTCTTTTAGAAGAAAATGTAGTTTTCTCTTTTAAGACTACCCTGTTTTCTTGTTTTTCTTTGGGGTGATATATAAATTTTTTTAACAATATATAGCCTCGATAAATAAAATTGCTTGTTTTGAGAAAGGAATAGCAGGTTTGGTATAAATTCTAATAAATACTTATGCTGACAATGATTTATACATTTTTTGTTTATCAACTAGGTTTAAAGAGTCTTCACGAACACAATAAACAAACAACAAAGGAATGGAACTATTTCAAAATGATATGGGTCATTTCACATGTATGTATATGTATTCAAAGAAGATTAATAATTTATGAAAAGATAAATATATCAAATATAATTCAGCCCAAGTTCTAAAAGTACAATTCAGCATAATTTACGAAAGATGAAATATCTTAACTCTTGTTCGAATTTACTCTTACATGTATTCTATATTTATTTTCAGAACATAAAGGCATATAGCATATCTACGTTTTGTCAAATGGATTTTGAATGGACTAGGCAGACATAGCCATAAAGTGCTTCCATCCTGTGTTTTGTCAAAACTAAAAGAATCTTTTTCCTTAGAGGAATATGTTGGCTTCAAATATGCTGCTCCATAAAAATTATTGGATTTCAAAAAGCATGATTTTCGCTTTATGATGAGTTCATCTTTTTGAAAATTGTTTGTATGGTATGATGTTGTGAGCGGTGGTGGATACCGAGATTCTCCTTTCATGAACATATATGCCCCTGTGTGTGCAGGCAAGATGCACCAAGATATGAAATCAATAAACATTTTTTTTCATTTTGAACTTTTATATTTTCTTAATGATTGATATTAACCTGTGCCCCAACATAATGAACTTTAATAAAAATTTATTTCATGAAATACACATGTATTTCATTATTTTATTTCAAGTTCAGATTTTACTATACATTACTTTATTTCTTCTAATTACTTGCAGTGCTGGATTACCCATTAAGCACACTACACTTATGCTCAAGGCACCAGCCCAACAATGGCTTTTGTATCACTATGAGGGAGCACTTTCAAGGATACAAAAGACAGGTTGCAATGGCTAGCCTTTGCGGATATTAAAATTTGCTGAGCAGTCTAAATACGTATTTCTGACAATTTCAAAAGAACATGTCGACTTCCCAGTAACCTAACAATTACTTGTGCTAAGATTTAATTAATCTAATGCATTATCTTGAAATAGTTCAACTTGGTAAAATTGGATACAGCTGTATTATCAAAATACAGACTATAATGTCTGGGAGGGCAAACAATATGATCTACATACATTCATCAATTCTGCCAAAGTAGATTCGGACAGCAGCAGAAGGGGCGAATCAGACAACATTTTTAGACAAGTTTTCACTGAAATCACGCTTAAAAACAATGAAACCAATGACATCAGGCCCCAATGTGTGTGTGAATCTGATATCGTTTCATGGATTAGGTCAAAAAAAAAAATATGAAAAAATCAATGAAATTAATGAAATCCTCCATCGATTTTTGGGAAAAAAGGGACTACAACGTCGTTGTCACTACCCCTTCTGCTGCTAGAACTTTCAGTTGGGGTTAACCGAATATTTGATCCAGTCCGATACGATATCGTGTTCGAGGGTCATGTAAATTTATTGTTACAAATCCGTGTGGGGCAGACTGAGCATGACTAAAGAAATTTCTAAATTGATTGAAGTCCATATCGGAGCACCATGTCTGCCAAATATTTCGTAGCGTATGTGTATCAACGCCGTTGAATACAGCAAGCATATTACAGTTATCTCTAATCACTTTTGGAATCTGAGTGTATCGTTGAGTGACATAGATCACATCCGTGTTTTTATGCCTGCCTCGGGAAAATATTCTAGCAGGATTTTTTCGTTTATTTTTTGACATCATCGTATACAACTAAATTGTTGATACTTCCATCGAGGTCATTCACGGATGGTGCCTCGTCAATATCGGTTATAAATTCAATAACATCCTCGCCAGCAATCTCTGAAGCGTTTTCATTAAAATCTTTTAGTACTTCATAGCATCGTTGGTCATCTACGCTAGGGGCAATTAAATACAACTTATCCCACTTCATCCATTTCATTATTAAATTGAGCAACAATTGCGTCTTGCCGGATCCAGATGGCCCGATTATAATTGCGCGGATAGAGTTTGGTAGCGCTGCATGATGCTTCACTGGTTCTCTTGTTTTAGTCGCTGAAAAATCAATTATATTCATATCTCTATACATAAATTATGGATCTATATTGCGTGAAGTTTAAGGCGCGTACTGGCACAGATGACTTGACGACGATTACAACTAAAAATAACCGATCAGCGCTTTCTGGTAAATGCGTACAGTGTAGTACAAAGAAATTTAGATTTGTTTCTAAACCCAAGGAACCCAAGGAACCATAAAAAAAACGAGGAGGTGATATCGCTGCCAAATTAGCAAAACTCCCTGGAACCCCATGGGCAAAATACCCCGGAGAAAAACACCTTCCAGGGTATAGTTATTGTGGACCGGGAACAAGACTTGATATCAGACTCAATGATCAAAATCAGCACCGACCCGGTGAGGAACCAATAAACGCTATTGATAAGGCCTGTCACCTTCATGATGTTGCTTATAAAAGCAGCAATTTGCAACACAGGCATCTAGCAGATGTGAAATTAATTCATGCGTTGAATTCTATCACTGATAAATCCTTCAAAGAAAAATTGGCTTCATTTTTGATAAAATCGGCAATGAAAAGCAAATTGATGTTAGGTGCTGGTAATTAATAACAACATGGAATCTATTTATTATTCCCCAAGAGGATACTGGAAAGGTAACGCTGCAATCAGTAAACTCGCTAGCGCCGAAAAAGTGAAAAAAACCACTGCGGCTCATTGGTTATCCAAACAGGCACTATGGCAAATTTATCTACCACCGCCTAAACAAATTCAATTCTCGCATTTTGATGTGACCTTTCCTAATGAAGTTCATCAGGCTGATATATTATTTCTGCCACATGATCGTGGTTACAAATATGCGTTAACTGTAGTTGATATTGCAAGTCGATACAAAGAAGCAGAGCCGTTAAAAACAAAATCGGCCACTGAAGTGGCTTCTGCATTTGAAAGGATTTATCGAAGGAGTCTTCTGCACTGGCCAAATCTGTTACAAGTTGATCCGGGCAAGGAATTTTAGGGTGCAGTGTTATCTACAATGAAATATCACAATGTCGCTATCAGACGAGGGCATACTGCACTGCATCGTGATCAGGCCATTGTAGAACGATTTAATCGGATTCTTGCTGAACGGTTATTTGGATATCAATACGCAAAAGAATTCATCCAAGAAAAAAGATCCCGTGAATGGGTTAAGAGATTACCAGGTGTAGTTACCGCACTGAATAACGAGATTACTAGAACCATCAACATGAAACCTATCAACGCGATTAAAAAGAAATCGATACCTGAAAAACCACAAAAGGATTTTAGCGTTTCCCAACCAATTCTTGGTAGTAATGTCATTGTGAGGTACTTATACGAACCAGGAGAGCTTGAAGGGGGGCAGAAAAGGGCTACTGATCCTATTTGGAGCGTCACTACGCATAAGATATCTAGTATAACACGATCTACGGGTAGACCTCCAATCTATAAACTGGATTCAACTGCCCCTCAGCGGGGTTTTACTAGACAACAATTACAAGTAATTCCTGACGATACTCAATTACCACCGCATGGTCTTAACTAGCACCCTTGCGTCTATTGCACTCAAGACAAGTCAACATCACATTATTTCTGACATGACCGAGATTGTTATTTTTTCTGTCTACGGTGAATTGGCGAGGATCCTTATCCGAATACTGCCAACGCATTATACAATTGCAACTCGTGCAGTGATTATTCTGTTGTTGCTTCAGCGTAATTATTAATTCAGCATCAATATCAAATTCTCGTTGTTTTTTTTTGTCTTGTTGTTTGTAACCGGAGAGTTTTTTTATCAATAATATCATCTATTGTGGTGTCATTATCATCGCCAATGATTTCATCATCGCCACCAATGATTTCATCATCGAAGACAATTCTTCGAAGTTGATTTATTTTTCGTACTCTAGACACTGCGAGATAGACTAAATTCGACCATTCTATGCGATTATCTACTATCCAAACAATTGTATCCGATATAGTCAATCCCTGTGAAGAGTGTATTGTTGCTGCATAACCTAGCGTCCATGGGGATTTATTAGCACGCAATGCATCTTCAACGACATTGATATCAACCAGCACAATATCATTTAATACGAGAATCTGCTTTTCACGCCCTGACTCTGTCAGGCCTGGAATATCAACTTCGATGTTCTGTTTTCGTGTATCCGATGGCCTATAACATAACGGTACTAGAAGTGTTGCAAATTTTTGTTTATGCAATTCAAATAACTTCATCTGAAGTGTGTCCCTGACTATTTTTCTACTTGCAATGATTAAATCATTTGGTCTCCACGCTTCCCAAAACTCATTCATGGGAGTTTCCGAAATTATTTCACGGGCTATTTCACACTGGATTTTATCCGGTTGTAATCTAATTAGTTTCTTAAATTCTTTTAATTCATTATCAAGTGATCTATGATCGGTATCAATTTCTTCATAATAGTCTACAAAACCCTTTAGCCATTCATGTGGAGATGCACCGACAAATGGTGGTGGTTGGCCGTGATCCCCGCACATGACGACTTTTGTATTCTTCAATAACAACCACTCAAGAAATATTTTTAAGACATCTTCGGACACTGTGTCTATTTCATCCCAAATGATAATTTCAGGAATAAATTTCTCTCCCATGCGCTCAGGAGTCCATTTATCTCCCTTCCATCGGAAAAAACTATGATAAGTGCAGGCATTTACTCCTCTCTGTATCATTTCTCTTGCAAGTCTATGAGTTGGTGTTAGCACAATCATTTTTGTGAAATCCGTAGGATTTTTCCCACGAAATAACTCAATTACCCGGGTTGTTTTTCCTGACCCGCCACAACCGTTTAAATAAACTATTTTATATCTACAGATTCGATCAGAAATCGGTGGTGCACTAGAAAATTCTGAACACTGATTGCTTTCTAAGTAATTATTTTCAATGGTAACATCTGCTGATGGAATATAATCATGAATCATTTCTTTCTTAATTCTCCATGATCACCATTTCTCGTTGCCAGTAGCCTTAAAATCAGCCATTTTGCTATTTATGTAAAATGAGTCAGTAGCAACTCTAACTGCGGTGGTAGGAAATCTATTGATCATTGAAAACAGATTGATAGAAGCATAACCAAGCATAGAAGCTCTCAAATGTGTGTGCTGCGGATGGTATCCATCATTGTAGGTAACAATTGTACCCAATTTGGTTCCATCGGACATAAATGCGTCCTTACGATTGACATATAGGCCCTTATTCGTTAAATCCGCCATTACAAAATCGTATTCAGCGTTGTCTATAATCAATCGTGAAGAATATTTCGTATTATCATCTTTGCCACCTTGGGTAAATTTACCGATTATTCTTCGTCCAAGATTTTTTGCTTCATTGTTTCTGATTTCAAATAACTGTTGGGACCAATCCATGATTTGTTGTTCATTAAAATCAGGAAACAGTTTTCGCTCTTCGCTAATTATTTTTTCTAGATCAGGTTGTGGTAACCAGACTGATTTCTGTGCCCGATAGGATATAATTGCTTCACTGACAATTAATGATTTTAACATCTTACAATCAAGCATATACCGTAGTAACACTATTGGCATCCAGTGTTTTTCAGACATGTGTTTACCAATTCAAAGATAACTACACGGATGAAGTCCTTCAGCCATTTCAAATGATACCACACAAGCGAATCCGGTTAAATCAAAATCAGGAAGTGGTCCATTAATAGCAACACGGGTCATTTCGTGTGTAGGGTGTCCAAATCGTTTGAAATATTTCTCACACTCTCCATACCCAAGAAAACTTCCTGGATAACACGCAATCATATCAACTGAAATAACGGTATCAGCGGTGTATTTTGTGTTCCATAATCCGCCGTGGCTGTATTCAAGACAGGACAATTTGACATCTGATAAAAACTCACTTCGTGTTGGTTTCCACGCGTTTTTCTTTCTAGCAAAATGTGCTGCAATGGATGGTACTGTGAAACAGTTTGCTAATAATTGATCGTTGTCTTCTCCGTCCTCAGAAAACTCACTAGCTAGTTGTTTCATTTGATTCTGCAGTTCTTCAGTACGGTATAATTCTCCGTTGGGCCTTACAAACTGATCAAATCTGCATTCCTCGTCTGAATTACTATGAAATAGCCACACTGACACAGGATCGTTTTTACTCAAATGGTAAATAGCATCAAATAATTTCTGCTCTGAAAAAAACTCTTCGGTTTGGGATAGATATTTTACGGTTCTATCCCGTGGGAATATTGTTACTGCAGATGACCACGCGTGCGCGTTATGATCAATAATTTCAATGGGGGCTCCCTGTGATTGATATTTCGATTCGTATAATACTTCACCGGTGATTGTTCTTACCGATATTGGAAATCTCAATGATGTTTCTAATTTGATTATATCCTGAATTGTTGCTCCATGCTCTTTTACCGTGAACTCCCACTCGGTTATTTTTTTTCGTCTTAGATCAGTTAGCTTATTTCCCCGGGACGCATTTGTGAAGTGTTCTATTATTCGTTCTGCTACACAATTTAGCCCTGTCGAATATTTCATGGGTGCTAGTTTTGAAATATCAGGTTTTTCATTGAGCGGATAGATCCCGTAAACAACTGCTGTGACAGGATAAGATCTTTCGTAGTAGGGTTTATCAATTCCAGTCAAAATTCCTGGTTTCGAATCCTGGTTCACGGTGACAGTTTTTTTGCCCTTGAGAATGGGTTCAAATTTATCCTTAATAATCCATTTGCCATTCTCACGGATAATGAATTTGATTCGGAAAAAATGACTTTTTTCCCCAACACGTGAGATTATGACTGCTGCTTTTTCATCATTCATGGTAGCGTCAACAACACCATCAATTCGAAATGTTGACCAACAATAAGATGCTCCATCACGCTTGAATTCATTAAAACAGTCTCTGATGGGTTTATCAAGAATTTTATTCTTGGGTGTATTAGAAACTATATCAAGATTGAATTGAGCATCCTTCCATGATGATCTCATGTTTCCGTCTATTGGGCGTTTTGGACGTTTTTTGGGTTTATCGATATTAAATTTAGGGTTAATTTTCAATAATCTCTTAAACTCTTTCATGTTTCCGTCTTTTGGACGTTTGTTACGTTTGTTTCCGTCTATTGGACGTTTTTTGGGTCTATCGATATTAAATCTAGGATTGATTTTCAATAATCTCTTAAACTCTTTCATGTTTCAGTCTCTTGGACGTTTTTGACGTTTTTTTGGTCTATCGAGATTAAATCTAGGATTGATTTTCAATAATCTCTTGAACTCTCTATCGGTATTGATTTTAGCATTTTTCGAAGTCAATCTCTTGAACTCCTTCATGCTATATATAAAACAAGCATTTAAATGAAAGATTTGTGTATAATGAATCACTGCAAATGGCTCATGATGGGAAATGTAACCCCGTGTAACAAATCATGCAGAAAAAATGAATACTGTAGGTATCATATGCAAAGTTTTCGACGTGGAAGTCTTGGTCCGTTACCCTGTATTCGATGTGGGGTTGGGGTCAAGAGAAGATCACAATTGTGTATTGATTGTGGTGGTAAGCGATATAGGGAATTGAAGCGTTATTATGATAAAAGAATAAAAAATGGACAATCCATCAGAAATTATGACCCTGAAAAAGTCTTTGATCCTGATAACGTCACTGACAAAATCATAAGAACTCCGCAAGACTACATCGAAAGATTTTCCAGTGATGTAATTATTGAACCAAACACTGAATTAGACAAACAATAGAATAGTATATATGAACCAAGAATTCAGACCACACCCAGTGAGTACAAATTATGAAGCATCCAGTGATGGTACTGTCAGAAACCGTAGACTAAAGAAATCAGTTGGTGTTGTGAATAATCACGGGTACTTGAAGTTTACTGTTGGCGGAGGAAAAGAAAAGAAAACTTATCTCAATCATCGTTTCGCATTTGAATGTTTTTATGGATTGATCGAGGATGGTCTTGTTATTGATCATATCGATTCTAATCGAAAGAATAATTCTTTAGATAATTTACGAGCTGTTACACAGAGTGAGAATAATTCATCTGGAAGGACTGGAAGGTGCTCAAAAAAAGCGAGACCAGTAAAATCTTTGAACGAAGAAAAAATATTTCAATCATTATATAAAGCCGGTAAATTTTTCGATATTTGTTCATCTTCTGTACGAAAAGTTGCAGAGGGGATAACCAAAACGGCTATTTCAAAAAAGAACGGACAGAAAATTCGATTTAGTTATATCTGATGCGTCATAATTTCCAATTAGAGATATGTCATTCTTATAGAATAATGAATTCTGAAAACATGAATAGCATCATAGTTGAAATAGCAAAATTGAAAAATCAGGATATCAAACTATCAGATGGATTAAATCCTGACCAAATTGTGTCTGATTTTCAGGATATTGAATACGGAGTTAGCACTAACAAATATATGCTACCCAAGAAGTATGCACTCATCAAAAGAATTCAGAATTCTATTAAGGACTCTCTTTCATTTTCCAGTGACATCAGTGTGTTCGTTCCGTTGTATACTATCGTAGAGGGAATACGAAAAGAATTAGGTAACGAATACGAATTGAAAAAAGAAGTCAACTCTAAAATTAGAAACCTACGAGCATTAATTCAAGAAAATTGATTACCCGACCCTTATCATTTTTGATTGCCCGACTCTTTATCATTTTTTGATTGCCCGATTATTTATCATTTTTTTTAGCCGACCCTCAAGGGAGATGTCAAAAATCGATGGACGATGTGTCAGATTGATCAAAATAGAATGGAGAAAGTGTCAGTATTAATTATTTTATATACAATTATGACACTTTCTCCATCATTGATAGAAGCTGTTTTATGATGAAATAACACTTCCATGACCGTGTTAAAAATCATCCGACATGTCACTGATGTCAAAAAGGGAGTTGCACGATGGTGTTAGGTCGGATTAAAAAATTGTTTTACAATTGAAAAATAGTTTGCGATTTCAAATAATGGTCAATGAGGCATTAACAACCCGATTGGCTCGTGAGCGACTAGATGCAATTAAGAAATTTATACCAATTCGTGACTCTGTAAGAAATAAACTGCAACAACGACAGAGTTTACAAACTGATTTTGCTCTGGGGTCTGAAGAGTTGTTTAAACCAGTAACCACAGCAACGAAGGGGGTAGAGCGTGCTTTACTGGGAGATGGTCCCGAGACGGGAAAATCTGTTATTGGTGAACTTGAAAAACTAGCAGCGAAAACTGAACAAACTGAAAAAACTGATCCGAAAAAAACGACTGTTTCTCTGTTGAATAAATTTACTGATCATGCTAAAATATTAATAAAAAAACCTAGTTTATTGAAATCAAAGGATTATCAAGCCTTTGGTAATTTTGCTGCTCAAAGTTATAATTCAAAAAAAGATTTTTTAAAGGACGAGTATAAAAATGATAGAATATCAAGTAATGATTGGTTCGATTATTTGTATAAACTAAATAAAGGGATTGGTCGTTTGAATAAGGATGAGATAGGATACAAGGAATTTAAAAAGGGAATTAGTAATTATAAAAGAAAACAAATAGAAGAGCGACAACGAGAAATAGAAGAACGGCAAGAACTAAAACGTCAAACACCAACACGTAGACAAACAAGAGGACAAAAAAAACAACAACTACCACCTGATGATGATGATGATTTAGAAGAACGACGTCAAACACCAACACGGAGACAAAAAAAAACAACAACTACCACCTGATGATGATGATGATGATTATTTACAAGAAACGGATGTAGAAAAACTAGATGAAGCAGCTGGTTATAGCGGAAGTGGACTGCAAGATTCCAGTGAAAACGCTAGCGTTTCATGTCCTGATAGTGTTATCAGTGATATATCACGATTAGATGTTCTTGTAGGAGGATTCCGAGCTGGAAATAACTCTCCAGAAATAATTAATGAAGCAGCTGATATCTGTAGACGGTTATTTGCCGGCGGTATTATGGATATCAAAACATATCGAGATTTCATTGACGAGTTAGCAAATGGGTATCATAGTGATTAAATAACAATTGAAAACACTATTGTTTTTATAATAATGATCATCCATTACAATCATGATAAACCAACCCTCGTCTATGTAGTTAATTCACGGTTTCCAGTTTATAAAGCGTACTATGGAGATGGCCTCGGCAATACCATTTTAGGATTCTTTTCAAGAATGGCCCCAAAAGTGATGCCGTTAGCTAAACAATTATAAATGAAAGCCATTGATGTTATTCGTGATAAGGGTATTAGTACTGTTGGAGATCTTGCCGGGAAAGCGTTTTCAACTGCGAAGGATAAAATAACATCATTAGTGAGGCGAAAAAAGAAACCGTTACCGTCTACAGAAGAAATGCCTGCAAGTGTTAGTAAAATTATAAATAACGCAGTAGATGAAAAACTAGCGTCGATGGTAAATCAAGGAGACCAAAGCAATATTGCAAATATGATAGCGGGAAGTGGCTTTAGAAAACTACGTCGATGAAATCCTACGGATTTTCACGCTAGCGTTTTTCACGATGAAAATGGAAAATCGTTTACGATTTTACTATTTAGATTCTGATAAATAGAATAAAATGTTCAAAAGGTCACCTGATCCAGCATTTGATATGGATGCCCCAGTTGGCAAGAATGATTCTGTACGCGATTTTCAATTTTATTCTTATCACGCAGTACAACCAGATCTCCGATCGCGAATTGAACTTCAAGTTCATGATACCAGTAAATATTTTCTACCGTGTGAGGCATTTATTGAAGTAGAAGGAGAACTTGTAACAAATGATGCTGCACATAATGATCCACCATATGACAATAACTCAAATGTCCGAGTTGGTTTTGTTAATAACGGCATCATGGCGTTATTGGAAAGCTCTAGATATCTCATTGATGGAAAAGAAATTGAATCCATTGACCGTGAAGTTGATATGGCCACAACAATCATAGGGTTAGCGAGATATTCTGATGATTATACAAGATCAGCGGGTCCATCTATGATGTTTGCAAAGGATACCTCTGATAACGCTGATCACCTTCAATTCATTAAAGTGTTAACAGCGCAGGGTACTGCAGAAAACAATCAACAAGAAGCAGCTAATCCAGAACGTCGAACTAGACCCGGAGCTGCGTTTGATATTCTCGGAGGCGTTAATGGTAATCTCATTTTAGGATTTGCAACACGTGTAGCAACGTTGCATGGGCAGCGTCGACGATTTTCATGTGCGATTCCACTGCATCACATATTTGGATTCTGTAGAAATGTTAGAAAAGTTATTTATGGAGCCAAACACACAATAGCGCTTGTACGAAAGGGTACTGATGATGATGCAATCTGGCGTAATGCTGGGGTTGCTCCCGGTAAAGTCATTTTAACAAAACTATCATTGTGGATGCCAGTGTTAACTCCATCAATCACAGAAGAACAGCGACTACTATCATTTATGGATCAAGGAGGAAAGTCGTTGTTGAGTTGGTTATCAGTGACTACGGATATTAAACAATACAGTGTTGATGGTACATTCACATGGCACCTGGCATCAAAACAAGGTGTTTCAGCTCCACGTCATATATTTATTGCGTTACAGAATGCTGCGCGAGTTGGTAATCAAGAACGAAGCCATATGATATTTGATCAGTTCGGTGTTAATGAAGTCTCGCTGAGAATAAACGGACAGCAGGAACCATCCGAGGATATACAACTTGATTACGGTCAGAATCATATTGCACGTGTCTATCATAACCTGTTGTCATTTATGGCACGTGATCAAAATGTGGATACTGGTTTGCAAATATCGCAATTGGATTTCAAAAGCCTCTATCCGATTTATTACTTTTCGCTGGAACATCTTGATTTGATGAGACAATCTGTCGTTGATATACACTTTAGAGCCCGTGTAACCCGTCCGATTGGTCCAGCAGCAGTTGCTGGGGTACATCCTATCCTTATCCCGAATTATAGAGCGGTTGCTGTCATTCTCAGTGAAAAATCAATGCTACTTGAAGGTGTTGGTGGAAGAATGAGAGTGGTAGATGCCCCAGTAGAAAATCCTTGAACGATTTTTCTCGATTTTTCATTGAATTAGAATCAATCAATTATATATAATGTCATATAGTGTTATTAGTGTTACGTTAACTCCTGGTCAAATCAAAAAATTGCAATCAGAATCGGCTAAAAAATGTGGAACCACAATCACGTTGAAACCTAATCAAATGACTGGTGGTGAAAATAAATTATCGCTGACAACTCGTCAGGTGAAACATTTCAATGATGCTTTCAAGGATAAAAAAGGGGTTCAGATTACTCTCTCTGCGGCTGCTATCAAAAATATGATGAAAACAGGTGGTATATTTCCATTGTTAGCTGCAATACCAGCATTGATTGCAGCAGCAGCCCCAGCAGTGGCTAAAGCAGCAGCGTTAGGAGCCGTTGGTACTGCAGCAGGAATGGAACTTAAGAAGGCAGCTGGACAAGGATATAAAAAAAAGAGACGATCCGTTCAAGGATTGGGTCTAAGACTACCAGGAACCCCGTATTCGTGGTACAGCAGAAAAGGTCTAAGACTACCAGGAACCCCGTATTCATGGTACAGCGGGAGATCCGTTCACGGATCAGGCCTGAGACTACCAGGAACGGTTTATTAATTCAGAAATCTTCGATTTCCGAACCTATGGTTCCCAAATCTTCGATGGTTCCCATGTCCAATTTTGATTTAATGGATGCTGCTAAAAAACTAGTGATTAAAAATTTCAGAGGTGTTTTTATGAAAGATCAATTACCACATCAACCAAACAAAACTGAAACAGGTATTATTAATCTCGATAACAGCACCGGACCTGGAACTCACTGGGTTGCATACGCTATTGATCCACGTGGGATTGTCTATTTTGATTCATATGGATTAGCCCCACCAAAAGAATTTATGCGTTACATAAAACAATTTCCAATGAAGACTTGGTATTCTACGCTACCAACACAACAAATCAATGACCCACCAATATGCGGCAGTGAAGTATTAAATGTCCTTGACGCTATTTCTAACTCCTTGGGTAACCCAAGGGGAAAACCACCACACATTGTCGTAAATGACTACACCAGCAATCGCTTTTTAGAGAGAGAAAGAGTTTTACAATAACATGATTGATATTTGGGGGAGATCTTTGAAACCCAAACCCGATGACACTGCAACCGGTGATATAACAAAACAAATTAAAGATGAAATCGCTGAGACGTTGAACTTAACAAGTGTTGACCCGAATGAAATAGTTGTATTTCAAGACAAACAGGGTAAATTGAAATCTAGTAATATTTCTCTGGATGATATTTTAGTCAAACAACGAAACGCAATCGAGGATACTATCGCGTTATTTTCCGATCAGGGTAAACTCAAACCGGGTGTACTTTTTTCGACGATTACAGATCGATTTAAAACTCTCAACGATTCTGCGTTGGAACTAGAAACACTTCAATCTAAAACCGAAGAACAAATAAAACAGTTTACCGCATTTCGTAGAAATATCATTGATAAATTTATTGGAACCCCGTTAGATAAAATTGAAATAAAACTCCCTGATATTAAAAAATCCATCGATGAGACGAAAACTTCCATCGAAGGCATCAAAGGTGATCTTTCGAGGATGATAACAGCCATTGAAAAAACAAAAATTCCTCATGAGAAAACCAACAACGTAGTATACACGATCCAACACGGATCATTGGAGTGGACACCTACAAACAACAAATTAAATATCACTGCAACCGTTAAGGGTATTTATCGATTAACACTAGTAACACCATTGTCTCAATTTAATATTTCATCGTCCAGTTCATCCGGGGTCAATAATACGATTTCAACGATCATCGACAAGAATACAACTGAAAAGTTTACAATCACATCTACTGATAAAATTTTGGTTAGGGTCTCAACAACGTGGTATGTGGAATTCGTAGCGGATTTAAGTAAATCGTAATTGAAAACGATAGCGTATTTAAAATAAAAAATGATTTCATCATCGCAATATCGCTATGATCAGGTCAGAGAGTATCAAACTAGACTCAAAACCTTGTCTGAGGAGTATGAATTGAAAATTAAAAAATATCGCAGGAGAATTACCGCAATTGATGTTACTGTGTACGCTGTGAGTGGTGTAATCACCGGAGCTGGTATTATACTGTCTTCAGTGACAATGATGGCTCCGATAGCTGTTCCAATTTGCATTTCTGCGGCAACAACAATCGCTGGAATTATTTCAATAATCACAAAGAAAATATCCTCATGCAGCCAACGGAAACTACAAGACTACATAATTCATTTTCATGTTGTGTCCATTGCATACTCGCAATTATCCTCATTGATATCGTCATCGCTCGATGATACAATTATATCAGAGAGTGAGTTTTCAGCGATGGTAGATATATATGATTCTGCGATGTCAAAATTAGAAATACAACATGAGTATAATAACAATGACAACACAGATGGAATTACTTCAACAAATAGTGGAGAACACAAACCCAGTACAAACAAGCATGATCTCAATAACCTCAACGAATCCAGAATTCAGTGTGAATTTCCCCTCTCCGGTCCCAGTGAAGGAGATAGCGCTAGCAAAATTACGAGTATACCACAGTTGGCCAAATATTAGGTCAAAATCATTTGGTGGTCGACAACCGAATAATTCCCTGGTATTTGCAAATAAGAATAAACCCGACGGTACCCCAGACTGGAATGTTGTTTCCATACCAACCGGATCATATCAAATTGAACAAATCAATGATGAATTCGCGCGTAGAATAAAATCGATTACTGGAAAAGAATCAAAAATAGCTATAACAGTTCATGTGCCGACACTATCATCTGCCATTGAAATAAGCACAGAAGGATACGTCGTAGATATCTATCAGAGTTCTATTAGAACCGTACTAGGATGGCCTGAATTACCACCCGGTGGAAAAACCGTTAAATTACCAGAACCACAAAAAAACTGATTATATCACCGACAGGACAAAATCTGATAATCCAGTAAAGAGTTATAGAGATTATGACAAATTGAATTTTTTCACTGAAAAGATAGATAAGGGAGGGGAGAAATACTACATAACTCGACAGGATAAAATCCCTGAAAACTTCACAGCGTTCAATAACGATATTTCGTTGTTGTTAATATCCCTTAAATCCGGCTCTCTCACCCGAGATGAATTTATCAGCGTCATAGAAACATGTAACAGAATCCTCAGTGACATTTATATATTTCATTCACTAATTATACGAGAGGTAGCCCTTGCCAGACACCCTAACACGAAAATAGAATTTACGACAAAATATCATATAAGCATAGAAAATATTTCCGAATTCAATCTACCAGGATATAATCTCTTAGAACTACAAAAATCTCTCAGTGATGCCATCGGTGAAGGTTTCAAAAAAATCCATGATACGTGGAAAAAAACACCATCACAACCACAAACAACTATCCTGACCCATAATAATGACCCAGACGGTGGTGGCAGGCATATTGCTCCGTTCAATGTGAATATTTCAACGGTGATTGCGCTCAATTTAGTATGTGATGTGATCGAAGGAAGCTATCAAATAAATTTAGAACGATCAAATCAAGCTCAGCAAGGATATATTTTGTATTCATTTGCACCAACAGCTCCTCCAGGGTTTTTAATAATTGAGTCCCCGGTGAATCCAGTCTATATGCGATGTCATAATAATTCATTAACCAGAATTAATTTTAAACTCACTGACCAGTCTAATAATCTGATTGATTTACAAGAGGAGGTTTTACAAATTAGTCTGTTTGTGAAATCTTAGGATTTTCGTCCCAGACAAGTCTGGAACACGATATCGTATCGGACTGGATCAAATATTCGGTTAACCCCAACTGAAAGTTCTAGCAGCAGAAGGGGTAGTGACAACGACGTTGTAGTCCCTTTTTTCCCAAAAATCGATGGAGGATTTCATTAATTTCATTGATTTTTTCATATTTTTTTTTTGGACCTAATCCATGAAACGATATCAGATTCACACACACATTGGGGCCTGATGTCATTGGTTTCATTGTTTTTAGGCGTGATTTCAGTGAAAACTTGTCTAAAAATGTTGTCTGATTCGCCCCTTCTGCTGCTCGGACACCAGAACATGTCGCTGATCTTCTGGTTTAATATCTTATCAAGCTTAAAGTTCATATGCATATCTTTAAAGTCACTGTCTCTCCATCATCAGTATCTGATTGTGGTTCATATTCTGAATCATGGTGTGTATCAGGGTCAATGTCATCCTCACTGCTTGGTTCATTTTTATTATCTGAATCCTTTCTTGGTTTTAGGAGCTCAGACTGAATTGCTATTGATCTTGCAGCTCGAATTTTGTGAGTCCTTGTGGGATCAAATTTAGCCTGAACTTCACACTGTTTTATTTTTTGTGGATGGGACTGAGGAATTGGTACAAACAATTGTATGCTGAGTTCATCATCATCTACCTCTACCAGGGCACAATGCACTTGCAGGTGTATCAAGCACATAATTTGCATTGTAACTTTGCATTGCTTGATGTAGAACCTGAAGGAATAAAAACACAATTATTATTGACAAGAAAAAGCATTTGCAGTATCTTTGAAACATTTGAGTAGTCACATGACAACAACTGATTAATTACAATGATGGCCGCACTAAAGGGGAAAAGGAAGTTGAAGGGGAGGCACAAAGAAGTATTTATCCTCTGTCATAGCCTAAGGCTTATATTTCTCAGGTGATACCAGTAGTGAAAAACATGAAATTATGCATTCCACTATATTTTAAAAACACATTAGTGTTACTCTAACATTAGCGTCATGAACAACTCTTTCCGAGATAAACATTTTACAGAAATATATGTGACCCAGGACTTGTGTCGTATACCTATGGGCGTGTTCGTCATGAGTGAGTGAGTGAGTGAGTGAGTGATCGCGATGCATGATTCCCGGGTTTCACGAGTATTAACATCGACTCCCCGCCACACTAACAAGATCTACTGGCATTCTTACTCTGGTTCGTGGACGGACAACATCTAAGCAGAATTATTAGGGAATAGTTAAAGCACTTGTTTAAGCAATTATATTCTTCGAGTCTGGTAAGGTATTATTTGTATTGTTTGTGATAAAATTATAAATGTTAGCGCGTGGGTTGTATATTGTGCATTGTATTGATGTCGGTTATATACTGTATTGTATTTGTCTTGTATATTAAGTATATGCTTTGTATTGTTTTAGGTTTACCTCGTATGTGTGATAAATCCCATAACTAACAAGCGAGTGTTGTCATTTCATCCCGAAATAAGACCAGGCTTACATATATACAGTACTATATGCAATTATTCAATTTCTGTAGCACTTGGGGTTGGGTGGGGTGTGATAATGTTTGAGAATCTGAGATGAATAAAGCTCTATTTTATGTAGGTATTATTGTTTAAATACTTCAATTTCATTATCCTCACGACATTGATAGAAATTAGAGTGCATACAACATATTTATTTACCTCTGCATTCCGCAGTTTGTGATAGGTTCCTCTTACCATTTTCGGTTTGACAGTTGTGAACCACTCGGATCTGTCGATAGATCTTAACCCAGTCCTAGGGTTAGAATAATATCTGGTACTGCTGTCGGCCTCAGCTTCGACTGTCATTTAAATATCCCAATTCTACACATTTTTCTGGGTCAACTTTTATACTGATCGTTTGAAAAATGAAGACTGCAAAGTCTATGAGTTACCGTCTCAAAGTTCTCACGGGGTCATGGCGACAATAATAGATCCAAGCCGTTCGTCGGATTTTGTCTTTCGAAAATCCGAAAAATGTACTAGTTGAATTGTTGTTGCATCCAAACGCTGCACAGAGGGGCATTTTGGAAGATTCTTGGAAAATAAACTCTAATATAAACATTAATAATCTGCCTACTCTCAAGCACAAGTGGATCAACATAACGCTGAGCCGATAGCTGCTAAGATCCTGTGACGTCACGTTTATTCAGCCTCGTTTCCACTCGACAAATATGCATATCGGAACGCTCACGCAATTCTTACCCTATAATGTACTGTATATTTTTTTCGGTGCAACTGGGTCGCCCCAAACTACTATTTAATTTATCATATTATCAAAATGAGTAATATAACCACAACTTTAACTGTAAGTTCCCTATTCCTTTAAGTTAAAACGATCCTGTGTCAATGTGGTTACTTCACAGTTCTGAGCACGAAGAGGGTAAATTCGATCAATTTTTAAGACCTAATGGCGAATTATTCGGCACTGACGCTCTCCACAATGAGATGAGAAAAACTAGCTTGTGGTTTTTCAACGGAGCACGATGAACATTTATTAACAAATTGGTTAACAATTCCGTCGGTTGCAACTCACTTCGAGAGAAAGAAAAACATGTGGAAACCAACAAGAACTGAACTTCTATCAGATATCAAATCAAGTTGTATTGAATATGGTCATGACGGATTATGGAATACAAAATATAGCCCTAAAAACATCATTTTAGTTGATATGGTTGCGTGTTAACCCGGGAGTTTTCAAGGGTACGGAGAATGTGCTGAGTACTTTATGCGATTTGGACATCCCACACATGACCCGTGTTGCGATTAATGGACCACACCCTGATTTTGAATTAACTGGATTCGCTCGTGTGGTATCATTTGAATTGGCTACAGGACTTCATCCGTGTTGTTATGTTTGGATTGGTAGACATATATCTGAAAAACACTGGATCCCAATAGTGTTATTACGGTATATGATTGATTAAAAATGCTGATATGGTTGATTGTCAGTGAAGCAATTATAACATATCAAGCGTAGACTGAGGTTTGGTTACCACAACCAGATAGTCTAGATAGTATAATCAGCGAAAATAGAAAACAATTCCCTGATCTCGACAAAGAACATATCATGAAATTGTCCAAACAGATATTTGAAGTTAGAAATAGACAAGCAAAACATATCGGTAGAAGAATAATTGGTAAATTCACTCAGGGTGGAAAAAATACGACAATAAAGTATATTCTTCACGGTTGATTATATATAGCGTTGAATACGATTTTATAATCGCGGATGTAACATCTTGGGATATTATCTTAAAGACGCTTTCTTGTCCAATGGAACAAAATTGGGTACAATTTTTACTTACAATGACGGATACAATCTTCAGTATACACATTTAAGGGCGTCTATGCTGGCTTATGCTTCTATTAATTTATTTTCAATGATAAATAGATTTCCTGACACCGCAGTTAGAGTCGCCCATGATTCATTTTATATAGACGCGAAACACAGCTAAGCAGTGGCTGAATTCACTAATTCAGACGAGAGTTGTGGATCATGGAGAATTAAAAAGGAACTTCCGTGTGATTATTCCAAATCAGCAGATGTTACGATTGAAAACAATTACTTCAAAACTGATCAGATATCAGAACTATCTAATGCACCGTCGATATCTGATTCAATATGTAGATATAAAACAGTTTATTTAAACTTCTGTGGTGGGGCAAGAAAGACGACTCGTGCGATTGAACTATTTCGTGGAAACGCATCAAACATAATTGTGCTAACACCGACCCACAGACTTCCCAGAGAGATGAAACAACGAACAATTAATGCTTGCACTTATCATAGTTTCTTTCGATGGTAAGGTGACTCTTGATCGAATGGGTGAAAAATTTATTCCTGACGTCGTAATTTGGGGTGAGATATGCACAGTGTCTTTAGATCTATTACAAACGTTTCTTGAATGGTTATTACTCTCGAATACAAGAGTAATAATATGTGGCGATCACGTTCAACCACCACCATTTGTCGGTTTATACCTGCATGATTGGCTGAAGAATTTTCTAGACTATTATGACGAAATTAATACCGAAAATAGTCAGAGACACACTTCAGATGAAGTTATTTAGCATGCATAAAGAAGAATTTGCAACACTTCCAGTGCCGCTGTGTTATAGACCCAAGGATACACGAAAACAGAATATCTAAGTTGATATTCCTGGGCAAAGTGAAAAGCAGAATTAGAATTTAGTGTTAAGTGATATTGTGCTGATTGATATCAATGTCGTAGAAGACGCATTGCGTGCTGATAAATCCACATGGACACTAGGTTACACAGCGACAATACATACTTCACAAGGATTGACTATACCCTATACAATTGTCTGGATGGTAGATAATCACATCGAGTGGTCGAATTTAGTGTATATTGCAGTGTCCAGAGTATGAAAAAAAATCAGCTTCGAAGAGTTGTTTTAGATGCTAATGACACAACAATAAGTTATATTGTCAAAGATGATATAATCAGAAAAAACTCTGGTTATAAACAACAGGATCAAAAAATAATAGAGAATTTGACATTGATGCTGAATTAATAATCACACTGAAACAACAACAAAATAATCACTGCGCGAGTTTCAATTGTATAATGAGATGGAGTTGGTCGGATTAGGACTCTCGACAATTTACCTTAGATAGCAAAAATAGCAATATTGGTCATACCAGAGATAATGTGATGCTGACTTGTCTTGAATGCAACAGACGAAGAGGTGCTAGTTAAGACCACGCGGTGGTAATTGAGTATCCTCGAGTATCACTTGCAGTTGTTCACGAGTAAATCTTCGCTGAGGAGCAGTTGAATCCAATCTATAGATTGCTGGTCTACCCGTAGATCGTGTAATTAATACTTGATATTTTATGTGCGGTGACACTTCAAATAGGATCAGTAGCCCTTTTTTGCCACCTTCGAGCTCTCTTGGTTCATATAAATATCTAACAGTGACATTGCCGAGTATTGGTTGTTTTGAAAATCATTTTATGGTTTTACAGGTATATACTTTTTTAATAGCGTTGTTAGATTTTTCATATTAATTGTTCAAGTAAACTCATTATTCAGCGCGGTAATTACACCTGGTAATCTCTTGACCCATTCACGAGATTGTTTATCCTGGATAAATTCTTTCGAGTATTGATATCCAAATAACCGCTCAGCAAGTGTCCGATTAAATCGTTCAATAATTGCCTGATCGCGATGTAATGCAGTATATCCTCGTCTTATATTGACATTATGATGCTTCATTGTTGATAAAACTGCACCCTGAAATTCCTTGCCAGGATCAACTTGTAATAGATCTGCCAGTGCAGAGGACCCCTTCGATAAATCCTTTCAAACGCGGAAGCCACTTCAGTTGATGATTTTGTTTAAGCGGCTCTGCTTGTTTGTATCGACTTGGCAACATCAAATACAGATATCGCGTATTTGTAAAAACCATCATGCGGCAGAAATAATATATCAGCTTGATGAACCTCATTAGTGACGGTCACGTCAAAACGCGAGAAATTAATTTGTTTAGGCGGTGGTAATAAATTTGCCATATCGCCTGTTTGGATAACCAATCCGCTGCAGTGGTATTTTTCACCTTTGCGGCGCTAGCGAGTTTACCAGTTGCTGCTTTACCCCTTCAGTATCCTAATGGAGAATAATAAATAGATTCCATGTTGTTATTAATTACCAGCGTCCATCATTAATTTATGTTTCATCGCCGATTTTATCAACCATGAAGCCAATTTTTCTTTGAAGGATTTATCAGTGATATAATTCAATGCATGAATTAATTTCACATCTGCGATATGTCTGTGCTGCAGATTACTGCTTTAGCAGCAGAGAGGGTGAACGTTTTCAAGCAAAAATAAGGCTTCCTACGAAATCTCATTTTAACCGAAAAAAATAAGTCTCCATTTAGCAAACGGAGACTTTACGATTTCTCAATCAATTTTGGTCACAACGATGTGGTCATCACCCTCTCTGCTGCTGCAAGTTAACAAAAAAAAAAATGATTTCAACCAAATATTTGATCGAGTCCGATACGATATCGTGTCCGAGGATCATGTAAATTTATTGTTATAAATCCATGCGGGGTTGACTGAGCGTTACTAAAGAAATTTTTAAATTGATTGAAGTCCATATCAGAACACCATGTCTGCCAAATATTTCGTAGCGTATGTGTATCAACGCCGTTGAATACAGCAAGAAAATTACAGTTATCTCTGATCACTTTTGGAATCTGAGTGTAGCGTTGAGTGACATTTATAACGTCGGTGTTTTTATGCCTGCCTCGGGAAAATATTCTAGCTGGGTTTTGTTGATTGTCTAACATCACATCGTCGTATACGACTAAATTGTTAATGCTCCCATCAAGGTCATCCACGGATGGTGCCTCGTCAATATCAGTTATAAAATCAATGGCGTTCTCACCCTTAATTTCTGATGTATTCTCGTTATAATCCTTTAACAAGTCATAGCATCGTTGATCATCTACGCTAGGAGCAACTAAATACAACTTATCCCATTTCATCCATCTCATTATTAAATTGAGTAACAATTGCGTCTTGCCGGATCCAGATGGCCTGATTATAATTGCGCGGATAGAGTTTGGTAGCACTGCTTGATGCTTAACTGGTTCTTTTGTTTAAGTCGCTGAAAATCAATTATATTCATATCTCTATACATAAATTATGGATCTATATTGTGTGAAGTGTAAAACGCGTACTAGCACAAATGATGTGGCGACGTTTACAACTAAAAATAACAGATCAGCACTTACTGGTAGATGTGCAACATGTGGTACAAAAAAGTTAATTTATTTCTACAAAATCAAAGATTTTACAATCCGGAAATGTTTTTAAAAAAAAACGAGGAGGTGATATCGCAGCCAAACTGGCAAAGCTCCCTGGAATCCCATGGGCAAAGTACCCCGGAGAAAAGCACATATAGCTACTGTGGCCCCGGAACACGATTAGATATCAGACTTGATGATCAAAATCTGCCCCGACCCGGCGAGTATCCGATAAACGCTATTGATAAGGCGTGTCATGCTCATGATGTTGCATATAAAAGCAGCAATCTGCAAAACAGGCATCTCGCGGATGTGTAATTAATTCATGCGTTAAATTCTATTCCTGATAAATCTTCGAAAGAAAAATTGGCTTCGTGGTTGGTAAAATCGGCTATGAAAGGCAAATTGATGTTAGGTGCTGGTAATTAATAATATGGAATCTATTTATTATTCTCCGAGAGGATACTGGAAGGATAAAGCAGCAATCAGTAATCTCGCCAGCGCCGCAAAAGTGAAAAAGGCTACTGCGGCTAATTGGTTATCCAAACAGGCTATATGGCAAATTTATCTACCGCGTCCTAAAGAAATCAATTTCTCGCATTTTGATGTTACTGTACCCAATGAAGTTCATCAAGCTGATTTATTGTTTTTACCACATGACAACGGTTACAAATACACGTTAACCGTAGATGACGTTGCGAGTCGAGACAAACAAGCAGAACCGCTAAAAACGAAATCATCACCTGAAGTTGCTTCTGCATTTGAAAAGATTTATCGACGAAGCCCACTACGCTGACCAAAACCAGAGCTTGAAGGTGGCAGAAAAAGGGCTACTGATCCTATTTGGAGTGTTACTGCACACAAGATATCTACTATAACACGATCAACGGGTAGACCTCCAATCTATAAATTGGATTCAACTGCCCCTCAGCGGGGTTTTACACGCGAACAATTACAAGTGATTCCTGACGATACTCAATTGCCACCGCGGGGTCTTAACTAGCGCCGTTGCGTCTGTTGCACTTAAGACAAGTCAGCATCACATTGTTTCTGACATGACCGAGATTGTTAAATTTTCTATCTACGGTAAATTGGCGAGGATCTTTATCCGAATACTGCCAACGCATTATACAATTGCAACTTGCGCAGTGATTATTCTGTTGTTTCTTCAGCGTAATTATTAATTCAGCATCATTGTCAAATTCTCGTTGTTTTTTTTTTTTGTCTTCTTTGTAACCGGAGAGTTTTTTATCAATAACTTTAACATCAACGATGCTATCATCATCCATTGTGGTGTCATCATCGAAAACAATTCTTCGAAGTTGATTTATTCTTCGTACTCTGGATACTGCAAGATAGACTAAATTTGACCATTCGATGTGATTATCCACCATCCAAACAATTGTATCTGATATAGTCAATCCCTGTGAAGAATGTATTGTTGCTGCGTAACCTAGCGTCCACGGGGAATTATTAGCACGCAATGCATCTTCAACGACGCTGATATCAACTAGCACAATATCATTTAACACTAAATTCTGTCTTTTAAATCCTTCGGATTTTGGTCTTGGAATATCAACTTCTATATTCTGTTTTCCGGTATCAGAAGGTCTATAACACATCGGTACTGGAAGTGTTGCAAATTTTTCTTTATGCAATTCAAATAACTTCATCTGAAGTGTGTCTCTGACTATTTTTCTACTTGCAATTATCAAATCGTTTGGTCTCCACGTTTCCCATTAATCATTCATTGGAGTTTCTGAAATTGTTTCACGCGCTATTTCACATTGGATTTTATCCGGCTGTAATCTAATTAGCGCTTTGAACTCGCGTAATTGTTCATCAAGTGATGTATAATCAGTGGTAATTTCTTCATAATAGTCTACAAAACCCTTTAGCCATTCATGTGGGGATGCACCGATAAATGGTGGTGGTTGGCCGTGATCACCGCACATGACGACTTTTGTATTTTTCAATAACAACCACTCGAGAAATGTCTGTAATACTCTCAACGATACAGTGCATATTTCATCCCAGATTATGATTTCAGGAATGAATTTATCACCCATTCGATTAGGGGTTCATTCATCGCCTTTCCATCGAAAGAAACTATGATAAGTACAGGCATTTACCCCTCGTTGTTTCATCTCTCTGACGAGTCTGTGAGTTGGTGTTAGGACAACCATGTTTGATTTTGAAACGCTAGCGTTTCTATGATATAATTCAATTGCACGAGTTGTCTTTTCTGACCCACCACAACCGTTTAAATAAACTGTCTTGTATCTACATATTGGATCAGATACCGGTGGTGCATTAGAAAATTCGGATTAAATCTCATCACACTTTAAGTACTTTCATCCATGGTAACATCTGCCGATTCACAATACTCATGTAGCGTTTCTTTTTTAAATCTCCAACAAACCCAATTTGCCTCGGGATCTGTGAATTTAGCTACATCTGATTTGTATTTCTCGTGGATATACATAGAATCAGTGACTACTCTAACTGCGGTATTAGGAAATCTATTTTTCATCGAAAATAAATTGAAAGAAGCATAAGCTAGCATACAACTTCTCAAATGCGTATATTGTTTAATATATCCATCACAATAGGTAACAATTGTACCTAATCGTCTTTTATCGGATAGTAAAGCGTCTTTACCATTTACAAGTTTTCCCTGTTTCGTTAAATCCGTTACAATAAAATCGTATTCAGCGATGTCTATGATCAACCGTGAAGAATATTTTGCATTGTCGTATCTTCCACCCTGGGTAAATTTACCGATTATTCTTCGTCCAAAATCTTTTGCTTGTACTTTTTTAATTTCAAATAACTTCTTAGACCAATTAATGATTTGTTCTTTATTGAAATCTGGAAACTGTTTTCGCTGTTCGCTAATTATACGATCTAGATCGGGTTGTGGTAGCCGAACTTCTTTCTGAGCTCGATAGCATATAATAGCTTCGGAAACAATCAACGATATTAGCATACCACAATCAATCATATATCGTAGTAACACTATTGGCATCCAGGCCTTTTCAGATATATGCCTACCAAGCCAAACATAACTACACGGATGTAACCCTGAAGCGAGTTCAAATGAAATCACACGAGCGAATCCGGTTATATCAAAATCAGGTAATGGCCCATTAATCGCAACACGAGTCATTTCATGTGTGGGGTGTCCAAATCGTTTAAAATAGTTACTACATTCTCCATACCCGAGGAAACTTCCAGGATAACACCCAGATATATCAATTGAAATCATACCGCCACGATGGTATTTTGTATTCCACAGTCCTCCATGACCAAATTCGACTTTGTGTTGGACGCCATGAGTTTTTTTCTCTTGCGAAGTGAGCTACCACTGATGGAATAGTAAAACTATCCGTCAATAGTTTGTCATGGGAACTCTCCGGTGAAAAATCACTAGCGATTTTTCTCATTCTGTTATCTAATTCTTCAACGCGATATAATTCACCATTTGGTCTTACAAATTGATCAAATCCTATTTCGGGATCTTCATCACTTCTAAGTAACCACACTGACACAGGATCAACCTTACACAGCGTGTGAATAGCATCGAATAATTTCTCATTATAAAAAACATCCCCGACGAACTCCTTAGGGATATATCTCACGGTTCTATCTCGTGGAAATATTGTTACTGAAGCCGTCCACGCGTGTTTGTTATGATCAATAATTTTAATTGGAGCTCCTCGCGATTGATATTTCAGTTCGTATAATACTTCTCCGGTTATTGTCGTTACTGATATTGGGAATTTTAATGATGCTTCTAATTTAGCTATATCAGAAATCTTTACACCGTGCTGTTTCACTGTCAGTTCCCATTCGGTTATTTTCCTACGTCGCAGGTCAGTTAGTTTATTTCCTCGGGATGCATTTGTGAAGTGTTCCATTACTTGTGCTGCTACACAATTCAGTGAACTAGAATATTTCATAGGAGCTAGTTTTGCAATAACGGGTTTATCATTTAACGGATATATCCCATAAACAATTGCTGTTACAGGATAATATCTTTCGTAGTATGGTTTGTGAATTCCAGTTAGAATTCCTGGTTTGGAATCTCTACTTACAATGACAGTTTTTTTATCCTTGAGGATTGGTTCAAATTTATCCCTGATAGTCTATTTGCATTCGACTTCGATAATGAATTTTATTCTGAAAAAATACTTCTGTTGGGAATTGCTTTGGAATTTACCCTTGAATTTCCAGCCCCTAGGCGGGCCAAGGTGTGAAATTATCTCAGCTGCTCTTTCATCGTTCATAGTAGCATCGATGTTGGGTACATTGACATCTTCATCAATAATTTGAAATGTCGACCAACAGTATGCTGCACCGTCTCGGTAGAATTCATTAAAACACTCCCTGATTTTACTTAGTATAGTTCTATCACCGATTATACGTTTTGGTGTATCAGAGACTCTATCGAGATTGAATTTAGCATTTTTCCAAGGCTTAATTTTCGATAATCTCTTAAACTCCTTATCGAGATTGAATTTAGTATTTTTCCAGGGCTTAATTATCGATAATCTTTGGAATTCTTTCATGGTATAATCAATGAATTTAGTATTTTTCCAGGGCTTAATTTTCGATAATCTCTTGAACTCCTCCATGTTATAATTAAAACAAGTATTTAAATAGAAAAATATAGTATAATGAATCACTGCAAGTGGCTTATGATTGGATCAACAACCCCGTGTAACAAATCATGCAGAAGCGAATTCTGTTGGTATCATTTACAAAGCGTTCGCAACGGTTCTTTCGGTCCTTTCCCATGCCTCCAATGTGGGGCTGGGGTAAGGGGAAAATCGCAGTTGTGTCTTGCTTGTGGGGGTAAACGATACAGGGAACTAAAACGCTATTATAACAAACGAATAAAAAATGCAGTCATTGACCCCAACGATGACTCCGTCAGCGACAAAATCATAAAAACCCCTCAAGATTATATCAAGAGGTTTATAATTAAAGCAGATTTAAATTAGACAAATAGTATTATTATACAAATGAGCCAAGATTTCAGACCCCATCCAGTGCTTGTTAATTACGAAGCATCCCGTGATGGTGTTGTCAGGCACCGCAGACTAAAAAAACCTGTTGGATATCTGAATAATATGGGGTATTTGTTGTTTAGTGCTAGAAATAAAACATATCTCTGTCATAGAATTATTTTTGAATGTCATAACGGATTGATTAAAGATGGCTTTGTGATTGATCACATAAATGGCGTGAAGACTGATAATTGTCTTGGGAATCTTCAAGCCGTCTCACAAAGTCGGAATGCAAAATTAGGTGGAACTGGCAAACACGCAAAACGCCCTAGGGGGGTCAAATCGTTTGATTTAGAAAATAATGTAGACAGAAGCTTTCAATCAATAAATGAAGCCAGTACATATTTTGATATTTGTAGATCTTCAATACGATTTGTTGCAGAAAAAATAATTAAAACTGCTCTGTCGAAAAAAAAATGGTCATAAGATAAAATTCGTATACACCTGAAACGATTCAAGGGAGATAAATCCTTATGTATAAGTCCAACCACTCATAACACTCTACTTACTAAGTTCCCTTGCATTATGACGTTAAAGGAATTTGTCGTCTGCTATTACCTGTAAAGAGGTATAATTGACATGTGTGCGCCCAAGTGACTGTAATGGAGAATATAATACATGAGTTTCGTTAGAGTTGTATTTTTATCAACTTTAACCATTTCTAAAACCTTTTATTGTCGCTTTGGCTAAAACTGCATTTATTTAAACAGTTGTATTTATTTAGAACATCTAAATTCAGCTATTAATACACTTTTAGTACAGACGTTCTTTATAATCCAGCGTATTACCTATGTTCGCTCAGCCGGAAGTGTTTCCCATTCATTGAAGTAGGTGGGCGTGGTTAAAATTCCTGTATACAGCTCTTTGTGATTTAATCGATAATGTACTTGTCCAGAGAATTAGAACAGGGAAAATATACGCTGTTATTTAACAACTGTATTATTTTGTTTAATGTTTCATTTAAATATTTTGTCTCATTTAAATGTTGTGAAACAGCATTAAGAAGTAATTCGAGGAAATAAAATAACATACCCGTGAATCAACGCTGCTGTATTAGTCACCTTATATAGCATATGAAAGGTATTAATCTTGGGGCTTTCGAAGGCCAATGCGACCGATCAAAACTAACCAACGCCATTAACCCGGGCGTGTGGTTGTCTTTTGTTCACAATCATGCAACCGGGTTAATTTAATTCAGTTGCTTTTGATTGGTTGGATTGGCCGTAGAAAATCCGCCCCGTCGTTTCATGTTTGTGCTGTCTTGTGCCGTCCCACATCATGTATGCCTAAAATTTGCCACAACACTCGAGTGGAGATATATATGGCATTGAGACGTCACCCCAAGCATATCTTCTGGGCGGTCTAAGATGATGTGTCACCTTAGGCTTCCCGCCGGAGATGTATGTTTCGGGTCCCCTTGGGCTTAAGTGGATGCGAAGGCACCCAAGGAGTTCCAAGATGTGTTGTCGTATATGTAACATCTGGGTCTCTCTGACGTCATAGGGCGCCAGCGAGATTGCCAAATGAGTGTTATTTTTTTTAATAATTAGAGATACAGTATACTAAAAAAATATGGATATCAAAGATGTAAATGTTATAATTGCTGAAATCTCAAATTTAAAAAATGGAGGGGTAGTATTATCTGAAGATCTCAACTGCGACAGGACTGCCTCGGAATATGAAGACATAGAGTATCAGTTTAGTAAGGGTCGTTATGTTTTACCCAAGATGTACAGGCTCGTGAAAGAAATTCATAAGTCCATCAATGCTTGCTTGTACGGTAACGATATTAATGCATGTATAACGCTATTTAGCACCGTTGAAGCAATACGTCAAAAGCTGGACCAAGAGTATCAAAAACGAGCTGAAATTAGTTCTAAGGTTCGTGATCTTAGAAAAATATTAAACGAGGAAAAACCAGTATCTTAACCACGTGAGCGTTACTATAAAAAATAGGCTTTCAGTAAATTTTCAGTAAAAACTAATTATTTTTTTTAGCGTTTTTTGTAACACTCACATAGGATTTTCTCCTGAAAGGATACTCATCAGTTTGGGCTTGCTCATGCAGTTATGTGCATACTGAATGATCTGGTCGTAGTAGCAAGTAATCACCGCGACGCCTCCATTTTCACGTAGTTGTTGTTGTTGCCGCGTCGTTAACACAAATCGTTCATCGCCGTTCTCAGATATTACAATTCTGAAACCCCCAGCGATGTTATTTCTGAAACACTCGCGGATAGCGTTGTACAGTTTAACCCTGTCGAAGATGGATACTTTAGCTTGATGGTACATTATTTAACAACTCATCTTTCAATTGTGATAGTTTCACATTTGAAAATTCAGTTCACAAACAATATATGGCAGATGAATCACTTACAACTAAATTAGCCCGAGAGCGGCTAGCAGAAATTAAAAAGTTTATACCGGTTCGAGACAGACTTCGTGAGAAACTTCAACAACGACAACAAGCGCAGACTGACTTTTCTGTGTCAAGTGAACAACTGTTTACTCCGATAACAAATGTGACCAAAGATGTGAAAAAGTTAACTGAAGCAGCGATATACGAAGATATTCCCGAGCGAGAACGAGCAAAGAAGGCGCCGCTGCTTGATACGCTTGAAAAAATAGCAGCAGAGACCGGACAAACACGCGGAGGGATACAACAGCTATCCAGTGATATAAAAACCCAACACGAGTATGATCGATTAGCTGATATTGATGATTCTGCGCCTGAACCACAACCTGTTGATGTCGTCACCCCAAAAGGTGTTTCCTTTATAGACAAACTCACCGAAGAAGCTATAACAGAAATCAAACGACCTCAATTAATAAAAATCGAAGATTATAAGATTTTTGGTGATTTCGCCGCCCAAAGCTTTCATTCTAGAAAGGACTTTTTAAAAGACGAGTATAAAAACAGTAAAATAAGCCGAGATGAATGGGTTAATTGGTTGTATAAAACGAATAAGGGGATTACTGGTAATTTGAAAAAGGATACAATTGAGTATAGATCTTTTAAAGTAGGAGTTGATAGTTATGGTATACAAAACAACAAGAACGAGAAAAACAAAGTCGAGGCCGACAAAAGCAATTACTTGATGATAGTCAGGGCGCAACTTGTACAACTGAGAAAACAAGCGGAAAAGGATATTCGATTAAAAATCCTTTAGATTTCAACGCAACCGTGACATGCCCTGGTAACATTCTCAGTGATATATCACGGTTAGAGGTTCTCATCGGAGGGAAACGAGCCGGAAATAAATCACCGGAAGTAATTAATGAAGCAGCTGATATCTGCAGACGATTATTTGCCGGCGGTATCATGGACATTAATGTATATCGAGAACTCATTGCTGAATTAGTTGAAAATCACAGAGACGCCCATGGTTATGATGAAAATCCTATGGATCTTAGCGATTGATCACTAATTGAAAAACTACTAGTTTTATAACAAGATGATTATACACTACAACCATGATAAACCCGTAAGCGTCTACGTGGTGAACTCACGATTGTCTGTTTATAGAGCATATTACGTAGATGGTTTCGGCAATACCATTGCGGGGTTATTTACAAGAATGGCTCCCAAGGTGGCGCCGTTAGCTAAACAATTATCAATGAAAGCCATTGATGTTATTCGTGATAAAGGAGCCAGCAAAATCGGAGATTTCGTTGGAAATCTTGCCGGAAAGGCATATTCTGCCGCGAAAGATAAAATAATATCATTGATGCGAAAGAAACCAACGGTGCTGCCATCAACTACAGTGATGCCTGCAAAAATCAGCAAAGCAATAAATAGCGCAGTGGAAGAAAAACTAGCGTCGTTGGCTGCTTCGGTGACTCCGTCGCCATTGACGGCTTCACCGGTAACAGATAGCGCTATCATGAACGCGATAGCAGGAAGTGGTTTGAAACGAAAACAAAAACGACGATGATTACAAGAGTTTCACAATTGAAAACACTAGTATTTTAATAAAATGTTTAAACGAACAGCTGATCCGGCCTTCGATATAGAAACCCCAGTACCCAAAGACAATTCCGTCCGCGATTATCAATCTTATTCCTATCATGCAATACAACCCGACCTACGATCGCGAATTGACTACAAGTTCAAGATACCAGTAAATACTTTTTGCCATGTGAAGCATTTATTGAAATCGAGGGAAAACTAGTAACAAACGATGCTGCACATAATGATCCACCATATGCAGATGATTCAAATATCCGAGTTGGTTTTGTTAATAATGGCATAATGGCGTTATTTGAAAGTGCAAGATATCTCATTGATGGAAAAGAAATTGAATCAATAGACCGTGAAGTTGATGTTGCAACAACAATAATCGGGCTAGCAAGAAACTCCGATGATTATACAAGATCGGCTGGTCCGTCTATGATGTTTGCAAAGGATACATCTAATAACGCTGACCACCTTCAATACATTAAAGTGTTAACACCGCAAGACACTTCAGTTGATAATCAACGAGAAGCAACTAATCCAGAACGTCGAGCTAGACCAGGAGCTGCGTTTGATATTCTCGGAGGCGTTAATGGTAATTTCAATTTAGGATTTGCAACACGAGTAGCAACGTTTCAAGGACAGCAGCGATATTTTTCATGTGCGATTCCACTCCATCACATATTTGGATTCTGCAGAAATGTCAGAAAAGTCATCTATGGAGCCAAACACACAATCGCGTTAGTGCGAAAAGGCAATGACAATGATGCAATTTGGCGTACTGGTGCCGATGATGGTAAAGTTGTTTTGAGTAAAATAGTATTGTGGATGCCAGTAATGACCCCATCAATTACCACGGAAGAGCGGCTACTTTCATTTATGGACACAGGTGGCAAATCATTGATAAGTTGGCTAACAACAACAACTGATGCCAAAGAGGATAATGTTGCTGATACATTTACATGGCATCTGGCATCAAAACAAGGCGCTTCAGCTCCACGTCATATATTTATAGCGCTGCAGAATCGGAATCGATTAGGCTCCCAAGAACACAGTCATATGATATTTGATCGATTAGGAGTCGAGCAGGTTTCACTGAGAATAAACGGACAACAGGAACCATATGAGGATATACAACTTGACTACGGCAACAACCATATAGCACGTGTGTATCATCGGATGCTGTCATATATGGGTCGTGATCAAAATGTTGATACTGGTTTACAAATATCGCAACTTGATTTTAAAAACCTATATCCGATTTATTACTTTTCGCTGGAACATCTTGATTTAACAAGGCAATCCGTTGTTGACATACATTTTCGAGCTCGTATAGACCCTAGTGGTGTCAATTATAGAGCGGTTGCTGTCATTCTCAGCGACAAATCAATGCTACTTGAAGGGGCTGGAGGACGAATGAGAATCGTTGATGCACCAGTGGAAAATATGTAAATGAAACTTGAAGAGTTTCCAATTAGATCAATTGAAAGCATAAATGTGTTTTACAATAAAATGACATATAGTGTTGTTAGTGTCAAGCTGACTGATGGTCAGGTCAAGAAATTGCGATCAAAATCCGCTAAAGAATGTGGAACAACAATAACGTTAAAACCAGTGCAGATGTCCGGCGGTACACATAAAATATCACTGACGGATCGTCAAATAAACATTTCAATGATGCGCTAAAGAATAAGCGAGGAGTTCAAATTGCATTTTCAAAGGCTGCAGTCGCCAACATGATAAAATCAGGTGGTATATTTCCATTGTTAGCTGCAATACCAGCATTGATTGCAGCGGCTGACCCAGCGGTGGCGAAGGCGGCTGCGTTGGGAGCCGTTGGTACCGCAGCAGGGATGGCATTGAGAAAGGCAACTGGGAAAGGATATAAAAAAGGGAAAGGGTCTAAGACTACCAGGAACCCCGTATTCATGGTACAGCGGGAGATCCGTGAACGGATCGGGTCTATGAATACCAGGAACGGTTATTAGTTGAAAACCCAATTGTTCCCATGTCCAATTTTGATTTAATTGATGCTGCTAAAAAACTAGCGATAAAAAACTTCAGAGGGGTTTTTATGAGAGATCAGTTACCAAGAAAACCAAATAACGTTGAAACCGGTATCATCAATCTTGATAACAGCAGCGGATCGTGAACTCACTGGGTTGCATACGCGATTGATCCACGTGGAATTGTCTATTTCGATTCATATGGGTTAGCTCCGCCATGCGAGTTTATGCGGTATATAAATTCTTCGATGAAACCCAAAGAGTTTCCGATTTTTTATTCCACGCTGCCAACACAACAATTAAATGATCCACCGATATGCGGACGTGAAGTATTAAATGTCCCCGCAGAGATTTCATTAAAATCCTTTGGATTTCCGTGGAAACCACCTCATATTGTTGTAAACGAACATACCAGTGGGAAATTACAAGAAAATTTTAGAGAATCAATAAATTGAAAATACAAGTTGCGCTAACAATAATGATTGATATTTGGGGACGATCTCTGTCAATGTCGAAACCCACCTCGGAAACATTTGCGGGTTCTATCAAGGATGTAAAAAAAATAATTGAAGATGAAATCGCTGAGACGTTAAATTTAGCAAGTGTTGACCCGAAAGAAATAGTTGTATTTCAAGATCGCCAGGGTAAATTGAAAACTAGTAATGTATCATTGGATGACATTTTAAAACGACAACACGACGCCGCTGAAAACTCTATTGCGCTGTATTCCAACGGTGGACAACTTAAACCAGGCGCACTTGTGTCTACGATCACCGACTCGATTGCCGCCCTCGACAGCATGATTGCCACCCACGACAACAAGATTGCCGCCCACGAGAGCATGATTATCACCCATGACAACAAGATTACCGCCCGCGACAGCATGATTGCCACCCACGACAACAAGATTGCCGCCCACGCCCGTGAGCTGGATGATTATATACGAGGTTATAATAGTTTTCGCAAAAATGTTGTACATAAATTCTTTGGAACCCCGCTTGTGGATGGCATGACTCTCGCTGAAATTAAAAACTTTCTATCTTTATTCTTTTTTAACAGGGACGCTGGAAGGATGATGAATGAAAATGAAATCAAGGCAAATTATCTCGATATTTACAATGATATTTCTAAACTAATAGAAAATCTTGAAAAGGTACAAAAACCCACTAACGACGTCATTGTTAAGTTTTTTGGAACCCCGCTTGTGGCAGGCATGACTCTCGCTGAAATTAGCGAGTTTATCGGCAAGCATACTCACAATGCCTACATCGCTAATAGTTTCTTTGTTGTCCCAGCTACATCTACAATGACTCTCAAAGATATTAATATGTTTATGGTGAGACAAACAACACTTAATACCATCGTTGATAAATTTTTAGGGAGAACACCTGTTTCTGAAACCATCTCGTTGACAGGCATGACTCTCGCGGAAATTAAAAACGCTATTGACGAACAAAAGCCCACCAGCGAAATTGTTAATAAGTTCTTTGAGGGCAGTAAACCCCAAGATATCACGACAAATTTTTCTAACATCAACCGGTATATTGAAAACCAAGCACAGCTTGGAATCACAGGCCTTCTGATTTCATTCTTTTCTAGCAAGAGGGATGGGAAGATGATGCTTTCTACCGAAATCGGAGCAAATTATCTCGAGATTTACAATGATATTCTTAAACTAAAAACTCTCGATGAATTTAAATACCTTCTGGTTTCGTTCTTTTCTAACAAAGAGACGTTGAGGGCGATAAATACTAACGAAATCAAGACAAATTACCTCGAAATGTATAATGATATTCTTAAAATAAAAGAAGATTTTGAAAAGGTAAAAATTCCACACAGCGTAAACACCGTTGATAACATCGTATACACATTTGCCAGTGGGACCTTTGATTGGATCCAAGGAAATGAAAATAGTTTATATTTTCACAGCAAATATGGTAGTATACCCGGTTGTTCTCGATTTACAATAATACATCGCCGTAAATTTGATTTGGGAGTCGGCCCGGCGATGTATATAACCGGTGTTAACACAGTGACGTATATAAACGATATGAAACCCGAAGCGCCCGACCGAATAAGATCCCCTATTAGAATTGATATAACTACATCCGACAGGCCAGCGGCAGGGGTTAGGGAGTCGCTACCCTGGACGCTAGAATTTGCATCCGGTATTCCCCCCATCGACCATAAATCCAGGTACACAATCGAATAATTGAAAACACTTGCGGGTTTTAAATGTTAATGAAATCAATTGAACCGATAATAATCCCGTTAACGGAGTCAGCGGTATCACAATCTCATCGATATCGATATGATACCGTGAAGGAATTTTCCGTGAACTTGAAATCACTTTCTGAGCGATATCGTGAAAAAATGAAAAAATACCGACGCAGCGTAGCAATCATCGACATCACCGTGTACTCGGTGTCCGGTGTGATGGCCAGCGCCGGGGTTATTTTGTCGACGGTGACCATGATGGCTCCGATTGCAGTTCCAATTGCTATCTCCGCGGCAACAACAATTGCGGCAGTCGCCACCGCGATAACTAAAAAGTTATCATCGTGTTCTCAGAAAAAACTCGCCGATTATACAGCTCGGTACCGGGTGGTATTTGACGCATACTCGAAATTATCCGAGTTGATCTCGCTGTCGATAGATAATTCGTTCATATCCGATGTTGAATTTTCCACGATGACCCAGTTGTATAACTCCGCGATGTTGAAATTGGAAATTGAAGACAGCGTTAACAATAATGTCACTCGAACTGCTTCAACTAATCGCGGAGAATACCACTCCGATACGAACAAGCATGATATCAATAACATCAACAAACCCTAAATTTAGTGTGAACTTCCCTTCTCCGATTCCAGTGCGTGAGATCACGCTGGCAAAATTACGAGTATATCATAGCTGGCCTAATATCAGATCTGTTGCATTTGGTGGTCAGCAACCCAATAACGCACTGGTGTTCTCGTGTAAGAATAAACCCGATGTTACTCCAGCGTGGGAAACTGTTTCGTTACCAACTGGGTCGTACCAAATTGAGCAAATCGATGCTGAAATTCAGCGTAGAATAAAATCAATCACTGGAAAAGAATCAAAAATAGCTATTACAGTTCATGAACCGACGCTCTAGTCGTCGATCGAAATAAGCACAGAGGGATACATTGTAGATATCTATAACAGCTCGTTAAGAACAGTGTTAGGATGGCCTGAAAAACCACCGGAAAAATCCGCCACCGACTTAACCACGGACGTACAATCATATCATGAAATCAATCCCAGTTATCGAGATAATTTATGTGATATAAGAAAAGGAACAATCGCCGATAGATTTATATTTACCAACAAGGACATATTGCAATGGGATTTTATCATTAAAAGAACAGCCGACTCATCTGTTACTATTTCATTTACGCTAACTGACGTCCGTGGATATTTTAATGAAATTAAACAATTATATGAAAGACAACTAGAACAACTACGGAAAACAAAATCGCAAAAACACGTTGAAATAATAAATCAACTCATATCGGGCATGGAATATATCTATGAACTAATTATTCAAACAATAATTAATGACAACAGCGACAGTAAACAACGATTCCTAATCGATTACAATATCACAGAAGACAATCTGCGTAATTTCAAGTTTCCCAAATACAACGCTGATGAACTAGCAAGAATTGTTATAACCGATATCAAGGCGCTACAAAAACCAAATTCAACTGTCCTCCTCAGGTATAATAATGATCCAGATGGTGGCGGTAGGCATATTGCCCCGCATAATGTAAATATTTCAACGGTGATTACGCTCTATTTAACATGTGATGCAATTGAAGGGAGCTATCAAATTAATTTAGAGCAATTAAATCAAGCTCAGCAGGGATATATTCTTTATTTATTCGTTTGCACCAACAGCTCCTCCAGGATTCCTAATTATTGAAAACCCAATTAATCCTGTCTACATGCGATGCCATAATAATTCGTTAACGAGAGTTAATTTCCGACTCACCGACCAGTCAAATAATTTAATTGATCTACAAGATGAGGTGTTAGCGATTAGTTTGTTTGTAAAGTCCTAAGAACTTCCATCATAAATGATTTTCGTCCTAAAGACTCGATCAAATATTTGGTTGAATTCATTTATTATTTTTGTTATTTTTCAGCAGCAGAGAGGGTGATGACCACATCGTTGCGACCAAAATTGATTGAAACATCGTAAAGTCTCCGTTTGCTAAATGGAGATTTATTTTTTTTCAGCTAAAATGAGACTTCGTAGGAAGCCTTATTTTTGCTTGAAAACGTGGTCTGTTCACCCTCTTTGCTGTTGCTTTTATAAGCAACATCATGAGCATGACGCCTTTTCACCGGGTCGGAGTTGATTTTGATCATCAAGTCGGATATCGAATCTTGTTCCGGGTCCACAATAATTATACCCTGGAAGGTGTTTTTCTCCCGGATACTTTGCCCATGGTGTTTCTGGGAGTTTTACTAACTTGGCTGCAATATCACCTCCTCGTTTTTTTTAAAATCATCTGCAGATTTCATAGAAACAAATCTAAATTTCTTTCTACTACACTGTTCACACTTACCAGTAAGTGCTGATCTGTTGCTTTTAGTTGTAATCGTCAAGTCGTTTGTGCTAGTACGCTTCTTACATTTCACACAATATAGATCCATAATATATTTATAATAACATGAATGTAATTGATTTTTCGGCAACGAAAACACGTGAATCAGTCAAGCATCATGCAGCGCTACCAAATTCTATTCGTATAATGATAATCGGACCATCAAGAGGTGGCAAGATACAACTGCTACTTAATTTAATAACGAGATAAACGAAATGGGATCAATTGTATTTAATAGCCCTGAGTGTAGATGAGATTTTACGAGGTGTTAAAGGATTTTAACGAGAAAGCAAAATCGGAAATCGATGAGGATATTATTGAGTTTGTAACCAATATCGATGAAGCACCGAACATTGATGATATTGATGAAGGTATTAATAATTTAGTTGAATACGATGATGTAATGCTAGACAATAAAAAAACCGCTAGGATATGTTCCAGAGGCAGAATTTAAAACACTGACGTGATATATATCACTCAACGATACACTGAAATACAAAAAGTGATCAGAGATAACTGCAATATTTTTGTTATATTTAACGGAGTTGATACACATACGCTACGAAATGTTTGACAAACTTGGTGCGGTGGTGATATAAATTATAATCTCTTTAGAAATTTGTTTATTCACGCTCAGTCAATCCCACGAGGATTTATAACGATAAATTTACATTATCCTAGATCAAGATATCGCGTCGGACTTGATAAAATATTCTGTTTTAAAGACTTGTGCGACAAAGACTTTGGTGTCCTTTTTTTGATTCTGATTCGCTTTATTAACGCTGTTTATACAATATTGAGGAAGCCTTGGTTTGCCAAATTGACACTTATAAAAAGTTGTCCGATTTGCCCCTCTGCTGCTTCAGGATTCGTTGAGGTTATTGATATCATGCTGTTTTTCACCGGTGTGGTATTTTCCGCTCTTCATTGAAGTACTACCTGTGGTATCGCCATTGTTATTATAATCATGTTGTCGCTCTAATTTTGACATTGCGGAATCATAAACACGTACCATCGCTGAAAATTCACTATCTGATATTAAAATGTCATCGAGTGACGACGATATCGTCGAGGATAATTTGGAGTATGCGGTTGACACAATATGGAATTTAATTACATAATCTTGTAGTTTACGCTGGCTGCGTGATATTTTTTTGTTATTATTGAAATAATTCCCGCTATTGTTGTAGCCGCTGACATACAAATTGGAACAGCTATCGGTGCAATCATTGTCACCGAGGAGAGTATAGTACAGGCTCCGGTGATTACACCACTTAACGAGTACAAGGTAACATCAACTGCGGTGATTCTTCGTCGGGATGTTTTTATTTTTACTTGATACTCCTCAGTGAGCGCTTTGAGTTTAGTTTGAAATTCTCTGACCTGATTATAGCTATAATGTGATACATAAATCATTAATTATGGCATTTTATTTTTAATAGCAGCAGAGGGGGCGAACCTCAAAAACCCAAAAAAAGCGTCGAATCATAAAAAAGCGTCGAATCGTAAAATAAGCGTCGACAACCAATGCTTCCTCGTCTACGCCAGCGTCGTTTTCGTTCGCCCCCTATGCTGCTATGGGTTAATAATTATTTTACGAGTTCAACCGAATATTTGATCCAGTCCTTAGGACCTCACAAACAGACTAATCGCTAACACCTCCTCTTGTAGATCAATTAGATTATTAGATTGGTCTGTGAGTTTGAAATTAATTCTTGTTAGCGAATCATTAGGACATCGCATATAGACTGGATTAACCGGAGACTCAATTATTAAAAATCCTGGAGGGGCTATTGGTGCAAACGAATAAAGAATATATCCTTGCTGAGCTTGATTTGACCGTTCGAGATTAATTTGATAGCTTCCTTCGATAACATCGCATACTAAATTGAGCGCAATCACTGAGGATATATTCACGTTGAACGGAGCGATATGCCTACCGCCACCGTTTGGGTCATTAGTATGTTTGAGGATTTTTATTTCCTGTGATGCTGTTTTTCTCCATGCATCATGAATTATTTTAAAACCAACATCGATGGTGTCACTGAGAAGTTTTTTTAGTTTTGGTACGTTATATCCTGGTAGTTTGAATGTGGGGATATCTTCAACGCGGATTTTATATTCTGATGCAAATCCTGTTCTCGATAGGGGATTATCGTCATCTAATATAAATCGAATAATTTTCAGGTTAAATGTTTCCATATCGTCGATAATTTTGTTGCATGTTTCTACGACGCTGATAAATTCATCTCGGGTGAGAGAGCCGGATTTAAGAGATATTAACAACAGTGAAAAATCATTATTCATCGCTGTGAAATTTTCGATAATTTTAGGTTCGTTAACAAAATGATGTCCCTTTATTCTCTCCCCTGGCTTCTCGTTTCCAGTTGGTTGATATCCGAGACCAAAAAACTCTATAGTGATTGTGTAATCTTTATAACTCCTTATTGGATTATCATGTTTTATCCTGTCTGTGATATAATCGTTTTTTGTGGTTCCGGTAAATCAACGGTTTTCCCCACTGGTGGATTTTCAGGCCATCCTAACACGGTTCTGATTGAGCTGTTATAGATATCTACGACGTATCCTTCTGTGCTTATTTCAATTGCGGATGATAGCGTCGGCTCATGAACCGTTATAGCGATTTTTGATTCTGCTCCAGTAATCGATTTTATTCTACGCGCGAATTCATTATTGATTTGTTCAATTTGGTAGGACCCTGTTGGTATTGAAACAACGTTCCAGTCTGGAGTCCCGTCTTCTTTATTCTTATTCGCGAACACCAAGGAATTATTCGGTTGCTGACCACCGAATGCTACCGATCTGATATTAGGCCGACTGTGATACACTCGTAGTTTTGCTAACGCTATCTCCTTCACTGGGACCGGAGAGGGGAAATTCACACTGAATTCTGGATTCGTTGATGTTATTGATATCATGCTTGTTTGTACTGGGTTTGTGTTCTCCACTATTCGTTGAAGTAATTCCATCGGTGTTGTCATCGCTGCTATACTCATGTTGTCGCTCTAATTTTGATATCGCGGAATCGTGAATACTGACCATCACTGAGAACTCACTATCCGATATCGTTGAGGTTATTGATATCATTCTTTTTTTGGGTTCTTGTTTTCTAATTCCATCGGTGTTGTCATTGTTGCTATACTGTTGTTGTCGCTCTAATTTAGATATCGTGGAATCATAAATACCGACCATCACTGAAAACTCGCTATCTGATATAATTGTATTATCCAGTGACGACGATATCATCGAGGATAATTGCGAGTACGCGGTTGATACAACATTAAATTGAATTAAGTAATCTTGCAGTTTACTCTGGCTGCATGATGATATCTTTTTTATGATCCCGGTTGA
Source organism: Unio delphinus (assembly GCA_029339505.1). Classification (NCBI taxonomy): domain Eukaryota; kingdom Metazoa; phylum Mollusca; class Bivalvia; order Unionida; family Unionidae; genus Unio; species Unio delphinus. The sequence continues at coordinate 14,930,370 of JAQISU010000010.1, forward strand.
TATACCTGCGATTGTATCCGCCGCAGAAATGCAAATTGGAACTACGACCGGGGCAATCATTGTAACCGATGCGAGTATTATTCCGGCGCCAGTGAGAACGCCTGACAACGAGTACACAGTAACATCAATTGCGGTGATTCTTCGTCGGTATTTTTTTATTTTTATTTGATACTCCTCGGTGAGGGTTTTGAGTCTAGTCTGAAATTCAATGACCTGATCATAGCGATATCGATGCGATTGTGATTCCATTGACTCTGTCGGTTCAATTGATTTCGTTGACTTCGTCAATGATGTCATTGTTATTTTAAACCCGCTAGTGTTTTCAATTATTCGCCATCGTTAGCGGGAATTGCTAGTTGCTTCAGCCGGAAAAATTATCTACGAGTTCTATACACCAGGCTATTTTTGATCTAATGGTGGAGCTATCAACCGCGACGAAGTGAAAGGTTGGTGTTTTGCCAGTCTCGATAATTAACGTCGCGACGCCACCAGAGTAGGTTTTACCTTCCGCAATCAGATTAAATTGATCGATAGAGGCCCACGTTAACCTGTAGATGACATCGACCTTCGCTTCCTCCCCACCCCACAAGAGATCGACGGTAATTCTAGGAGCTTTGTCTCTTATCCAATCCTCGATATCATGCTTGATCGTATACACGATATTTTTAATGCGCTTGTGCGGAATCCTTACCTTTTCGAGATTTTCTATTAGTTTAGAAATATCGAGATAATTTGCCTTGATTTCATTTTCATTCATCATCCTCCCCGCATCCTTGTTAAAAAAGAATAGCGATAAAAAGTTTTTAATTTCAGCGAGAGTCATGCCAACCACAGGTGGGGTTCCAAAGAACCTACCAATGATATTTCTTCGAAAAGCGGTATAACCTCGTATATGATCATCCAGCTCACGGCCGTGGGCGGCAATCGCGTCGGTGATCGTAGACACAAGTGCGCCTGGTTTAAGTTGTCCACCGCTGGAATAGGCGCAATAGAGTTTTCAGCGGCGTTGTGTTGTCGTTTTAAAATGTCATCCAATGACACATCACTGCTTTTCAATTTACCCTGATCGGAAAATAGCACAACGGTATCCTCGATTGCGTTTCGTTGTTTAACTAAAATATCATCCAATGATACATCACTGCTTTTCAATTTACCCTAGCGATCTTGATATACAACTATTTCGTTCGGGTCGACGTTTACTAAATTTAATGTCTCAGCGATTTCATCTTCGATTATTCTCTTTATATCACCGGTTGCAACGCCATCGGGTTTGGGTTTCAAAGATCTCCCCCAAATATCAATCATGTTATTACAAAACTCTTTTTTTCTCTAAAATCTTTGTTGACGACTCTGTCGTTGCCAGTGATTACTAGTGTATTCATTTACGACAACATGTGGTGGTTTTCCCCTTGGGTTACCCAACGAGTTAGAAATAGCGTTAAGGACATTTAATACTTCACTGCCGCATATTGGTGGGTCAATCATCGTTTGTGTTGGTAGCGTAGAATACCAAGTCTTCATTGGAAGGGTTTTTATATAACGCATAAATTCTTTAGGCGGTGCTAATCCATATGAATCAGAATAGACAATCCCACGTGGATCAATAGCGTATGCAACCCAGTGAGTTCCGGGTCCGGTGCTGTTATCTAAATTAATGATTCCGGTTTCAGTGTTGTTTGATTGATGTGGTAATTGATCTTTCATAAAGACACCTCTGAAATTTTTAAAGGCTAGTTTTTTAGCGGCATCCATTAAATCAAAATTGGACATAGGAATCGAAGATTTGGGAACCATAGGTTCGGAAATCGAAGATTTCTGAATTAATAAACCGGTCCTAATCTCAGGCCTTTTCCGCTGTACCATGAATACGGGGTTCCTGGTAGTCTTAGACGCTTTCCGCTGTACCACGAATACGGGGTTCCTGGTAGTCTTAGACCCTTTCCCTTTTTATTATATCCTTGTCCAGTTGCCTTCTTTAGTGCCATTCCTGCCGCGGTACCAACGGCTCCTAACTCTGCCGCTTTAGCCACCGCTGGGGCTGCTGCCGCAATCAAAGCTGGAATCGCAGCTAACAACGGAAATATACCTCCTGTTTTAATCATATTTTTGATAGCAGCCGCAGAGAGAGTAATCTGGACACCTTTTTTTGATACTAGTGCATCATTGAAATATTTTATTTGACGAGTTGTCAGTGATAATTTATTTGCACCACCGGTCATTTGATTGGGTTTCAGCGTGATTGTGGTTCCACATTGCTTTGCTGATTTGGATTGTAGTTTTTTTAATTGACCGGGAGTCAACGCAACACTAATAACACTATACGACATTATACAATAACAGATTGATCTAATGGAAAAATCCGAAGGATTTTCAATTACATATTTTCTACTGGTGCATCTACTACTCTCATTCTTCCACCAACACCTTCGAGTAGCATTGAGAATGACAGCAACCGCTCTGTAATTAATAATACCACCAGGACGGGTTACACGGCCTCTAAAGTGTATATCAACGACAGATTGTCTCATCAAATCAAGGTGTTCCAATGAAAAGTAATAAATCGGATATAGACTTTTGAAATCCAATTGTGATATTTGCAAACCAGTATCCACATTTTGATCACGTGCCATATACGACAATAGGTTATGATACACGCGTGCAATATGATTTTGACCGTAATTAAGTTGTACATCCTCAGATGGTTCCTGTTGGCCGTTTATTCTCAGCGAGACTTCTTTAACACCTAACTGATCAAATATCATATGACTACGTTCTTGATTACCAACTCGCTCATTATTCTGTAACGCTACAAATATATGACGTGTAGCTGAAACGCCTTGTTTTGATGCCAGGTGCCATGTGAATATATCATCGACATTATCCTGTTTAATATCCGTAGTCACTGATAACCAACTCAACAACGACTTTCCTCCTTGATCCATAAATGATAGTAGTCGCTGTTCTGCTGTGATTGATGGAGTTAACACTGGCATCCACAATGATAGTTTTGTTAAAACGACTTTACCATCGGCAACACCAGCATCACGCCAGATTGCATCATTATCAGTATCCTTTCGTACAAGCGCTACTGTATGCTTCGCTCCATAGATAACTTTTCGGACGTTTCTACAGAATCCGAATATATGATGCAGTGGAATCGCGCATGAAAATTGTCGACGCTGTCCTTGTAACGTTAATACTCGTGTTGCAAATCCTAGGTTGTAGTTAATGATATTATTTATGACATCAAAATCACCAGCTGGTCTTACATATCCGGCTGGTGCTGGATTAACTGAAGAAGCATGTGTTGCCTTTACTCTAGAATACTGGTCGTGTTCAGGGTGATCAGTAATATCTTTAGAAAACATCATAGATGGACCCGCTGATCTTGTATAATCATCAGAATATCTCGCTAACCCTATGATTGTTGTGGCAACATCAACATCACGGTCAATGGATTCAATTTCTTTTCCATCAATGAGATATTTAGCGCTATCAAATAACGCCATTATGCCATTATTAACAAAACCAACTCGGATAGTTAGGCTAATGTCATATGGGGTATCAGCTGCAATATTTGTTACAAGTTCTCCTTCGATTTCGATAAACGCTTCACAGGGCAAAAAGTATTTACTGGTATCATGAACTTGAAGTTCAATTCGCGATCGGAGATCTTGTTGTACTGCGTGATAAGAATAAAATTGAAAATCGCGTACAGAATCATTCTTGAGCACTGGGGCATCCATATCAAATGCTGGATCAGGTGACCTTTTGAACATTTTATTCTATTTATCAGAGTCTAAATCGTAAAATCGTAAACGATTTTCACCGTAGGATTTTCATCGTCGTGTTTTTTTAAAGCCACTTCCCGCTATCATGTTTGCTATCATGTTATTTTGGTCACTTGGAGTCACCAATGACGAAGTCATCAACGATGCTAATTTTTCGTCTACTGCGTTATTTATAATTTTACTAACACTTGCAGGCATTTCCGCTGTAGACGGTAACGGTATCGGTTTCTTTTTTCGTAAATCACTTCGTAATTTTACTAATGATGTTATTTTATTCTTTACGGCTGAAAACGCTTTTCCAGCGAAATCTCCGATTTTGCTAATACCCTTATCACGAATAACATCAATGGCTTTCATTCCTAATTGTTTAGCCAACGGCATCACTTTTGGAGCCATTCTCGAAAATAATCCTAAAATGGTATCACCGAGACCATCTCCGTAGTATGCTCTATAAACAGGCAATCGTGAGTTTACCACATACACGCTAGTTGGTTTGTCATGGTTGTAGTGTATGATCATTATTTGAAATCAGAAACAATTTTTCAATTGTAAAAAATTTATCAATTGTAAATTCAGTCGCTGTGATACCCACTTGATAACTCGCCAATGAAATCTCGATATGTTTTGATATCCATGATACCACCTTGAAATAACCGCCTGCATATATCAGCTGCCTCATTAATTATTTCCGGTGAGTTATTTCCAGCTCGGAACCCTCCTACAAGAACTTCTAATCGTGATATATCACTGAGAACACTACCAGGACATGAAATCCTTGGATTCTCACTGGAATCTTGCAATCCGCTTCCGCTATAACCCATTGCTTCATCCAGTTTTTCATTCAGTTTTTCTTCATCCGTGGGTTGTAAATAACAAAGAGGATCATAATCATCATCATCATCATCAGGTGGTAGTTGTTGCTTTTCAGGCGAGAAAAATATCTTTGCAGGTTGTTGTTTTTTAGGTGAAAAAGATATTTTCTTTGCAGGTTGCTGTCGCTGCCTTTGCAATTTTGGCGGTTTTTGTTGTTGTTTTAGTTCTTCAAATTGTTTATACACTATACCCACCGCATTGATATAGTCGATGTATCATGCACTATCTGTCTTAATTCGACTTTTTTCAGTTTTGATCTTATAGAATATATCAGCCCAGTGAGTTATACTTCTAACAAACTTAAGATGTTCTGCTTTCAACATATTTTTCCTGTTTTCATAAGTCGAAACAACAAGCGCAGGAATTTCTGTTGGATCAGTCTTATCAATTGCTGCTAACCCTTCCTCGTTAAATCTCACGAGTAAATCATCTACTGTTCTTTTTGATTCCATTTTTTGTACAGCCTGTTTTGTTTGTTCAGTTTTCGCTGCTATTTTTTCGAGTTCACCGATAACAGATTTCTCCGTCTCGGGATCATCTCCCAGTATAGCGCGCTGTACCCCTTTCGTTGCTGTGGTTACTGGTTTAAACAATTCTTTAGATCCCACAGCAAAATCAGTCTGAAGACTCTGTCGTTTTTGCAGTTTATTTCTTACAGAGTCGCGAATTGGTATAAATCTCCTGATTGCATCAAGTCGTTCACGAGCCAATCGGGTAGTTAATGCTTCATTGACCATTATTTGAAATCAGAAAAAAATTTTCAATTGTAAAACAATTTTCCCGAACCTGACCTAACAGACGAAAACATTTGACATGTCAGATTCTGAGGGCGAAAACCCGAGTTTTTAAAACAGGATTTTCGAGATTTTTTATCAAAAAGGGTTAAATCAAGCAAATCTTACATGAATTTCAATCAAAAAATGCTAAAAAAAAAAGGAGAATCTGATACGAATTATGGCTACAAAGTGTAATCTGATAAAAAATCTCGAAAATCCTGTGTAAAAAACCTCGGGTTTTCGCCCTCAGAAACCATGAAATGTCTGACCTGTTTGAGCAATTTTATATTGAAAACTATGTTTTTCTCATCGCGGGTGGGTGAGAATACACAAAAATAAAAAATTATTACTAACCTGTGAGATGATTCTGACATTCAATCAAAAAATGCTAAAAAAAATGAAAATCTCCTTGAGGGTTGGTCACGGTCAAAATCGTTCATTTTCTTGAATTAACGACCGTAGGTTTCTAACTTTAGAATTGATATCCTTTTTCAATTCGTATTCGTTACCTAATTCTTTTCGTATTCCTTCTACGATAGTATATAACGGGACGAACACACTTACGTCACTGGAAAATGAAAGAGAGTCTCAAATAGAATTCTGAATTCTCTTGATGAACGCGTATTTCTTAGGTAGCATATACTTGTTAGTGTTAACTCCGTATTCTATATCCTGATAATCCGACATGATTTCATCAGGATTTAACCCATCTGATAGTTTGATATTCTGATTTTTCAATTCTGAAATCTCGGATATAATGCTATTCATTTTTTCAGAATTCATATTCTATGGTGATTACATATTTCTAAATGAAAATTATGACGCATCAGACATAAATAAATTGAATTCTCTGTTCGGTCTTTTTTGAACTCGCCGATCGATAAATCCCCTCTGCAACGAATCGTTCTGAGAGTGAACAAATATCGAAATGCCTACCGGCGCTGGTTATTGATTGAAATATTTTTTCTTCGTTAGTTGTTGTATTCAAAGATTTTACGGGTCTCGCTCGCTTCGAGTATTTCCCAGTCCTTCCAGATGAATTATTTTCACTCTGTGTAACAACTCGCAAATTTGATAAAGAATTGTTCATTGGATTAGAATCAATGTGATCAATGACAGAATCATCCTCGATCAATCCATTGAAACATTCAAATACGAAACGATGATTGAGATAAGTTTTCTTTTCTTTTCCCCCACCAAACCTCAAATATCCATGATTATTCATAACACCAACTGGTTTCTTCAGTCTACAGTGTCTGACAGTACCATCACTGGATGCTTCATAATTTGTAATCAAGAGATGCGGTCTGAATTCTTGGTTCATTATATACTATACTATTCTTTGTCTAATTCATTGTTTGGTTTAATAATAAATCTTTCAATATAGTCTTGAGGTGTTCTTATGACTTTATCCTTGACTCTGACAGTGTCAGGGTCAGGGACTTTGTCAGGGACAGAGTCAAGGTCAGAATTTTTGATTGAAAATTCATATGATTTTCCACTTTTGATTCTTTTATCAAAATAACGCTTCAACTCCCTGTATCGTTTGCCACCGCAATTCAAACACAACTGAGATTTTCCCCTGACCCCAACCCCACATCGTATGCAAGGTAACGGACCAAGGCTTCCACGACGAAAACTTTGCATATGATACCCACAGAATTTGCTTCTGCATGATTTGTTACACGGTGTCGTTGATCCAATCATAAGCCATTTGCAGTGATTCATTATACATAATCTCTCATTTAAATGCTTTCTTTAATTATAGTATGGAGGAGTTCAAGAGATTATCGAAAATTACGCCTTGGAAAAATGTTAAATTCAATCTCGATAGAGTCTCTGATACGCCAAAACGTCTAATCGGTGATAGAACTATACTGGGTAAAATCAGAGACTGTTTTAATGAATTCTACCGAGACGGTGCAGTACACTGTTGGTCGACATTTCGAATTATACATGACAATGTCAATGTACCCAACATCGATGCTACTATGAACGATGAAAGAGCAGCTGAGGTGATTTCACATCTTGGCTGGAAATCCAAGAATAAATTGCAAAGTAATTCCCAACAAAAGTATTTTTTCAGAATAAAATTCATAATCGAAATTAAAATTATTAAAATTCCCAATATCAGTAACGACAATAACCGGGGAAGTATTACACGAATCGAAATATAGATTACAAGGAGCGCCAATACAGATTATTGATGATAACGAACACGCGTGGACACCTGCGGTAACAATATTTCCACGAGAACGAATCGTGAGATATATCCCCCAAGAATTCGTCGGGGATGTTTTTTATAATGAGAAATTATTCGATGCTATTCATGCGTTGTGTAAAGAGGACCCTGTGTCAGTGTGGTTACTTAGAAGTGATGAAGATCCCGAAATAGGATTCGATCAATTTGTTAGACCAAATGGTGAATTATATCGCGTTGAAGAATTAGATAACAGAATGAGAAAAATCGCTAATGATTTTTCACCGGAGAGTTTCCATGAAAAACTACTCACGGGTAGTTTTACTATTCCATCAGTGGTAGCTCACTTCGCAAGAGAAAAAAACTCATGGCGTCCAACACGAAGTGATTTTCTCGAGGATGTTGAATCGAGTTGCGTCAAATTCGGTCATGGAGGACTGTGGAATACGAAATACTCACGTGATGGTATGATTTCAATTGATATATCCGCGTGTTATCCTGGAAGTTTTCTCGGGTATGGAGAATGCGCTGAGTACTTTAAACGATTTGGACACCCCACACATGAAATGACTCGTGTTGCGATTAATGGTCCATTGCCTGATTTTGATTTAACCGGATTCGCTCGTGTGATATCATTTGAACTCGCTACAGGGTTACATCCGTGTAGTTATCTTTGGCTTGGTAGACATATATCTGAAAAGGCCTGGATGCCAATAGTGTTACTACGATATATGATTGATTGTGGTATGCTAATATCGTTGATTGTCAGTGAAGCGATTATATCCTATCGAGCACAGAAATCAGTCTGGTTACCACAACCCGATCTGGATAGAATAATTAGCGAACAGCGAAAACAATTTCCAGATAGAAATTCTTCGAATTTCAGTGAAGAACAATTCATGAATTGGTCTAAGAGGTTATTTGAAATTAAAAGCGGACAAGCAAAAGATTTTGGACGAAGAATAATCGGTAAATTTACCCAGGGTGGAAGATACGACAATGCAAAATATTCTTCGAGGTTCATCATAGACGTCACTGAATACGATTTTATTAGAGCGGATTTAACGAAACAGGGAAAACTTGTATCCCGTAAGGATGCTTTTCTATCCAATGGTGAGAAATTAGGTACGGTTGTTACCTACTGTGATGGATATAATTCCCAGTACACACATTTGAGAGGTTCTATGCTAGCCTATGCTTCTATTAATCTATTTTCGATGATAAATAGATTTCCTAATACCGCGGTTAGAGTAGCCACTGATTCTATTTATATCCACGAGAAATACAAATCAGCTGTGGCTGAATTCACAGATCCGGAGGAAGCGTGGGGGCGTTGGAGATTTAAAAAGGAGACGCTACATGAGTATTGTGAATCCGCAGATGTTACCATGGATGATAAATATCTTTCGTGTAACCGTATTGAAATTCAATCAGAATTTTCTAATGCACCACCGGTATCTGATCCAATATGTAGATATAACACAGTTTATTTAAACGGTTGTGGTGGATCAGGAAAAACAACTCGTGCAATCGAATTATTTCGTCGGTCAACCATGATTGTGTTAACACCAACTCACAGACTCGCCAGAGAGATGATACAAAGAGGGGTAAATGCCTGTACTTATCACAGTTTTTTTCGATGGAAGGGTGACAAATGGACCCTTGATCGAATGGGTGATAAATTCATTCCTGAAATCATAATTTGGGATGAAATATGCACAGTGTCATTAGATGTATTACAAACATTTCTTGAATGCTTGTTAAACAAAAACACAAAAGTCGTCATGTGCGGTGATCACGGCCAACCACCACCATTTGTCGGTGCATTCCCACATGAGTGGCTAAAGGGTTTTGTAGACTATTATGAAGAAATTACCACTGATTATAGATCACTTGATGAACGATTACGAGAATTCAAAGCGCTAATTAGACTACAACCGGATAGAATCCAGTGTAAAATAGCCCGTGAGGTGATTTCAGAGACTCCAATAAATGATTTCTGGGAAGCGTGGAGACCAAACGATTTAATAATTGCAAGTAGAAAAATAGTCAGAGACACACTTCAGATGAAGTTATTTGAAACGCATAAAAAAAAATTTGCAACACTTCCAGTACCGTTGTGTTATAGGCCTTCGGATACACGAAAACAGAATATTGAAGTTGATATTCCAGGACAGCGTGAAAAACAAATTCTCGTATTAAATGATATTGTGCTGGTTGATATCAGCGTCGTTGAAGATGCATTGCGTGCTAATAAATCCCCGTGGACGCTAGGATACGCAGCAACAATACACTCCTCACAGGGATTGACTATATCGGATACAATTGTTTGGATAGTAGATAATCGCATCGAATGGTCGAATTTAGTTTATCTCGCGGTATCCAGAGTACGAAAAATAAATCAACTCCGAAGAATCATTTTAGATGATGATGACACTACAATAAGTGATATTGTCACTGGTGATTTCATCACTGGTGATATCATCGGGGACATAATCAGAAAAAAACTCTCTTCTTATAAACAACAGGATAAAAAAAATAATAGAAAATTTGACATTGATGCTGAATTAATAATTTCGCTGAAGCAACAACAGAATAATCACTGCGCGAGTTGCAATTGTATAATTCGTTGGAGTTGGTTGGATAAGGATCCTCGCCAATTTACCGTAGACAGAAGGAATAGCAGCATTGGTCATTCTAGAGATAACGTTATGCTGACTTGTCTTGAGTGCAACAGACGAAGAGGTGCTAGTTAAGACCACGCGGTGGTAATTGAGTATCCTCGGAAATTACCTGTAGTTGTTGTCGAGTAAATCCTCGCTGAGGAGCAGTTGAATCCAGTTTATAGATTGCTGGTCTACCAGTTGATCGTGTTATACTGGATATTTTATGTACGGTCACACTCCAAAAAGGATCAGTAGCTCTTTTGTTACCACCCTCAAGCTCTCCTGGTTCGTAAAAATACCTAACAGTGACATTACTGCCAAGAATTGGTTCTTTGAAATCTTTTTGTGGTTGTGCGGGTATAGACTTCTTTTTAATAGCGTTGCTAGATTTCATGTTGATTGTTCTAGTAATCTCATTATTGATTGCGGTAACTACACCCGGTAATCTCTTAACCCATTCACGAGATCTTTTATCCTGAATAAACTCCTTCGCGTATTGATATCCAAAACACCGCTCAGCACGTGTCCGATTAAATCGTTCAACAATTGCCTGATCGCGATGTAGTGCAGTATGCCCTCGTCTGATGGTGACATTGTGATCTTTCATCGCTGATACAACAGCGCCTTGAAATTCCTTGCCAGGATCGACTTGTAATAGATTTGGCCAGCGTAGTGGGCCTCGTCGATAAATCCTCTCAAATTCAGAAGCAACCTCAGGTGATGATTTTGTTTTTAACGGTTCTGCTTGTTTGTATCGACTCGCAACGTCAACTACGGTTAGCGCGTATTTGTAACCACCGTCATGTGGTAAAAACAATAAATCAGCCTGATGAACTTCATTAGGAGCGGTCACATCAAAATGCGATAAATTGATTTGTTTAGGACGCGGTAGATAAATTTGCCATAGTGCCTGTTTCGATAACCAATTAGCCGCAGTAGCCTTTTTCACTTTTGCGGCGCTGGCGAGTTTATTGATTGCTGCCTTGCCTCTCCAGTATCCTCTTGGGGAATAATAAATTGATTCCATATTATTAATTACCGGCACCTAACATCAATTTACCTTTCATAGCCGATTTTATCAAAAAGGAAGCCATTTTTTCTTTGAAGGATTTATCAGGAATAGCATTTAACGCATGAAATAATTTCACATCTGCTAGATGCCTGTGTTGCAGATTATTGCTTTTATAAGCAACATCATGAAGGTGACAGGCCTTATCAATGGCGTTTATTGGTTCTTCACCGGGTTTGGGCTGATTTTGATCATTGAGTCTGATATCAAGTCTGGTTCCCGGTCCACAGTAGCTATATCCTGGAAGGTGCTTTTCTCCGGGGTATTTTGCCCATGGGGTTCCAGGGAGTTTTGCCAATTTGGCTGCGATATCACCTCCTCGTTTTTTTTTTAAATCAGATCTAATAGACACAAATCTAAATTTCTTTGTACCACATTGCACGCATTTACCAGAAAGCGCTGATCGGTTATTTCTGGTTGTAATCGTCGTCAAGTCATCTGTGCCAGTACGCGTTTTACACTTCATACAATATAGATCCATAATTATGTATAGAAATATGGATATAATTGATTTTTCAGCGACCAAAGCAAGAGAACCGGTTAAGCATCATGCAGCTCTACCAAACTCTATCCGGATGATTATAATCGGGCCATCTGGATCCGGTAAAACGCAATTGTTGCTCAATTTAATAATGAGATGGATGACGTGGGATAAGTTGTATTTAATTGCCCCTAGCGTAGATGATCAACGATGCTATGAAGTGCTAAAAGATTTTAACGAGAATGCATCAGAAATTAAAGGCGAGAACGCCATTGATTTTATAACCGATATTGACGAGGCACCATCCGTGGATGACCTTGATGGGAGCATTAACAATTTAGTCGTATACGACGATGTGATGTTGGATAAACAAACAAACCCGGCTAGAATATTTTTCCGAGGCAGGCACAAAAACACTGATGTGATATATGTCACTCAACGCTACACTCAGATTCCAAAAGTGATCAGAGATAACTGCAATATGCTTGCTGTATTCAACGGAGTTGATACTCATACTCTTAGAAATATTTGGCAGACATGGTGTTCCGATATGGACTTCAATCAATTTAAAAATTTCTTTAGTAATGCTCAGTCAACCCCGTACGGATTCGCAACAATAAATTTACATGACCCTCGGACACGATATCGTATCGGACTGGATCAAATATTCGGTTGAACTCGTAAAATAATTATTAACCCATAGCAGCAGAGGGGGCGAACGAAAACGACGCTGGCGTAGACGAGGAAGCGTTGGTTGTCGACGCTTTTTTTACGATTCGACGCTTTTTTATGATTCGACGCTTTTTTTACGATTTGACGCTTTTTTTGGGTTTTTGAGGTTCGCTGCCTCTGCTGCTTTAATTCATTGGTGAATTCAATTCACTGGTGTTTTTCAAATAGATTTCAGTTTAATTGTTTACTTAAATCCACTTCAAATTCCACATACCATGTTACTGAAACCCTAGCCAGATTATTATCATAGAATATTATCGTGAACTGTTCAGTTGTATCCTTGTCGATGCTTGTTGATATTGTATTGTTGACCCCAGATGAACTCGTTGATGAAATATTAAGTTGAGTTGGTGATACTAATGTTAATCGATAAATACCCTTGACCTTTGCAGTGATAGTTAATATATAATTTAATTTTGTCCAAGCAAATGATGCGTATTGAATCGTGTATAATACGTTGTTGGTTTTCTCATGAGGAATTTTTGTTTGTTTAATGATTGCTAACTTCCTGGTTACATCTTTGATTGCATCGATGGTGTTTTTCATATCAGCGATGGATTTTTTAATATCAGGGAGTTTTATGTCAATTTTATCCAGCGTGGTTGCAAAAAATTGATCAATGATATTTTTACGAAATGATGTAAACTTTATAACGTGATCTGTATATTTAACTTGAAGTGTTGTTAGTTCCAACATAGAAGTTTTTATCTCTGTGAGATTCGGTGTGGTCACCGGTGGATTTCCAAACAAATTTAACACAGGTTTGTCAATATTGTCAACTATACTTTTTGTAAACTATTAAATGTAGTTATATGATCGTCATATTTATCATTGAGTGATTTCAATGAATTCGCCGAGGATATATAATTGTTCTTGAGTATTAATATTTTATCTAAGATTGTTGACATGAGGACTCATGGTTTGAGTTTACCCTTATCTTCTACTGCGTTGCTTTGTTTAACTAAAATATCATCTAGGGAAATATTACTAGTTTTCAATTTACCCTGACGATCTTGAAATACGACTATTTCATTGGGATCAACACTTGCGAGATTTAACATCTCGGATATTTCATCTTCAATTATTCTTTTTAAATTACCGGTTGCGGATCCATCGGCATCGGGTTTTTTCATGATTGATAAAGATCTCTCCCAAATATCAATCATATTATATTATGTTCTTCTGTTTAAGTAATTTATTATCGTGTATTTGTAAAGGACTTCATGGGGTAATCGCGATGACGCTGAAACCGCCATTAACAGTTCAAGGATTTCTACTCTACACAAATTATCAAGTAGGCCCAATACGGGTAGTTCTGAATACCAAACCGGAATGGAGGGATTCAACTTAGATATATACTTTAAGAAATGATCCTTTCTCGTTGGGAGGAAATCCATGCGGGTCAAAATAAATGATACATTGTGGATGTATCACGTAACACGCCAAACGCGTATCGGACATGTCCCAACCAGTATTAATTTCAAAAGTATTTGGTTGTATTGGGAATTTATTTTCTATAATCAGGTTGCCAACTATCGAATTTCCGTACTCCAGGAGATTCGGAAACTGCTCCAAAAAGAGAGCTTTATTCATCTTGTTTCTTTTACTAGGAAGAGGGCGGTAGAGGCAGAAATAATGGACTGACCTTTGTTTCAGTGTGAGTCTTGTTTGGACTAGGTCAAACGATGTAACAGAAATTGAAGGTTGTATTGTGTTTAAGATATTTTATCATGGAATTCTTTGCGATGACGGCAATTCCCCCTCCTCGACAATGGCGGGGAAACAACTGATGGAGTAACCGGGGGTGTTAGATCCGCGCATTTGGGCTCATCGCCTGCTGCTTTTAGGCATGTTTCTGTCAGGAAGATGACGTCGATATTCTGATCGTTAAGAACATGAACTACTGATGTGCGCTTTTCCGGTGTCCCACTGATTGGTCATTGAATAATGCAATACGCAGTGGTATCTCTGTGATATTTGACAAAGGTTGGCGATTTAATAGTGATGTGCACCAGGTTATCTAAATCAACGGCCAAAGTTTTAAATTGTCTAGCCGGAGTGGTCGTAAGAAAGATAACTGTAATTCTTTTCTCTGTTCTACGCCGGCCAGCTTTGAAACAACGTTTCTTTTCTCGCTTCCGTTTACATTTAAAAAATGATGAATGTAGTCCCAGTTAATTTAGTCTTGAGCACAATATAGGATGGAGTCAAGCTGTGATCATTTAAAGCAATTAATGAGGGTCCATCATAGCATGCGGGTTGACTGGCAATCAAGTGATAGTGGTTTATTCAAGAACAATGGACGTGCTAGAAGTTCAACAAGACAGTTGAGAAAATTTCAAATTGTTATCGTTTCCAAAACAAGGCGATAAAGAAACACATACGAAGTAAATAGCCAATGCATGATGAAACATAATAATGTAGACAAGATAGACAACAAGCACATATATCATGAAAAACAGCACAAAACTGGAACAGTTCCTTCAAGCCTGTTAAGCGATAGCGGCCATCATTCCGAAAGTGATAACTCACCAACAATTTCAATAAAGATGATGAGGATGCATCTGTTTCTGTGAAAGATCCACAACAATTGGTGCGGCTGACTCCCAAGGAAATCTTTGACGTTGTCCTCCCAAGCAATATCACTTCGGCATGTGTACTCCCATATACCTTGACGCCTACAAGAAAATTAAAGCCTTAACTTATATAAAGATTTCTCTAAATAAGTTGAAATATATGTATTAAACATTTCATCATGAGTAGATTAAATTAGCAAAATATACTAAATATGTATTGAAAATATTGATAAACTGAATAGGTATGTTCAATCCTTCAATTAAACCACTTTGCCGGAAACTTATAATGCTTTTCTTGTTCATTAGAAGAATTGATCAGGAGCAATACCTGTTAACTCTAACACTGTTGATATTATAATTAGGTTTATGCCTTCTACTTTAAAAATGACTGAGGTGTAAAATACGAAACTATTCTATGTTACGTGCTTAGGTTCGAATAAGCAGCAACATAGAAAGAAGTGAAAATAACAAGCTTGTAAAATTTAACAAACAATTTATTAAGTACAAATATTTTCATAAAAGAATATATATAAACTTACGGTTTTAGAGAATCAAGTCCAAAAATTAATCCAAAAAATTCACAATATAATCCACTAGTGGAATTGCAAGAGTCCTGATAATAAAATGTCCTAATAGTTCCCGGTACGAATCTTGACGATGTAATCCAATATCGACGTCGATGTCACGTGATTTAGTCTGTTAATGTTTTATAATAATCCAAATGAAAATCTATGAGCACATATTTTTTTCCAGATAAATAATAAAGTAATTCCTCTTTATTCCCCATACACGGTAATTAAAAATAACTCAAAAAAAGACACAACTTAATATTATAAAAGCCCAACTTCTACTGAATATCTCTCTTCTAAAACATGGTTTATATCTGTTTTTTACGTAAACAAGGGGTCACGTGATATTCTAGAAACTATCAGAACAAATTTACGTTCAAGAAATCACGTAACCAGCCTATGACCCAACTAAAATAGAAAGATGTTTATACTTTACTCCATTTTGTCCTTGGAACCAGCCAATCATTTTAAAAGTAAAGCTCTAATGTCCTTGGAATCAACCAATCATTTAGGAGCTTGTTTACACTCTGAAGCAAGGTCTGAAAATGAGGTTAACATCTGTTGTTTAATTGTAAAGTACATTTCATCCATTTCTAGAAAATCTCTCCCAACTATCGAATTTTACACCCAAAATGTCAAATTTGAATCTGACAAACAAAATTAAATGATTTAAATCAAATATACGTAACACCTTTCCCCATAAAAAAGAAAGGTTTATATGATAAAACTTTTTTTTACCACAAACCCATTTACACCTGAGGTTAAAAAACTCGTATAAATTACAGTGTATATGATATAAGATATTAGTATACACTGGAAAGAGCGTTTGCAATTAATTTATCTCTCTTGTCCATGTCCCACAATATATTCTAAAAAAATATCACACTAGCACAGCAGAACTCATTTTTAGATAAATTAACTGTCAAACATGCATCAGTGAATCTGTCAAAGAATTTTCGAATTGTTGCTAGATGTTCTATCCAGGTGTCGTTGTAGATGATGACGTCTTCTATATAGT
This sequence comes from Unio delphinus, assembly GCA_029339505.1. NCBI lineage: Eukaryota > Metazoa > Mollusca > Bivalvia > Unionida > Unionidae > Unio > Unio delphinus. The sequence continues at coordinate 14,947,121 of JAQISU010000010.1, forward strand.
CATCACAATTTTCTAGACCAGAGGTGATAATATTCATGAGACGTTGACATGTACTTTCTTTACATTGATAAAATCCATCTGGAGTAACAAATGCCGAGATTTCCTTTGCTCTTTCCGTTAGTGGAATCTGCCAAAATCCTTTCAGAGGTCAATTTTGGTGACATACTTGGCATTCCCAATTTTATTAATACAATCATCAATTCTTGGTAATCGGAATGAATCTGTTTTTGTCACACTGTTCACCTTCCTATAATCAGTGCACATACGGAAAGTTTTATCTGGTTCTGGAACAAGTATGCAAGGTGAAATAAAATCACTTTTACTAGGCTCAATAAAATCATCCTCCAGCAAATATTGAATTTTCTTTTTTCAAGTATTCCTGTGTGAGTTGATTCATCCTGTATGGATGTTGTTTAACAGGATTTGAAATTTCAATTTCAACGTCATGAAAAAGTTTGTCCTTGTAAGAGTATCTCGAAATAAGTGCTCATATTCAAATCATAACTGTTTCAGTTCATTTCTTTCCTGCACTTGAAAATCTGAACGTTTCTGGTCTAGATTTTTCATAATTTCTGAATTACAAAGATTCGTCATTTCAATATCAGTCATCATTTCAATATCAGTAGAGTTTGATGATATTCCTTCACTGAGTGGGACAGGTACAACTAAATGAATTACATGTTTAACATGGCTATCTCTTTCATAATTTTATGGCTATCTCTTTCACTATACTGATACTCCTATAATTTATTTAGATCCCAGGAGCATTAATACAATAATTTAACTAGTTCATTTTCTTCTTAACTTTGTAAGGGGCATAATATCTAATCTGAAGAAAAGTATGAAGAAAGAACAAGAGTGACACAACTCCATTATCAGACTCAAAAGTTCTCTCCCTTGTAGATCTTTCAACTTTTTAACTTGAATTGCTGAATGCCCAATTCATTCATAACTTGCTGGAAAATTCCAGACATGAAGTTTGAACCTTGATCAGACTGAACAGATCTGGGATGGCCATACTGATTAAAAAAAACTTTATCAAAGCTTTTACTATTGTTTTAGATTTTATATTCCTTAATGGAATTGCTTCTGGAAACCTTGTTGACGCACACATAATGGTCAACAGGTATTAGTTACCTGACTTGGTCTTGGGTAAGGGACCTATACAATATACAATAATACTACTAAATGGTTCGTCAAAGGCAGAAATAGGTTGCAGATGAGCCTTGGGTATCTAATGATTGGATTTTCCTACCATTTGACAAGTATGACAAGATCTACAGTATTTGGCAACATCACTTTTGATTTTTGGCCAATAGAAGTGAATCAAGATCTTCTGATCAGTTTTATTAATCCCTAAACGACCAGCCAAATGAGTTTCATGGGCCAGATTAAGTATATCCTGTCTGTAAGGTTTTGGAACTACTATTTGATAGTTTACCGACCACTCATCACCAGCAGGACAGGATTTTCAATGGATTCAGTCTCGCTTATGGCCCTTTGAAACAAACAGGAGATCTCAGGATCTTTTTCCTGTTCGACGACAAGTGACTGTCGTTTATCACCCTGATTTGAATAAAGAGAATGAATTGTTTAAAGTGGATCACTATGATCAATACCTTCTGATTGATCCAAACAAGGAATAAAAGTGACCTCATCAAAAGCCTGACCTATACACGTGTCAGCTAAAGGAATGCTGACTTCATCAGCATCATTCTCAAGAGCTTTCTTTACCATAGCTCTGGTAACTACACAAGCTTGAAATATATCAGGAAATTCTTTTTCAATTGGATCAACTTTCTGACCCAAATCAGGCTTGTCAGTTACAAGTGGATTAACCACAACCTTGTCTCCAGCTAAGTCGTTGCCTAGCAATAAATGAATGCCCTCTACGAGTAAAACCGAGACTGTTCCGATTGTCACAGGTCCTGACACTAAGTCTGATGACAAATTTACACAATGGAGACGAACATTATCAAAGTCGCACTCTACTCCCTGAATAAGAACACTTTCATTAGAAGAAAACTTCGCAGAAAAAGGCAAAGTACCTGATAATAAAAGACTCTGAGAAGCTCATGTGTCCCTTAAAATTTTAATAGGGGTGGGATTGGCTGAATCACCCAAGAGTGATATAGAACCATTCGATATGAATGGTTCATAATTCTCCATAATACAATCAGACTGGGATTTATTATTCCCAACAAATGTATTGCTTTCAATACATGACCGTAACCTTGACCTCTTAGAAATAAGAGCATTTGGAACAGTTCTGTCTTGATTCTGATGCCTATTTTTCAATTGTAGCAATCAGAAAAAACGAGTCCTTTTTTCTTGCAATAGGTACACGTCAGAAGAGACAAGGATCTATAATCAAGCTTCTCTGGAGTTTGATTTTTGAAAGTTGTGCTAGTTTGAGTTTTAGAAGGGCTTGTAGTACGCGGAAATACTTTTCTGCCAGGAGACTGTTGAGTAGAAATTTTGTTAACAAAAGGAACTTTATGTGTCAAAGAATATTCGTCAGCAGCTCGAGTATCATTTTTAAAGGTTTCAATCATATGTTCATCAAGATAAGACTTAACATCACTATGGACACAGTTTTTGAACTCTTCAATTAATATAATTTACTTGAGATTTTGGTAATCTTGTTCGACTTTCTTGGCTAAGCACCATCTATCAAACAGCTGCTCTTTTTCTCTAGCAAATTCGACATGAGTTTGTCCAGCTTTTTTTCGGTAATTTCTGAATTTTTGCCGATAAGCTTCAGGGACTAACTCATAATCCGTTAGAATGCATTCTTTAACCACATCATAGTCACCACTTTGCTGAACGGACAGTGAAGTGTAAAAAAATCTCACTAGCCTTACCAATAAGTACATATGAGTCCAATGCTCCTTGGCCACTTTAAATTTTCTGCAACTTTTTCAAAATAAATGAAGTATTTGTCTACTTCTTTTTCTCTGAAAGGAGACACTAATCTAATATTACTTGCTATCAAAATTCAAATTTAGATTTGAAGTATGATGGTGATTTTCATTTGCCAGCACTATTTCTTTCATTTTAATTTGATATTCCCTTTCTTCCTTCTGTCTCTCTCTCTCTCTCTCTCTCTCTCTCTCTCTCTCTCTCTCTCTCTCTCTCTCTCTCTCTCTCTCTATCTATCTCTCCTCTATCATTCCGCCTCTGCTCTTTTTGTAATTCAATTTGCCTTATTTCTCCTCTTTCTCTCTCTCTCTCATATTGTAATTGTCTTTCTTTCTCCTTTTCCTGTCTCTCGCTCTCCATTTCCTGAAAATCCAGCTTCTTCAACTCTAATTCCATCTTGAATTTTAATTCTATTTCTTTTAGTTTAATGTCAGAGTCTGATGTAGATTTACTGACCAAAATGACAGCACTTTATCCCAAAACATCCTTTTCTACCAAATATTGGACCAAAAATATTTATGCTATCTTGTTTCGTTAAAGAAGCCTTGACTTCAGAAAGATCATATTTTCTGGCAAGTTGAATCAACTCATCATATATCCTTTGTAACTTTGCTTACAAATTTTTTAAAGAAACCTTTAAGATTATCCATTGTACGGAATATATATATATATATATATATATATATATATATATATATATATATATATATATATATATATATATATATATATATATATATATATATATTTATATATATAAATGAAGTGGTTGCACAAAATGTTGCATTATGGTACAGAAAACAGTTTTCAAAGAATCTCACACACGATGCAAGTTTCTTTAAAGTAGAGTAAACGTTTTTCTACCAATCTCACACACGATGCAAGTTTCTTTAAAGTAGAGAGAGTAAACGTTTTTCTACCAATCTCACATACGATGCAAGTCGAATTATCGTACATGACACGGTTTCCTAGCAATCTCACACACGATCCAAGGTCAATTATCGTAGCTGAAGCCGTTTCTAACCAATTTCAACACACGATGCAAGTTAAAATATGGTAGAAACGATTTCCAACTATTCATTTTCTACTTCCATTTTACTATGAACTTATTCATTATTGTATATGTTGCATTCATTACAAATATTTAATGATATCTTACTCGAGTGGTTTTTATTCAAATGAAATTGTATTCAAATAACGTTTTATGGTATTAGGAAACATCCATAACTTAGGTTTTCTCTTAAGCTAATTTAAACATTATTGGATGTGTTTATAAAATGACAGCACACCTGAGTCAGTTAAATAAAATATTATCTTAAATTTATTGAATATGTTTAATCAGGATTTGGTTTCAATTTTCTGCTAAAGGTGTGTACCAGATGAACAGAGATCAGTAGCCATAGGAATAAGTGTTTTGATTGTGCGATTACTTGGTAAGACATATTTTTGACATAAATATTTCAATGTTTGTTTCGCACGCCATGACGTTTGACACACGAATAGTTATAACCACAAAGTCTCTCAATACAAGAGATAATCTCTTCCTCGATAAATTAAATTCATCTCGTCACAATACAATAAGCGCCATGTATCAACGTGCATAATTTATATGTATGTTAAGTTCTGATCAAAGTTTTTTGCCATATCGTACTCAGCGTTAATTTATTTTATATATTCAACATAAGATTCAACCAACTGCTTTTAGTATGACGACAATTATTATAGTAAAAAGGCTTAGGTAGCAATTACAATTATTGCGGGAATGTATTATTTTTAAGAGATGTAGTAATTTCTCCAAACAAATTGGAAAAGAAGAGCGATATATGTATTGTTTTCAAAACTCTGGACCGTGTTGTTTTAATATGGAAGAATATTGATGCATTTAATATTTTCAGGTAAAACTCCAGGTCCAGTTTTATTGGGAACCATCATTGACAGCACGTGCCAGGTGTGGGAAAGTAAGAACGGAGGTGACATCGGCGCGTGCTGGGTTTGCAACAGTCTCGATATGGGCGTTAGGTTAATGATCTGGTGGATATCTCTCAAATCTACTGGAGCCACTCTTTTTATAATAGCATCTTTTATGTATAACCACCGATGGAAAATGTACAGGGTGATCAGACAATTACATTCCATGAATAATCTAGATCAATAATCTGTTTAGATGAAGGACTTACATAGAAAGGATATAAAAAAGATAAATTCTGATAGATGCTCGAATAAATAAAAGTCACACACACTTATCTGTTAAAATAGCATCGGGCGCTTTTATAAAGCTTACTCTAAAGTAAACTAAACCAGAGGACGGAATGGTGTATGGTACGGTGTTTGCAGGAAACACTCAAATAAAAGACTAAAGTTGTGGAAAATACTCATTTGTTTCTTTTTTGTCCCATTTCCAATTATGACAAAAGTAAAGCAGAAGAGCAGATGTTATAGATGTCTTTCTTTTATTACTTCAGGTTAGGACTTCTGCTATCAGTAAGTTTACTATAAATAGTTATGTATAAATTTGAGAGATTGGTAGATTAGTAACTACTATACATTCGCAGTCTAAACTATGTTTGAACATAATGTCATGTTTGTGTCTAATTCTTCATACGCATTTAGAATATTGATTCCTGATAAGCTTCAATAATTATTTCCGGTGAGTTATTTCCAGCTCGTTTCCCTCCTATGAGTACTTCTGATCGTGCTAGATCGCTTAGAATATTACCAGGACAACTAATAAGACCACTACCTGAAATCCCACTGGAAAATCTTTGATTGGAATCTCTTCGAGATTTAGAAAATCCCTTTCCGCTTGATGTTTTAGTGATACCAGTTGCACCTTTTTCAGAATCAGCTTCTGCAATTATTTCTATTTCACCCGGGATTGGGCTTGCTGTATATACTGGTGGTGGTTGTGTGACACCTTTTACCATAGCCATAAAATTATTAAAATCATCACGTATTTTTTTGTGATTTTAGTATTACCACGGTTTGCTAAAAACACTTTATTTTCCCAGGTGTCTTTGTCTTTTATAGCTTCGTCAAATTCATCATTTAAATGTTGTTTCCTTGTTTTAAAATTTATTCTAGCAAAATTAACTAATTCAGAGTCTGTGCTGATTCCTCTAATTCTTTTCAACGCATCAGTCGTAAATATATTTTCGGGTAAATAGTCTTTTCTTGCAGTAGCACCTTGTTGTTCTTGTTCAATTTCTTCAAGTAGTTTAGGCGCTGCTCCAATATCAATATCACCAGATCATTTGATTTCTTCTTGAAGTTGTCGTTCTTGTTGTCTTACAGCGGTTAATATATCACCAGGAAGTGTTTTTAAAGATTTTTTGTTTGTTTGGATCTCTTTGCTATTTTTTAACTACAGCAAGAAGAAGAGCTACTTTCCTTTCTCCTTCCTTGGGAATTTCTCCGTATATTGCTCGCTCAGTGGCTGATATTGCCGTTTCAGTGGCTGATTTTACATCTTTTGTTGCCGTGGTTATTGGTTTAAACAATTCTTCAGTCCCTGTTATAAAGCAGTCTGAAGAATCTGTCTAGCTTGTAGTTTTCCTCTAACAGAATCACGGATTGGTATAAATTTCTTAATTGCAGATAATCTTTCAGGTGCTAATCTAGTCGTTAGTGCTTCGTTTACCATTATATAGAACGACAGATTGTCTTGTTAAATGTACGATAGAAAACGTTAGCGTTTTTAAATGCAGTGAAAAATGACCGAAAATTCAATGAAAAATGCAACAAAAATGACCAAAAATCAAACAAAAGTTCTATCAATGATGGAAAAACTTCCGATTTCCTTAATAAATAATAATTATTGAAGTATTGTATATGTCACTGGTGACTTTGTTCACTATGGTTAGAACTTACTCAGTTGAGGTAACCAAGGGGGGATTTCGGTTTGGCGGATAATATCTCTTATTGTTTTAACCCTAAAATTAATTGTGCTTTTGATTTCATATTGCTGCTCCAATTCTTTTCTGATTTTTTCGACAACAGTGAATAACAGGACAAACTTATTGACGTCGTTACAGAATATAAGGGAGTCGCGAATAGCATCATGGATTTTTTTTTATAAAAGCGTACCTTTTTGGTAATACGTATTTGTTATTCATTGCGCTGTATACAATATCTTGAAAATTAGAAAGAATCTGATCACAATTTAATTTATATGATAATTGTATTCCTTGATTTTTCAAATTTGAAATCTCAGTTGTGATCTCATTGATATTTTCAGAATTCATTTATTAATAATAACATATATTTCTAGTTTGAAAAATTGATATTGATATATTTTTCAAAAATGAAATCTGTCCGTGGTAACGTGTATTATTACATCTTACTCACATCCAGAGATATTATGCGATGATATATGAACTCTGTTCGCGCTAAGATGTGTATTCATCTTAACACGCCTAGAGATATTATGCGATGATAAACTCCATTTGGAACCTCTCAGGTGTTATTCACATCGGAGGGACCCAGAAGTTACTTATATAAGGCAAATACATCCCGTAGCAACCACTTAGGTGTTATTCACATCTGACATGGGCCCAGAGTACCACGAAACATAATTTCCGAGATGTGATTTAACTCACCAAATAGCGGATAAGAACTCGAAGAAGATATGCTTAGTGAATGGACGTCACATGATATCTTCAATTATTTACATTATTACATAGGACAGCACAAGGACAGCAGGGGCGCCCATAGACATATCTCCAGTGAATTTTCTAAGCGAAATGAAATTTTAGAATATTCAGAAGACTGTCTATGTATTTTGTACACCTCCCCCCAAGAATTAATTTCCCAGGGGTGTATAAAAATCACACCGTGACACATCTGACGTGACGGGAGGTGTACATGAAGTACCTTTGGGCTGGCGCCCCAATTATATAGATAAAACCATCCAAATCGGTACCGTCGACAATTGCATGTTACCGAATTGAACCATGGACCTCGGAGGGAGACTCAATGCGTTACGAATACGCTAAATTCGATATCTACAAGTAAATGATTTTGAATACGATATATGTGTATCAAATTGAATACTTGAAAAAAACATAAAAAAAGAATACAACTGTTTGTAACTGTTTGATATACAACTTTTGATTCGTTTTCTTACAGATTATATCTCCATTGAGAATCATGACAGTTTAAACAGTAAAATATGGTTAAACTGTCTTCTTTTCCTAAGCTCTATTTGTTCTAAATGGACAATTAAACAACGAGTCTTATTATAGTGAATAGAGAGACAGTCTGACGGAAGCAGACAGACAGACAGACAGGCAGACGGACAGACAGACAGACAGACAGACAGACAGACAGACAGACAGATAGATAGATAGATAGATAGATAGATAGATAGATAGATAGATAGATAGATAGATAGATAGATAGATAGATAGATAGATAGATAAATAGATAGATAGATATATTGTTTGATTGTTTATTTGATTAGAATTTTTAACGTAGTTTTAACAATTTTTCAGTCATTATCAATTAACAGTGGTGATAACGTTTATATCACGGGTCAACATTTGTTTGTTACAAGCAATACTTAAATAATGTAGACAAGATCTGAAGCTACAAAATTAAAATCTAATGTGATGCATATCGATTTCTTTCCTTTGTTTCAGTATATGATATATAGTATACATCAATGTATAGCTACACATGAAACTATGAAAATGTTGTCTCAGAGATGAGTTATAGAATTTATGTTTCAGTACTCATCATTTATTTTTATAACATTAGGTGGAGACAAACTATAAACATCTAAATAGTTCAAGTGTATGACAATTACAAAGAGCGACTCATTGTGTACTATCTCCTTAAACGTCTCCAGCATTAACAATGTTATTTCAGTAGGTTTTATTTTATTTGGGAGTATATCCTTTCTAAAACAGTCTATTGTAGATGATTGTTTTTCTAACAGAAACAATAGAGACAGGATGGACAATCGAACTATGATTGAAACGTGCAGCCTCAAATGACATATATGGTATATGATCTTTCTATTTTTGTCATGTATTAATTCATAATTAAGTTTTTTTTAGACAAGTTCAAATTTAAGTGCAGTCTCGAAGATGAGAAATACACAAGAAAAGATCTTGGAAATCAAACAATCCATAATATCAACATATGATTTTCATCGAAAATACCTCTTATGATATTACAGTTCGATCTCAATAAAAATTGTGCCAATCTTGCAACCAATATAGCTGCCACGATGCCCATGTTTGTTTTATTGCTATTCCAGTCTTTCTGAATGCATGGCAATATTGACATGGAAGTTTTCCGACAGACCTCTGAAGGTATCTATTTGTTCTGTGCTGATTTTACACGAATATTTTGACCACAGTAGTGGATTTAAAAATCTTATTATTGCTCAAACATATTAAAGACGGTATCATCAGTCAACATTTCGAAAGTTATTCATATTACTTTCAGTCCCTAGAGTGTCAATCCTCTGAAAATCTTGTTTATTAATCAGTGCAACACTGTGACATAGTATGGACCATTCTTCATGATAAGCATAACAAACGAAAAGATCTTGAAGTAAATGTTGAGTCAATCATAGTTCAGATTGAAATACAGGTCATGGTGTGTCCATTAAGTTGGAATAGCGTTAACAATATTTCTGATTTTTGCCGCCATGCTAGCTCTAACTGGATATTAGATGGGAACCATTTTCATTTATGACCAATTGTGGATTCTACTGAGTATTCTTGTAAGAAATCCATCTTTGTATCACGTACCGTTCATGAAGCATTAGCGATAATAATATTTTAAGATGGCTGCCATGACAAATATATTGAATTCAGATCTACACCGATTTCATAAGGGATCTTTTAGAGAAAGTCCATGTTGATAACACTATCCATTTGAATTGAGCTGAGATAAACAAAAATGTCAAAAGAGCAGCCATTGAGGCATTTAGAAGGGTATATTGGAACAGTTTTCACTGAAAATAAACACGGCATCATTCGAAGATATTTAGTGACATATTGGTATGATGCGTAATTAGGGATAAATATCTATAATAAGATTAGGGCCTCATTGAAAGTTAGATAAGTGACATTTTGATTTAGAACCGACGAGTCATTAAAATCATTATATTGATTAACCCGTGTCTTTATGGCTTTCAGTTAAAGAAGGTCGAGTTAACACGATTATCGAAGTTTGAGGTGTGACAGCCTTAATAAATGCCAGATAAGTATCGTTTTAGTTTCGAACTATTAGACATGATAAAGCAGATTATCTTTCCATTACATAGAATGTCATTTTATATGACCCTAACAAGTACTAAGGTAATCTCTGTCACTTGCATCTTGAAGAATCTTTCACTAGTATTTTAAAATAACGCTTCATTCAGTGGTGCAAAGATAATGATATTACAAGAAGCAAAGGCGGGATTCTGCAACGTCTCCTCAGCAATAAACAATATTTGTATGCTTCAAGCAAATGTGAAAAAATATATGTTTAAAAAAAGATTATTTTCATTGTCTTTTGGAGACTTTTCCAATGGCTTTCTTATGTTCATTTAAAATTTACTCGAACAAAGGTATAAGTGGAAAGTTGTTTCAATTTCATGACTCGATGTACAAACATCTATGTTTATGAATGCAAATGAAAGGCAATTGAAAGAATCCTTCACCGGCAATATTGGCACCAGACAAGGCTACGTATTAAGCCCTCTTTTGTTCAGACTATTTATGAATAATTTGGTATCAGACTTCTGATAAAGTGTTAAACTGGTATCTTTACTATACAGGAAACATTTGACATTTTTGTGCTGCTGTATGATGCTGTCGTTGTAAACTGTGCTGATACAATCGTTTCTTTACAAAGACAAATTAATATTGTGGATATATTTTGTGAAAACAATGAAAAGTGTGTTAAATTAGATAAAGCTTCAATTATAGTATTCATAAATGGTGAATTTTTGAGGAGAAAAAAAGTGGTATTGAATTGGTTAACCAATCAAAACCGTATAGAGTTATAAATAGATTGGAATATATTTCATCCCTAAACTCACATGAATCAAAGCAAGTATTTGCAATACAAGCAAACAAATCTAACATAATGTGATTATTATTTAAAATTAGGCCCATCCTTAAACTATTTAATGCTATGATCCCACCTGTACTAACATGTGCCGCTGAAAGTTAGGGGAATGAATATTAAAATATGATTGAAATGGTGAATGATAGCATTTGCGATAGATTTCTAACTCTTCTAGACACACATACTCACTTTTACCACAATGAGAATGTGGAAGCTTATCTCTAAGTTTTACTTATTCTTGCAAATGTATTAAGTATTGGAATAGGTTGAGGGATAACCGATATCAAATCGATTGTTGTATATACTGAGAGAAATAGATTCGAGTAAAGTTATATGGGTTTCAAAGATTAAAGATATACTAATCAGATATGGAACTGGCTATGTTTTGACTCGCACAGGGTGTATATGAAAAAGTATTTTTGTTCGACGTCTTAAAGATAATTTAATTAATGATTGGAATTCATCTGTAAAGGCATATCACTATAATAAATCTTATGATATATTTTCCGTTTCCATTAATTATCTACAAGGCGTATTTAGCAGACTCCGTCGTTCCACTCATGATTTAAGTAGAGGAAGGACGGCATAATGGCACCCCACCCCGCCTAATCAACATATATTTATGTATTGCGATAAAGCATAATAGAAGATGCATATCACTTTGTTTTACAATGCCCCTTTTAATGCAGATCATAGAAACTGATTCATTATAAAAATGAGTTACAAAAAAAATCTTAAGATATTTTCTTTTCTCTGATTAAGTTTAAGAACCCTGTCATATTATCTATACTTGCATAATCGTCAGTTTATCAACCCACACAAGAGATCAAATGTACACGTAACTATATTATATTTCTAACCCTTTTCCGTTTCATCTTCCAAAATATTTCTTTTTTTTTCTTTCCTTTTCACCTCACTGTGTTAAATTTATTTGTAATTTGGCGCCCTACATTATGGCAATATTGCTGTGTAACTGCGATTGTATGGCCTGCATTAGCAATAAACTAATTCTCGTTGTCGCATAGAAGATTTATTTGAGAAACCTTTGGGTTGATATCAACTGTCATTGATCAAGAGAATGTATCATCATGTCTCACACAGTCACATTCTCCTGAAACCACGGCTTGAACCCCGTGACCTCTTTTATCGGAGCCTGACACTCTAACAACTTAGCTACCAATGCGGACCCGAAAAGAAGAAATTGAAGGCTCGACGTCTAAGTGGTTTTCTTTATACCAAACGTCTCAGGAAATTACCATTGACCTAAGGTTCCATGCAGCTGTTCGGGGTTTTCGATGTGAGCAATCTTTTATGTCGTAGCAGAGGGAAGTCGAGAAGGTACCTGAAATTGAAATTTCCACGGTCGCGTAAGACATTGACACAGTCAGTAAAGAGATTGGACGGAGAATTACGTCGCTGGCCAAGAAAGACACTAAATCTAAATACGTGAAAAAGAATTCCCACCCAGCGCTGTCATCTCAATCGAATCTGCAGGGTGCGTAGTGAACGAATCTGATCCATGTGAAACAATATCGAGCAAAAAATTGTTGGGATCACCATCGCGATGCAGATTAAAATAACATGTCAAGCTATCCATGCCAGCTTACTTATAGATTTAGCTGTGGAAAGCGTTGCTTCTAAAGGTTACATATTGTTTGGATAATCACCGACTTGGAACTCTGGTGATACAACTTTGATTACTCCGATGGCACCCATGTATTTTCAATACCACAATCCGTTGCTGCAACACATTCGTTTGGCCTTTATTGGCCAGCACCGGCACGCGTTCTACGACAACGCGTGCCCGTGCTGTGTTTTGGTAGATAATAATCTATCATGGACTGATCATATCAAACATATCAGTAAAAAGGTCAATTCAAGTTTATGGCTTCTCAGTAGGATAAGACATTTTCTCCCTGAAAGGCACAGAAAATTATTTTATAACAGTTACATACAACCGTATTTTGACTACTGTAATACAGTATGGGGTAATTCAAATGATAAAAACATATCAAAGTTGGAAAAAATTCAGAAAAGAGCATTAAGGCTAATATCAAACCAGAAAGAAAGCAAGGAAAATTTAGCTGGTAAGTTAAAAATATTACCTATTAAAGACCGAATATGTTTAAGAAAAGCCAAATTAATGTACAGGATATCCAATAATAGTGCTCCTGAATATTTACAATCCCTATTCCAGTATATGCTACCTGTTAATACACCCAACCTGCGATCAATATCTACAAAACAGTATAAAATTCCCAAAACAAATAAGGAATTATTTAAGAAAAGTTTCCAATACTCTGGAACTTTGCTCTGGAATAGTATTCCAGTTGAGATTAGAAATGCCCACTCTATTTCCATCTTCCAAACCCAATATATCCAGTGGCTTCTGAGATGCTGTTGAATTAAATAAATCCCTTGTATGAGGGTCTCAAGGTAGATTAGTTCTTAGGTAATTGTGTTACCCTCTTTAAATAAAGTCATTATTATTATTATTATTATTATTATTATTATTATTATTATTATTATTATAAGCAAGAATAAACGAACATAAACAAATATAGACAACAAGACCAAATCGACGCAAACACAATGCATGTCGACCAGCCAAAATATCTCTGGGAAGAAAAAGTCCAATATAATTCTCTTCAACTCGGAGAAGACAAATTCGCGAATACTCTCCCAATGCGTGCACTGCCGCACCAGTCGACGAACTCGGGAGCTAGGCAATCATTGAAGAAAATCATTACTATTTAGAAAAGAATACAATCTAATAGATTCAACAAAAGTGATCCATCTGAGTTACATGACAATTTCCAAACAAAATGTGCTGCGTAGCTGAAATGACAACCACTAACTGATATGGCTGTATATGCAAGAGACAAGGCCTTGACAATACAACTGTACATTAGAGATTAACGTGATCGAATAAAATGTCGTTCTTGGATGTGTCATACCGGTTTACGTGTCATATTACAGAAATGATTACGGTGATTTTATCTGGAGATTGTTGACAGACTTTTCTTCAAAATCGAGTAAAACTCGCTCGCGCCGACAAGTTTAACGATTATGACGCTGATGCCATAATCAGATTTGTCAACAACGACATAATGGCATTGCTTAGCAACACACGAAAACTCATCAAGGTATGGAAATCGAAGAAATTATCGATAACGTTGAGATTTATACAACATTTTATGACTCGACAGATATAGCGACGACTGGTGGTTTCGTGTGCGGTTCCTCACAACCGTATAGTTGACATTTATAGAGTTGGATGCAATGTTATTTTTGGGACCAAACACATAATTGCGTTAACCAGCATGAGATTTAGGCATGACGCTGATCTTGATGACAACAAAGTAATCACCATTGTGGACACATGTGCAATCTTACTTTAATTATATGAGAATATATGAATCTTACTTTCATCTCGTGAGATTGTATGGATCTTACCTTTATTACATGAGATTATATGAATTACATTATTGTTTTCCCATTTGTAAATTTTTGTGTAAAGTAAATGAATGAGTCGTGTGTTTAGAACTTGAAAGAATCACACTGTATTTTTGGATATACATGTTTTTATTAATTAATTCATTTCATAAACTTCCATCTTTCTTCACTTTGTTTTGTGTTGTTATTTAATCCAAGCATTCATTCAGGTCAAATCCTGTTACACTGTGCTAATGAGTAAACTTGTTAGAACAGGGAACCAAAAGGTCAGTCAGTACACGCACTCCATCTGGAGGTGCATTGTGTAATGAAGTTCCATTGTGTATCATTACCTATTAGAAATGCTTGATTGACATGGTGTTGATTCTGATAAACCGAAAATTGCAAAAAAAAAATGTATTTTGACAATTAAGGAATATTGTGCAAATTGCCTTATGTGGGCCAAGTGTAAGGCCAGTATACTTGAGCAAACTCTGGATCAAATTAATTTAAATTGTCAAGTTTGCCAGAAGCTGCAATATCGCGTTCTTTATATTTTTTTCGTTACTTTTCTTATGCTCTGTTTTGACGAATATTCAGTTACTTTTAGAGAACATACTGGAAAATAATGATTCCTGTGCGTTTCATTTCAGATTTGAGTTACTGGTATTATTTTACCTCGAGTACTATGAACAAGTTTTTCTTTTCAGAAATTGAAATGTATGTTCTCTGGTTAATGCATTTACAAACAGATCTTCTTTTCTTCATATTCAACCAATTGCTCGCTTGTAGTCCATTTTCATTTTGTTTTATCTTTTTCGTTTATTTTTTAATCTTATTTTTGCAAGTTGTTTGTTTCTCTCCTCCAAAGCCTATTATAGTAAATTTCCATAATTGTCGGTGTTTGTTTGATCGGAAAACAACTCCGTCAGGCCAAGCAGAGGACAACAATGCTTTCGTCCCTTAATAACATAATCCCATGCGCGTTGACACCATGACTGAGATGGGAAAAGCAAGGTTATCGAAACAGGATCGATTTCTCTGTCGCATGGGTTAGAAAAGTTCAGATATTGCCCATTCACTCGTGAAAATTGTATTAAATTCCTGCATATTTTTGTTAAATATTTTTATTGATGTTTTGTCAGAGTTATGACTATCTATAATTTCATACAAAATCTTTTTGGCGATTGCCTTTGGTAGTGCAGTTCGGCTTTTGATAATTAATCCTGATATTTCATTAAAACAACAAACAGTGAAGAAAAGACCATCTAAGTTGTTAAAATAGTGTATCCCACCCATATGCTCTGTAAATGTTGATACTCTAGATTTAAATTATACCAATGATAACTTGACGCTGAGTTGTTCAAAGTGGATTTTATTTCTAACCATATTGAATATGTTTCGTGTGAAGTTTGTTGAGAAAGAATAGAGAGACACTTCTCCCTCATCAGTACTTGAACGTTCTACCCCTTGTATTCAACATTCATAATACTGCACTTTAGCTGCGTGATATTTTCACCATTTTGATGACTCAAACCATTTCCCTTTATTAGGGAAAACATATTATGGATTGTCGTCTGGCTGCCATAAGGTTTCGATCCGGTTTGTTCTGGCAGGGAAAAGTTGTTCTTTAATACACGCTTTACTGCTTGTTGTCAGGTGATACAGAAGAATGGAAGTAAGGGAATTTAAAATTATCAGTCATATTTGGCTATTAATTCTAGGTGCCAAAATAGATTTTACACGAGGTAATTGTTCGAAATGCTCATTGACGAGGAAGAAAGTATGACACGAAATATGTTAATTAGACTGACATTTCCCGACCTGATTTTGTTTTTGAACCCCATTATTTATCATTTTCAATATCCTTTGTTTGAGTTTAGTATGAGTTTTGTGATGTGTATTGTGTGAACTATGGTATACCTCTTGACCATATGGAAAATATATAGTCCGTAATGTAACTCAATTCTTTCTAACAAAACGGCGACAGTTACAGTAAAACTTATATTGAAAATTGCCTTTTTAATAGAAACATTTAGGTATAAACCACCAGGTGGAAATGTACTGAATGATTCTCAAAAATATTACAAGAAATTCTTTTAAAGAAATTTCCTAGAGACGATATACCACAGTTTTCTTCTTTATTTCGTTTTGAAAAGTGTTAAACCGAATAAATGGTATACACTTATCTGATGACGTAGTACTGAGTGCTTTGCAAAAGGATACAAAATATATTAAGAAACAACAAATGGTTTATGCTACGATTCAAGAAACATTTTGACAAAGAGCGGTGTTCGTGGGCTATATGAATTTGTTTGACATTTCGTCCCTGTTTCAGTTGAAATAGTAAAACACAAGAAAACATTTTAAATATTTTTTTACCACTTCAGATTTCTACTTATAGGAATATTAGATAGATAGATAGATAGATAGATAGATAGATAGATAGATAGATAGATAGATAGATAGATAGATAGATAGATAGATAGATAGATAGATAGATAGATAGGTAGGTAGGTAGGTAGGTAGGTAGGTAGGTAGTTAGGTAGGTAGGTAGGTAGGTAGGTAGACGGACAGACAGACAGACGGACAGACAGACAGACAGACAGATAGACAGATAGATAGATAGATAGACAGACAGACAGACAGACAGACAGACAGACAGACAGACAGACAGACAGACAGATAGATAGATAGATAGATAGATAGATAGATAGATAGATAGATAGATAGATAGATAGATAGATAGATAGATAGATAGAAATCCACCCAGTTTTTCATTTTAACTCACCTTGCTAAATACGAAGTGAATTAATGAGACTGCCATGCCTACGTATTCCGTCAATCCAACTTTTGCTCCTTTTTGACTTCTCAACAATACGGTCGGGGCATTTTGGCTCAAGCTTATATGAAATTGCCTGGAAACTCTAAAAACGAATGTGTCCAGGCTAGCCACCCTAGCAACAGAATAGCTTATGTACATACAATGCAGAAATTTTATTTTCAGTTCTCGAGAAATGCCGAGGCGATTTTATCAGATTTGGAAAATGTGTTTCTTAGGATCTTCTCGTTGAAAATTGTGTCAGGGTTAACACTTCCAGCAGCAGAATGGTTCCCATATCAATAATGTTTAGAACTCGATTGCGGCTTCGTCTCTATAACCAAAGAGCAAGTCTTGATCAAAACTATGAAGAACATATCCTAGATTAAGCTCAGTCGACACTATATTCTCAGTGTGGAATTCCCATAAACCATATAGAAAGTATGGCCCAACTTTTCTAGAATGTGTCTTTTGACAAAAACGATGAAAGTTAGCTTACCTAAGCCATGATCATAATTCTAGTAACTTGGCCGTAATTTGCCATTATACTAATGGCAGCTTGAGCAGCAGAGAGGGTGGACAGACCGAAACTATTTCAAAACAAAATCCTAAAGGATTTTAAACCGAAACCAATTCAGGCAGACAAAAAAAAGAGAAATGGTTTCGGTTTGTCACGCTACAGACCCGGTGCCGCTGCCGCTGCGGAGACGAATTGAAAATCTTTTTTACGATTTCAACCGAATATTTTATCAAGTCCGACACGATATCTTGATCTAGAATCATGCACATTTATCGTTACAAATCCATGTGGAATTGACTGAGCGTGACTAAACAAATTTCTAAAGAAATTATAATCCATATCACCGCCGCACCAAGTTTGCAAATATTTCGTAGCTTATGTGTGTCAATTCCGTTGGATACAGCAAGAATATTACAGTTATCTCTGATCACTTTTGGTATTTGAGTGTATCGTTGAGTGACATATATCACATCGGTATTTTTATGCCTACCTCTGGAAAATATCCTAGCAGGATTATTTTCCATGTCTAACATGATATCATCATATACGACTAAATTGTTAATACTTCCATCAATATCATCAATGCTCGGTGCTTCTTCGATATCGGTTATAAACTCAATAATATCCTTATCGATTTCCGATTTTGCTTTCTCGTTAAAATCCTTTAACACCTTGCTGATTGTCTACACTAGGAGCAAGCAAATATAGTTTATCCCATTTTATCCATCACATTATCAAATTAAGTAGCAGTTATGTCTTATCACTTCCAGATGGTCCGATTATAATCATGCGAATATCATTCGGTAGCGCTGTATAATGTTTAACAGGTTCTCGTTTTTTTGTCGCCGACAAATCAATTACATTCATGTTATTATAAATAAATTATGGATCTATATTATGTGAAATGTAATAAGCGTACTGGTACAAACGACTTGACAACGATTACAACCAAAAATAACAGATCAGCACTTGCTGGTAAGTGTGTACAATGTGGTACAAAAAATTTAGATTTTTTTCTATGAAATCTGCAGATGATTTAAAAAAACGAGGATATGATATTGCAGGCAAGTTAGTAAAACTCCAAGAACACCATGAGCAAAATATTCGGGAGAAAAACACCTTCAAGGATATATTTATTGTGGACCCAGGACCAGACTTGACATCAGACTCGATGATCAAAACTATCCCTGACCCGGTGAAAACCCAATAAACGCCATTGATAAGACGTTTCATGCTCATGATGCTGCTTATAAAAGCATTAATCTGCAGCATAGACATATCGCAGATGTGAAATTAACTCATAAGTTGAATTCTGTCATTGACAAATCCTTCAAACAAAGATTGGCTTCATGGTTGATAAAATCAGCGATGAAAAGTGAATTGATGTTGGGTGCTGGTAATTAATAACATCATGGAATCTATTTATTATTTTCCACGAGGATACTGGAGGGGTAAAGCAGCAATCGGTAAACTCGCTAGCGCCGTAAAGGTGAAAAATACAACTGCAACGGATTGGTTATCCAAACAGACGATATGGCAAATGTATCTACCACCTCCTAAACAAATTAACTACTCGCATTTTGATGTCAGCGCACCTAATGAGGTTCACCAGGCTGATATATTATTTCTTCCGCATGATGGTTTTTACAAGTATGCGCTAACCATAGTTGATGTTGCGAATCGATAGAAACAAGCATAACCGCTAGAGACAAAATCATCAACTTAAGTGGCTTCTGCGTTTGAAAGGATTTATCGGCGGGGTCCTCTGCATCGGCCAAATCTATTACAAGTTGATCCTGGCAAGGAATTTCAGTGTGCAGTGCTATCAACAAATGAAGCATCATAATGTCACCATCAGAGGAGGACATACTGCACTACATCGCGATCAGGCAATTGTTGAACGATTTAATCGGACACTTGCTGAGCGGTTATTTGGATATCAAAACGCGATGGAATTTATTCAGGATAAACGATCCCGTGAATGGGTCAAGAGATTACCATGCGTAATTACCGCGCTGAATAATGAGATTACTCGAACAATCAACATGAAACCTAACAACGCGATTAAAAAGAGTATATACCTGTAAAACCACAAAATGATTTTTCAAAACAAACAATACTCGGCAATGTCACTGTTAGGTATTTATATGAATCAGGAGAGCTTGAAGGTGGCAAAAAAGATCAACTGCTCCTATTTGGAGTGGTCTGATACATAAAATATCTAGTATAACGAGATCTACGTGTAGACCGCCAGTCTTTAGGTTGGATTCAACTGCTCCTCAGCGAGGATTTACTCGTGAACGATTGCATGTGATACCCGAGGATACTCAATTACTCAATCTTAACTAGCAACTCTGCGTCTGTTGCACTCAAGACAAGTCAGTATCACATTATCTCTGGTATGACCAACACTGTTTCTCTTTCTCTCTACGGTAAATTGTCAGGGGTCTTTATCCGTCCAACACCAACGCATTATACAATTGGAACTCGCACAGTGATTATTATGTTGTTGTTTCAGTGTAATTATAAATTCGGCATCAATATCAAATTTTCTGTTAATTTGTTTTTTTCCTGTTGTTTATAACCAGATGGTTTTTTTCTGGCTATATCATCGTTGACAATATCACTTATTGTAGTATCATTATAGTCTAAAACAACTCTTTGAAGTTGATTTATTCTTCGTGATCTGGACACCGCAAGATAAACTAAATTCGACCACTCGATGTGATTATCTATGATCCAAACAATTATATATGATATAGTCAATCCCTGCGAAGAATGTATCGTCGCTGCGTATCCTAACTTCAATGGGGATTTATCAGCGCGCAACGCATCTTCGACGACACTGATATCAACTAACACAATATCATTTAACACGAGAATCTGCTTTTCTGTCCCAGGCTCTGTCAGGAATGGATAATCAACTTCGATATTTTGTCTTCGTGTATCCTTGGGTCTATAATAAAATGGCACTGGAAGTGTTGCAAATTTTTCTTTATGCGTGTTAAATAACTTCATCTGAAGTGTATCTCTGACTATCTCTCTACTTGCCACTATCAAATCTTTTGGTCTCCACGTTTCTTAAAAATCATTTAATGGGGTTTCCGAAATTATTTCACGCGCTATTTCACATTCGATTCTATCCGGTTGCAATCTGATTAGCTTATTGAACTCGCGTAATTGTTCATCAAGTGTTATATGATTGGTTTTAATTTCTTCATAATAGTCTACAAAATTTTTTAGCCAATCATGTGGAGACAAACCGACAAATGGTGGTGGTTGACCTTCATCGACACACATTATCACTTTTGTATTCGCTAGCAATAACCACTCGAGAAACCTTTGCAATAAATTTAACGACACCGTGCATATCTCACCCCAAACAATGATTTCAGGAATATATTTTCGATCAGGAGTCCTTTCGTCACCTTTCCATCGAAAGAAACTATGATACGTGCAAGCATTAATTCCTCGTTGTTTCATCTCTCTTGAAAGTCTGTGTGTTGGTGTTAGCACAAAAATGTTTGATTTCCCTCGAAATAATTCAATCGGATCGGAAAACGACGGTGCATTAGATAGTTCTGATATCTGATTATTTTTCAAGTAATTGTTTTCAATTGTAACATCTGCTGATTAGGAGTAATCACGTAGTATTTCCTTTTTAATTCTCCATGATCCCCAACTCTCGTCTGAATTAGTGAATTCAGATACTGCTTCACTATATTTTACGTCTATGTAAAAAGAATCAGTGGCTCCTCTAACCTCGGTGTCAGGAAATCTATTTATCATCGAAAATAAATTAAAAGAAGCATAAGCCAGCATAGACGCCCTTAAGTAAGTATATTGAGGATTTTCTCCGTCGTTATGAGTAACAATTGTACCCAATTTGCTTCCATCGGACAAGAAAGCGTCTTTACAATCGACGTATATACCATAGATGTTACATCTGCGAGTATAAAGTCGTATTCAGCATCATCTATAATCAACCGCGAAGAATATCGTTGTGGTCGAATTTTCCACCTTGTGTGAATTTACCAATTATTCTTCTATCGAAATCTTTTGCGGCTATATTTCTAACTTCAAAGATTTCTTTTGACCATTTCACGATATATTCATCGTGGAGATTGGGGAATTGTTTTCGTTTTCGCTGATTAAACTATCTAGACAATCGGGTTGTGGTAACCAGACTTCAGTCTGCGCTCGATATGATATAATTGCTTCACTGCCAATCAGCGATATCAACATTTTAGAATCAATCATATACCGTAATAACACTATTAGCATCCAGTGTTTTTTTAGAGATGTGTCTACCAAACCAAACATAACAACACGGATGAAGTCCTTTAGCCAATTCAAATGATACAACAAGAGAGAATCCGGTGAGATCAAAACCAAGCAGTGGTCCATTAATCAGAACACGGGTCATCTCATGTGTGGGATGTCCAAAGCTTTTGAAGAACTCAGAGCACTCTCCGTACCCAAGAAAACTCCCTGGATAACAAAAAATATTTTTAGGGTCGTATTTTGTATTCCATATTCCAACATGGTTATATTTCACGCAACTTGATTCGATATCTGAAAGAACTTCTGCGCGTGTTGTTTTCCATAGATTTCTCATTCTCGTAAAATGAGCTGCAACTGATGGAATTGTAAAACAGTTTGTTAATAATTGTTCGTCGTAATCCATTGATAAACCACTAGCTAGTTTTTTCATCTCGTTGTGGAGGGCTTCAGTCCGGTATAATTTGCCATCGGGTCTTACAAATTGATCGAATTTACCCTCTTCGTCTTCAAAACTGTGTGTAACAGAATTGTTACCGAGAGGATAGTGGATTAAATGAACAACACAAACACAATATGTGAAAGAAAATATAAATTTATGAAATAAATTATTAATGAAAAATAATGATGTATCAGCACAATAACTCGTGCGTTCAACCCACAATTACACTAACAACCAATCACAATACATGAATAAATGAAATATTAATACAAAATAAAACACAGATACAAAGGAATCTCTTGGACTATACACAGATCCAAGGAACCTTTACAAAAGTTATATTAACGCAAGTATAAATTACGATAATAAACACAAGCATCAAACTATAATATCGCACGTATGGATTGCGACAACTAACACGAACATATACATGTATTTAATCAAGTTGCTAACTTTTATTGAGATTCATGCAATCCCTTGAAATAATATTGTGATCTGAAGTAACTATGTAAATACAACAGTGTATTCAATTGTACTACAATTGCAACACACACATGTGTCTCGACCCTATATAACCGTACGATTCACCAACAGTTGAATCGCCGCCCAGTTTCTCCGAAAACCTAGGGTGGACTCAATACTTGTATCGGTCACTTGCACTTCACGGATCCACCACAGTTATACGTACAGACAGCATACAGCATCTACTAGAACCAACGTTCCCAAACACCTAGATGCCACCCGGATGTTTACACCTCTAGACAGCTCCGACACTAGGACTTCTAGATTTCCGGATATTTACACGTCACGACAGATGTAGACGGAAAGACAATCCGACAGACAGACAGTCAGATACCTCAATTTGATCTCACAATCAAATGGCACAATTAATCACATTCAGCTACTATTCAGATACGTTCAGAGACGTTCAGCTTCAATCAGATACGTTCAGAGACGTTCAGCTACAATCAGCAACATTTTCAGAGATGCTCCGCTACAATATCAGAGATGCTCCGCTACAATATCAGCTACGATATCAGAGACGTTATCAGAGATGTTCCGCAACAAATCAGCTACGATATCATAGACGTTATCAGAGATGTTATCAGAGATGTTCCGCAACAAATCATCTACAATATCAGAGACGTTATCAGAGATGTTATCAGCTACAATAAAGAAACCAGACTAATAACAGTTGTCTCTAAAAATAATCTAAACCTTAGATTACGCTATTGCATTTAAGTCTAATAGTGACTAGTAATTACAAATATTCCACGTTTAAAATCTGCATTGTAATAAAGGCATCATTATATGAAATGATAAACTGAATAAAAATTCACAATAAAACGAAATATTAATTTAACACTCACCCCTTTGGCTGGAGATTGAATGACGAGCTATCTTTCATGTGATAAGATACTTTTGGTCCCGTAATATTGATCAGAAATATTCTGCCTTATATACCCTCAAATAGGTGAGCAGAAATCACGGCAAAATTAACGTGCACCCCGTGATTCTAATGTTCCGGACTTCATGTAATTCGAAGTCAGGCACATGCAAATCGTTACACGCCGCTTACCTTGGAGAAAATCACTTATTCACCCCAGGTAACGCATGTACGACGAAACAAAAAAAAATTAGTTTGTAATTCAAGAAAAAAAATTCAATTTTCGCCTGATTCTGTGACACTGTGAAGTAACCACACTGACACAGGATCGTTTTTACTTGATTGAGAAATAAAATAAAATAAATTTCCCGTGTAATATTTTATGGTTCTATCCCGAAGAAATATTGTTACCGCATGTGTTCATGCATGTTCGTTATGGTCTATAACTTTGATTGGAGATCTCGATTTATATTTCGGTTCATATAATATCTCGCCTATTACGGATATTGGGAATTTTAGTATCCGTTCTACGCGGCTACATTTTGAATTGTTACTCCGCTCTCCTTCACTGTTAATGCCCATTCATTTATTTTTTTGCGTACGATGTGGGGTAGGTGTGCTTGGTAAGTCGCAATTGTGGTGGTAAACGATACAGAGAGCTAAAGCGTTATTAAGATAAACGAGTTAAAATCTCAAAGATTCCGTCAATGACTTTGACAGCGTCAATGACAAAATCATAAGAACACCTCAAGACTACATTGAAAGATTCTCAAGTACTAATTAAACCAAATAATGAATTAGACAAATAACATTATATTATATAAATGAACCAAGAATTTCAACCACATCCCGTGATTACCATTTATGAAGCATCTCGTGACGGTATTGTCAGACACCGAAGACTGAAGAAATCAGTTGGCGGATACCTTATGTTTGGCGCTAGAGGGAAAAGTCATCTTAATCACAGATTCTTCTACGAGGCATTTAATGGATTGATCAAGGATGATTTTGTTATTGATCACATAAATGGTATAAAAACTGCTAACTCTTTAGATAATCTATAAGTTTTACAAGTGAAAATTCAATACGATGAGGAACTGGGAAATACTCGAGAAAAGCGATCCCTATAAAATCATTTAATACAAAAAATAACGAGGAAAGAGTATTTCAATAAATGAATGAAGCCGGAAAATATGTCGATATTTGCAAACCCTCCGTACGAAGAGTAGCAGAACGGGTGTATCAATTGGCTTTTTCTAAAAAATTTAAAAATAGAATTCAATTTACCTATGCCTGAATTCTGTTTTGTACTATGTGTTCTAACACCAAGGGGAATAACTCGTGTGGGCTTGTGTGTATGGTTTTGAAACAACGAAAACTCTTTTGCTGTAGACACGTATCTCAATGGGATAATGGCATTTTTGTGTGGTTTAATGTTTCACCAGGTAGAAGTTTTCCGCATAATGCAATCTCTTGTTGTCATCATTATCAATTTGACCTCAACCAGATGGCATCTTTGACCCCAAACTGATAAGATGTAACAAAACGGCACTCTGTCTCAAACTAAGAAACTGATACAATTCTCTATACACAACAGGAGTGAAACAACATGAAGACAACACAACCTTGATCTGCTCTACATGTACCCAAATTCCTCCATATCATGGAAAGAAAAAAGGATAAAGAAAAACCACAACAACAACAATAACGGATTTGTCGAAAAAAACAAAGTGGATACAAAAATTGGAAAATATGCCACAGCATACAGAATCACTGTGATAAAACCCTTCACATGATACACATATATCGTATTCAAAATTATGAATTTCTAGATTACGAACACTGGTGTTCGAATCTCGTGGCAGGCATTATTGTCGACGGTACCGATTTGGAGGGTTTTTATATAATTGAGGGCACCAGCCCAAAAAGGGTACTTTTTGCACACCTCCCGTCACGTCAAATACGTGACGGTGTGATTTTACACTCCCGGGAAATTAATTCTTGGGGGGAGGTGTACAACAACAATGGTGCCCAAAAATAAACAGAAGCTGCGATGCAAAAGCTCTATGTCACACTAGGGTAACCCCACAGGATGGTTCAGAATGAACTATCGGCTAAAAGAGACGGTCACAGAGTCAAAGAGATAGAGAAATCTCAAAGAAAAAAAATCGCAAAGAAAAAGAAAGAAGAGATAAATCTCAAAGAAAAAGTCTCAAAGGAAAGAAAAGAGATAAATCTCAAAGATAAAAAATCTCAAAGAAAAAAAAACACATAAAGGAACCAGTCGCTCATCATACTATTATATTTCGAAAATATAAATGTCATTTAACGAGATTTCAAGTTTGAAAAATCAAGGAATTCAATTGTCAGATAAATTAGATTGTAATCTAATTAGATTGTAATCAAATTCTTTCTGAATTTCAAGATATTGATGATAGCGCTAGGAATAACAGGCATGTGTTATCAAAATCCTATTCATTTATAAAGAGAATTCAACACGGTATTTATGACTCCTTTGCATTCTGTAACGACATCAATAAGTTCGTCCCGTTTTTCACTGCTGTCGAAAAGGTCAGAAACGAACTGGGGAAACAATTTGCAATCAAACGCACAATTAACACGAAAATCAAAACAATAAAAGAGATTATCCGCCAAAATAAAAATGCATCAACTGAGCGTTAGCGACCTTGGCCTTGTTTAAATACAATAGGGGTTGGTGATCAGTCTCGAGAACGAAATCTCTCCCAAACAGATACGCGTGATACTTCCCAATTCCCCATACTACGGCCAAACATTCCTTTTCTATTACGGAATAATTTTTCTCCCTGGGTAGCAATTTCCTACATGAATAAGCTACGGGTAACTTAATGTCGTCTTGCTCTTGCAGCAAAACTGCCCTCAACCCAGTTTCAGAAGCATCTGTTCTTAAAATAAAGGGTTTGCTAACATCTGGCAATTTTAATATAGGTGCACTAACAAATTTCTCTTTCAGAGCACAAAATGCTTTATCCTATGGCGGTCCCCATTTAACTTTATTTGATTGCCCTTTTTTGGTCAAATCAGACAGTGGGCTAGCAATCTCTGCAAAATTCGGTATAAACTTTCTATAAAACCCTACTAGTCCTAGAAATGATCGTACTTGCGTTTTGTTGCTTGGTTTTGGTGCGTCTCTAATTGCTTCAACTTGCTTGGGGTGAGGTTTTAACCGACCCATACCACTGACCCTATGACCCAACAATCTAAATCTGTATAACCAATACTGCATTTAGTGGGTCTCACTGTGAGGTTTGCTCTGCGGAGTCTATTGAAGAGTTCGCCCAGGACGTACACATGCTCACTCCAAGTATTCGTGTACACGAATATGTCGTCTACAAAGCTATCAACGTTTGCTAAACCTTTAAGCAACTTTCGCATCAAACGACAACAGGTGGCGCTGGCCCCAACTAACCCAAATGGCATCACTTTGAATTGATACAATCCTTTCTGGGTCGCAAATGCTGTCAATGCTCGGGATTCTGGGACAATGGGAACCTGCCAATATCCCTTGGCCAGATTTAATTTGGAAATCCATCGGTTTCCCGACAACTTCTCAAATAGACCCTCCATATTTGGCATTGGTTCTGCATCGAACACAGTGACTTTATTTAACTGCCGAAAGTCGATACAGAATCGGTTCCTCCCGTCCTTTTTCCTGACAAGCACTACTGGAGAAGAATATGGCGAGTTGGAGGGTTCAATCACTCACAGATCTACCATTTTACTCACCTCTTCGTCCACAGCTTCACGTGCGTTGTATGGCACCGGATTCCCTTGATTCGAATAGGGTCAGACGTATTCAGCTTAAAATTGAGGTCTAACAAAGTTGTACAACCTGGTATGTCGGTGAATATATTAGAGTGTTTAGCCAAGAGCGCATTAATTTGTTGACGCTGGTCTTTCGTCAACTCCGCACTCACATCGACTTTATCAATCCCTTCCCCCGCAACTCACAAGGGACATTCAAGGGAAACCTCGTTATCCGAATCTGCTACATCATCGTCGACGACTGCCGTACAAACGACATTTGAGACCCCCTTTTCAACATTGTCGCTCTGTCTCTTGATGTACAACTTGAGCATGTTATCATGGAATGTCTTGAAATTACCATCTATATCAATTTTATAGTCCATGTAACTTTTGACCTCTTTTACTTCATAGGGACCTTTCCACTGGACTAATAACTTATTTGATCTAGTTGGAAAAAGCAATAGAACCTGATCTCCTACAAGGAATTTCCTATTTCGCGCTTTGCGGTTATAATATGTGGCATATCTGCGCCCAGATTTCATTAACTCGTCACGTGCCATCTGGCATGTACTCTCCAGTTTATCTCGCAGATCTAACACGTACTGGTAAGTAGTTTTTATTTCCTCTTTCGCGACATCACCCGTCCATAGTTCGCGTAGTATCCGCATCGGGCCTCGAACTGTTCTACCGTACAACAGTTCGAAGGGTGAAAACCCTAAACTTTCCTGCGGTACTTCACGGTACGCGAACAGAACAGCGTTCAAATAACGGTCCCAGTCTTGCGGACGTTCCGCGCACATCTTTCGTAGCATGGTTTTCAGGGTACCATTAAACTTCTCTACCAGTCCATTGCACAACGGATGGTATGGGGTAGTGTTTAGCTGTTTGATGGATAACAGCCTACTTAATTCACCCATGAAGGTCAGAGGTGAATTCGGCACCACAATCTGTGAGGATTTCTTTTGGCACCCCTACCCTACTGAAGATATCAACTAATGCTTCAGCTACCCTTTCCGTTTCAATAGTTGGTAACGCTACGGCTTCGGGGTATCTGGTCGCGTAATCAACAAGAGTAAGAATATACCGATTCTATCTTTCGGTGCCTGGTTGTTTTGGTCCTACAATATCTACTGTCACTCTTTTAAACGGTGTATCTATTAATAGCATCTGTCCTAAGGGCACCCTTGTGACCCTTCCCTTACATACGGTTTTCTGACATACGTCGCACGACCTACAGAACCGTGTGACATCGCCATTAACACCGGGCCAGTAGAATTCAGCGACTACTCTGCTGGTGGTCTTAGCCTTACCAAGGTGTCCTGCCATGCTCGACTCATGCGCCACCCTAAGTACTTGAGATCTATATCTCTGGGGTACGACCACTTGAAAATACCTCTTACCCTCCGGAGCGCTTAACTCCCTATGAATTAATTCGTTCTTACGTACGAATCTCGAGCTACCCCCACCCTTGCAATGTTTAATCGCGCCAGACGCGATTTTCTCAACAATTGTTTTGATGGATTCATCACGTTCCTGCTCTCGTTTGAACTCATTACGCGAAATTCCTGAGATCGATTCAGGTACTATTAATTTATGAAACGCGGTTTTCTATCGTCGTGTTTGTGCTCGTGTTTCGATTGCCTGGGCCAAAGGCATCTTAAAATCTGCCATGGTTGGAAGACGGGAACCTTTAACATTACCGATCGTCAGATCGTAAATAGGGTTTTCCATACAAAGGGCATCAACAGTTCCAGTTAGGAAAGGTGTTTTTACAGTGATCCTTGCTACGGGAATGCGACCGATCGTCTTGATCAAGTAGCATACATGAGGACTCCCACCCGAGCATTTGGTTATCCTGCACGAGACTACGTTTGATCACTACGCCCGTGCAACCAGTGTCACGTAATACTACGACTTCTCGACCGTTGGCTAATCCTCTCAAGGCTGGTACTCGCGCTTCGGGAAATAGACACGTGCCAAGCGAATGAATACATGGTTCTACCTGTACGATATTATCAAATATACCTCTACTTTGTATAGCCACTGCTACCTTATGTACAAGTCCCTTTCTTTTAGGACAGTCTTTTTGAACATGACCCCATACATTACACAAGTAACATTGCACATGCTGACTACCTGGATTCAAAACTGACCTATTTGCCTCAGCTGATTTCACAAGCTCCCTAGGCATCGGTCTCGTAGACTGGTTTCCAGACTTAGAATCTTTTTAAACCACGTTATGGGTACCCCCATGAGCTACAGCAGCAGAAGGAGTGAACAGACTTTCTCTAATTGAGTTATATTTTAAGCAAATAATTTTAAGTCTCCTTTTGGCAAATGGAGCCTTAACGATTTTAGAGTTCCATTTGTCAAATAGACCTTTCTAGTAATTTTTAATAGAAGGGTCGATATTGTAAACTAAAGGCTTCCTTGTAAGGGTCCATTTGGTAAAGAAAAAGGACGCCAACTATATGGCGTTCACCCTCGTTGCTGCGTTACGCTAACCGATAAAGCTATAGATACGATGATGAATTAGCGATATCTTTTTTATATAAAATGTCAAACATCGGAGAAGCACAAATAACTAGATTAACACGAGAACGGTTGGCTGCGATTAAGAAATTTCTCCCGGTGAGAGATTCTTTCAGAGATAATTTGCAAGCGCGTCAACAAGCAAAGATGGATTTTACCACCGATACTGAGCAATTATTTAAGCCGATAACTACGGCAACTGGGGAGGTTGTAACCGCGATAAAAGAATCTAAACCAGAGGTAAAACCAGAGGTGGAACCTGAGGAAAAAACGACAAAGAAAATTGACTGTAGAAATCAAGAGCTACAAAATAAATTTACTGAAGATTTTTTAGCACTTATCGATAAGAAAAGAAATGATCCTGAAGAATTGATAAATTTTACAGCTACTGGTTTCATTGATAGATATAATTATTTGAAACCAGAAGCAAAAAAAGGTTTTATCAGTGATTTTAAAAAATGGATTGATGTGGTTTATAAGATTAGTACAGGGTTAAACCAAGTTAGCAAATTCGATAAACGGTAAAGTGCATTTGATGCTGCTGTTAGATTAAAAAATTTTGAAAATGAAGAAATAGGAGAAGCTCAACAAAAACTTATATCACCAACTCCCACAAAACGAGAACGAAAAAAACAACAACAACGATTAAGACAAGAACAAAAACGTGTACAAGCAAGTCCACGAAGACAAGAAGACCCTGTTATGAAAGTTCCTGAAGAAGAACTTGAAGAAGAAGAATCCAACGATAATGTATATGAAAAATTAGGTCTGGGTTATCGCGGTGGTGGAATTGGAAATTCAATACCCTGTTCAAGAAGTGTCCTCGATGATATATCACGGTTAAAAGTTCTCATTGGAGGAGTACGAGCTGGAAATTATTCCCCGGAAATAATTAACGAAGCAACCGAAATCTGTCAACGGTTATTTCAAGGACATGTAATGGATATCGGACTATATCGAAGTTTCATCGATGAACTTACCGATGATTATTACAGTGATTGATCACTGATTAGATATATAGCATTTAAATAAAATGATAGTACATCGTAGTATGAACAGAGCAAGACCTGTTTACGTTGTAAACTCAAGATTGCCGGTTTACAAGGTCACGTATGGTAATGGGCTTGGTGATATTGTCACCGGATTATTTATTAGAATTGCTCCAAAGATTTTACCTGTTGGTAAGGAGATAGCGTCAAAAGCTATTGTGGTTTTCTGTGACCGAGCTGGTAAAGTTATCGGTGATAGCGCATTTGATATGTTAGGTAGCGCAAAAGAAAAACTTATGTCGTTGGCAAAACGTGGAAATAGAAATTCAAAGAAAAGTGGAAATGGATTTCAACGAAGAAAGTTTCAATTACAGTCTACGGAACAAATGCCACCGAAAATAGGCAGTGCGATTAATAAACTTGCAGCGGCGAGGTTGAGATTAATTGCTGGTTCAGGGTTGGCGCGGTTAAGCATTTAGATCAACTACGTTAATATAAAATGTTCAAGGACGAAATCGATGATGCTTTTAAAGTAAATGATCCCGTAGCAAGAAATAATTCTATACGCGATTATCAGTATTTTTCATATCAAGCACAGGATCCAAATGTAAGATCACGAATTGATCTTAGATTCGATGACACATCTAAATACTTCTTGCCGTGTGAAGCATTCATCGAAGTAGAAGGACAGCTACGGAGGAAGAATGATGCTGATGGTGTTGCGTATGCAGCCGGAGATAATCTTAAAGATACCCGGATTGGGTTTGTCAACAACGGAATAATGACGTTATTTAGCAGCGCCCGGTATTCGATTGGTTCTTCTAAAATAGAATCCATCGATAACGATGTTGATATTGCAACAACAATTATAGGTTTAGCTAGATATTCTGATGATTTTATTAAATCAGCTGGATATTCAATGATGTTTTCCAAGGATACTACCAATCACGCTGATCATCGTCAATTTATTATAAGAACACCAACAAAGTTAGATAACTCTGCCTTCGCTGATGGTTCTAAAAGTGAACCTGTTGTTGTGAGTGATAATCCTGATTACAACGCAGGATTTGCGTTACGAAAAAAGAATATTGATGCCGATGGTAGATTTTCATGTACGATTCCACTATCTCATATATTTGGATTTTGCCGAGATGTTCGGCGAGTGATATTTGGTGCTAGTCATACTGTAACGCTTACACGACGATCAACTGATGAATATGCTCTTTGGCGTGGTCCTGCTCCTGTAACAGATGGTATTGTAACATTGACAAAGTTAGCGTTGTGGATGCCAGTTATGACTCCATCGTTGACTGTTGAGAATCAGTTGCTGTCGTTTATGGACCAAGGAGGAAAATCGTTGATGAGCTGGGGTGAGGTTACAACAGCTACTATGTCTAGTCCAGGTCCTGGGGTTTTTACTTGGCAACCTGCGTTGACGAAAAACATTTCCGCGCCAAGACATGTTTTTGTTGTATTACAACACCAAAATAGAACTCAAAAGACAGCTGCAGATGACAGTCTACAATTGCGGTCACATATGATATTTGATAAATTTAGCGTCAATGAAGTATCATTGCGGATAAGTAACCAACAAGAACCCGTGGAAAATCTTATCATCGATAACGAACATAATCAAATAGGACGAGTTTATCATCGATTATGGTCGTTTATAGGTCGTGATCAAAACATCGATACTGGACTTCAAATATCACAGGTGGATTTTAAAGAATTATATCCGATTTATTACTTTTCGTTGCAACATCTTGATTTTTCTAAACACTCAACCGTTGATGTAAAATTTCAAGCTCGTTTTGGTCCTGCCCCTGACGGATTTAGAGCAATTGCTGTTCTTGTCAGTGATAAATCTATGATGCTTGAAGGTGGTGGTGGAAGAATGAGAGTCATTGATGTACCAGTGGAAAACCTGTAATTGAATCAATCTGTGTTATATAAAAATGTCGTATAACACTATTAATGTCACATTGACACCCGGTCAGATAAAAAAACTTCAATCGAGTTCATCTAAAAAATGTGGAACTACGATTACGCTAAAACATGATCAAATGACCGGCGGATCAAATAAACTATCGTTGACGAAAACTCAGGTTAATCATTTTAATAGCGCTTTTAAAGAAAAAAAAGGAGTTCAGATTGCCTTATCTGCGGCTGCTATAGCAAATATGATAAAAATCGGAGGATTTTTCCCGTTGTTGGCTGCTATTCCAGGATTGATTGCAACAGCAGCTCCGGCAATTCTTGGAGCGTTAGGAACTGGTGCAGCCGGAGCACTTGCTTCTAATGTTGTCAATAAGATAATGGGTAAAGGTCTAAAGGGAAAATCAAAAAAAAGGGAAAGGGATTCAGACTACCAGGAAGTCGATTCACGCGATACTACAAAACCAGTTAGTGAAATCCAACGAAATTTCACCAGGAAAATCCAAAGGGTTTTTACGAGAAATTCTGAAAGAATTTCCAATGTCAAATTTTGATTTACTCGACGCAGTAAAAAAAACTCCCAATAAAGCATTTCAGAGGTGTATTCATGAAAGATCAATTACCAGCAAAACCACAAATACCAGAAACTGGAATAATTAATCTTGATGATAACACTGGACCTGGAACTCATTGGGTTTGTTACGCGATATATCCAACTTCAATTATTTATTTTGACTCATATGGATTACAACCTCCGACTGAATTTGTCAAATATGTGTCCACGATTTCTTCAAAATCGCGAAGTAAACCAATCCCTAAATCGTAGATTTCAGTTTGGTATTCAACGTTGCCCACGCAAACATTAACAGATCCTCCAATATGTGGCCGAGAAACTCTTAACGCGTTGATGATTATCTCGGCAAATCCTAAATTACCTCACAAAGCCATCCACGAGTACACGATGATGAAATCGAATTACTAAGTAATTCGAAAATGATTTTAACAAACAAATATGTAGTATATAACAATGTCAGATATTTTTGGAAGATCAGTAACACGTGTTCCTGAATCAGTTACTATCTCACAGGTAAAAAAAAATAATCAACAAAGCTATTTCATCGATAGCAAACTTAGATGAATTAAAAAAATTATCTGATCAAATAAATGATATAATACAATTTAAAAAACCATCGATGATGTTGAAGTCACTTCTGGTCAATCCGCGGCACAAATAACTAAAGTACGTGAGGAATTTTACGGTCATATAACCAAATTTGATCAACTTCAGCAGGATATCATTGATTCATCTAGAATCATAAATAATTTCTTTGGTGTCCCACCTACACACGCTGATTTACACATCGCAAAAGTAAAAGCAGCCGTTGATAATTTATCAAAATTACGAACTGATTTTGATTATCATGTTGAGCAATTTACTAGTTTACGAAGAAATTTTAGAAAAGCTGATGACGCCGTCGACAAGTTCTTCGGAAAAGATGCAAAACCAGATGATATTAAAAAAAACTCTCACAGACATTATTACCAAACTCGATGAAATAACCGCGATTAATACCCGGTTAGGTGTTATTCGCGATACGAGATCATTTTCAGATTTAATCGCGGTTAATAAAAAATCCATCGATGATCTTAAAACATCCATCGATGATCTTAGCACGACCACTAATGGCATCATAACAGATGCAACAAGGATGATAGCAATACTTGAAAAAGTAAAAATCCCTCATGAAAAAAAATCATTGTCAACAATGTATACACGATTCAGTACGGATCATATACGTGGACACCTACAAATAATATTTTACATGTTACTGCAGCCGTAAAGGGAATTTATCGATTAACGTTAGCAACACCAACACAATTCACGATATCATCGTCGAGTTCAACCGGGGTAAATAATACGATATCAACGATCATCGACAAGGATATGATTGAACAATTCACGATTACATCCACTGATAATAATCTAGCTAGGGTTTCAATGACATGGTATGTTGAATTTGTAGCTGATTTAAGTAAACAGATAAACTAGAAGTTTCAATTGAAATGATTTCAGAGAATTGTTGACGTCGTTAATAGATAAAATGTCATTGTTATCGTTGGTACCAACAGTGTTTGAATATCGTTATAACACCGTCAAAGATTTTCAAAACAAACTTGAAGCGTTAATCACCGAGTATAAAACCAAAAAGAAAAAAATATCAACGTAGAATCACCGCGTTAGATGTAGCTGTTTACTCGGTGTCAGGTGTAATTGCCGGCGCTGAAATAATACTATCATCGGTGGTAATGATAGCTCCAGTTGCTGTCCATGTGATAATATCCGCGGCGGCAACAATCACAGGAGTATTTACCACGATAACAAAAAAAATATCATCGTGTTCTCAATGTAAATTTAATGATTACTCTATTAAACTTATCACTGTGTCAAACGCTTATTCGGAATTATCAATGTTAATCTCGTCGGCAATTGACGATCAAATAATATCCGACGAGGAATTCTCGAAGATGGTAAAGTTGTATGATTCAACGATTTCAAAATTGGAACGTGATAATAATGATAACAATGGCAACATCGTCGCAAGAAATCCTTCAACGAATAGCAACAAACACCGCCAACACGAAAACAAAGTTGATCTCGGTGGTAACGAAAACACCAGAATTCAGCATTGAATTTAATCCTCCGTTGGCGGTATCTTCAATCGCGTTAACGCAATTAAGATGCTACTACAGTTGGCCAAATGTGCGATCAGCACCGTTTAATGGTAAACCTCCCAATAACAGTTTTACATTCACGTATAGAAAAACTAACCCAGATGGAACAAAATCCGAACCAACCACACATACAATACATTTACCAACAGGCGTATACGATATCGAAGATATCAATGAAGCAATCAGAGAATCAATCCAGGCAATCACAGGACCGAATAAAATCGACATCAAAGATAAACCTGATAAATATCCTATTGAAATAAAGGGATCCGAACCGTTGTTGTCAACGATCATCGAAGTAAATTCACCTGACTACGCCGTAGATATATATAACAGCTCAATTAGAAGATTATTAGGTTATCCTGAGTTTATTCCAGGCACCGTTGATATAGCGGACCTACCACCGGAACCATTGAAATCTGACTGTTTCCACGAAAGAAGATTATCATGGTTATAATATTCGTATAATTCATCGTTATTATGGTCATAGTGAAGAACTTGCTCCCAATAATGAAACCAAATTAACTTACATACTAGATAATTTTAGAAACTTAACAATTGATCATGGAATTATTGCTTATGTGTTTAGATTAATGCATAATGATTTTGAGCGATTTATCCGTTATTTAGTAACAGCAATAATTGAAATCCCACCTAACCGTGATGATGTCATCAAATTCATGGAGGTGTGTAATAAAATTATCTCTGACATGGAAGAGTATAATGGGAATATTATTCAAAAGGTATTACGTAGTAATGAATTTGCAGCACATTATAATATCCGCGTCGAAGATATTCCTACATTTAAGCTTCCAGGATATAATGTATCATGGATGCGTAAAAAACTCAATGACACCATCGATCAATTCTTCCCACGGGTTCACAAAGCATGGTTAGATAGTCTTGCCGCGGTTCATTATCAATTGCCGGAACCTAGCAAATCCGACTTTTTCACTGATGATCCACCAGCGATAGATCCTAAATTCAACTACAACTTCGATATTAGTTTTCTACGTCCTCAAGATATTTATCAAAAATACTCATACAACGTCTACGACGGAACAGAAACTGATGCACTTAGCAAATACGGATACAACGAGTATGGTAAAATAATATGGAGATTTGCTCTTGGCGATCAAGGTGTATTTGTAATCACAGAGAAATCTCTTACTGGGATCTTCAACTCAATGACACAAATGTTCCAGATGAAAATAAATCAACTTCGAGATTACCTACAACGATCTCTGTTGCTAGATTTAACAACTCAACGTGTTACAATCAAACAACAACAACAACAATTAAATCAAATTATCGCTGATATGAACTTCCTCAGTGATAGATTACTCTCGTTTGTATACGAGGATAAATCGCCAAACAAAGAAAAGTTCCAAAGAGTGTTTTCACGTACCAATGACAACTTAACATCTATGAAATTCCCCGGGTATGATGTACCAGCGTTAAAATCATTATTGAAAAAACTCATCAACGATTTCTTCCCACAGATTCATGTATTATGGTTTAAGATAAATCCTCCCAAGGAAATCTTAACGTCAACGAATTCAGTGTATCGTAATAACAAACACAGATCTCCCGGTAACGTTGATATATCATATGTTATTGCAATACACGTTATCTGTGATGGTATCTTGGAAAGTTTCTCCGTGGACGTTTCAAAATCAAATAGCGCCAATCAAGGATATATCATGTACACGTTTTCTCCGGACGTATCACCAAGGAGTCTTACAGTGAAAAATCCGCCTAATTTGACTTACTTGGAGCCCATTAATCCATTTCTGTCCAGGATGAATTTTTCAATAACCGACCAAGAATTTAACCTAATTGACCTTCGCAGGGAAACACTACAAATAACGCTAGATGTGAAAAGTTCCTGAAATGGAAATTGCTTTGAAATTTCACAAAGAATTTTACAAAGAACTTTCAAAATCGTGAATGGAAAATCGAAGATTTTCACTTGCAATTTCAATTAGAAAATTTTAAAAGAATTTCAATAATGTATCAACATGTACTAGTATCTATCCATGACAAAGAACTTCTTGAACAAGCTATCACAGAGGTATTCG
The DNA here is from genome assembly GCA_029339505.1 of Unio delphinus. Classification (NCBI taxonomy): domain Eukaryota; kingdom Metazoa; phylum Mollusca; class Bivalvia; order Unionida; family Unionidae; genus Unio; species Unio delphinus. The sequence continues at coordinate 14,985,052 of JAQISU010000010.1, forward strand.
GGGGGCAACACAACAAGTGAATTCTACGTGGATATAGTCATAGATAACCTCGGCGATGAAAAGTTTCTATTGACTGATTATCAAATGTTAAATCTTCAGCAAAACGTTATAACCGTGGTGAGATTAACCCGTGATCAAATAATGCAATACGCCCATTCATGCTTATCCGTGCAAAATCTTAAAAAAATCTTACATATTTTCTAAAATTGTTCATTGAAATTGAAATTGCTTTGCAATTTCACGAAGCATTTGACGATTTTGAAATTCTAAAGAATTTATTTTCAGCTAAAAAAAAATCACTACGTGAACTTTTATACTTCCCTGTTGTCACACACACACTAACAGGTATTATACATGACAATTTTACTTCCCTGTTGTTGACACAGGTTTTACAAATTTGTTCAGTAATCGGAGACGCATTCATTACCTGTGTACCGGTTATACAACAAGGAGGTTCTCTACGCGTGGGAATCAGCCTGCTCGATTAAAGCTTTTATCTGTCTAACCTTACAATTAATAATTTTTCTTTGCTCGTATTCAGAACTTAATTGTTTCCGTACATCTTCTACGATCATACATAATGGTACAAACACATTAACGTCTTCGGTATTAACTAAACTTTCACGGATAAGTTTTTGTATGCGCTAAATTAAATAATATTGCTGAGCGAGTACATATTTTCCATTGTTTTGTGCAAATTCCATATCCTCAAAATCAGTCATGATTTGTTCACAATCTAACCCTGAACATAGTTTAATATTTTGATTTTTGAGTTTGTTAATTTCCGAAATAATACATTTGATATTTTCAGAATTTATATATATGAAAAAGTATATTTGTTTAATTGATGAGTTGGAAATCCAAAGGATTTCACAAAATAAATTCTGGACCCGCTAAGGTGTTGGTAATCTTAGCATGTCCAGAAACTTAGTGCGATTATACGATGATGATGGTTATATATACAGATGCGATCATAGGATGATGATGGTTATATATACAGATGCGATTATAGGATGATGATGGTTATATATACAGATGCGATTATAGGATGATAATGGTATATATATATATATATATATATATATATATATATATATATATATATATATATATATATATATATATATATATATATATATATATATATATGCAATGATAATGGTTATATACAGTGCAATGAATGACGACGGCACAACAATAGATTATAATGACAATGGTTATATACAGTGCAATGAATGACGACGGCACAACAATAGATTATATGACAATGGTATATATGTATAATGAATTGATTCAATGACAATGGATGACGGGGGTGGGTTTACATTCATACGTGATCATTACAACCTAAACAAAATCCTAGGTTATATGAATACCAAAAGATACCCATACACCTGGGAAGTGTATAAGCTGTAATGATCACATTGTATGATTTTCGAACGCGAAAACCCCCAATAGTATAAGACGTTATTTTGATATATATGTCGCTGTTACAGACTAATAGCACAGCGCGCTGTGGTGATTTTATTCTTTGTTGTGTTTAATAGTGATCACTGACAACGTTGAAGTAACACATAATACTTTAAAAACACACTAAAAAAAAGAATTAAATACGACGTGTATATAAAACAGTTCTGTTAGTGATCTACAAAAAGACAAAATTGATTATATCCTGTTGAGATCCATAATAGCGAAACCAACCAATCAGAAATCAATGACAGTGTTTAAGATCCGTAACTATGTCATTGGTGATTTATCACTCGCGTTATACCTAAGGGAGTTATTCCCTTTGAACAATGCAAGTTTACGTACTTATACATAAGTAAATTGAATTTTTTGTCCATTTCTTCTGGAAATCGCCGATTTTTGTACTCGTTCTACAACGAATCGTACTGATGATATACAAATATCGAAATACCTACCAGCTGAATACAAATATTGAAATACTATCTCCGTGTTATTTTCAGTATTAAACGATCTTACGGGTCTAGCATTTTTCGAGTGTTTCCCAGTCTTACTTCGTTTGATGTTTTCGCGTTTTGTAATAGCTTGTAGATTCGATAAAGAATTATTAGTCCTAATACCATCAATGTGATCAATAACAAACCCATCCTTGATCAATCCGTTATATACTTCGAAGATGAAACGATGATTGAGATATATTTTTCCTCCAGTATTAAACGTCAAATACCCTTGATTATTCACAATACCAATTAGCTTCTTGAGTCTACAGTGTCTAACAACACCATCACGAGAGGCTTCGTAGTTGGTGATCATGGGATGTCATTGAAATTCTTGGTTCATTTATATACATAATATTTTATTTGTCTAAATCATTATTTGGTTTAGATATATTATTTGAAAATCTTTCTATGCAGTCCTGAGCAATTTTTATGATTTTGGCGTTGGCAACGTCATTGACAGAGTCAGGATTTTTGATTTTTTTTTGTCATAATAACGCTTCAACTCTCTATAACGCCTACCACCGCAACTAATACATAACTGTGATTTGCCTCACAATACAGGCACGGAAGAGGACCATTGCTACCCCGACGAAAACTTTGCATATGATACCCACAGAATTCATTTCTGCATGATTTATTACACGGGATTACTGATCCAATCATGAGCCATTTGCAATGATTCATTATATAAAATACTTTTTTATTTAAATACTTCTTTTAATTATAATATGAAGGAATTCAAGAGATTATCGAAAATTACGCCTTGGAAAAATGCTAGATTTAATCTCGATAGAATCTCTGATATAACAAAAAGTCTAATAGATGACAAAACCATGTTGAGTAAAATCAGCAACTGCTTTAATGAATTTAAGCGCGATGGAGCATCTCATACGTGGTCGACATTTCGAATTATTGATGAAGATGTCAATGTACCCGTAATCGATGCTACTATGAACGATAAAAGAGCAGCTGAGATAATCTCACATCTTCGAAAACGGTATTTTTTTCAGAATAAAATTCATTATCGAAGAGGAAGGAAATTGGATTATCAGAGATAAATTTGAACCAATTCTCAAAGATAAAAAATTTGTCATTGTGAGTAGAGATTCCAAACCAGGAATTCTAACTGGAATTGACAAACCATACTACGAGAGATCTTACCCTGTAACAGCAGTTGTTTACGGAATATATCCGCTAAATGATAAACCAAGTATTGGAAAACTAGTACCTATGAAAACGACTTCATCGGATTCGTCAAGGCTCAATTGTGTAGCAACACGGGTAATGGAACACTTCACAAATGCATCCCGAGGAAAAAAACTAACTGATCGGCGACGAAAAAAAAATAACCGAATGGTAACTGACAGTGAAACAGAGCGGGGCAATGATTTCCGATATTGCTAAACTAGAAGCATCATTAAAATTTCCAATATCAGTAGCGACGATAACCAGAGAAGTATTATACGAACCGAAATATCAATCGCGAGGAGCTCCAATTGAAATTATTGATCATAACAAACACGCGTGGACACCTGCAGTAAATACATTTCTACGAGAACGAATCGAGAGATATATCCCCGGGGAATTTTGTAAGGATGTGTTCCACGAAGAGAGGTTATTCGATGCTATTCATGCGTTGTGTAAAGATGATCCTGTGTCAGTGTGGCTACTTCGCAGCGCTGAAGATTCCGAATCAGGATTTGATCAGTTTGTAAGACCGAATGGAGAATTATATCGCACTGAAGAGTTACACTCGAAGATGAAACAAACCGCTGTAAAATACTTGAATAATTTCCATGAAAAACTACTCACGGATAGTTTTACGATTCCATCAGTGGTAGCTCATTTTGCACGAGAAAAGAGCTCATGGCGTCCAACACAAAGTGATTTTCTCGAAGATGTCACATCAAGCTTTCTTGAATTCGGTCATGGAGGACTGTGGAATACAAAATACCACCGCGAGGGTATGATTTCAATTGATATATCCGCGTGTTATCCGTGGAGTTTTCTAGGATATGGAGAATGTGCTAAGTATTTTAAACGATTTGGACACCCCACACATGAAATGACTCGTGTTTCTGTTAATGGTCCATTGCCTGATTTTGATTTAACTGGATTCGCTTGTGTGGTATCATTTGAATTAGCGTCAGGATTACATCCGTGTAGTTATGTTTGGATTGGTAGACATATGTCTGTGAAACACTGGATGCCAATAGTGTTACTACGATATATGATTGATAGTGGTATGCTGATATCATTGATTATCAGCGAAGCAATTATATGCTATCGAGCTCAGAAAGAAGTTTGGCTACCAAAACCCTATCTAGATGATATAATACGCGAACAACGAAAACAGTTTTCTGATGGAAATTCTTCGAATGGAAAATCGGAGATTTTCAATGAACATCAAATCATGGATTTGTCTAGGCAGTTATTTGAAAATGAAAATAAACTAGCAAAAGATTTTGGACGAAAAATAATTGGTAAGTTTACTCAAGTTGGAAGATTTGGCAATGCAAAATACTCTTCGAGGTTGATCATAGACGTCGCTGAATACGATTTTATCATAGCGGATTTAACGAAACATTGAAAACTTGTAACTCGTAAAGATGCTTTTCTATCCAATGGGACTAAGTTAGGTACAGTTGTTACCTACTGTGATGGATATAGTCCCCAGTACACATATTTGAGAAGTTCTATGCTAGCCTATGCTTCTATTAATCTATTTTCGATGATAAATAGATTTCCTAATACCTCGGTTAGAGTAGCTACTGATTCGATGTATATACACAATAAATACAAATCGGATGTAGCGGCATTCACAGATCCCGAGGAAAATTGGGGACGTTGGCGATTTAAAAAAGAAACACTACATGAGTATTGTGAATCCGCAGACGTTGCCAACGACGATAAATACATGAAAAGCAGCCAATTATCAGAATTTTCTAATGCACCACCGTTATCAGATCCGATTACGCGATATAAAAAATCTTTTATTTGAATGGTTGTGGAGGATCAGGAAAGACAACACGAGTAATTAATTAATTTCATATGGAAAGAAAACCAATTGAAAAATCCGTTGAAAAACCAATTGAAAAATTTACAGATGATCAAAAACAGATACAAGAAATCATACGACAAATCCTAGAGGAAAATTCTATGGAAACCCCTATAGAAAATTCTACGGAAACCCCTACGGAAACCACTATGGAAAAGTCTACAAATTTCACAAACATGACTGTGCTAACACCAACTCATAAACTTGCCAGAGACATAAAACAACAAAATGTAAAATCTTGTACTTATCACAGCTTCTTCCGATGGAAAGGCGATAAGTGGACCCCTGAAAGAATGGGACAGAAATTTATTCCACCGGTGATAATCTGGGATGAAATTTGTACAGTACCGTTGAAAGTACTAAAAATATTTCTTGAATGGCTGTCAACGAAAAATACAAAAATTATTATGTGTGGTGATCAAGGTCAGCCACCACCATTTGTAGGTGAATCTCCTCATGACTGGCTCAAAAAACACGTTGATTATTACGAAGAGATTAATGATGACTTTAGAGCTCTAGATGAAGTATTACGTGAGTTTAAACAACTAATCAGATTACAACCGGATAGAATCCAATGTGAAATAATGCGTGAAATAATTTCAGAAACTCCCATGGATGATTTTTGGGAAACGTGGAGACCAAACGATTTGATAATCGCAAGTAGAAAAATAGTCAGAGACAAACTACAGATGAAATTATTTGAATTGCATAAATGTAAATTTGCAACACTTCCAGTACCGCTCTGTTATAGACCAAAAGATACCCGACGACAAAATATCCTCGTTAACATTCCTGGACAACAACAAAAGCAGAATTTAGTGTTAAATGATATTGTGCTGGTTGATATCAGCGTCGTCGAAGATGCATTGCGTGCTGATAAATCCCCGTGGAAGTTAGGTTACGCAGCAATAATACACTCTTCACAAGGATTAACTGTCACAGACACAATTGTTTGGATAGTAGATAATCGCATTGAGTGGTCAAATTTAGTTTATCTCGCAGTATCCAGAGTACGAAGAATAAATCAGCATCGAAGAATTGTTGTTGACGAAGTCAGTGACGATAATGACACTTCAATCAGCGTTGACAACGTCAATGACATAATCAGAAAAAAACTCTCTGGTTATAAACGACTGGATAAAAAAAATAATAGAAAATTTGACATTGATGCTGAATTAATAATTTCACTGAAGCATCAACAGAATAATCACTGCGCGAGTTGTAATTGTATAATGCGTTGGAGTTGGTCGGATAAAGGTCCTCGCCAATTTACCGTAGACAGAAAGAATAGCAGCGTAGGTCATAACAACGATAACGTTATGCTGACTTGTCTTGAGTGCAACAGACGCCGGGGTGCCAGCACAATGCCTCTGGGGGGGGGGGTGCTAGTTAAGACCACGCGGTGGTAATTGAGTATCCTCGGGAATTACCTGTAGTTGTTGTCAAGTAAATCCTCGCTGAGGAGCAGTTGAATCTAGTTTATAGATTGCTGGTCTAGAAACGCTAGCGTTTTCACCAGTTTGTCGTGTTATACCGGATATCTTATGCGTAGTAACGCTCCAAATAGGATCGGTAGCTCTTTTTTTACCACCCTCAAGCTCTCCTGGTTCGTATAAATACCTTACAGTGACATTACTACCAAGAATTGGTTCTCGGAAATCTTTTTGTGGTTGTACGGGTATATACTTCTTTTTAATAGCGTTGTTAGGTTTCATGTTTATTGTTCTAGTAATCTCATTATTGATTGCGGTAAATACACCTGGTAATCTCTTAACCCATTCACGGGATCGCTTTTCTTGGACGAATTCTTTCGCGTATTGATATCCAAATAACCGCTCAGTAAGTGTCCGATTAAATGGTTCAACAATTGCCTGATCACGATGTAGTGCAGTATGTCCTCGTCTGATGGTGACACTATGATGTTTCATTGTTGTTAAAACAGCGCCTTGAAATTCCTTGCCAGGATCAACTTGTAACAGATTTGGCCAGCATAGTGGGCATCGTCGATAAATCCTTTCAAATGCAGAATCTACTTCAGGTGATGATTTTGACTTCAGCGGTTCTGCTTGTTTGTATCGACTTGCAACATCAACTAACGTTAACGCTTATTTGTAACCGTTATCATGTGGTAAAAAATAGTATATCAGCTTGATGAACTTCATTAGGTGTTGTAACATCAAAATGCGAGAAGTTAATTTGTTTAGACGGTGGTAGATAAATTTGCCATATCGCCTGTTTGGATAACCAATCCGCCGCTGTAGTATTTTTTACTTTTGCAGCGCTAGCGAGTTTACTGATTGCTGCCTTACCCCTCCAGTATCCTCTCGGAGAATAGTAAATAGATTCCATATTATTAATTACCCGCACCAAATATTAATTTACCTTTCATGGCGGATTTTATTAACCACGAGGTTAATTTTTCTTTGAACGATTTATCTGGAATAGCATTCAACGCGTGAATCAACGCTACATCTGCGAGATGACGCTGTTGTAAATCACCTCTTCGGTAAGCTATATCATGTACACGACACGCTTCATCGATAGCGTTTATAGGATTTTCTCCCGGATTAGGATTATCAAGACTATCAAGTCTTATATCTAATCGTGTTCCCGGCCCGCAATAACTATACCCGGGAAGGTGTTTTTCTCCTGGATATTTTGACCATGGTAACCCTGGGAGTTTAGCTAACTTTGCGGCGATATCACCCCCTTTTTTTTAAAGGATTTTTCACAAATCGATATTTTTTTGTACCGCATATTTCACACTTACAGGTGACCGCGCTTCTGTTATTTTTCGTAGTAGTATTTGCAAGGTTTAACGTTGGTGTACGCTTCCTACATTTCACACAATATAAATCCATAATATTATATATACTATATCTAATGGAAGTAATCGATTTCTCCGCGTTGAAAAAGCAACAGCCGATGAAACATCATCCAATGCTATCAAATTCAATCAGAATGATAATTATTGGGCCATCAGGAAGTAGTAAAACACAATTGTTGCTTACAATGATAATGAAGTATCTCACCTGGGATAAATTATATTTGATTGCCCCAAGCGTAGACGATCAACATTGCTATCAAGTGTTAAAAGATTACAATGAAACTGCTTCAGAAGCTTACGGTGAAAATGTAATTGAATTTATTACCGATATCGACGATGCGCCATCCGTTGAAGACTTGGATGGATTCGTTAATAATCTTGTCGTATATGACGATGTAATGTTGGAGAAACAAAAAAAACCTGCAATGATATTTTCTCGAAGGCGTCATAAAAACTCCGACGTGATATATGTAACTCAAAAATACGCACAGATTCCGAGTGTAATAAGAGAAAATTGCAATTTAGTATGTGTGTTTAACGGTACTGGAAAATACACATTACAAAATATTTATAATTATTGGTGTGACGGTGATATGGATTTTAATAAATTTATAAACTTCTTCAATAACGCAAGAGCTACCCCTCACGGATTTATAACGATAAATTTATCAGATCCTCTAACACGATATCGAATTCGATTAGACCGTATCTATAGCTAATTCAGTTACAACCTCCCCAGTTGCCGTAGTTATCGGTTTAAATAACTGTTCAGTATCAGTGGTAAAATCCATCTTTGCTTGTTGACGCGCTTGAAAATTATCTCTGAAAGAATCTCTCACCGGGAGAAATTTCTTAATCGCAGCCAACCGTTCTCATGTTAATCTAGTTATTTGTGCTTCTCCGATGTTTGACATTTTATATAAAAAGATATCGCTAATTCATCTTCGTATCTATAGCTGTATAGGTTAGCGTAACGCAGCAACGAGGGTGAACGCCATATAGTTGGCGTCCTTTTTTTTACCAAATGGACCCTTACAAGGAAGCCTTTAGTTTACCAAATCGACCCTTCTATTAAAAATTACTAGAAAGGTCTATTTGACAAATGGAACTCTAAAATCGTTAAGGCTCCATTTGCCAAAAGGAGACTTAAAATTATTTGCTTAAAATATAACTCAGTTAGAGAAAGTCTGTTCACTCCTTCTGCTGCTGCTTCAGCAAAGAAATCGGATTGCTCAGCCATATCTTTTACGTTTGAGAAGACTTTCTCTTTCAGAAATTGACCTAGTTCTCGCCCAATTGTGTTAAATAATTGATCTCTGAGCAAGAAATCAGTCAACCCTTCAAACGTTTTCACCGCATTGCCGCATTCAATCCACCGCTCAAAATAGTTCGCAATTCTAACGATGAACTGACCAAAGTTTTCTCCCTTCTCGGGCTTGCTATACCTGAACATTTTGCGAAAACCCTATTCAGTGAGCTCGTACCTTTTAAGAAGTGCCTCCTTTAGGACGTCGTACTTAAACACATCGTCTCTAGGAAGTCGTGAGTATACATCCAGTGCTTTAACTTTTAATAGAGCACTAAGATGCAGTTCCCAGTCATTTCGACTCCACTTCTGGTTTTCGGCATACCGCTCAAACCGATGAAGATAGCTATCCATGTTATCTTTTTCATCGTGGAGGGGAGGTAGTTTGGGGCCCCTTAATTTGCTAGAGGCAGAATCGTGTTCTCCTTTTCCAGCTGTTGCTAATTCTACCTTATGCTTATTATCCCGTTGCTTTGCTCTTTCTTCTAACTCTAACATTTCTTCTTTTGCTCGTTTATCTAACTCTATTCGCCTTTCCTCCGCTTCCCTTTCCCATCCTATCCTGTCCTTTTCGGCCTGCTTCTCTAATTCTATCTTCCCTTTCTCTAATTCTATCTTTCCCCTCTCAAAGGCCCATTTCCTTTCTTCGGCTTCCCCTTTTTTTTCTTTCTAATTCCCTTTCTAATTCCCTTGCTCTTACCCTTTCTGCCCTTTCCCGGGCTTGTTCTTCCTGAATAAATTTCCTTAAACTTTCACCTTCATACCCAAATTCTTTACCTAAGGCAACCAAGTCCTTAAGGGATGACATGACAATTGCAATATAAAGATAAATATAAATATATAGAACAGGCTGACCATATCTTCCTGATGAAGGTAACCAAGCCAATGCTTTAATATATGTTTATACTGGACACACGGACCTAAATAAACTAAACAAAAATAAACCCCTGCTTGAGGATTATCTTGTCAAGAAGGTCACGCTCAAATATAAACATTAAATGAATACTTTCACAAACAATATGATTGACAGTTAACTTATTCCAGCGATCCCACTTCTGACACCATTGTAACAGAATTATTACCGAGTGGTTGGTGGATTAAATGAACAACACAAACACAATATGTGAAAGATGATATACATTTATGCAATAAATTATTAATGAAAAATAATGATGTATCAACACAATAACTCATGCGTTCAACCTACGATCACACTTCACAACCATTCACAATTTAAAAATAAATTAAATATTAATATAAAATAAACACAGATCCAAGGAACCTCCTGGACTACACAAGTGTTTCATATTAAATGGAACCTTTACAAAAGTTATATTATCGCACAACAAATACAAACATCAAATTACATTATCGCACGTATAGATTGCGACAACAAGTACAAACATCTACATGTATTAAATCAAGTTACTAACAGTTATTGAGATTCATGTAATCCCATGGAATCCTACAGATTCAAAGTAACCACGTGTAAATATAACAATGTATTCAATTGTAAACACAATTGAAACACACACATGCGTCTCGACCCTGTACAACCGTACGATTCACCAACTGTTGAATCGCCGCACATCTTCTCCGAATACCTAGGGTTGGCCCAATAATTTTGTCAGCCACTTGCCCTTCACGGATCCACTACAGTTATACGTACAAACAGCATACAGCATCTACTAGAACCATCAATTTAATATTTCATCAACGAATTCATCTGGGGTCAACAATATGATATCAACGATCATTGACAAGAAACAATAGAACAATTCACAATAACATCCTCTGATAATAATTTGGCTTGGGTTTCAGTAACATGGCATGTGGAATTCGTAGCGGATTTAAGTAAACAACTAAACTGAATACTGTTGTAATAAATAAAATGTCATCAGAGCAATATCGCTATGATCAGGTCAGATAATTTCAAACTAAACTCAAAACACTCACTGAAGAGTATCAAGTACAAATAAAAACATTCCGACGAAGAATCACCGCAGTTGATGTTACTGTGTACTCGGTATTAGGTGTAATCACCGGAGCTGGTATAATACTCTCTTCGGTGACAATGATTGCCCCGATAGCTGTTCCAATTTGTATATCAGCGGCAACAACAATCGCGGGAATTATTTCAATAATAACAAAAAATATATCATCTTGTCAGCGTAAACTACAAGACTAAGTAGTTAAGTTACATGTTGTGTCAACCGCGTACTCACAATTATCATCGATGATATCGTCGTCACTCGATGACACATTAATATCGGATAGTGAGTTTTCAGTGATGGTACGTGTTTATGATTCCGCGATGTCAACAACAATACGAGTATAACAACAATGGCGACATCGCAAGAACTACTTCAACGAATAGAAAAATATACCACACCGGTGAAAACCAGCATGATCTCAATAACCTCAACCAATCCTGAATTCAGTGTGAATTTCCCTACTGCGATTCCAGTTAAGGAGATAGCACTAGCAAAATTACGAGTTTACCATAGTTGGCCAAATATTAGATCAGCACCTTTCAGTGGTCAGCAACCGAATAATTCCTTCGTGTTTGCGAGTAAGAATAAACCCGATTGTACTTCAGACTGAAACGTTGTTTCGTTACAATCTGGGTCCTACCAAATGAAACAGATCAATAATGAATTACAACGCAGAATTATATCCATTACTGGAAAAGAATCGAAAATCGCTATAACAGTTCACGAGCCGACGTTATCATCCGCGATTGAGATAAACTCGTCAGGATATGCCGTAGATGTCTATCAGAGTTCTATAAGAACCTTGTTAGGACGTCCTGAAAACCCACCTGAACCGAAAGAATCTGATTATATTTCTGATAAAGAGGATTATCATATGGCTTTTATAGATTATACTAAAGTATATATTAAATCAGATTTTTTTAGGTATAAGTGGAAACGATCAATGGCTTACAAGAAAAAATTACCAATCGTTTCACAGAAATAAAAAATGAGTTTGATAAAAAGAAGAATTATTTGAAATATGATCTCGGAGATCAATTTATCAAGAATGTAGAACGATGTAACAAAATTATCGCAGACATGGAAACACATCATTTAAAAATTATTCAAGAAATATTAGGTCATGATAATCCTAAAACAAGAACAGAATTTGCAAAAAAATATAATATACGCGAGAAAGATATCCCCGATTTTAAGTTTCCAGGATATAATGTCTCAGAGATGAAAAAAATCTCTCAATGATGCAATCGATGATGGTTTCAAAAAGATTCACGACGCATGGAAAAAAATACCACAACCGCAAACAACAACAATCTTCAAGCATAATAATGACCCAGACGGAGGCGGCTGCATATCGCTCCTCAAAACGTCAATATATCCTCGGTGATTGCAGTGAATTTAGTATGTGATGTTATCGAAGGAAGTTATCAAATAAATCTCGAAAGATCAAATCAAGCCCAACAAGGATATATTTTATAATCATTTGCACCAACAGCTCCTCCAGGGTTTCTAATCATTGAAGATCCAACTAATCCAGTCTATATGCGATGTCATAATGATTCGTTAACGAGAATTAATTTCAAACTCACTGACCAATCAAATAATCTGAATAATTTACGAGTTTCACATATCCTTTAGGATTTTGTTTGAAATATTTTCGGTTTGCTTGAAATAGTTTCGGTCTGTCCACCCTCTGTGCTGCTGCTTGACTGTCCAATAATAATTTTTAATAACTCCACATAGCATTCCAGTGGCGTTAACGATCGTAACTGATCATCGACAGTCAGCTGGTTCTAAATTATTCCATACCAGCCAAAACTTGTACTCATAATTATAAAAATGTTTGCACTTAGTGCAGTAGAGCATTGACGTTGAAGTGATTGATAAATTATTAAAACTCTTGAGAGCTGCCTCTCCGGGTAAAATGACAGACCGTATGATTAATTGTTTCAACCTATCTCGTTTAGCTCTGGAATTTTCCATAGGAGCTCTGAAATCACTGCACCAAATAGATCTTTTCTCCAGAAGGAATGAACCAACTTCAATCAAACTTGTCTTCTATCTTCAGTGTATCTTCCTAATTAACCAGGTGAAAATGCGTATTATCAACGTTTGCAAACTTGATATGAATGTTTCATAGGAAATACTATATTAGAACTTGCGCTGAGATAGCTTCTCGGGCAATGAAAGAAAGCTGAATTTAAAGTGATACCGGCCATAAAGGTCATTTGATCACTGGTTTGAACCATCAACTTTTTATGATGGTTGGTTCTCCGTGGGGAAGGAATGGTGCCACATCCCCAAGGGCATTTAATGCACAAAGTGCGCTTGTTAATTTTGGCCGTCATGTCATACCACCAAAAAGTGGCTAATGACATGAATGTAAAGCCCTGGGTGAATGGGAAAAGACCCAAAACACACTCAACCCTATCGACCAATCGTAAATGGCGTACTTGGGGTGCAATGGCACCAAATGGTGACGAGAGAAAAATAGTTTTCTCATATTGTCATTTTTGTTGGAGTCCGGTTATTGAAAAGGAGGCAAAGATCCCGGAAAGCCAGCCGTTGTCGTATATGGATGTCGTTTACGCCCCGGAACGCCCTAGCTGTACTTATTTCAAATTCAGTCCAGTTATACAAATGGACAGACTAATACCAATATTGTGAAGGCCACCTGTGCAATTGTATCAAATAAATGAGTCGTAAAAATTTTCTTTAACATCCTAACTATACCAATTTTCTAGTACAATACTGTACGTATCATAATTCCCTACCAAATTTGTTAGCTAATATGTCTATGCGACATATAAAAGTGTAGTCACTGTTTGGTAAATAGATTGTAAATTTTGAGCGGTGTTCAAAATTGATCAAGTCAGGTTTTGTAATAGAGATTGATCAAAGAGGGTTGCTCGTAACGAAATGAGAACCCTATTAATCAGGCAAATGAATGGCAATGTGAAAGCTATTCACATCTGCACCGCAGGCCGTCTTTCTCGGAGTGCTGTATGTTAGCGGTAACAGAGTATCTCATGTTACAGCCAGTTTTCCTTTTAGTTCCGCAGGTTTCAAGAAATTTTTCAGGTGAAGGTATTTTTAATCCACTGTTCCTCTCCATTTCTGTCCCCGCCGTTAGTGAAGTCCATACTTTTGATGAACCTCGTGCTCGAACGTCCATTTTGATTTCCATGTAGCCGTCACCATTTTCCTTTGTTCTTGATTCCATGAAGAATAATTCTTCTAACGAGTTGTTTAGTGGCGTAGCTCAGTAGTGGTTTTCCGTACACTACTCCGGTTACCTTGATGCTCGTATTGTTGCAGTTAATTATCTGCAATCCTAGTCGACACCATTTATCTACTTTCCGCTCTCGCACACCTTAGCCCGCTGAAGACCGGTACTGCCTGCTCGGAGTCCACTGCCTGAATGGAATGAATCGATGCGGCATCCATAAAGCCAGATGAAAACATGTCTTTACCTTCTAACTCTTGCTAACACGAATTGTTTTTAGAGAAAACGAATGCTTCTTAGGTTATACCGACTCATATATTTGTACAGGCTAGCTTCCTTAGTTACGGTGTAGATTTCACAGCATCAATGTGAAGAACATTTGAGTCTTCACTGCAACGAATGAGTTAATCTTGAGACAATTTTGAATGAATAATTGGCATCGCTAGTAGTTCCCGATTCGCTTCCAGGCTGGTTCGAGCATCGGTGAGGCTTTCGTATACACTAGGTAGAACACCTACCTTAATCTTTTTCAGAATAACTAGTCAGTTTGTATCAGACGTTTTAGAACTGTTTCACAGGATTATGGTCATGAGAATTCCTGACCAACAATGTGGCTTCCACAGCAACCAAATAAAAGAATCTATTATCGATTCCTTCTCCAGAATGGCTAAGCTAATTTCTATCAGACTTGGTGAGAATTCAGTAATACGACCATTGTTCCCAAAATGAAAAATTTCGGGTAGATCTTATAATAGAATCTAAACATTTATGCAAAATATGCCAACACAATCTCATATTCTGTCGAAGTTACTCAAAATTGAAAAACAATTAAACATCATCTCAAGACTTTGATTCTGAAGGTTAAAAATGATTTTAATTACAGTGATATGTCATACTTACCTGCATTACTGATCTGACCATTCCTCCTGGACAAATAGTGAAAATAAAACAATATATTTAATATGGCCACTGCGACAGACATACTGAATGTCTGACTGGGATTGTGGGATCAAGTTGATATCATAAGAAGCTGTTTAATTAAACATATTAAAGTGATACGACCACCCATTCAAAAGGTGAAACTATAACAATATTTTTGAAGCTGCTCACTGTGGCAATATTATGCATTATAGCAATATCATTATTATTTCTAACCAAATATAGATCATAAGAAGTCTTCTGAAGAAAACACCATGTTGACATGACTCAGGAAGTTCACAATAACAACGTTTTAAGAAGGCGACTGTTGCGCCATCGTGGACATCAGATCGTTTCCCTTGGGATAATAAAGACACGATAAGAAGTCTTTAAGAGAATTCATATTTTGATATGACCATCAACTGACGATAGGTTCAATATGATCACTGATACAGCCATAATAGATGTCCAAGCGACGCCACTTTCATTCATGCCAACTAGATAATGGGATAAATGTGTTTTCTAAACTTTCAAGGCAATCCTCTATATATTTAGGATGAGCAGCAATAACAATATTGGTCTTTGAAGCTCTTATTACTTGATTAACTTTGACGGCTGAGGGTCAGACCCAATAGTGTAGACCAAGAAGAACTTATTGTGTTACTACCCTATGGCCAAATATAAAGTAACAAAAATAATCGCAACTAACACATTTTGTAAAACGTAGCAAATAATATAATTCTAAAAAATATAATGAAAATGTGAGAGGAACCTACAATAGTATAAAGTGAAACCAAACTATTCCTGATATAGTTCGATGAAAGTCCAAAATAATGAAAAGTTTGGTATAAATTTCAAAACCGGAAAAGTACTGATCGGTTAAGTATCCTGACATTCTCAAATGGTGTCGTTCAAAACTCCTTTGCATAATTAACAATAGTTCCAGATTAATATTTTAGTCCAAATAATGCATACTTCCAATTTCTTTTGAACAGTCTAAATAAATGTTTTCTCCTCTAGAATAATGTCTACGTATAACATCTAAGACGTCTACACGTCTGCAAGCATATAGCAGGAACACAAAATATGAGAATTATTCCATAAATGGAATGAACGTGATTGCTCAGTTGTCTCTTTATATCCACCTTCTATTATTACTACATTACTACATTCACAACATTTTACCACGTGACAGATCACACGTATCAATTTATTTCCAGAATGCCTATTCACGTGGCCTACCCAACAAGTGGGGAGTTACTTAATTCTTCTAGAACCGTCCAAACTTCACCAGCCAATGAAACATGAACACATCGTCGTCCGTATGTCTTATTATTAGTATTTATTAACACATATTGTTCGATTGTTGCAATCTATTACGGCAAAGCAATTGTACTTTAATTATGTGCAGTATATATACTTCATTACTAGAATCGTTAGCACGTAGTATTACCATTTGTATTGTTTGGTTCATGTGTAGTGTTTTATCTACATGCATATTTTAAGATATGAGCAATGTTTATGACAAGAATTAATACTGTAATTCGCTATTTGGTTAATTCGTAATAAGCTGTTGCATTTATTCATGCAATATTCTAGATTTGCAAAATGTCGAATTGAATTATAACTTAGTATAATGGTTGCCATGTGCAACATTAGTTAATAGGGATATTTGAATATGTGTGTATATTTTGTAGGAGTATGTGTAATGATATCAGCACAGGAATATTTGACTTGTTTGTGTATACTTTGTAGGAGTATAATTTGTAATGATATATCAGCACATGAATATGCGGATATCTGTGTTCATTTTGTAGAAGCTAGAGCAATATGCTAATGTCCTTGTGTGTTCATACAGGAAGCTTTCAGGGACCGGAGGAGCTATAGGAGACATAATAGGGAAATAATCTAGTACAGTTTGTCCGGAGTCTCTGAGAGACAAGTAAATGAGAGAATGGAGGCCTAAGTTTGAAGGCAGAGATGGGAACGGAAGTGGATGAAGCGGAAGAGTGAAGGACGAAATTGATGGACTGAACGGATACTGGAGTACCTGTCAAGTGAAAAGAAATAATACAGATGAGTAGAAATACAGGACAGGATAATGATGAAATAGTCCGTCACTTGGTCGAGTGAAAGACGATTGATATGGTTTTTGAATATTGAATTTCATTTGAAAAATTACTGTCTGTTATTGAATGGTATTAAATTGTTGTTTATTTGAATTTTAAGCTATGTTGTATTCAGTACTTTAACTGTAGGCATCGCTGACTAGGGACTCGGAGCTTTGCATTTTTCTATCACTAATTAAGTATTTAACAAAAACGAGCCAGAGTGGGTCTTTTGTAATATCAACATTTTGATCACGGCCCATATATGACAGCATCCGATGATACACACGTGCTATGTGGTTAGTGTCGTAATCAAGCTGTATATCCTCGGTTGGTTCTTGTTGTCCGTTTATTCTCAGCGAAACCTCCTTGACTCCTAATTTATCAAATATCATCTGACTGCGTTCTTGGGAGCCTGATCGATTCTGATTCTGCAGCGCTATAAATATATGACGTGGAGCTGAAACGCCTTGTTTTGATGCCAAGTGCCATGTAAATGTATCAGCAACATTATCCAGTTTGACGTCAGTCGTTGTTGTTAGCCAACTTAGCAATGATTTGCCGCCTGTTTCCATAAATGAGAGCAGCCGCACTTCTCTGGTAATTTATGGGGTCATTACTGGCATCCACAATAATATTTTACTCAAAACAACTTTACCTTCATCAACACCATTAGCATGCCAAATTGCATCATTGTCATCACCCCTCCGCACTAACGCGATTGTGTGTTTAGCTCCATAGATGACTTTTCTGACATTTCTGCAGAATCCAAATATGTGATGGAGAGTAATCGCGCATGAAAAATATCGCTGCTGTCCTTGCAATGCTAATTTTCGTGTTGCAAACCCTAGATTAAAATTACCATTAACTTCTTTTATAATTTCAAATGCAGCTCCGGGTCTAGCTCGGCGTTCTGGATTAGCTGCTTCTTGTTGATTATCAACTGAAGTGTCTCGCGGTGTTAACACTTTAATGTATTGAAGGTGGTCAGCGTTATCAGTAGTATCTTTTGCAAACATCATAGACGGACCAGCCGATCTTGTATAATCATCGGAGTATCTTGCTAGTCCGATTATTGTTGTTGCAGCATCAACTTCACGGTCTATTGATTCAATTTCTTTTCCATCAATGAGATATCTTGCACTTTCAAATAGCGCCATGATGCCATTATTAACAAAACCGACTCGGACATATGGTGGATCATTATGAGTAGCATCGTTTGTTACGAGTTTTCCCTCGATTTCAATAAATGCTTCACATGGCAAAAATTATTTACTGGTATCTTGAACTTGTAGTTCAATTCGCGATCGTAGGTCGGGTTGTATTGCATGATAGGAATAGTATTGATAATCGCGGACGGAATCGTCTTTGCGAACTGGGGCTTCCATGTCAAGAGCGGGATCAGCCTGTTGTTTAAACATTTTATTAACATACTAGTTTTTTCAATTTTGAAACTCTTTGTAATCATCGTCGTTTTTGTTTTCGTTTCAAACCACTTCCTGCTATCGCGTTCATGATAGCGCTATCTGTTACCGGTGAAGCCGTCAATGGCGACGGAGTCACCGAAGCAGCCAACGACGCTAATTTTTCTTCCACTGCGCTATTTATTGCTTTGCTGATTTTTGCAGGCATCACTGTAGTTGATGGCAGTACAAATGGTTGCTTTTTTCGTCGTCGCACCAATGATGCTATTTTATCTTTCGCGGCAGAAAATGCCTTTCCGGCAAGATTTCCAACAGCGCTGATTCCCTTATCACGAATAATATCAATGGCTTTCATTGATAATTGTTTATCTAACGGCGCCATCTTGGGAGCCATTCCTGTAAATAGCCCCGCAATGGTATTGCCGAAACCATCTCCGTAATATGCTCTATAAACAGGCAATCGTGAGTTCACCACGTAGACGCTTACGGGTTTATCATAGTTGTAGTGTATAATCATCTTGTTATAAAACTAGTAGTTTTTCAGTTAGTGATCAATCGCTAAGATCCATATGATTTTCATCATAACCATGGGCGTCTCTGTGATTTTCAACTAATTCAGCAATGAGTTCTCGATATACATTAATGTCCTTGATACCGCCGGCAAATAATCGTCTGCAGATATCAGCTGCTTCATTAATTATTTCAACGGAGTTGTTTCCGGCTCGCTTCGCCCCGATGAGAACTTCTAACCGTGATATATTACTGAGGATGTTACCAGGACAACTAACTAGACCACTACCTGAAATTACTGGCAATTTCTGAGATTTAGAAAATCCCTCCCCACTACTATAATCAGGTGCTCCCTCCAGTTTTTCTAAATCCGTACTTTGTAAATAACTAGAAGGACCATCATCATCTCGATCAGATGGTCCAGGCGAAAGTCCAAGCGAAGCTTGAGATGTAGTTGTTGTTGAGATTCTTCTTGTTTAGCAGGTGAAAAGATATTTTTTTGCAGCTTGTTGTCGCCCCCGCTGCAGTCTTTGTGGTTTTCTTTGTGATTTTTGTTCTTCATATTTATTATACACTGTACTCACCATTTTGACATATTCAATATATGACGTATTATCGCTGTCAACTGTACCTGTTTCAGTTTTAATTTTGTAAAATATATCAGCCCAATGTTGTATACCTCTTACATACTTGTGCTGTTCCGGTTTTAACATTTTTTTCTGTTTTCATACGTCGTAACAACAAGTGCAGGAAACTCTGCATGGTCAGTCTTATCAATTGCTGCTAACCCTTCTTCGTTAAATCGCGCGCGTAATTCATCTACTATTTTATCATTGGTCTTTTTCGGATCAGGTGGGGTTTTTTTGTAACAACGCTGATGTCTTTTCAGTTTCCGCTGCTATCTTTTCAAGCGCATCAAGCAGCGGCGCCTTCTTTGCTCGTTCTTTTTCAGAAATATCTCCGTATATCGCTGCTTCAGTTAACTTTTTCATATCTTTGGTCGCACTTGTTATCGGAGTAAACAGTTGTTCACTTGACACAGAAAAGTCAGTCTGCGCTTGTTGTCGTTGTTGAAGTTTCTCACGAAGTCTGTCTCGAACCGGTATAAACTTTTTAATTGCTGCTAGCCGCTCTCGGGCTAATCAAGTTGTAAGCGATTCACCTACCATATATTGTTTGTGAACTGAGTTTTCAAATGTGAAACTATAACAATTAAAAGCTGAGTTATTAAATAATGTACCATCAAGCTAACGTATCCATCTCGGACAAGGTTAAACTGTACGACGCTATCCGCGAGTGTTTCAGAAACAACATCGCTGGGGGTTTCAGAATTGTAATATCTGAGAACGGCGATGAACGATTTTTGTTAACGACGCGGCAACAACAACAACTACGTGAAAATGGAGGCGTCGCGGTGATTACTTGCTACCACAACCAAATCATCCAGTACGCACATAATTGCATGAGCAAGCCCAAACTGCTGAGTATCCTTTCAGGAGAAAATCCTATGTGAGTGTTACAAAAAATGCTAAAAAAAAAAAAAAAAATTTTACTGAAAATTTACTGAAAGCATTTTTTTATAGTAATGCTCACGTGATTAAGATACTGGTTTTTCCTCGTTTAATATTTTTCTAAGATCACGAACCTTAGAACTAATTTCAGCTCGTTTTTGATACTCTTGGCCGAGCTTTTGACGTATTGCTTCAACGGTGCTAAATAGCGTTATAAATGTATTAATGTCTTTACCGTACAAATAAGCATTGATGGACTTTTGAATTCCTTTCACGAGTCTGTACATCTTAGGTAAAACATAACGACCCTTACTAAACTGATACTCTATGTCTTCATATTCCGAGGCAATCCTGTCACAGTCAAGATCTTTAGATAATATTATCCCTTGATTCTGCAAATTTGAAATTTCAGCAATTATAGAATTTACATCTTTGATATCCATATTTTTATAAAAATATAGATATAATACATTTTACCTCTAATTATTAAAAAAAAAGTAACACTCATTTGGCAATCCCGCTGGTGCCCTATGACGTCAGAGAGACCCAGAGGTTATTTAATTAACTTAATTAAGTACATGTATATGCTGTACTGAAAACCCCATTTGGAAACCCCTTTCGCGTCAAATAACGTGAAAGAGACCCAGAGGTATGTGACGACACGCATCTTTGGAACTCCTTGAGTGCCTTCGCATCCAAGTAAGCCCGAAGTAACCCGAAACATACATCTCCGGCGGGAGGCCTAACGTGGCAAACAACATCTTAGACGCCCAGAAGATATGCTTGGGGGGACACTACATGTACTTAATTAACTTAATTAATGGACGGCACAATGCCATATATATCTCCGCTCGAGTGTTGCGGCAGATTGTAGGCATACATATACTTAATTAACTTAATTAAGGATGGATTATAATTCAATGGAACGATGATGGAATTTGTGATGTAATGATGTGGGACGGCACAATGCCATATATATATCTCCGCTCGAGTGTTGCGGCAGATTGTAGGCATACATATACTTAATTAACTTAATTAAGGATGGATTATAATTCAATGGAACGATGATGTAATGATGTAGGACGGCACAAGACAGCACAAACATGAAACGACGGGGCAGATTTTCTACGGCCAATCCAACCAATCAAAAGCAACCAAACTAAATTAACCCGGTTGCATGATTGACAAAAGACAACCACACGCCCGTGTTAATGGCGTTGGTTAGTTTTGATTGGTCGGATTTGGCTTTCGAAAGCCCCAAGCTTATTACGAGTCAAAACATATATAAGGTGACTAATACAGCAGCGTTGATTCATGGGTGTGTTATTTTATTTCCTTGAATTACTTATTAATGCTGTTTCACAACATTTAAATGAGACAAAATATTTAAATAAAACACTAAACAAAATAATACAGTTGTTAAATAACAGCGAGTATTTTCCTGTTCTAATTCTCTAGACAAAATACATTATCGATTAGATCACAAAGAACTGTATACAGAGGAATTTTAATCACGCCCACCTACTTCAATGAATGGGAAACACTGAGCGAACATAGGTATTGCGCAGGATAATAAAGAACGTCTGTACTAAAAGTGTATTATAGATAGTCTAAATAAATACAACTGTTTAAATCATGCAGTTTTAGCCAAAGCGACAATAAAAGGTTTTAGAAATTGTTAAAAATACAACTCTATACCGAAACTATGTATTATACACCATTACAGTCACGTGGGCGCGCCTAGTCAAGGTATACAGGTAATAGCAGACGGCACAATTCCTTTGACGTCATAATACAAGGAAACTTAGTGAGTAGAGTGTGAGTTGCGGCGGATTTATCCATAAAGGATTTATCTCCCATGAATCATTTCAGGTGTATACGAATTTTATTTTATGACCATTTTTTTAGACAGAGTTAATTTAGTTATATTTTCTGCAACAAATCGTATTGAAGACCTAAAAATGTCAAAGTATCTACTAGCTTTATTTATTGATTGAAATATTTTCTCTTCTTCGGTTTCTAAATCAAACGATTTGACCCCCTAGGGCGTTTTGAGTGCCTACCAGCGTTTTTTTTCAAAGGTTATCGCGCTGCGAGATGTATTGAAGATTCTCAAGACAATTATCAGTCTTCACGCCATTTATGTGATCAATCACAGAGCCATCTTTAATCAATCCGTTATGACATTCAAAAATAATTCTATGACAGAGATATTTTTATTTCTAACACTAAACAGCAAATACCCCAATTATTTAGAAATCCAACCGGTTTTTTTAGACTGCGGTGCCTGACAACACCATCACTGGAGGCTTCGTAATTAACAAGCACTGGATGGGGTCTGGATGGGGTCTGAAATCTTGGCTCATTTGTATAATAATACTACTTATCTAATTTATTATCTGCTTTAATTATAAACCTCTGGATATAATCTTGAGGGGTTTTGATGATTTTGTCATCGTTAGGGTCAATGACGGTATTTTTATTCGTTTGTCATAATAGCGTTTTAGTTCCCTGTATCGTTTGCCGCCGCAACTGAGACATAATTGTGATTTTCCTCTAACGCCCACCCCACATCGGAGGTATGGGAGAAGGCCGAAGGAACCGTTGCGAACGCTTTGTAAATGATACCCACAGAATTCGCTTCTGCATGATTTGTTACACGCGGTTGTTGATCCAATCATAAGCCACTTGCAGTGATTCATTATACTATATTTTTCTATTTAAATACTTGTTTTAATTATAACATGGAGGAGTTCAAGAGATTATCGAAAATTAATTCTGGTAAAATGCTAAATTCATTGATTATACAATGAAAGAATTCCAAAGATTATCGAAAATTAAGCCCTGGAAAAATGCTAAATTCAATCTTGATAAGGAGTTCCAAAGATTATTGAAAATTAAGACCTGGAAAAATACTAAATTCAATCTTGATAAGGAGTTCCAAAGATTATCGAAAATTAAGCCTTGGAAAAATAATAAATTCAATCTCGATAGAGTCTCTGATTCACCAAAACGTCTAATCGGTGATAGAACTATACTGGGTAAAATCAGGGAGTGTTTTAATGAATTCTACCGAGACGGTGCAGTATACTGTTGGTCGACATTTCGAATTATTGATGAAGATGTCAATGTACCCAACATCGATGTTACTATGAACGATGAAAGAGCAGCTGAGATAATTTCACACCTTGGCCCGCCAAGGGGCTGGAAATCCAAGGGTAAATTGCAAAGCAATTCCCATCAGAAGTATCTTTTCAGAATAAAATTCATTATCGAAGTCGAAGGCAAATGGATTATCAGGGATAAATTTGAACCAATCCTCAAGGATAAAAAAACTGTCATTGTGAGTAGAGATTCCAAACCAGGAATTCTAACTGGAATTCACAAACCATACTACGAGAGATCTTATCCTGTAACAGCAATTGTTTATGGGATATATCCGTTAAATGATAAACCCGATATTGCAAAACTAGCTCCTATGAAATATTCTGGTTCACTGAATTGTGTAGCAGCACGGGTAATGGAACACTTCACAAATGCATCCCGAGGAAATAAACTAACTGATCTGCGACGTAGGAAAATAACCGAATGGGAACTGACAGTGAAACAGCACGGTGCAAAGATTTCTGATATAGCTAAATTAGAAGCATCATTAAAATTCCCAATATCAGTAACGACAATAACCGGAGAAGTATTATACGAACCGAAATGTCAATCGCGAGGGGCTCCAATTAAAATTATTCATCATAACAAACACGCGTGGACGGCTGCAGTAACAATATTTCCACGAGATAGAACCGTGAGATATATCCCTAAGGAGTTTGTCGGGGATGTTTTTTATAATGAGCAATTATTCGATGCTATTCACACGCTGTGTAAGGATGATCCTGTGTCAGTGTGGTTACTTAGAAGTGATGAAGATCCCGAAATAGGATTTGATCAATTTGTAAGACCAAATGGTGAATTATATCGCGTTGAAGAATTAGATAACAGAATGAGAAAAATCGCTAGTGATTTTTCACCGGAGAGTTCCCATGAAAAACTATTAACGGATAGTTTTACTATTCCATCAGTGGTAGCTCACTTCGCAAGAGAAAAACACTCATGGCGTCCAACACAAAATGATTTTCTTGAGGACGTTAAATTGAGTTGCGTCGAATTTGGTCATGGAGGACTGTGGAATACGAAATACCATCGTGATGGTATGATTTCAATTGATATATCCGCGTGTTATCCTGGAAGTTTCCTCGGGTATGGAGAATGTAGTAACTATTTTAAACGATTTGGACACCCCACGCATGAAATGACTCGTGTTGCGATTAATGGTCCTTTGTCTGATTTTGATTTAACTGGATTCGCTCGTGTGATATCATTCAAATTCGCTACAGGGTTACATCCGTGTAGTTACCTTTGGCTTGGTAGACATATATCTGAAAAGGCCTGGATGCCAATAGTGTTACTACGATATATGAGTGATTGTGGTACGCTAATATCGTTGATTGTTTCCGAAACTATTATATGCTATCGAGCTCAGAAAGAAGTTTGGCTACCACAACCCGATCTAGATCGTATAATTAGCGAACAGCGAAAACAGTTTTCAGATTTCAATGAAGAACAAATCATGAATTGGTCTAAGAAGTTATTTGAAATTAAAAAAGAACAAGCAAAAGATTTTGGACGAAGAATAATCGGTAAATTTACCCAGGGTGGAAGATACGACAATGCAAAATATTCTTCGCGGTTGATCATAGACATCGCTGAATACGATTTTATTGTAACGGATTTAACGAAACAGGGAAAGCTTGTAAATCGTAAAGACGCTTTCCTATCCGATGGAAGACGATTAGGTACAATTGTTACCTATTGTGATGGATATATTAAACAATATACGCATTTGAGAAGTTCTATGCTAGCTTATGCTTCTATCAATTTATTTTCGATGATAAATAGATTTCCTAATACCGCAGTTAGAGTAGCCACTGATTCCATGTATATCCACGAGAAATACAAATCAGATGTAGCTAAATTCACAGATCCGGAGGCAAATTGGGGACGTTGGAGATTTAAAAAGGAAACGCTACATGAGTATTGTAAATCGGCAGATGTTACCATGGATGAAAAGTACTTAAAGTGTGATGTGATTCAATCAGAATTTTCTAATGCACCACCGGTATCTGATCCAATATGTAGATACAAGACAGTTTATTTAAACGGTTGTGGTGGGTCAGGAAAGACAACTCGTGCAATTGAATTATATCATAGAAACGCTAGCGTTTCAAAATCAAACATGATTGTCCTAACACCAACTCATAGACTCGCCAGAGAGATGAAACAACGAGGGGTAAATGCCTGTACTTATCATAGTTTCTTTCGATGGAAAGGCGATGAATGGACCCCTGATCGAATGGGCGATAAATTCATTCCTGAAATCATAATTTGGGATGAAATATGCACAGTATCGTTGAAAATATTACAAACATTTCTTGAGTGGTTGTTATTGAAAAATACAAAAGTCGTCATGTGCGGTGATCACGGCCAACCACCACCATTTATCGGTGCATCCCCACATGAATGGCTAAAGGGTTTTGTAGACTATTATGAAGAAATTACCACTGATTATAGATCACTTGATGAACAATTACGCGAGTTCAAAGCGCTAATTAGATTACAGCCGGATAAAATCCAATGTGAAATAGCGCGTGAAATAATTTCAGAAACTCCAATGAATGATTTTTGGGAAACGTGGAGACCAAACGATTTGATAATTGCAAGTAGAAAAATAGTCAGAGACATACTTCAGATGAAGTTATTTGAATTGCATAAAGAAAAATCTGCAACACTTCCAGTACCGTTGTGTTATAGGCCTTCGGATACACGAAAACAGAATATAGAAGTTGATATTCCAAGACCAAAATCCGAAGGATTTCAAAGACAGAATTTAGTGTTAAATGATATTGTGCTGGTTGATATCAGCGTCGTTGAAGATGCACTGCGTGATAATAATTCCCCGTGGACGCTAGGTTACGCAGCAACAATACATTCTTCACAGGGATTGACTATATCAGATACAATTGTTTGGATGGTGGATAATCACATCGAATGGTCGAATTTAGTCTATCTTGCAGTATCCAGAGTACGAAGAATAAATCAACTTCGAAGAATTGTTTTCGATGATGACACCACAATGGATGATGCTAGCATCGTTGATGTTAAAATTTTTTGATAAAATACTCTCCGGTTACAAACAACAAGACAAAAAAAACAACGAGAATTTGATATTGATGCTGAATCAATAATCACTTTGAAGAACAACAGAATAATCACTACGCAAGTTGCAATTGTATAATGCGTTGGCAGTATTCGGATAAAGATCCTCGCCAATTTACGGTAGATAGAAAAATTAACAATCTCGGTCATGTCAGAAACAATGTGATGTTGACTTGTCTTGAGTGCAACAGACGCAACGGCGCTAGTTAAGACCATGCGGTGGCAATTGAGTATCATCAGGAATCACTTGTAATTGTTCGCGTGTAAACCCCCGCTGAGGGGCAGTTGAATCCAATTTATAGATTGGAGGTCTACCAGTTGATCGTGTTATAGTAGATATATTGTGTGCAGTAACACTCCAAATAGGATCAGTAGCCCTCTTTCTGCCACCTTCAAGCTCTTCTGGTTCGTATAAATACCTAACAGTGACATTACTACCAAGAATTGGTTCTTTGAAATCTTTTTGTAAAATTCCTTGGATTTCCATTTTTGGTATAGACGCTTTCTTAATCGCGTTGACAGGTTTCATGTTAATTGTTCGAGTAATCTCCTTATTGAGCGCTGTAATCACAGCTGGTAATCTCTTAACCCATTCACGGGATCTTTTATCCTGAATAAACTCCTTCGCGTATTGATATCCAAATAACCGTTCAGCAAGAGTCCGATTAAATCGTTCAACAATTGACTGCCTGATCGCGAAGTAGCACAGTATGCCCTCGTCTGATGGTGACATTGTGATGTTTCATCGCTGATAAAACAGCGCCTTGAAATTCCTTGCCAGGATCAACTTGTAATAGATTTGGTCAGCGTAGTGGGCCTCGTCGATAAATCTTTTCAAATGCAGAAGCAACTTCAGGTGATGATTTTGTTTTTAGCGGCTCTGCTTGTTTGTATCGATTCGCAACGTCAACTACGGTTAGCGCATATTTGTAACCGTTGTCATGTGGTAAAAACAATAAATCAGCTTGATGAACTTCATTGGGTACAGTAACATCAAAATGCGAGAAATTGATTTGTTTAGGACGCGGTAGATAAATTTGCCATATAGCCTGTTTGGATAACCAATTAGCCGCAGTAGCCTTTTTCACTTTTGCGGCGTTAGCGAGTTTATTGATTGCAGCGTTACCCTTCCAGTATCCCCTCGGAGAATAATAAATAGATTCCATATTATTAATTACCAGCGCCCATCATCAATTTGCCTTTCATAGCCGATTTTACCAACCACGAAGCCAATTTTTCTTTCAAAGATTTATCAGGAACAGCATTTAATGCATGAATTAATTTCACATCCGCGAGATGCCTGTGTTGCAGATTGCTGCTTTTATATGCAACATCATGAGCATGACACGCCTTCTCAATAGCGTTTATCGGATACTCGCCGGGTCGGGGCAGATTTTGATCATCAAGTCTGATATCTAATCGTGTTCCGGGGCCACAGTAGCTATATCTTGGAAGGTGCTTTTCTCCGGGGTACTTTGCCCATGGGGTTCCAGGGAGCTTTGCCAATTTGGCTGCGATATCACCTCCTCGTTTTTTCTTAAAACATCTCCGGATTTCATAGAAACAAATCTAAATTTTTTTGTACCACATGTTGCACATTTACCAGTTAGTGCTGATCTGTTATTTTTAGTTGTAATCGTCGTCACATCATTTGTGTTAGTACGCGTTTTACACTTCACACAATATAGATCCATAATTTATGTATAGAGATATGGATATAATTGATTTTTCAGCGACTAAAACAAGAGAACCAGTTAAGCATCATGCAGTGCTACCAAACTCTATCTCCGCAATTATAATCGGGCCATCTGGATCCGGCAAGACGCAATTGCTGCTCAATTTAATAGTGAGATGGATGAAGTGGGATAAGTTGTATTTAGTTGCTCCTAGCGTAGATGATCAACGATGCTATGAAGTGTTAAAGGATTTTAACGAGAATGCATCAGAAATTAAGGGTGAGAACGCCATTGATTTTATAACTGATATTGACGAGGCACCATCCGTGGATGACCTTGATGGGAGCATTAACAATTTAGTCGTATACGACGATGTGATGTTAGACAATCAACAAAACACAGCTAGAATATTTTCCTGAGGCAGGCATAAAAACACCGATGTGATATATGTCACTCAACGCTACACTCAGATTCCAAAAGTGATCAGAGATAACTGTAATATTCTTGCTGTGTTTAACAGCGTTGATACACATACGCTACGAAATATTTGGCAGACATGGTGCTCTGATATGGACTTCAATCAATTTAAAAATTTCTTTAGTAACGCTCAGTCGACTCCGCACGGATTTATAACAATAAATTTACATGATCCTCGGACACGATATCGTATCGGACTCTATCAAATATTCGGTTGAAATCATTTATTATTTTTTGTTAACTTGCAGCAGCAGCGAGGGTGTGATGACCACATCGTTGCGACCAAAATTGATTGAAAAATCGTAAAGTCTCCGTTTGATAAATGGAGACTTATTTTTTGGGGTTAAAATATGAGATTTCGTAGAAAGGCTCTATTTTCCGTTTTGAGGATTCAATCAATTTTTTTCCTGAAAAGGGTGGTCTGTTCACCCTCTCTGCTGCTAACTGTTAGGAGATCGTGTGTTATATTTTGACACGGACAGTTGCATCTACATTCACCGATCGAACTAGTGAAACCCTGCCATCGAAGGAGACCGTTTAGGAGCCTAGACCGATGAACATCCCAATGACAAGATTCTATGTTTTGCAAGTGGCGGTCCTAATTATTACGGCTATGAATACTGAAACCCCCAAGGAGAAATGCACACCGAATATAAAGTGAAAGGATTGACTCTCAATAATCGCACCAGTCGAGTGGTGAACTTTAACGTCCTACAAGAAGCCTTACAGTTGGAACAAGATGAAACTTTTAAAATGACCACCCACGAACCGCACAAGATTGACCGTTTACCCACACACCAAATCGTCAGCCGACCTTTGGAAAAAGTCCATCAAATCGTGTACCAGAAGATAGTACGACTTTCCAATCACTTCACTTTGCCGTACGGTCACGTTGAGACTGGACAGCATATAAAAAGGGACATTGTCCAAGACCAATAGTTCATTTGTAACTACAACGACCAAGCGAAAGAAGATGAATCCATTTAAACAGGCATCATTCAAATTTGGGAATTCTCAAGTGGAGTGCGATGTTAAACCTTGCCATTGCAGCGGTGCCAGACGCTGCGACTTTAGCGATTCAGCATGACATCGTGGGAACTTTGCTATGACTACTACCCCTATATCTACGATGGAAATTGATGCTGTACGTGTTAAACGTGAGGGATGCGAAAGCGGTGCCACACCTTATCGTGGACTCCTAGGAATTTCACCATACATGCATCGAACTGAAGTGAGGAGAGTCAAATATTCGTTCCCTACGAGCTTGCCTGAATATTGTCACTTAAAAGTCGATTCCAAACCTTCAAAGATAATGGCCAAAATATCTGCCTGGACCAACTCCTGAAGAATTAGCCAGGGCCGGATTTTTCTACTTGGGCGAAGGGGATAAAGTCAAGTGTTTCAGTTGTGGTGTGTCAATTTACGAGTGGGAACAGGAAGATTCCGCTTACCTGGAACATGCTCGATGGTCTCCGAATTGTCAATATCTACCCTTTGTGGGACCTAGTGATTGAAAGTGACAATACTATACCATGTCGTTTAACAAACCAGTTTGGCTTAGAGACAAACCTATTCCAGTATATAAACCCTCTCTAAAACATAATATTCAAGGATTACCACACGAATTGCAAGAGAAGATGTACAAGGACGTTTGGCAGGGACTTGCTGAAGAAAAATCTCAATGGGTGACTGTAGAACTTTTGTGTCGTGAAATTCACAAGAGTAAAGTAACAAAAATTAACCAACGTGTCAGATTTCTCTGGATCAAGTCTACCTTCCACAGATTCGAATTTAGTTCGTTTACATCTGAAGATTTTTTAATCATTCTTGACCGTTACCCTGAATGGCAGTGGTCTGAAATTACACGTTATATTAATCACTTTCGCTTTTGGAGAAGATTTTAAATAATTCTGTGCAGAATATACACTTATGGTCTTCGACAGAAAAAAGTATAAAATAGCACTATCATGCCACAACCTATCACTTGTGATCAAACAGATTCCGTGGAAGGATATCAATGAGAATATTCACACGGTGAAGGATTACGAACACTTATTACAAGAGCTGTTTCCCATTCATTGGGGTCGACGTGTAGTGTGTGTTTTAGTTACTTGCTTTCTGGGATTTCATTTACCTGTTTCATTGTGGACACTTTACGAACACTACCTACTAAAAAGACAGTATGGTGACTCCTTTAAATGTCCACGAGAGACTCATTCTGTTAAGAGCCTTACGTTTTTATCTGGATACGTCTCGACCTCTACAGGAAAAAAAGATTCGTCAACTTTTACGAACGGAAGTGGTGTACAAAGATGTCTGTGTAGCTTGTGATTTACATCCTCATTGTACGTGACTGGAAAAGTTGGGGTTTTGAGACTTGGACAAAAGAAGCATCCCATTATGCTCAAGCGTTGTGTTCGTAAAATTCATCGTCGAGTGAAAAAAGTCACTTTTAAAACTGTGTTACTGACATCGCCAGAATAAGAATCTGTCACCGAGGACAATCACTCTGTTCAAGACAGGACTGTCATGGACATTCCCCCAGAAAGACCCTTCCGAGAGGACATCTATGTAACTGTACCCAATGTAGAGACTATAAGAACATTACACACTACCTCTAGGACACCTTGGTTACCCAAACAATGTTGTACAGTGACTTGTTTATATGCCACTTTGATCGTTACCCTGTGTATTTTATTCTGTTTGTACTTATCCATTTGGCTTTTATATATTTTTGTCTTTCGTGTTGTTCCAATTTCAACATGCATTGAAATAAACATGTCTTGAAAAAAGTATAAAAACCTCTTGTCTTGTCTGTTTTTGTGTTAATAGTATCATACCCTACACTACTATGGCTAATTCTGCTATTTCTACTCCTTCCTCCTCGACATTCAAAGTCATTGATGAACACTTAGATCAGGCTTGTTGGGAAGCCTTGTATCTTCGACATCCTTTTAACATGTTAATTGCTGGATCGAGCGGTTCAGGCAAAACCGAATTTGTCAAACGTCATTTAATCGATCGTTCACCTCAATGCATCGTGTGGTATTACAAAGAGTGGCAATCGGCATACAGTCTCTTGCATGAAAGTCAAGTTGATTCAATTGTGTTTGTGGAAGGTATTCCTAGTGAAGACGATGGGATCGTGTCTGACCCAGGTCAAACTCATTTGGTCATTTTTGACCACATGTTAGGAGAAGACGAAGAAGAAATTAAACTGTGGTTTACGCGTAAAGGGCATCATCGTAATGCCAGTGTAATTTACATTACACAAAATTTATTTAAACAAAGTAAAGCCCATCGTACCATTAGTCTCAGTGCTCATTACGTGGTCTTATTTAAAAGTCCTCGAGATAAATCGCAAGTGCAAGTCTTAGCCAAACAGTTAGGAACACCTTGGCTGATTCATGTGTACGATGATGCCACTCAAACTCCACACGCCTATTTACTCGTGGATTTAAAACCCACCACTCCCGATTATTTGCGATTTCGTACCGATTTGTTTCACGACTGGTGCCAAGATGGAGTACCTGTCATGTACAACTAAAAAATCTATAAAAACCTCGGTCACTTTGACCTTTTCTCATATATCGTCAACAAGACGTCCCTTCAGTCTCATCTTCCCATCAAATGAAGTATGACCTTGTACGGTATCGGTCGCGAAAAAAATCCGCAAATACGTGCTTACGTCTTAGAAGCCAGTCCCAAAGAAGTCTTACAATGGTTTACGGTGACAGCACGTCAATTACTGCAAGGCATCATTCACATTCCACATCAAACCAAACGCTTTTTTGACAGAAAAAGTAGCCTTGACTCAACTGGCTGATCCTCGCTTCGACACTCAAACCAAAAAGCAAATCATTTTGAAACCTGGACGTAGCGGTTCTCTAGGAGGTGTTATCATTCGTTCCCTTTTAAAATGGAATCCCTATGTTCCCAAAGATTACCCCAAGAAAAAAAGCCAAATGAACCCTTAAGAAAAAGAACAATGGTTCCAAGACCAAAAACAGAAAAAAAAAGTCCACAAAAAAGAGCTGTCACCCACAAAAGAGGCACGTCGGCCATGACGCAACTTCACCTTCGTAAACCATGACCTGCAGCACCAGTGGCCGCGTTTCCAGTAGCCTCAGGTGCTTCCACTTCTCCGTTGCGGGTGATGCCAGCCAAATCCAATTTGACAACCGTTCTTCCTAATTTGATGAAACATTGGAAATCTGTGTCTCCCAAAACGTCTCCTCCACCGGTAACACCCTTTTCCTCATTAGCGGCAGTATCAGCTGCTCACAAAGTACCTGCCCCCAAAGTCAAAGTCCAAGAAA
Organism: Unio delphinus; assembly: GCA_029339505.1. Classification (NCBI taxonomy): domain Eukaryota; kingdom Metazoa; phylum Mollusca; class Bivalvia; order Unionida; family Unionidae; genus Unio; species Unio delphinus. Next base: position 15,018,637 of record JAQISU010000010.1, read on the forward strand.
GATCTGGCATGTTAAAGAGTTTACTGGATTTGTCCAAACAAGAACTGTCCCGATTAAGTCCATTGAAAACCCCTTCACGACGTGTGTTACCTGTCATGAAGTTGATACGACGGAAAGATAATCAGTGTCGTCGCATTCCAGTATACAAAATGACTTGACAACGTGAATCAGTATTTTCTGTGCCACTGCTGAACACCCAATGATGTCTCCTCAAAAACGTGCACAGCACAACCCTCGACGTTCTGCTGTTCAAAAAAGAAAAGGAAAAAGACAATCTCGTTATCCTACAAAACGCTTAAAAACCAAACATCGACGTCATACCCTCAAAAGACGCAGTCGATTAAAGAAAAAGAAGAGTCACCAAAAAGAAGGTTACTTTGGTAATTTTGGGAAACACATCGTTACCTTTTTGACGAAGCGCTAGTTCCCAAAAAAAGTAGATAAAGAGAGTGTGTACCAAGTCTTTGACGTTAGTGGTATTGTGGAACTAACAGGCAAAGATGTCACCTCGCAGAAAACATTCTTATTCACCCCACAAAGGAAAGAAAAGGAAAGGACTACCTCCACGTTTAGCCAAACATCGACACGTTCTTCGTCAAATGACTCAAAAGAAAATATCCGTCCGTCACAAGAAAAAGATGTTGGTGCAACGCGGATGATTTTTTATTTTTAAAGAAGTGCTACCAGTTATAAAACAAGTGATGGCACAACAAAAAAGATAAAAGGATGTGTGTTCCAAGTCTTTGACGTCAGTGGTATTGTGGAAAGAACAACCAAATATGTCACCTCGCAAAAATACGACTCAAGAACCAAAGTAAATGAATTTATGCCGTATTACAAACTAAATACACCAGTGCAGATTCATCGTTACATAACAACAACATTATTAATGTGAACATAACTCTGCCCATCTAAATTTCAATTTTTTTAGTCGCGCGCTAGACATCACTTTCGACCAAAATAAGTTTTGGAGAAGATATCGAACTTTCTTTAAATTTATTTATTACCACTGAGAATCAATGATTATCCAAATGGGTCGATCTGAGGGCATTAGTAAGTTTTGTCTTTGGGCATATGGCTAATTTCAGCAATACAGTTTGATACTGTATAATGGTTTTTATAAATCACTATAGCTTTGAGAATGCTTGCTGACCACTTCCTGGAGGTTTACACGTATTTCTTTTCTCCATTCGCTTTTTCATGTTTACGGTTGGAAACAGTATTTTCTTTTCGAGATATCGTAGTAAATATAGACGTGTCTAACCTAAAGCGCAATTCGCCTCTCTTTGATATTTGTTGTAATCTGATTGATTAATATGGTTTGAGCAACACACAGCGCATTCTTCTCACATTCAGGTGTTGGACACTCTTCATTACTAACCCCCCATAGTCTCAATTCCTGAAGTATTCCCAGGGAACAAGAGCCATTGCCAAGTTTCATGCATTCATAAATTTGCTTTAAAACCCAATTTGTATCGGTACTCAAATCTACTCAACTAGTGTGTCTATATATACGTCATACCCACTTCCTATGATGCATGTATGGAGTATCGGCTGATGTTTGTTGTCATAGTATTCCCAGGATTGAACTTGTCGAGTTATCAGTAACTCTACTTACAGGTGTTGGACTCACAAACCTACAAGCTCACCCAAGATTCTCTTCCTGAGGTATTCCTATGGAATAAATTCAAAGCTAGGCTTTGGTGTGTGCTGTGATAGGATATGCCCCCGTTATGCCAAAGATTATTTATATGTACAATAAAGTGTCGTTTGAACCTGTGTATTGTGTTATATAAACATGCGCTTTATATTGCATTGGTTGTATCGTAAGTCATGTTTCTGTTTAGACATATAATAGTCAAAAAAAGTTGACCAACCGCTCCGCAGGCCAAGTGGTTAGAGTGTATGCCGCAGATGTGGGAGGTAGCGAGTTCGAACCCCGGCCAAGTCTTAAAAAATATTTATTTTCAAAAATGGTACTAACAGCTGCCTTGCTTGGCGCTCAGCATTAAGAGGTTATTGATAGGAGTGGTTGGCCTATTGACATGGTGTGATATGGTGCTATATGTCTGCGGCATGATCTCCATGTGCTAGACAGCACTATAAACTGTCACACTGCATGAAAAAATTGATTGTTAAAGCTACGTTAAAAATTGTTTGTTTGATTAGGATTGTTTTTAACGTAGCAGCATTAAATAAATTTATTTATATCACTACGATGTCTGCAGTGAGGCAGTTTATAATGATGTCTAGCACAGAAGCATCATGCCGCAGCATGATGTCCCACCCACTCACATTATCCTGACACCAGGCTGACCAGTCCTAGCACTAACTTCTTAATGCTGAGCGCCAAGTGAGGGAGCTGTTAATGCCATTTTTGTAAGTCTTTGGTATGACTCGGCGGGGATCGAAACCACGACCTCCCTCTTCCGTGGCGGAAGCTCTAACCACTAGGCCACCAGATCGGTTACGTTAAAAATCTAAATCACACACATACACACACAAAAGTAGTCCATCAGATAAGGCTAAACTACAAAGGACTAAAACAAAAATCAGTACGCCATCAGACAAGTCTAAACTACAAAGGGATAAAACAATAGTATATTTAATTGTATCGGCTCGAAATGGCGCAGTTCTGAATTTTTGATTACATGCCTCAACCTTTCTTTTCCATATGGAAATATTGAAACAGACCTCGGTCTGACCTATTACTGATAACGACGTCTGATTGCTGATAATGATGAGATACAGTGAAGTTAGGTCTATATTCTATCATTATGGATCTTTGTTGTAGAAAGATAGAGAAGCGGAGTGCACTGGTCATATGGTACACACTGCATTTGCAAAAGCCTTATATGTTAACTTACGAGTTGACGGAGACTGATAGAAAAAAATACATGCACGAGGTTTCGAACACCTACATAGTCATTTAACTCCACTAGATGCTCCAGGAAGTCAGAACCTTACATATTGGTTGAGTTCTGCATCAACATTGAAACCATTATCTCAGGAAAATATTATCCCATTACACTGTGAAATATCTTTCAAAAACATACGTGGCATTTAGTTAACCGTTCTCATCAGAGATCTTGTCTTCTTCTCTTGTCCTGTCACAGAGACAATCTAATCTCACGCAATACCCAATTAATCATCTTTAAACTACATACTCCTTTCTCACTGTTTATTGAAAGGGACCTTTTAAATTTGATCTCTTCTATGGATTCTACTAAAATAAGTTGATACACTAGGTGTAAATGTTGCTGAAGAAATAACGCATGGCTAGAATAGTGTTAGAGCTAAGAATCCTTGTCTTATGCCATGGCCTGGGTGAACATAGATTATCCAGTATTGAAAACCGTAACTGATTCGTGAATTCAATTGTTTATGCTGGTGTCTGATGTCACCATGTTACAAGTATGATGCGATTTAACCTTCATTACTTAGAAATATACACGAATTTGATGTCGATCAGTTCCCATTTTTGAACGAAATTTCTAACACTTCTCATATAAAAAAGTAAATATAAGTTAGTAGTAAATATTGGTTTAAGTTTAGTTTGTGGTTTTTGTAGTGCAAGAGTCCAGGATGCAAAGAATTTTGACTCGCAGTAGAAACGTAGAAGAACGTAATTACTTTATGCTTTCAACATTACAATACAAGAGATTATACAAAATCGCTGTATTATATATATATATATATATATATATATATATATATATATATATATATATATATATATATATATATATATATATATATTAAAATGCATTTTCTGGCTCGAATTTTCAAAACTTTACTTCAAAATACTTTTCACAATACCAATAGCAAAGGTAAACATAGAATACGTTTTAATGTAGAAAACATGGATATGGTGCATGTACAATAAAATCGGTATCAATAGTCGTATGTCATGAAACCGCCAGAAACACTGGATGATTTTAATTTTGTAAACAACTTTTTTGTCTTACAGAAATAGTTAAAACTGGATGGACAATCAAATTGTGCTTGAAAAACATTAGGTGTTAATAACACGCGATTGAATATTCTTACGTTTTGCAGACATGCAGGTTCAGATGATATATACGGTATAGGTTCCTACGTTTTGTATCAAGTATGTGTTCATACTTAAGTTTCATATGTGCTCATACTTAAGAATTTCATATTTAAGTGCACACTCGAAGACGAGAAATAAATCTAAAAGATTTTGGGAATAAAACAATTCCTGATAATCCCTAGTAAATCAGAGCCTTTTTCCAGATAGCATAAAGGAAACTAGAAACAAATTATAGCATTCAGTGACACTGATGAGTTTAGCGAATAATACTTAAATACACGGCAATCAAATGGATGTGGTTAACATAGATAACGCGTCCAATATAAATCAACGTTATAGTGAGATATCAGCATACTAAAACACTAATATGGACGGAGACGAGGTAAGATATTTTAGTTTACAACACATAGTCTCCATTTTAAAGGGAGTTTATTCAATTGCATAATAGATACAAGAAATAAAACGCAATGTATTAATAGCACATGTATTTCAACTGGAAGTGTAATGCATTAATAGTACATGTATTTCAATAATATAATATGCATTTCAACGTTAAGCTTAGTACGTTAATTTCACATGTATTTCAACTGTAAGCGTAGTGCGTTAATTTCACATGCATTTCAACTGTAAGCGTAGTGCGTTAATTACACATGCATTTCAACTGTAAGCGTAGTGCGTTAATTACACATGCATTTCAACTGTAAGCGTAGTGCGTTAATTTCACATGCATTTCAACTGTAAGCGTAGTGCGTTAATTACACATGCATTTCAACTGTAAGCGTAGTGCGTTAATTACACATGCATTTTAACCGTAACAGTAATGCATTAAATAGCACATGTATTTCAACTAAAAGCATAATGCATTACAGTACATGTATTTCAAATTTAAACTTACTGCAGTAATAGCACATGTGTTGTAATTATAAGCGTAGTGCAATTAAAGTACATGAATTTTAACTGTAAGATTAATGCACTTATATCACATTTATTTCAAATATAATCGTAATGCGAAAAAATAATAATAATAATAATAATAATAATAATAATAATAATAATAATAATAATAATAATAATGAGGGCTTTCTAAAGCGACTAATCTTTAGAAGCTCTAGGCGCTTTACAGCATATATAATAATCGGACTACGAAAAACAAAGCACCATGAAATTAAAAAACATAAAACGTGCTGAAAATATTTAAGGTACGCAACATTTTTTTAGGTCTTTCAGTTTGTTCTTGCAGTCGAAAAAGGTGAGTTTTAAGAGTACTCTTGAAAGGGATCACTGTGTCTTTGTGTCTAATTTCAATGGGCAATTCATTCCATGTTGCTGGACCCTGGTATGCAAAAGAACGTTGTCCATATGACTACATAGCGGAAATAATGAGTATACGATTGTCAGAAAAGGATCGTAAGTATCTTGCTGGTGTGTACATACGGGTGATGCCAGATAGGTATGTTGGACTGAAGTCAGACAGTGAAACATTGCACAGAGAACAAATTTTGTGTTTGTTTCTGGATCGAATGGATAGCCAGTGTAGGGTACAGAGCAGTTGGGAAGTGTGCTCTGATCGTGGTACTCTAAAGATGATCCCAGCAGCTGTGTTTGGAATTGTTTGAAGTTTCTGAAGGAGATATTGAGACGAACCCAACATAACTGAGTTACAATAGTCCAGTCTTTCCACAATTGATTTAGTGCCATCAGCTGAAAGATCTTTGCAAATATAGCTGACCGCAACTCAGCTCAAGATATGCAGCCTTGCATATGTTCATGACATGTTGGTGCATTTTGAGAGTACTGTTTAGAGTAACACCTAGGTTCCGTACTGACTGTGTGAATTTAATGTTGGTGATACTGATATTTTTTTTTTGAGGTAAAGGATGTGAATGAGAAAGTCTTTGCTTTGTGATCAGAATGTCCTTAGTTTTATCATCGTTCGTCTGCAGCTTGTTACATGTCATCCATGATTTCACATAAGAAATGCTCCTCTCTACTCTTTGGATGGTAGCATCAAATTCAGTTGGGTGGCTAGACTTGTATATTTGGGTGTCATCAGCGTACAACTGGTGAGACACTGGGTGATGATCTATAACACCTGAGTGCCGCTGAGTGTATAGAATGAATAGAACAGGTCCAATAACAGACACCTGTGGACCACCACAACATAACTCAAGTGGGCTGGAGTATATATATTTCAACTGTAAAAGTAATGAGTTAATATCACATCTATTTCAGCTGGAACTTTATTGCATTAATGGTACATGCACATCAACTGTAAATGTAGTGCATTAATAGCACGTGTATTTCTACTTTAAGCGTAGTGTATTAATATCACATGTATTTCTAACACCTCTCTATGCTTTAGATGGTGAAACCATCTTCATTTGGACAGCTGGATTTATGCATTTGAGTGTCGCATCCACTTATATACATATCTCCAACTGCACAAGCGGATGTACGAAATTATAATTCAATTGAGGCTGAAATTTGAATTGGTAAACAAAGTCATTATTCACTGACTAATCGGTCATGCGTAATCGTGTCATATCTTTCTACATAATACATTATGTAAAATCAATTGCCAGTAGCTTCTCGTGGGTCGGTGGTTTTTTTCTGGGGGGATTTCCCGGGTTCTTCCTCTACCAATATATACTGGCCGCCATGTATAGCCTATCGTGTGCTGAAAATGGCGTTTAACCCTACAAAAACAATAACAACATTCCCGAAGTAGAATATTATATTAACATCCAACCTTACAGGATAAATTAGTGGGATAAAGATAAACAGAACTCATCGAATTCTGACAATGGCGCTGCTCTTGGGTCTTTAGAGAAATATTCAAGCTCGAAATGTCTCTGGCACAAAGTGGTGTGTTGAGTTAGCATCAAGCCATCTCTCTTTAATTTGATTGCTCATACAGCTCGCCTTTTAGATTCCTTTAGAAATGTGAGAAACAAAAAATAATCTTCTGTCTGGAACTTCTGTTATTTACACATCTTTTTTGGAGGGGAAGGGGGTGGCGGGCACCAGACAGATCCCCGCTCCCATTTTCGAAAACAAAGGAACAAAATTTTCAAGCGTTGGTATGTTACTCCAGATATATAGTTTGGTGGGTTTTTTTAATATATTTTTTCTCACCTTTCTAAAATTTCCGTTTATGTAGTTAAACTGTGATGGGGTATTGTATCCTTAGTGTTTCTATAGGGTTGATCATTGGAGTAGGTTTTATTCATCTAATCTCAACAGAGGCGTAGCGATGATATTTTGCGCCCGGGGACGAACTATAAAATTGGTGCCCCAGCGATCTTGTGACCGATTTATTACCCTTGTTTACTTATTATAATGTAACGTTGTAAGCCTCATTTTGGCGCCCCTGTACCTTGGCGCCCGGGGACATATGTATCCCCCTGCCCCCACCTCGCTACGCCTCTGAATCTCAAAATTCTTTCCCTAGTTCATTGTGTCGACCTTGGCTAGAGGTCACCTGTACTCCATGAATGATATTGATGTCGGTGCTATATGTATGTGATATATAAGATTTTTTTCACAATTTTTTTTATATTCATTTATTTGATTTCTAATTTTGAAAGAAGTACGATGTACTATCTTTGTGTAGGGAAAAAAAGAAACTTTTGTTTTTACGGCTTGTATTTTTTCCGTGTCGTTCATCGCATTGTCTATTTATTTCATAATGAGTTCGACCGTGCTCAAGTGGGGATCCATACATTTTTTTAAATTTAAATTGTACTTCTCCATACTCGAGTCTTTTTTAATTTATTAGTCCTTTTAAAGATTTCCTAAATTGTTTAAGGTACCCTTTCATATGGGTTCTCTGTGCAATTCTGGAGCTGCCCAGCGATGGTATAGAAGAAGAATAAAGTATTCAATATGTTCATTATTTTTGTTTTTCTTCCTAAAAGATTAATTTGCAAGGCATATTTAGAGACACTTAACTTGTATACACAACATTTTAGAGCTGCGTATTGAACCATCTTGTTTCTACTTGACACTTCGCTGCACAATCTGAATATGACTTGTATACGTTAATCGTCTCAAATGACGTCACATCCTGTGTATTGGAAGGGAGCTAACAAATTCGCGGCAGGGTCTTTCCGTGCGATCTCGCAAAACAGGACAGTATTCTTTTATAAAATTGAAGTGCAAATACATAAGATGCAAATAAGCAAATAGTTGGGATAGATTAAATACACAAACTACTAAATATCCTTATATTTACATTAAAATTATGAAGGTCTGGGTTTTCGTCCCCTTTAAGCCTAATGCATTATTAGTAAATTTATTTCAACTGTAATCTTATTGCATTATTAGTGCATGTATTTACTGACAAATATTCTGCACATCGATCTGAACCATTAAATTCATCATCTCGTTTTTCTGCTTACAACAGAGAATGTTAGATACAATGTCATAATGTTACACTGGTTAGTAAAATAGAGTTGCTCAAAGCGACAGACAATTTACTGACCGAAAAGAATTTGACATTCTACTCAACAAAACAAATTGACACTTTACGGACCCAAATGAATTTCTATTAGTCTAAAATAAGACGGTACTCTTCTTTGCGACTATTGGGATATCTCTAATATTTTTAGGGATAGCAAGCTTTTCCAATCGGCCGATGTAGCGGACATATTGATGTAAAATCGGCACCATTTTCCATAAAGACCAATTAGATAAAGTCTATTGGTAAAAAATCCCGTCATTATAGCCATCTATTTAGAAAGGCTAGAGTAGCGATAACAAGATTTCAAAGATGATAATGGTGGCAGCCATATCGGTTACAGGATTAACACCATTTTCGCTTACATAATACATGATTTTATAAGGGGGACTTTTAGATGCAAATCCAGTGTCGATATAAAATGTTGGAATAGCAATAAGAATTTCAAGATGGCAACCATGATCGCGATATTGGATGTCGGATCGGAACCATTTTTAATTAGGTCCAATTAGATATAATACCAGGTTGTCTTGTACAATAGGGCATGTAAAAGGGCAAGTCTGTATGGTGTTCAGTTATAGAGTGTTTGCAAAAGAATATTTTAATTTGGCTATCATCTGAAATTATTGAATTCAGATTTACACCATTTTCAATCAGAAATATCTAAACATCATTGGGAATCTTTGATGAAACCCCATGTTGATAGGTCCATCCAGTCAGAAAGAGTTTCGATAAAAATGTGTTAAGATGCCAGCCATGGCTGCATTTGGTTGTTTGGATTGGAACGGTTTTCATTTTAAACCAACTAGTTATTTATTATTCGAAGTTGTTTAATGACAAACCCATATTGATATGATCATCTATTTAAAAGAAGTTGCCATAACAAGATACGGGCTATAAACATGAATTTCATTAGAACCGACCATCATAAAATGTGTTCTAGGGATGACCCCATGTCGTTGTGACTTTCAATTCTGATTTTAAAAAAGATTCTGAAGGTGGCTGCTCTGGTAGCCATAATAAATGGCAGAGCAGAACTGTTTAAATTCAGAAATACTAGACATATACAGAAGATTATCTCTCATTACGTAATAAAGGATATTTAGATGACTGACACGTACAGGATATCACTGATATCTTGAATACAACTTTCACAAGTATTTAAAGAAACGCCACGTTCAGTGGCGCGACGATAATAACAAAATGGAAGAAGCCCAGGCGAGATTCCGCAATTATTGCTCAGCAATAGATACATTATTTTCGCTTGAATCAATGGTTCAGAAATACCTTTATATAAAATGGAGGTAGGCTTTTTTGTCAACTTTCCAATGCTATTCACTCTGTTGATCACGTAAAGTTACTGACTTGCTTGGTCGAGAAAGGTAACTGTGGGAAGCTGTTTAATGTTCCAGAAGTTCTAAGGAGATTTGTTTGTGACAAAACACGGCTGATATCACCATCCATTCAGCATGAGAAACATAAACCACATTTTTCAAGATGGTCGCTTTTGCCGCCATACTGGATGCGTGAGGGGCACAATTAGCATTTAATATTAACTAGACCGTATGATGACTGATGTATAAAGATTGATGGCATTCATCCAAGCGGTTTAGGAGGAAATACTATAACACACGTGCTAACGGTGGATCCCATTAGATCCATAGAGTCCATGATACAAGAGTTAACAAACAGCTTCACTGTGTGGCCATGTGAATGTAAAGCACTTGTAAGAGTGAATTTCTTGCCGATTCTTGAGACCAGTCTAACTTGTGTGAGTATACATTCGAAATAATTCTACTTGTATTCACTGTACTTTGATTGCAGTAGATGAAAGTAAATAGCATGTATGCAAATAAGATAAAAATGTCAACAGGTACTTGAAGACTTATTTATTTCAGCACGTAAGAACGTAAACACTACTCATTATTGTTAAGTTAAGGCGTTTGTTTATGAATATACTCTATACGTCAAAGCCGACTTTACATACGCACGACTTTTTTTTTTTTATAAAGGTATCAAGTGCTCTCACTGGAAGGACGCCTGGGCAAGGGTACGGACATTCGGTAAAGTTTCAAGAGACTGAAGAATATGGATGCTTTTCTCTGAAGCCCAGGTATATATATATATATATATATATATATATATATATATATATATATATATATATATATATATATATATATATATACGAAAGCAATGTTAAGAAATAATACATATTCAGGTTCTTTCGGCAATTTTGAGAATGTAAGTTGTTATTTACGCTTCTTTTCTCACAAAATCTGGTTCTTATTTATACGATTATCAATTGCGAGACTGCTGAACAAAATCAGTTAAATCTTGTTTAAATCTGCATTTTATTTCTTTTTTTCTTTAATCGCATACTACCGATATAACAGTAACAGTTTTCTTGGATGCGATATGTGACAACATGCTTTATGCAAGATTCGAAAATGTGATATAGCTGTTACCAAGTAATGTAGTCGAAAGTTATACGGTTTGTTCAATTGTCCATCTTTCAATGTCAAATGAACATAAATAACGCATTTGTATATAATACCTGTAAATATACGATCTGCACCCGAAATAAGAAGGAATATGCTGCACCTGCGTATATATAGAACGAGTATGTCCGTAGTCTTTTCTTTTCACGATATTTATCGATAATGTATTTTGACTGGCATGAAAGAATTATTTTGAAGTCCTCAAAACATCCACTTTAATTTAAATGATATTGCGCAGCTTTTTCATTTAAAAGAACATCTTTGGCGATATTTGTCTTTTTATAATGTCTTCAAGCATTCCTAGTAATTTTCGTAATCGAGCAAAGTCCGAGGGATGTGGTCATAATTCTAATAAAATTATTTTCAGATATCTTCAACGCTTCAACATTATCGGGTGGCACGTGTTTTGGCAATGTGTTTTTAACTTTTTCGAGGGTTTTGCAGTGAACGGAATAATAAACGTTATTATTCCAGCACTGGAGAAAAGATACGCCCTGTCAAGCTCCCGGTCTGGACTCATCGCCAGCAGCAATTACTTTGGTGCCTTTTTGTGTTATTTCTTCATAGGATATTTTGGGGAACAGAGACATAAGCCAAAGATTCTGGCAACCGGTATACTTCTGATGTCAGTTGGATGTTTGATATTCACTCTTCCACATTTTATTGGCGACAAATATGAGTATACTGTTTCCGATAAGGATGATTCTCGTTGATATTCACCTGTAAAAAGTCCTTCTTCTTTAAATCATGTCATTTCTAAGGTTTTCCATCTTCCGTGTATCGTAGGGTCAATGTCGAAACATGCACTGGTTGCATCCAGTGATGTTGCAGGATTTTGTTAATATCAAACTAGAGCACAAATTCTTGTCTATACAAATTCTCTTTTCATTAAACGTGATATTTTACCTTCCATTGTTGTAAATATCCACTTTGAGACGCATGTTTTGTATCCCATCTCCTAACTGAACCAAAATGTAATATGGGAATCGCTGTCTACCTTAATTGCAAACAATATATGTTAAAGATGGACTTATCCTACCTAATAGTCTAAATAATCAACATCCAATAAGTATTATTCTTTTGAAAGTAGATATGTTGCTGTATAATTGAGGTACAAGACTTTATTCTCCTTCAAAAGTAGCCTGTACTGCGTATAAACGAGTTATTATTATTATTTCAAAAGAAGCTATCGTTTACGATGAACAATGAAGCAATATTTTTACTTTTCAATCCTGTTTGATAATTCAAGAACAAGTCTATAATACCAAGATAGATCCTCAACAAACAAGAATAATCAAAATTAAAATAATTATACAAGCAACACTGTATTTTTATATCTGTATATCTGAATAAAGCTGTAAACTTGAAAGACATACATTAATATTGGAAACAAATTATGTCCATTTTAGAAAATGAAGTTACGGAAAAAATAAAATGGTTGTCATTGCCAGATTCTTTGAACAGCGATGAAAATAACCTTGCTTACCAGACTGATTTAAAAACAGACAAAAATATAACGTAGAAAACCTTTCACCTAACTTTACCAGATTTTAAATTTTAAAAAAAAAAAGTTTTAAAAAAACAACATGGAATTAACCATTCTACCAGACTGATTTAAAAACAGACAAACAGATAACATAGGATTAACATTTCACCTAACTTACCAGATTTTAAATTTAAAAAAAAAAACAGTTAAAAAACAACATAGCATTAACCTTGCTTACCAGACTGATTTAAAAACAAACAAAAATATAACGTAGGATTAACCTTTCACGTAACTTACCAGATTTTTTAATATAAAAAACAGTTTAAAACAATATGGAATTAACCTCGCTTACCAAATGATTTTAAAACAGATAAAAGTATAACGTAGGATTAACCTTTCACCTAAGTTACCAGATATTTTAATTTTTTTTAAAAAAAAAACAGTTAAAAACAATATGGAATTAACCTCGCTTACCAGACTGATTTAAAAACAAAACAAAATAACACGGAAATTATCCCATCCTCAGAATAGATATAACCACGCCGCCACGATACAATACGATATACAATGTATTTTAATTTAGTTTAACTATGTTTTACTGAATAAATTTTAAAGTTGGAGATTGTAAGACGTATACTATGGAAGGTAAAGGATTAGAAAGAAAGCATATCACTAACAATGTTCTACGTAACTAGGTTATGAATCTTCCCATACAATTAAAAAGGTACATTTAGATCCTGCTCTAGATTTCAAAACCTTGTGAAAGACTACCTCTACACACTCAAATATAATAGACTGTTCAGGTAATCTTGGTGCGTCAATGCCATATCAAGGGCACCTGAAATCATTATATAAGCACGTGGAAACACCAGTCGGCGAATACACCGTCAGGCATACAAATTCACAGGGATTGTTTCTACAACGACAGTGTACAATTTACCGACAAATTCAGCCCTGTTACATTCCTTGTCGGTTATGTTGTCTCAGCGAATAAGAAAAAATATCTTATATTATTAAAAAAGAACACACTTACCTCTGTACAGTTCTTGTGAGAAAACGCGAACAATCATTTAAGATATCAAGCACGGGCGGAATCAGTATGGTTCTAAGCACGATCGCCGGAGACAAATATTCCCCAAGTAGATATTTTTATGATAATATGGCACTTGTGCCAGAAGAAAATGTAATTGGTGAGAAGTATATGTGCGTTTTGCACCCAAATAAGACCGACTTGCGAATCATTTGTACTTTACGATGGTAATATTAAATGAATAACCATGATCGATCCTCAAAGCTGCCGGTGCAATCAAATAATCCAAGCGTAACAACAGCTGTGAGATTAAATCACCAAGAAATCTGCTTTACTTGCGAAATATAATCGCGCGTATTTGACCGTATATGATATATGTTGAATCAGTGTAGCGACCACCAGTGGCCTTGGTGTTGCCGGAATTGTGACCACAACAATCATCATCTGTACAGCAGTCTGATTTGCTGTCGGGGCTATATCTCTAGTAACTGGTGTCGATGTTGGCTCTGGAAAAATGATTCAGCAACGCATATATTCGTGAATACGTGTCTATTCAGAAGGTCTGGCTTCAACGCTAATTAGTTTTAGTACAATTGCCAAACTGTACTCGGTGACCATAGATGATTAAACAATTAGTACTGCGGCATTTCGACATGGAGATGGTTGAGATGGAGATGCGCAAACATGCTACAGGGCTTCAGCGACCCAAACTTAGCATCTGATTTAAGGGTAGCAAACGTCGAGCTCACTGCAGCGTTATTGATCTGATTGGAACACCACGCGGAAACTTTGCTCGTGAGCTCACACAGGTTACAGTCACAAAGTTTGAGGAATAAACATAGAATACCTTGTCATAACCCAGATTGACCTTCATTAATTATCTCACTTTCAGTTGCTGTGTATTTAGTCTGTTATTAAAGATGCCGATGAGTATCTTGTTTAGCACACCAATGAATGAAAAGCCTGTATAATTCTTGGAATAAGTCCGTTTTCGTATATTCACAAAAATCAAAGGTCTCCCCCTGCACATATTAAACAGTTGATATTGAAATATATATGTGATGTGATGTGATGTGTGTGTGTGTGTGTGTGTGTGTGTGTGTGTGTGTGTGTGTATTTTTAAAGTAGCTTTAACAATTTAACATATCGCTACTATGTCTGCAGTGTGGCAGTGTATAGTGATGTCTAGCAGTTTTCCAAGATCTAATATTTTGCTTACTAAGAATTTCTTCATCCTTAATAACCCTTCTCATTGATAGTATCGGCATAATTGCCATTGGGAAGTGAGTCTACACGAAGCTGAATATAAGTGTCTTTGAGTAGAAGTCTAGTAGATTGATTTCTTAATAATCAGATAATCAGATTTTTGTGGTTCAGGTGGTAAATTAACGGTTTCTCCCCGAGGTGGACGTTCAGGCCAACCCAATATTGTCCTTATAGAACTCTGATAGATATCTACGATATAATTTGGTGAGTTTATCTCGATCGCGGATGATAGCGTCGGATCATGAACCGTTATGGCGATTTTTGATTCTGCTCCAGTAATTGATTTTATTCTACGCTGGAATTCAGCATTGATTTGTTCGATTTGGTATGATCCGGTTGGTATTGAAACAACGTTCCAGTCTGGAGTCCCGTCTTCACGATTCTTATTCGCAAATACTAAGCTGTTATTCGGTTGTTGACCACCAAATGCTACCGACCTAATATTAGGCCAACTGTGATGCATTCGTAGTTTTGCTAGCGCTATCTCCTTCACGGGGACTGGGATAGGGAAATTCACACTGAATTCAGGATTAGTTGATGTTATTGAGATCATGCTGGTTTGTACTGGGTTTGTGTTCTCCACTATTTGTTGAAGTAATTCCTGCGGTGTTGTCATTGTTATTATACTCATGTTGTATTTCTAATTTTGACATCGCGGAATTATAAATACTTACCATCGCTGAGAACTCACTATCTGATATAAATGTATCATCGAGCGACGACGATATCAACGAGGATAATTGCTAGTACGCGGTTGATACAACATGAAATTTAATTATGTCGTCTTGCAGTTTACTCTGGCTGCATGATGATATTTTTTTTTGTTATTATTGAAATTATTCCCGCGATTGTTGTCGCCGCGGATATACAAATCGGAACAGCTATCGGTGCAATCATTGTCGCCGAGGTTAGTATTATACCAGCTCCGGTGATTACACCACTCACCGAGTACACGGTAACATCAACTGCGGTGATTCTTCGTCGGTATATTTTTATTTTCATTGCATACTCTTCAGTGAATGCTTTGAGTTTAGTCTGAACCTCTCTGACCTGATCATAGCGATATTGAGATACCGAAAGTACCGTTGATGACATTTTATTTCCAAATCATTTACGATTTCAATTGAAACCGTTATTTACTTAAATCCGCTACGAATTCCACATACCACGGTGTTGAAACCATAACCAAATTCTTATCAGTGGATGTTATCGTGAACTTTTTTGTTGTATCCTTGTTGATGATAGTTAATATTGTATTATTGACCCCAGATGAACTCGACGATGATATATTAAACTGATTCGGTGTTACTAGTGTTAATCGATAAATGCCTTTGACTGTTGCAGTGATACTTAGTATATTGTCTGTAGGAGTCCACGAAAATGATCTGTGTTGGATCGTGTATACTACGTTGTTGGTTTTCTCATGAGAAATTTTTGTTTTTCCAATGATTGTTATCATCCTCGGAAAATCATCTTTGATTGCTTCGATGAAGTTTTTCGTCTCATCGATGGATTTTATAATATCAAGGAGTTATAATTCAATTTTATCCAACGCGGTTCCAATAAATTTCTCGATGATATTTTTACGAAAAACTGAAAACTGTTTTCAGTTATCTTCAATTCTAGATTGAAGTGTTGCTACTTACAATGTCACAGAATTAGGCGAAAATTTGAACTGATTTTTGTTGTACTTGAATTGCAAACGAAACTCACCATTTTCTTGATTTCGTCGTACACGCATTACCTGGGGTGATTAAGTGGCGTGTAACGATTTGCATGTGCCAATTTGTAATTTACATGAAATCCGAAATACTCGTTTTACGTGGTGCACGGCAAGCTCGATGTGATTTATGTTCACCTATTGAGAGTATATAAGGCGAAGTATTTATCATAATATTTTACGGGAACCCAAATATCTAATCAAAGGATAGATAACCTCGTCTTGCAAATCTCCAGCCAAAGGGGTGAGTGTTAAATTTACATTTCGTTTTATTGTGAATTTTATTCAGATTATCATTTCGTATAATGATGCATTTATTGCAATTAAACGTGGAATATTTGGAATTACTAGTCACTTTTAGACTTTAAATACAATATCGTAATCTACGGCTTAGATTATTTTTGAGACAACTATTATTAGTCTGGTTTTGTTTATTATAGCTGATTCCGTCGTTGATACCGTTGTTGATTCCGTCGTTGATTCCATCGTTGATACCGTAGAAGTACATCACTGATAGCGCATCTAATGACATCGTTGATACCGTCTCTGATACCGTAGCTGCTAACGTCGTTGTTACAATGTATCTGATATCGTAGCTGCTAATAACATCGTTGATACCGTAGCTGCTAATAACATCGTTGATACCGTAGCTGTTAACACATCTGATACCATCTTTTGATAAACGTCTTTGATATCGTCTGATTTGTTGTGGGACATCTATTGTTTGTTGTGGAACATCTCTGTATAAATATCTGAATGTGATTGTGCCGTTAATTTGTGCAAACGGAATTGAAGTATCTGTCTGTGTGTCGAACTGTCTGTTCGTCAACATCTGTGTAACGTGTAAATATCCGGAAAGCTAGAAGTCCGAGTGTCGGAGCTGTCTTAGAGTTGTAAAACGTCCGGGTCGACATCTAGGGTAGTGAGGAACCGTTGGTTCTGGTAGATGTTGTATGCTGTCTGAACGTATAACTGTGGTGGATCCGTGTAGGGAAACGTCCGATAATAGTATTGGTCAACCCTCGGTTCTCGGGGAAACTGGGAGACGATTCAACTGTTGCTGAATCGTGCGGTTATACAGGGGAGACACATAGGTGTATTGAAATTGTAATATAATGTAATACATTGTTGTATTTGCATGCTTATGTCAGATCGCAATAATATTTCAAGTGATCACATAGATATCAATAAAAGCTAGCAACTTGATTGAATACAAGTATATGATCGGGCTAGTTATCGCAATCCATCGTGCGATAGATAGTTTGTCGTTTGTGTTTATTTTTTTTCGTAAATCATACTTGCATTTATTTAACTTTCGTAAAGGATTCTTGGATCTGTGTATAATCCAAGAGATCCCTTTACATTTGTGATTCCTTTTGTATTGTTATTTAATTTGTTCGTGTATTGTGAATGGTTGTGAGTTTAATTGTGGGTTGAGTGCATGAATTATTGTGTTGTTACATCGGTATTTTTTTCATTTATAATTTATTACATAAATTTATATTTTCTTTCACAAATTGTGTTTGTATTGTTCATTTAATCCACCCTCCTCTCGGTAACAATTCTGTTACAATGGTGTCAGAAGTGGGATCACTGGATTAAGTGAACTGTCAATCATTTTTGTGAAGGTATACATTTAATGTTTATATTTGAGCGTGACCTTCTGTTAAGATAATACTCTAGTTGGAGTTTATTTTTGTTTAGTTTCCCTAGGTCCGTGTGTCCAGTATAAACGTGTTTAAAGTATTGGTTTGGTTATATATCTATATTCATATTACAATTGTCATGTCATCCCTTAAGGACTTGGTTGCCTTAGGCAAAGAATTTGGGTATGAAGGTGAAAGCTTAAGGAAATTTATTCAGGAACAACATGCCCGGGAAAGGGAAGAAAGGGCAAGGTCAAGGGAATTAGAAAGGGAATCTGATGAAAGGAAACGGGAATTAGAAAGGGAATCCGAAGATAGGAAATGGGCCTTTGAGAGGGAAAAGATAGAATTCGAGAGGGAAAAGATAGAATTAGAGAAGCAGGCCGAGAGGGAAAAGATAGAATTAGAGAAGCAGGCGGAAAAGGATAGGATAGGATGGGAAATGGAAGCGGAGCAAAAGCGAATAGAGTTAGATGAAAAAGCAAAACAACGGGATCATGAGCGTAAGGTAGAATTAGCGACATCTGGAAGAGAACACGATTCTGCCCTTAGCAAATTAAGGGGCCCCAAATTACCTCCCTTTGACGATGAAAAAGATAACATGGATAGTTATCTTCATCGGTTTGAGCGGTATGCCGAAAACCAGAAGTGGAGTCAAAATGACTGGGCGCTGCATCTGAGTGCTTTATTAAAAGGTAAAGCACTGGATGTATACTCGCGACTTCCTAGGGACGATGTGTTTAAGTACGACGTCCTAAAGGAAGCACTTCTCAAAAGGTACGAGCTCACTGAACAAGGTTTTCGGAAAAAGTTCAGGTATAGCAAGCCCGATAAGGGAGAAACCTTTGGTCAGTTCACCGTCAGAATTGCGAACTATTTTGAGCGGTGGATTGAATGCGGCAAAGCGGTGAAAACGTTTGAAGGGTTGACTGATTTCTTGCTCAGAGATCAATTATTTAATACAGTTGGGCGAGAATTAGATCAATTTCTGAAGGAGAAAGTCTTCACAAACGTAAAAGATATGGCTAAGCAAGCCGATTTATTTGCCGAAGCTCATGGGGGAACCCAGAACGTGGTTTTAAAAGATTTTAAGTCTGGAAACCAGTCTGTAAGACCTATGCCTAGGGAGCCTGTAAAATCAGCTGAGGTAAAAAGGTCAGTTGGGAATCCAGTTTTTCAGCGTGTGCGGTGTTTCTTGTGTAATGCATTGGGTCATGTTCAAAAAGACTGTCCTAAAAGAAAGGCACTTATACATAAGGTAGCAGTGGCTATACAAAGTAAAGGTATATCCGATAACAACGTACATGTAGAACCTTGTATTCCTTCGCTTGGCACGTGTTTATTTCCTGAAGCGCGTGTACCAACCGCGAGAGGGTTTGTCAACGGTCGAGAAGTCGTGGTATTGCGTGATACTGGTTGTACGGGCGTAGTGATCAAACGTAGTCTCGTGCAGGATAACCAAATGCTCGGGTGGGAATCCCCATGTATGTTACTTGATCAGACGATGGGTCGCATTCCCGTAGCAAGGATCACAGTAAAAACACCTTTCTTAACGGGAACTGTTGATGCCCTTTGTATGGACAATCCTATTTACGATCTGACGATCGGTAATGTTGAAGGTTCCCGTCTTCCAACCATGGCCGATTTTAAAATACCTTTGGCCCAGGTAGTCGAAACGCGAGCGCAAACACGGCGAGAGAAATCCGCGTTTCATAAATTAATAGTCCCTGAATCGATCTCAGGAATTTCTCGTGATGATTTCAAACAAGAGCAAGAACGTGATGAATCCATCAGAACAATTGTTGAGAAAATCACGTCCGGCGCGATTAAACATTGCAAGCGTGGGGGTAGCTCTAGATTCGTACGCAAGAACGGATTAATTCATAGGGAGTTTAGCGCTCGGGAGGGTAAGAAGTATTTTCAAGTGGTCGTACCCCAGAGATACAGATCTCAAGTACTTAGGGTGGCACATGAGTCAAGCATGGCAGGACACCTAGGTAAGGCTAAGACCACTAGCAGGGTAGTCGCTGAATTCTACTGGCCAGGTGTTAATGGCGATGTCACACGGTTCTGTAGGTCGTGCGACGTATGTCAGAAAACCGTTTGTAAGGGAAGGGTCACAAGGGTGCCCTTAGGACAAATGCCATTAATAGATACACCGTTTAAAAGAGTGGCAGTAGATATTGTAGGACCAATACACCCGGTTACCGAAAGAAAGAATCGGTACATACTTACTCTGGTTGATTACGCAACCAGATACCCTGAAGCCGTAGCGTTACCAACTATTGAAACGGAAAGGGTAGCTGAAGCATTAGTTGATATCTTCAGTAGGGTAGGGGTGCCAGAAGAAATCCTCACTGATTGTGGTGCCCAATTCACCTCTGACCTCATGGGTGAAATAAGTAGGCTGTTATCCATCAAACAGCTAAACACTACCCCATACCATCCGATGTGCAATGGACTGGTAGAGAAATTTAATGGTACCCTGAAAAGCATGCTACGGAAGATGTGCGCGGAACGTCCGCAAGACTGGGACCGTTATTTAAACGCTGTTCTGTTCGCGTACCGTGAAGTACCGCAGGAAAGTTTAGGGTTCTCGCCCTTTGAACTGTTGTATGGTAGAACAGTTCGAGGCCCGATGCGGATACTACGCGAACTATGGACTGGTGATGTCGCGAACGAGGAAATAAAAACGACTTACCAGTACGTGTTAGATCTAAGAAACAAACTTGAGAGTACATGCCAGATGGCACGTGACGAATTGATTAAATCGGGGCGCAGATATGCCAAGTATTACAACCGCAGAGCGCGTAATAGGAAATTTCTTGTGGGAGATCAGGTGCTATTGCTTCTTCCAACGAGTTCGAATAAGTTATTAGTCCAGTGGAAAGGTCCATATGAAGTTAAAGAAGTAAAAGGTGACATGGACTATAAAATTGACATGGACGGTAATGTAAAGACATTCCATGCAAACATGCTCAAGTTATTCATCAAGAGACAGAGCGACAATGTCAATAAGGGGAGTTGAAAATATAGGCGCAGACTACTTGAGTAGGGCATGATGGGAAATTTGTATGAATTTGCCCAGTAATAAAATCCAGTTTGTAGTATAACCAGTGTAAATGTTGTAAGATATCATCAGTAGTTATTTTTCTTCTATTCTGTGTTAGTTTTTAAAATGTGTACATTTTTATTCTTAGGGGGGAGGTATTGTCACAGAATTAGGCGAAAATTTGAACTGATTTTTGTTGTACTTGAATTGCAAACGAAACTCACCATTTTCTTGATTTCGTCGTACACGCATTACCTGGGGTGATTAAGTGGCGTGTAACGATTTGCATGTGCCAATTTGTAATTTACATGAAATCCGAAATACTCGTTTTACGTGGTGCACGGCAAGCTCGATGTGATTTATGTTCACCTATTGAGAGTATATAAGGCGAAATATTTATCATAATTTTTTACGGGAACCCAAATATCTAATCAAAGGATAGATAACCTCGTCTTGCAAATCTCCAGCCAAAGGGGTGAGTGTTAAATTTACATTTCGTTTTATTGTGAATTTTATTCAGATTATCATTTCGTATAATGATGCATTTATTGCAATTAAACGTGGAATATTTGGAATTACTAGTCACTTTTAGACTTTAAATACAATATCGTAATCTACGGCTTAGATTATTTTTGAGACAACTATTATTAGTCTGGTTTTGTTTATTATAGCTGATTCCGTCGTTGATACCGTTGTTGATTCCGTCGTTGATTCCATCGTTGATACCGTAGAAGTACATCACTGATAGCGCATCTAATGACATCGTTGATACCGTCTCTGATACCGTAGCTGCTAACGTCGTTGTTACAATGTATCTGATATCGTAGCTGCTAATAACATCGTTGATACCGTAGCTGCTAATAACATCGTTGATACCGTAGCTGTTAACACATCTGATACCATCTTTTGATAAACGTCTTTGATATCGTCTGATTTGTTGTGGGACATCTATTGTTTGTTGTGGAACATCTCTGTATAAATATCTGAATGTGATTGTGCCGTTAATTTGTGCAAACGGAATTGAAGTATCTGTCTGTGTGTCGAACTGTCTGTTCGTCAACATCTGTGTAACGTGTAAATATCCGGAAAGCTAGAAGTCCGAGTGTCGGAGCTGTCTTAGAGTTGTAAAACGTCCGGGTCGACATCTAGGGTAGTGAGGAACCGTTGGTTCTGGTAGATGTTGTATGCTGTCTGAACGTATAACTGTGGTGGATCCGTGTAGGGAAACGTCCGATAATAGTATTGGTCAACCCTCGGTTCTCGGGGAAACTGGGAGACGATTCAACTGTTGCTGAATCGTGCGGTTATACAGGGGAGACACATAGGTGTATTGAAATTGTAATATAATTTAATACATTGTTGTATTTGCATGCTTATGTCAGATCGCAATAATATTTCAAGTGATCACATAGATATCAATAAAAGCTAGCAACTTGATTGAATACAAGTATATGATCGGGCTAGTTATCGCAATCCATCGTGCGATAGATAGTTTGTCGTTTGTGTTTATTTTTTTTCGTAAATCATACTTGCATTTATTTAACTTTCGTAAAGGATTCTTGGATCTGTGTATAATCCAAGAGATCCCTTTACATTTGTGATTCCTTTTGTATTGTTATTTAATTTGTTCGTGTATTGTGAATGGTTGTGAGTTTAATTGTGGGTTGAGTGCATGAATTATTGTGTTGTTACATCGGTATTTTTTTCATTTATAATTTATTACATAAATTTATATTTTCTTTCACAAATTGTGTTTGTATTGTTCATTTAATCCACC
Source organism: Unio delphinus (assembly GCA_029339505.1). Classification (NCBI taxonomy): domain Eukaryota; kingdom Metazoa; phylum Mollusca; class Bivalvia; order Unionida; family Unionidae; genus Unio; species Unio delphinus. Next base: position 15,041,628 of record JAQISU010000010.1, read on the forward strand.
CTCCTCTCGGTAACAATTCTGTTACATACAACATAGAATTTTTCAACTTATCGTTGAGAGTTTTTAATCTATCTGTAATCGTCGAAATAAGTACACCCGGTTTGAGTTTACCCTGATCGGAAAATAGCGCAACGGTGTTCTCGATTGCGTTTCTTTGTTTAACTAAAATATCATCCAACGACACATTATTAGTTTTCAATTTACCCTGACGATCTTGAAATACAACTATTTCCCCGGGGTCAACACTTGTTAAGTTCAACGTCTCAGCTATTTCATCTTCGATTATTCTCTTTATATCACCGGTTGCAGTGCCATCGGCACTGGATTTCTTCAGCGTCGATAAAGATGTCCCCCAAATATCAATAATGTTATTTTATATATCTCTCTCTAAAAAGTAATTACTAGTGTATTCATTTACGACAACATGTGGTGGTTTTCCAGATGTTGAAATAGCGTCAAGGACATTTAATACTTCGCTGCCGCATATTGGTGGATCATTTATTTGTTGTGTTGGTAGCGTAGAATACCAAGTCTTCGTTTTTGGAAAATCTTTGATTTTTGGAAAGGTGTTTAAGCGGTTTATATAACGCATAAATTCCTTCGGTGGCGCTAATCCATATGAATCGAAATAAACAATCCCACGTGGATCAATCGCGTATGCAGCCCAGTGAGTTCCAGGTCCGGTGCTGTTATCGAGATTAATAATATCGGTTTCAACGCTGTTTGTTTGTGCCAGTAACTGATTTTTCATAAAGACACCTCTGAAGTTTTTAATCGCGAGTTTTTTAGCAGCATCGAGTAAATCAAAACTGGACATTGGAGTCAAAGACTCTACAACCAAAGGTTCCTCAATCGATGGTTTGGAAATCGAAGATTTCTGAGTTAGTAAACCGTTCCTGGGATTCTCAGACCTGATCCGTGAACGGCTCTTCCGCTGTACCATGAATACGGGGTTCCTGGTAGTCTTAGACCCTTTCCCTTTTTGTATAACTCTGCCCAGTTGCCTTTTTTAGTGCCATCACTGCCGAGTACCAACGGCTCCTAACGCTGCCGCTTTAGACACCGCTGGGGCCGCAGCTGAAATCAAAGCCGGAATCGCAGCTAAGAACGTGAATATACCGCAGGTTTTTATCATGTTTTTGATAGCAGCCGCAGAGAGAGTGATTTGAATGCCTTTTTTCATCCTTGAAAGCATCATTGAAGTGTTTTACTTGACGAGTTGTCAGCGACAATTTATTCGCTCCGACAGACATCTGATTGTGTTTCAACGTGATTGTAGTTCCACATCGCTTAGCCGATTCTGATTGCAATTTCTTGAGTTGACCTGGGGTCAATGTAACACCGATATGACTGTATGACATTATACAATAACAGATTGATTCTAATGGAAAAATCAGAAAGGATTTTCAATCATAGATTTTTGAAAATCATAGATTTTCCACTGGTGCATCAATTACTCTCATTCGTCCACCAACACCTTCGGGTAGCATTGCAATTTCTTGAGTTGACCTGGGGTCAATGTAACACCGATATGACTGTATGACATTATACAATAACAGATTGATTCTAATGGAAAAATCAGAAAGGATTTTCAATCATAGATTTTTGAAAATCATAGATTTTCCACTGGTGCATCAATTACTCTCATTCGTCCACCAACACCTTCGAGTAGCATTGATTTATCGCTGAGAATGACAGCAATACCACCAGGACGGGCTACACGAGCTCTAAAGTGAATATCAACAACGGATTGTCTTGTTAAATCAAGATGTTCCAGTGAAAAGTAATAAATCGGATATAAACTTTTAAAATCCAACTGTGATATTTGGAGACCAGTATCGACATTTTGATCGCGTCCCATATATGACAACAGACGATGATACACGCGTGCAATATGGTTTTGACCGTAATGAAGTTGTATATCCTCAGATGGTTCCTGCTGGCCATTTATTCTCAGCGAGACTTCATTAACACCTATCTGATCAAATATCATATGACTTCGTTCTTGATTACCAACTCGCGCATTATTCTGTAGCGCAATAAATATATGACGTGGAACTGAAACACCTTGTTTTGATGCCAGGTGCCATGTAAATATATCATCAACATCATCCTGTTTAGTATCCGTGGTCACTGTTAGCCAACTTACCAATGATTTTCCTCCACGATCGATAAATGATAGTAATCGTCCTTCTGTTGTGATTGATGGAGTTAACACTGGCATCCACAATGATAGTTTTGTTAAAATGATTTTACCCTCGGGAACACCAGCATCACGCCAGATTGCATCATTATCATTACCCTTTCTCACGAGCACTACTGTATGCTTCGCTCCATAAATAACTTTTCGGACATTTCTACAGAATCCGAAAATATGATGCAACGGAATCGCGCATGAAAATTGTCTACGCTGTCCTTGTAACGTTGCTACTCGTGTTGCAAACCCTAGGTTGTAATTAGTAACATTATTTATGACATCAAAATCAGCAGCTGGTCTTACATATCCGGCTGGTACTGGATTAGCTTCAGCAGCATTTGCTGCCTTTACTCTAGAATACTGGACGTGTTCAGCGTGGTCAGTAATATCCTTAGAAAACATCATAGATGGACCTGCCGATCTTGTATAATCATCGGAATATCTCGCTAACCCGATTATTGTTGTTGCAACATCAACATCACGCTCTATAGATTCAATTTCTTTTCTATCAATGAGATATCTTGCACTCTCAAATAGCGCCACGATACCATTATTAACAAAACCAACGCGGATAGTTGGGTTATTGTCATATGGTACTGGTACACCATGAGCATCAGTAGCAGTTGTTACAAGTTCTCCTTCTACTTCGATGAACGCTTCAAACGGTAGAAGGTATTTACTGGCATCATGAACTTGAAGTTCAATTCGCGATCGCAGATTTGATTGTGTTGCTTGATAAGAATAGAATTGATAATCACGTACGGAATCATCCTTGAGTATTAGGCGTCCATATCAAACGCTGTATCAGGTGACCGTGTGAACATTTTATTCTATTTATCAAAGTCTAAATCGTAAAATAGTAAACGATTTTCATTGCTAGCAATTTCCAATCCTATGGATTTTCCATTTTCATCGTCGTCGACGACGACTTTGTCGTTGTCGTGGTGTTAAGCAACTTCCCGCTATCATATTTGCGGTAATGTTATCCTGGTCACTTGCTATCAACGACAGAGTCACCAGCGACGCTAGGTTTTGATCTACTGCATTATTTATTATTTTACTAGCACTCGCAGGCATTTCAGCTGTAGATGGTAATGGTCCCGGTTTCTTTCGCCGCCGAACTAGCGCTGTTAGTTTATCCTTCGCGGCTGAAAACGCTTTTCCGGCAAGATCTCCAACAGCGCTAATACCCTTATCACGAATAACATCAATGGCTTACATCGATAACTGTTTTCCTAGCGGTGCTACTTTTGGAGCCAATCTTGCAAATAATCCTGCAATTGTATCACCGAGACCATCACCATAGTACGCGTTATAAACCGGAAATTGTGTGTTTACTACATAGACGCTGGTTGGTTTGTTATGGCTGTAGTGTATGATCATCTTATTCAATTGTTATTTATCTGATGAAAAATCCTTTGGATTTTCAGTCGTTGTAATAATCCGTAGGATTTTCCACTAACTCTCCAATGAAATCTCGATATAGACCAATATCCATGATACCACCTTGAAATAACCGCCTGCAGATATCAGCTGCTTCATTAATTACTTCCGGTGAGTTATTTCCAGCTCGTTTCCCTTCGATGAGAACTTCTAATCGTGATATATCGCTGAGAATATTACCAGGACATTGAATTAGACCGCTACCTGAAATTCCACTGGAATCTCTGGAAAATCTTTGATTTTCAGATTTAGAAAATCCTTTTCCGCGTGATTTTTTTGTTGTACCAGTTGCACCTGCAGAACCAGCTTCTGCCATTATTTGTATTTCATCCGGATTTGGGTCGTCTGCTGTATAATCCGGTGGTGGTTGTGTGACACCTTTTACTGCAGCTAGAAAAGTATTAAAATCAGTTTGTAATTCTTTTGTTGCCAGTTTAGTTTTACGGCGATTTGCTAAAAACACTTTATTCGCCCAAGTTTCTCTGTCTTTTATAAATTTTCTAGACTTGTCGTCTTTTAAATACTTATCTCTTTTATTTTTTTAAAAATTGTCTTTAGTAAAATTAATTAATTCAGACTTTGATTCGATTCCTCTAATTCTAACTAACGCATCATCAGTAAATATCTTTTCATGGGAATATTCTTCTATTGCAACAGGTGATCGGATAAGTGGTGGTCTACTAGCAGGTTCTCCTTCAATTTCTTCAAGAAGTTCTCGTTCTCATTGTTCTAGTTCTTGTTGTTCTCGTTCTTGTTGTTCTCGTTCTTGTTGTTCTCGTTCTTGTTGTTCTTGTCGTCTTGCAGTAGTTATTATATCACCAGGAAGTGTTTTTAAACATTTTTTGTTTGTTTGGATCTTCTTGCTATTTTTTCAGTTTCCGTTGCTATTTTTTCAAGTTCACCAATAAGAGGTTTCCGCCCGTCTCGGGGATATCCCCCCATATAGCACGCTCTACCCCCTTTGTTGCTGTGGTTATTGGTTTAAACAACTCTTCAGACCCCGCAGCAAAATCCGTTTGTAAACTCTGTATAGCTTGCAGTTTATTCCTGACAGAGTCGCGGATTGGTATAAATCTTTTAATCGCATCTAGTCGCTCACGAGCCAATCTAGTCGTCCAGAAATTTTCATGTATGAAAATCAAAGATTTTCCAGAGATTTCAATCTGAATGCAGTGATTTTGTCACCCGAAAATGATTTCTGGAAACTCAAAGAGTTTCAAGTGGGAAAAGTCTACGGGAAATCGACCATTTGACCCTACTGAAACCAGCCCAGTTTTTAGTGTATTTTTGACTGATTTTAGTCAGTTTTTGTGATTTTTTTGTGATTTTTTTTTATGATTTTTTACTCAAAGTCATTCTTAAGTGAAAAAGTCTACGGGAAATCCCATGCAAAATCGACCATTTGACCCGATTGAAATCAACAGTCATTTTTGGTCGTTTTTGTCGTTTTTTAGTCGTTTTTGACCAATTTTAGTCAGTTTTTGTGATTTTTTTATGATTTTTTACTCAGTCATTCTTAAGTGAAAACGTCTACGGGAAATCCCATGCAAAATTGACCATTTGACCCTACTAAAACCGCTTAAAACCAGTCAAAAAATATCCAAAATCAGTCAAAAACAGCCAAAATCAGTCAAAATCGGCTAAAAAAAATATTTTACTATGAAAATGTCAGTAATGAATAAAATATTTTACTACAAAATTTTACAACTTCCTAGTAAAACACTTATGATACCGTCCATGGAGTATTTATACATGTTTGTAGTACTCAAAGTCATTCTTAAGTGAAAAAGTCTACGAGAAATCCCATGCAAAATCGACCATTTGACCCTACTGAAAACAACAGTCATTTTTGGTCATTTTTGGTCGTTTTTGTCGTTTTTTGTTCATTTTTGATCGATTTTTGTCAGTTTTTGACCTAAAACATCATAAAAATAATTTTAGGTGAAAAATTCAACGAGAAATCCCAAGTAAAATCGACCATTTGACCCTACTGAAACCGCTTAAAACCAGTCAAAATATAACCAAAATCAGTCAAAAAAATAGCCAAAATCATTAAAAAAAATAACCAAAATCAGCCAATAACGATCAAAAAAAATATTTTACTATGAAAATTTCAGTAATAAAAAAATATTTTACTATGAAAATTTCAGTAATAAAAAAATATTTTACTATGAAAATTTACAACTTCCTAGTAAAACCGTCCATGGATTGTAGTAAGAATTTTACTAACAATTATCCGAAAGGGGCTTTTCATTGTGTTCAATTAACAATCTTATATTTCTGATTTTTGAATTAATTGTTCTTTTTACTTCATACTCCTTCCCTAATTGTTTTCTTATTTTTCCACGATAGTAAATAACGGGACAAACTTACTGACGTCGTCACAGCATAACAGGGACTAACGGATAGAATTCTGAATTCGTTTTACAATACATATTGTTTGGGTAGTACATATTTGTTATTGTTAGCGCCGTATTCAATGTCCTGGAAGTCGGACATAATTTGATCGCAGTCTAAATTATTTGATGTGTAAATCCCCTGAGATTTCAAAACTAAAATTTCGGTTATTACATCATTGATATTTTGAGAATTCATATTACTGATAATTATATACTTCTAATATGAAAAATATATTTTTCAGTCCGTGGACGTCTATGCATAAACGAATTGAAGTTTTTGTCCGGTCTTTTTTGAAATCGCAGATCGATAAATTCCCTCCGCGACGCATTGTACAGACGATGGACAAATATCGAAATACTTACCAGCCTTAGCTATTTATTGAAATACTATTTCCTCGTTATTTGTTGTGTTAAAAGATCTTACGGGTCTCGCCTTTTTCGAGTATTGTCCAGTCTTTCCTCGTTTCAAATTTTCGCTCTGTGTAACAGCTTGCAGATTTGATAAAGAATTGTTCTTAACATTGGAATCAATGTGATCGATAACAAAACCATCCTTGATCAATCCATGAAAACATTCATATATGATTCTATGATTAAGGTGTTTCTTCTTCCCAGCGCTAAACATCAAATACCCTTGATTAGTCACAAAACCAACTGGCTTCTTCAATCTGCGGTTTCTGATAATACCATCGGGGGAAGCCTCATAGTTGTTGATCACAGGGTGTGGTCGGAATTCTTGGTTCATTTATATACTATACTATTTGTCTAATTCAAATTACATTTGGAAATCCGATGTAGTCTTGAGGAGTTCTTATGATCTTGTCGTTGACGCTGTGAGGGACGGAGTCAAGGTCATTGATGGATTTTTTGATTCTCTTATCATAGTAACGCTTCAACTCCCTATATCTCTTACCACCGCAACCGAGACACAACTGTGATTTACCACGCACCCCTACACCACATCGTATACAAGGGATCGGGCCAAGGCTTCCACGTCGAAAACTTTGCATATGATATCCACAAAACTCCTTTCTGCATGATTTGTTACACGGGGTTGTTGATCCAATCATAAGCCATTTGCAATGATTCATTATACATAAATTGTTTTTTTAAATACTTGTTTTAATTATAGCATGAAGGAGTTCGAGAGATTATCGAAAATTACGCCTTGGAAAAATACTAAATTCAATCTCGATAGAGTCTCTGATACACCAAAGAGTAAAATTCGTGATAGAACCATGATAACTAAAATTCGTGATTGTTTTAATGAATTTAAGCGTGATGGAGCATCTCACTGTTGGTCGACATTTCGAATCAATGGTGAAGTTGATGCTACCATGAACGATAAAAACTCAGCAGTGATAATTTCACATCTTACGCGGAAAAGGTATCTTTTAGAATAAATTTCATTATCCGTTCAGACACCGGAGATTGGATTATTCGTGATAAATTTGAACCCATCTTGAAGGATAAAAAACTGTCACTGTGAGTCAAGATTCCAAACCAGGAATTTTGACTGGAATTGACAAACAGTACTACGAAAGATCTTATCCTGTAACAGCAATTTTTTACGGGGTATATCCGTTAAATGATAAACCGAGTATTGAAAAACTAGCACCGATGAAACTGTCGTCAGTGGCTTTGCCAATCAATTGTGTAGCAGAACGAATAATAGAACACTTCACAAATGCATCCCGGGGGAATAAATTGACTGATCTAAGACGCAAGAGAATAACCGAGTGGGGGCTAACAGTGAAACAGTGTGGGGCAACAATTCAAAATGCGGCAGCGTTAGAACGAATACTAAAATTCACAATATCAGTAATGACGATAACCGGAGAAGTATTATACGAACCGAAATATAAATCAAGAAGAGCTCCAATCAAAATTATTCATCATAATGAACATGCATGGACATCTGCAGTAACAATATTTCCGCGGGATAGAACCATAAAATATATACCCACGGAATTTCCCACTCCAGAATTCTCTGAGAAAAAATTATTCGATTTTATTCACCAGTTGAGTAAAAACGATCCTGTGTCAGTGTGGTTACTTCACAGCGCTGAAAAATCCCGAGGGTGGATTCGATCAGTTTGTAAGGACCAAAGGAGAATTATACCGCACTGAAGCCCTCCAACAACGATCCTGTGTCAGTGTGGTTACTTCACAGCGCTGAAAAAAATCCCGAGGGTGGATTCGATCAGTTTGTAAGACCCAAAGGAGAATTATAACGCACTGAAGCCCTCCAACAGGCAATGAAAAAACTAGCTAGTAGTTTCTCGAAGAGTTTCGACGACGAACAATTACTAACAAACTGTTTTACAATTCCATCGGTTGCAGCTCATTTTGCGAGAAAGAGAAATAATTGGAAACCAACGGGAGGTGAGTTTCTCACAGACATCAAATCAAGTTGTATAGAATACAACCACGGTGGATTATGGAATACAAAATATGACCGTGAAAGTATTATTACAGTTGATATAGTCGCGTGTTACCCAGGGAGTTTTCTCGGGTACGGAGAATGCGCTGAGTACTTCAAACAATTTGGACATCCCACACACGAGATGGCACGTGTTGCGATTAATGGACCATTGCCTGATTTTGATTTAACCGGATTCGCTCGTGTGGTATCATTTGAATTGGCTACAGGACTTCATCCGTGCTGTTATGTTTGGATTGGTAGACATATCTCTAAAAAAAACACTGGATGCCAATAGTGCTATTACGGTACATGTATATGATCTATTGTAACATGCTGATATCGCTGATTGTCAGTGAAGCGATTATATCCTATCGAGCTCAGACTGAAGTCTGGTTACCACAACCTGAACGTCTAGATAGTATAATCAGCGAACAACGAAAACAGTTTCCCGATCTTGACGAAGAATATATCGTGAATTGGTCCAAACTGTTATATGAAATCAGAAACAAAGACGCAAAAGATTTTGGTAGAAGAATAGTTGGTAAATTTACTCAGGGTGGAAAATACGACAATAACAGATATTCTTTACGACTGATTATAGATAACGTCTAATACGATTTTATAATCACGGATATAACATCTAAGGGTATATATGTCGACCGTAAAGATGCTTTCTTGTCCGATGGAACAAAATTTGGTACAATTGTTACTTACGCAGACGGAGAAAATCTTCAGTATACACATTTGAGAGCATCTATGCTAGCTTATGCTTCTATCAATTTATTTTCGATGATAAATAGATTTCCTGACACCGTAGTTAGAGTAGCCACTGATTAATTTTATACTGACGCGAAACACAGCGAAGCAGTGGCTAAATTCACTAGCGGTAGCAAAGCTACTGGTGACGAGAGTTGGGGATGTTGGAGAATTAAGCGGGAAATACCGTGTGATTATTCCGAATCAGCAGATGTTACGATTGAGGATAAATATTTGAAAGGTGATAAAATATCAGAGTGTTCTAACGCACCGGAGATATCTGATCCAATATGTAGATATAAAACAGTTTATTTAAACGGTTGTGGCGGGTCAGGAAAGACGACTCGTGCGATGGAGTTATTTCGTGGGAAAAATCCTACGGATTTTCACGCTAGCGTTTCCAAATCAAATATGATTGTACTAACACCAACACACAGACTCGCAAGAGAGATGAAACAACGAGGAGTAAATGCCTGTACTTATCACAGTTTCTTTCGATGGAAAGGTGACGAATGGACTCCTGAACGAATGGGTGAGAAATTTATTCTTCAAGTCATCATTTGGGATGAAATATGCACGGTGTCGTTAGATGTATTACAAAAATTTCTTGATTGGTTATTGCACGCGAACACAAAAGTCGTCATGTGCGGCGATCATGGCCAACCACCACCATCTGTTGGTTTATCCCCACATGATTGGCTATAGAATTTTGTAGACTATTATGAAGAAATTAACACCGACCATAGATCACTTGATGAACAATTACGAGAGTTCATGAAACTAATCAGATTACAACCTGATAGAATCCAATGTGAAATAGCGCGTGAAATAATTTCAGAAACACCATTAAAAGATTTCTGAGAATCGTGGAGACCAAAAGATTTGATAGTGGCAAGTAGGAAGATAGTCAGAGACACACTTCAGATGAAGTTATTTGAATTGCATAATGAAAACTTTACAACACTTCCAGTACCGTTATGTTATAGGCCTTTGGATACACGAAAACAGAATATTGAAGTTGATATTCCAGGACAGCGTGAAAAGCAGAATTTAGTGTTAAATGATATTGTGCTGGTTGATATCAGCGTCGTCGAAGATGCATTTCGCGCTGATAAATCCCCGTGGACGCTAGGTTACGCAGAGACGATACATTCTTCACAGGGATTAACTTTACCCGATACAATTTTTTGGATGGTGGATAATCACATCGAATGGTCAAATTTAGTTTATCTCGCAGTGTCCAGAGTAAGGAGAATAAATCAGCTTCGAAGAGTTGTCCTGACAGAGTCAGGAGATGACAATGACACTACCAACGTCAAGGACATAATCAGAAAAAAAATTTCTGGTTATAAACAACAGGACAAAAAAATAACAGAGAATTTGATATTGATGCCGAATTAATAATTACGCTGAAGCAACAACAGAATAATCACTGCGCGAGTTGCAATTGTATAATGCGCTGGAGTTGGTCGGATAAAGATCCTCGCCAATTTACCGTAGACAGAAAGAATAGCAGCGTAGATCATACCAACGATAACGTGATGCTGACTTGTCTTGAATGCAATAGACGCAGAGGTGCTAGTTAAGACCACGCGGCGGTAATTGAGTATCCTCGGGTATCACTTGCAGTTGTTGTCGAGTAAATCCTCGCTGAGGAGCGGTCAAATCCAGTCTATAGATTGCTGGTCTACCCGTAGATCGTGTTATGCCGGATATTTTATGCGCGGTAACGCTCCAAATAGGATCAGTAGCCCTTTTTGTGCCACCTTCAAGCTCTCCTGGTTCGTATAAATACCTAACAGTGACATTACCGAGTATTGGTTGTTTTGAAAAATCTTTTTGCGGTTGTATGGGTATAGACTTCTTTTTAATCGCGTTGTTAGGTTTCATGTTGATTGTTCGAGTAATCTCGTTATTCAGCACGGTAATCACAGCTGGTAATCTCTTGACCCATTCACGAGATCGTTTGTCCTGGATGAATTCTTTCGCGTATTGATATCCGAATAACCGCTCAGCAAGTGTACGATTAAATCGTTCAACAATTGCCTGATCGCGATGTAGTGCAGTATGTCCTCGTCTGATGGTGACATTGTGATGTTTCATTGTAGATAACACTGCACCCTGAAATTCCTTGCCAGGATCAACTTGTAACAGATTTGGCCAGCGCAGAGGACCCCTTCGATTAATCCTTTCAAACGCAGAAGCCACTTCAGTTGATGATTTTATTTTTAACGGTTCTGCTTGTTTGTATCGACTCGCAACATCAATTATGGTTAACGCGTATTTGTAACCACCATCATGCGTCAGAAATAATATATCAGCTTGATGAACTTCATTAGGAACGGTCACATCAAAATGCGAGTAGTTAATTTGTTTAGGCGGCGGAAGATGAATTTGCCATACTGCCTGTTTGGATAACCAATTAGCCGCGGTGGTATATTTCACCTTCGCGGCGTTAGCGAGTTTATTGATTGCTGCTTTACTCCTCCAGTATCCTTTTGGAGAATAGTAAATAGATTCAATGTTGTTATTACTTACCGGCACCTACCATCAATTTACCTTTCATTGCCGATTTTACTAACCATGAAGCTAATTTTTCTTTGAAGGATTTATCGGTGATAGAATTCAACGCGTGAATCAATTTCACATCTGCGATATGTCTGTGTTGCAGATTGCTACTTTTATAAGCGACATCATGAGCATGACACGCCTTATCAATAGCTTTTATTGGTTCTTCACCACATCGAGGCTGGTTTTGATCATCGACTCTAATATCGAGTCTGGTTCCGGGTCCACAATAACTATAACGTGGAAGGTGTTTTTCTCCTGTATACTTCGCCCATGGTGTTCCCGGGAGTTTAGTTAGCTTGGCTGCAATATCACCTCCTCGTTTTTTTTAAATCATCAGAAATGCTAGTATTTCCTGCAGATCTCATAGAAACGAATCTAAATTTCTTTGTACTGCATTGTGCACACTTACCAGAAAGTTCTGATCGGTTTTTTTTAGTTGTAATCGTCGTCAAGTCGTTAGTGCCAGTACGCGCCTTACACTTGACACAATATAGATCCATAATTTATTTATAATAACATGAATGTATTTGATTATTCAGCTACCCGACGACGGGAACCTATTAAACACCATCCGATGTTACCGAATTCAATTAGAATGATTATAATCGGACCATCTGGAAGTGGCAAGACACAATTGTTACTTAATTTAATAACGAGATGGATGAAATGGGACAAGTTGTATTTGATAGCTCCAAGTCTAGATGATCAACGATGTTACAGTGTATTAAAAGATTTTAACGACAAAGCAGTAGAAGAATCTGGCGAGGGTATTATTGAGTTTATAACCGATATCGATGAAGCACCGAGCAATGATGATATTGATGGAGATATTAACAATTTAGTCGTATACGATGATATCATGTTAGACAATCAAAAGAATCCCGCTAGGATATTTTCCAGAGGTAGGAGTAAAAAAAACTAACGTGATATATGTCACTCAACGATACACAGAAATACCAAAAGTGATCAGAGATAACTGTAATATTCTTGCCGTATTCAACGGAGTTCATACACATACTCTTAGAAATATTTGGCAAACTTGGTGCAGCGGTGATATGGATCATAATCTCTTTAGAAATTTCTTTAGTCACGCTCAGTCAGTCCCACATGGATTTGTGACGATACATTTATCGGACCCTCGGACGCGATATCGTGTCGGACTTGATAAAATATTTGGTTAAAATCGTTTACTGAATCTCGTAAAAGAATTTTTAACCCATAGCAGCAGAGGGGGTGAGGCCAACGAATTTGCAACGAGGTTGTAAGATGGGTTTTTTTTTTCGTTTTGGTAAGAGGTTTTTGCTTAACAAATATTTGCAAGTTCGTCTCCCCCTAGTGAGGCCAAAGAATTTGCAACGGGTTGGTAATATTGTTTTTTTTTTATTTTGGTAAGAGCTTTTTGCTTAACAAATATTTGCCTAAAAAGTTGGTCTGTTTGCCCCCTCTGCTGCTCATTGCCATATGCTTGCATAGGTCGCAAAGAAAACGAATGTATAATTTCTAACGATTTTATGTCAGGCTGAAATTTTAGTCTTAACATTACAATTATTCTTTAACATGCTTATATTCTCTTTCTGTGTGCCATGAGCAGTAATCTGAAAGAAAAACACTAACATGTTTGCACGAATCAGCTGTCTTAACACTCCGGTTGATTATATATATATTGGTGGATGGAACAGTCTTGTTCGTTTTCATAGAATTCTAAGGGATTCGGTGTTTAAGCAAAGAGAGAGAGAGAGAGAGAGAGAGAGAGAGAGAGAGAGAGAGAGAGAGAGAGAGGTGTCATCTGCAGAGAAACTTATTTTGGATTCCTACATCTTATACAATATCATTTATGTTCAACGAAAATTAAGGGACCTACATTTAAAGTTCGTCGTCTCTAATACACCTATTCTTTGAAACATACATCCAGAAGTATTAATCGTTCTTTTCCGTTTTTGAAAACATGTCACGTAGAAAACCATTCTAATACGCCACAAGTGCAAACAGAAGGTTTCAATTATGAATGATTCCTTAACACGTCACGTGATCAAAACTTTACTCTTATCGCGTATGAACAATTCTAATCTACTGCTCGGTAAAACGTATAACATAAATACGCTAAATGTTTCGTTGTAGAATTACTCGGAATGAAAACTGTCTGGAATGGTGTAAAAATGTTATTTTTACGCTCCCCTTAAACGAAATTTCTAGATCCGCACATGTCTCGGATCAAGGAAACATTCTCTTTCTAATTGCAGACACCTCAAATGCGTTCGACAACCTATGCAATAAACATAATCAACTCAACGCATCAAAGAGTGAATCTAACGTTGGAGATTCTCAGAATTCGAACGCTGTCATGTATGGATTATTTCTGATTGGTCAAATTCTTATTGGGGTCGGGGCTTCACCCATGTTCACCCTCGGCCTAACTTACATCGACGAAAACTGCAAGCCGAAACTGACGTCATTCTACATCAGTAAGTAGAATTAACACGTGCTGTGCATGCTATTAATTCTATTTTTTAATGCAAATCATATATTTATGCTTGCTTTTTTATTCTTTTCATCACTTACCTATAGCGAAAGCTATTTGAACATTCTCATTATAGACGATCATAAAGTATTAATAAGTCGTTAGAAGCGTTAATTTTAAATTAATTAAATATAAAAATTGGATACATGATCAAAATTGCAAGATCATCTATTTGCAAAAGAAAAAAAAAAGAAGAGACGAATTCATAAAAGACATTTGCTGTCAAAATTTTAAAAGTCTTTTTCATGTGCATCAGAAAATTTAAATACATCGTTTTAACATAATGGAATATATGCTACAGGCTGGACGTTCTGTTTTGCCGCAATTGGTGTTGCTGCTGGATACATCGTCGGTGGACAGACACTGAGTCTTTTTGTTGATATTAACAAAATTGACCCATCCAGGTAAATAGTTTTAAAAGCATAGAGATGAATTATGAATTTCAAAGTTTAATAGTAACTGGTCGATTCTATTCGCTCTAGACAAACAAGTCCTTGCATATAGTATTTATGGTAATGAGACAAAGCATGTCATTTTTGTGTTTGTCGATAAGTATCCAATCATCTTCAAAGGGATGCTAGAAATCAAGCGTAACGTATTAAAAATGAAGATTTATGCCGGACGTTATGTGTGTGTGTGTGTGTGTGTGTGTGTGTGTGTGTGTGTGTGTGTGTGTGTGTGTGTGAGAGAGAGAGAGAGAGAGAGAGAGAGAGAGAGAGAGAGAGAGAGAGAGAGAGAGAGAGAGAGAGAGAGAGAGAGAGAGAGATTATCATACACGGTTTTGTTACGTACAAACGTTTACAGGAGCACGAGAAAACAGAGCCCGAAGGTTTAAATTCGTTTGAAATTCTCCAGCAAATGTTTGTACTGGTCAAGCAGTACACTATCGTGTATTATTCCATGATCAATTAATTACTAAATATCATAAACTTTATACCATAGAGCCAGAAAATGAGACTTAAACACAAAACAAACAAATACGAAAAATTTACTTGGGCAGCTGACATTAAACGCATATTTGTGAAATAGCCTATAATAACGTGTTTGAGTGTGTATGTGTGTTAAAGTTATTTTTTTTTTAAAGCCAGTATTATATAACCGTATCGGTCTAGAGTTCCATCTTAAATAATAATGGAATTATTATTATGTGAATGATACTTAAATTTCTTTATTGATAAGATTCTCATTCTTTATTAGTTAAACAAATTCGGCAATTTAAAACATGCTTGCCGTTGTTTTGTCTATAACAAAATGCTTATATGGTAGTTTCCAATATGGACAGACACCTATATTAGATTATTTTCTCTTAATCAATAAGATTTTTAGAATCAGTTGAACATTTCAATATTTCTTTAACTTTTGATGTTAAAATGGTTCCGACCTTTTCAGTGTACCTTTAGCCGCCATGGATCCCCAACGGGTCGGAGCCTGGTGGATTGGTACAACCATTTCTATCGGAGCCTTTCTGATCATAGCCATTCCATTTCTGGGTTATCCGAAAAGACTTCCAGGTACAATACTTCAGCTCGCTTTGAACTTGATAGCTTCAATCATTTCCTTCACTATTTACAATCATTTCAGAGATACGTCTTTAGACAAATTTCAGTGTAACCCTTTACTGCTTTGCAAATTAATGTTTTTCTTATATCGATGAACATTAAAACTTTTCATTTTCTCAAAGGAAATAAGTTCTTGAAAGTTCCTCTACAGAGTGAAAGAATTTTACGACAATGTTAATTGATTAGATAAATTGTGAATGGTAATATTTGCATTGTCACCATTTTAGAACTGCTCATTTCAAGCATACAAATGAGTACTAAACATTTCTCCATTAATTCCTGTATTTCGTGGGCAATACCTATTAATTAAATTGTGAGTACATTATTTAAATTCAAGATTCAATTACAGTAAAACGTCGATTTTCAAATTCGTCGGACGATATAAAAATCGTTCGGATGAACAATAACTCGGAAAATAGAGTCATTCGCACTCTTTTTTATCGCTGGATTGAGCCATAGTGCTATGAAATGTCTAGAATGGCTTTCTGTTTCCAAATTATTTGCTCATTACTAAATTTGTTGAAACATGGAACCTAACGGTTGATATGTATAGAGACGTCGTATGGATGTGCATTGTGTAGGAGATAGTCGTTACGTATTCGTACTCATTAATTGCTTTAAATGACCACTCCTTTGCTCTGCATACTACATTGTGCTCAAGACTAAACAAACTGGGACTACTTTCATCATTACTAAATGTAAACAGAAGCGAGAAAAGAAACGTTGTTTCAAAGCTGGCAGGCATTGAACAGGAATAATATGTCCAGTTATCTCAATTTTGCCATTTCCGGTGAAACAATTAAAAAATTCGGCCTTAAATTTAAATAACCTGGTGAAAATCCATATTAAATCGTCAACCTTTGTTTCAACTATCCCAGATATACCATTGTGTATTTCATTATTCAATGACCAATCAGTAGGACCACTGGAAAAGCGCAGATCAATAGTTAATGTTACTAACGATCAGAATATCGACGACTTCTTCCTGACAGAAACATGGCTAAAAACAACATGCAATGAGCCCAAGTGCGCGGATCTTACTCCCACCGGTTACTCCATCAAGTCCTTCCCCTGCCACTCTCGTGGCCATCATCACAAAGAATGATAAAATGTCTTAATTACAACACAACCTTCAATTTCTGCCACACATCGTTTGAACTAGTCCAACCAACACTCACACTGGAACGAAGGTCAGTCCATATTTGTGCTTCTACCGCCCTCCTACTAGTGAAAAAAACAAGCTGACTGTATCTCTCTTTTTGGAGACGTTCCGAATCGCCTGGGGAACGGAAATTCAATAGGTGGCAAACTGATTATTCTTGGAGATTTAAACTTTCACATTGACTGTCTTGGAAACCCATACACATCAAAACTGCTAGTTTTCATTCATGTTTTCAACTTTAACCAGTCAGTTAACCAATCCACCTATATAAGCATGGGCACATTTTAGACTGGTTTCTTCACAGACCTGATGTTAATATTCTACAATCCACACTTGTATCACACGAACTTGCATCAGATCACCTCTGCATTATATGCCATTTGAACGTATCAGTCACTAACCCTCCACCTGTACTTGCTACTAAGAGAAATTTCTGCATGATAAATAGAACCAAACTAATGCATGACATCCAATCAAACTTAGCAGCTTGCTTGCCTCCGACAGCAGAACAACTTGATAACTGCCACGGAGAGTTCCAGCTTCAAGGAGCTCTTCGACATTCTAACTGCCTTCTCTCCAGAAGATCATCCGCACCTATTTGCAAATTTCTTATGTAACAAGGCAAAAACCATTAGAGATAAGCTTGACAGCACAATTTTAATTTACTTATTATCACAATACAGTTTCGTTACATAATTTCAGCGACAACCGTTAGCAGCATTTGAACCTGTCTCTATGGATTTAGTACTGACAATCGTGATGAAGTGTGCACCAAAGTCATGTGAACTTGATCCAAGTCCTACGTCACTTCTGCTTCAGTGCTTAGATTCAATATTGCCTTCACTACCGAATGTCATTAGTATCTCTCTCTCTCTCTCTCTCTCTCTCTCTCTCTCTCTCTCTCTCTCTCTCTCTCTCTCATCCGGGGAATTTCCATTATTATTCAAAACTGCCGTAGTAAAGCCTCTGCTGAAGCAACCAAAGCTCGACCATAACGAGTTAAAGAATTACTGACCAGTTTCGAATCTCCCGTTCATATCAAAATCGTAGAAAAAGCTGTTCTTACCCAACTTGTATCTCATCTGAATTGAAACAGTCTTTTAATCAATGTACAGTCTGAATATTGCCCTTGCCACTGTACTGAAAGTAGTTAGTGATAGTCTCTCTGCTTTAGATATTAGTCTTAGTCTCCAGCATGTATTTGACATTTACAATCCAGCCTTACTGTGGTTAAAGTCCTACTTAGTCAACAGGACACAAATTGTATATATGTTGTGGTGTTCCACAGGGATCTGTTCTTGGTGATGATCTCTTCATTCTATACATTCACCCGTTCTCAAATGATATAGATAATCATCCATTGTCTCACCAAGTATACGCTGATGACTCCCATATATACAAATCTAGCCACCCAACTGACGTTTATACTACTATCCAAGGAGACGAGAGGTGCATATCTGATGTGAAATCATGGATGACATGTAACAAGCTGCATTTTGAATGATCATAAACATGATGCCATTCTTATCACAACACATATTGTCTCATTCACATCCTTTACCTCAAACAATAAATATCAGCAACATTAACATTAAATTCACACAGTCCGAACAAAACCTAGGTATTACTATGGACTGTACTCTCACATTGCACCAACGTGTCATGAGCATATGCAAAGCTGAATCTCTTGAACTGAGAAATATCTCTCCTTCGCAAATATCTTTCAGTTGATGTCACTAAAAATGTGTGTGTTCATTAGTACTTTCAAGACTGGACTACTGTAACTCAATCATGTGTGGTTCGTCTCAGTATCTGCTCCAGAAACTTCAAAAAGTTCGAAACACAGCTGCTTCGATCATCGTATGAGTACCACGATCAGAGCACACCTTCCCACTGCTCTGTACCCTACACTGGCTATCCATTCGATCCAGAAACAAATACAAAATGTGTTCCCAGTGCTACGTTTCACTGACGGAATCCATTGCAACATACATATCTGGCCTCACCAATATGTATACATCAGCAAGATACTTAAGCTCCTCTTCTGAAAATCGTATACTCTTTATTCCCACTATGAAAATAAAGTCATATGGATGACGTTCTTTTGCGTACCAGGGCCAGCAACGTAGAATGAATTGCCCATTTAAATTAGCCACAATGACACACGGATCCCTTGCAAGAGAGTTCCTAAAACCTCACCTTTTTCGACTGCAGAAACAAACTTAGAGACCTAATAATGTTTCCTACCTTAAATATTTTCAGGATTTTTTATGTTTCCTAATTTCATGGTATTTTGTTGCTTGCTTAGTAGTCATATCATTATAGATGTTTTAAAGCGCTTAGAGCTTCTAAAGAGTAGGCATTATACAAAGTCCTCATTATTATTATTATTATTATTATTATTATTATTAACAATTTATAGTTTTGAAAAACTAAAACATAAGTTATCTGATAACTTAGTTTTTGAACAGACACTATAAAAGACACTATATTTTAGGATATCATCAGCTCCAGAAGATGCGTCAGTCAGAGGCACACACGGGTACCAATAACGGGCTTGTGGCCCAAGCCAGTTTTGGAAAATCACTAAAGGACTTTCCTATGGCTCTGTTATTGTTGGTATGCTTGAAACTTATATTAATTAATATTATTTACAAATTACAGAGACAATTTCAGAAAATACCTATCCGATCTGTATTAATGTTTCCTGTTTAGCCCTGTTAACTGTGTTTCTTGACATATTGTCGGAGTCGTGACATTATAGTTATTGTAACATTTGTTGAGTGCAGACCCTTTCAGTGATTGTAGCTATCATTGCAGTTCAGAATCTTATAATTAATCAATATTAGTTCATTAAAACAACAAATAGTGGATAAAATAAAACCTATTTTGGTAAAATGGTGTCTCCTACCCATCTTGTTTGCAAAAACAAATCCATAAATATATTTACACTAAACCATTAAATACTTGACATGAAATAGTTCAAAGTTGATTTTGCAGATTTGTAACTGATTTGTAATAATGCATGATATATGCGTATTCAGTTTTATGACACGGGTATCGCAGATGATTACTAAACAATTTATGTTTCTTTGAAAATTAAGTCCCTAATAATATATACTTTTAGATAATATATTTTAATCTTACGATTTTGGAACTTAAAGACTTTATTTCATCACTAGATCTCACCGATGTGAACGTGTTTAGGATGCCGACATATGTCATTAAAGCCATTCAATTTAAATTATGTTTTTTTTTCCATGTGATCATATCTCATATACAGCTGTTGATTTTCATATCGCCTTCCAGTTGCAGAATGTCCCGTTTTTGTTAGTTTCTCTCGCATGCTCGGCGGAGGCTCTCATTGTTGAAGGGTACGCCACATTCGGGGTAAAGATTCTCCATCAGAGATTTAACTTGGACATTCCTACAGCTGGGAGCATTTTTGGTAACACATAGTTATATTTGATTTCTTTATTAATACCAACATTTTTACTCAACGCAAATGACGTAAAAGTCATTAAATCAACTAATCTTTCTTGCAGCTAAGTTTTGCCTTCATAAACTTGATATCAACAATGAGTTTTGTCTTCAAACTGTTAACGTTAAACTGCACAAAAAAATCTGTAGATTATAATACTGAAGAGACTTATATAAAGTTGGATATATATATATATATATATATATATATATATATATATATATATATATATATATATATACTAAGCCATACATTAAGAAGGGCAAATGTACTTAATTTTGTTGAATATAACATATATTGCTCATACAATCATACAAGTTAATGGATTTTGAATGCACATAATGTAAAGTTTCCTTTGTTCAGGGATCGTGACAATCATTGGCTCTGGTGGTGGAATGCTACTGGGTGGCTATCTGGTGAAGCGGTTCCAACTAAAGTGTCTCGGAATAATGCGGCTGTGCAGCGGTTTTATGATGGCCTCACTGCTACTGTTTCCAACCTTTTTGGTACACTGCCCTTCCCCTTCTATTTATGGAATTTCTGCTTTTTATCCTGGACAGTAAGTTATCTACTATAAAGATAATTAAATTGCTTTAATTCATAATGGCTTGAACGGAGGCTGTTTGTGTGTTTTATAGCAAGTTATTAATGAATTTAAGTACTGTTATTTTTTTTATTGCTTTTAAAGATGTATCATGTATATTTACTAATGTAAGAATATTTTTCCTTCAAAGCTTGCGTTTCCGGTCGGTATTTTAGGAGGTTTTCTATTTTAAAATTTGTGCTTATATTCTAAAGAGTTATGGATGGTACATAATTGTATTTATTTAAAAGAAATCTAATGGGAGTTAGATACACATATCTGGGGAATTTCAATGACCATAAACAGTCATCATCATGATCATAAATTAAAGAGGCAATTATCCCACAATGTAATCTCCAATGAAAACTTTCTACTTGCATATAATTTTCGATATAATATTTGTTTTCTGCCCTTTAAAACTTGTTATATTTATGAAGAGACAGTTTCAACGGATTATCGGCCAGCTGCAACCAGGAATGCTCTTGTACCACAGCTGGTTTTGAACCAGTGTGTTCTGACTGGGAAGATACGATGTTCTTCAACCCATGTTTCGCTGGCTGTAGTCAGGTGATACCGGCGAATGGAAGTAAGGTAATTTAAATTCAAATGTCATATCTGGCTATTAAATCTAGGTGAAAAGTAGATTTTAAACGGCGTAATTAATCATAAATTTAATCGACATGATAGAAAATATGCCATGATGTACTGGAATCTTGAATTTATTTATTATTTACTAATATTATATGCATGATTTTTTTTCTTTAGCTCCGCGAGGATAATGTTTGGATAATTGTATAACACATGCCTTCAAGCGTTATTCAGTGGGTAATGTTATTCAATTCTTTTAATACCATTCAATTTGAAAATTTAGATATTTGGTTTAAACGTGGATATTTTATGTAATATTTGTTTAGTACAGATACAGAGAATGCTGAAACAGAAACAATTACATTGAAAAGCATGCTGACATGCTGTCTTTTGCTGTTGCTTCCGGTTATAAATAAACCTATTTAACCTTAGCTGATGCTGATGACGAGCTGAAGAGGACAAAAACAACTTGTGTGTTTAAATGTTTAACAGATACGTACAGGAAATCCAACTATTTGGCTTTAGTTTTGAGTTGTTTAGATTTTCGAGGAATCATATTAGTTGAAAAACGCGGAGACAAAATCGCTCCGGTGACCTAGTGGTTAGAGCGTCTGTCGCGGAAGCGGGAGGTCGTGGGTTCGATCCCTGGCCGAGTCATACCAAAGACTTACAAAAATGGTACTAACAGCTGCCTCGCTAGACGTTCAGCATTAAGAGGTTAGTGTTAGGACTGGTCGGTCTGGTGTCAGGATCATGTGACTGGGTGGGACATCATGCTACATGTCTGCGGCATAATCCCCCTGTGCTAGACATCACTATAAACTGCCTCACTGCAGACATGTTAGCGATATGACTGAAATTTGTTTAATGCTACGTGAAAAATCCTAATCCTAATCAAATGCTGAGACAAATGGGGCACGCAGTGGTGGAGTGGTCTAAAGAGTTCTCCATTACGGATCACTGCCATCTCACCTCTGTCTGCATGGGTTCGAGTCACTGATTCTGCCAATGTGGATATGTGAGAAAGCTTGCTAGTAGCTTCTCGTGGGTCGGTGTTTTTTTCCGAGGGTTTTCCCGGGTTCTTCCTTCACTATCATAGTTGCCAGATAAAAGTTTTTTTTTCGCCCAATTGGGCTTCTTTCAAAATTTAGTTGCGTGAGAAATTTTCAGATTGCGGTTTTTTGGGCTGGTTTCTGATTTGTTTTCGCCGTAATATGGGCTACGTCAAATTGCTATTAAATTCTCTGCATTCAATTTCAAATTGGCGCTAGTGACTATAATATCTAAAACTCTTAATGAATCCATTATTCTGGATGTATCTCCATAGATGTATCTCACACACACTTAATTTTTTCTTCAAATTCCTGAACCGCAAGAACGAAGCGAGCTTATTTCAAATGATCTAGCAAATCTATGCTGGTAACTGTAGCCTGTAGGACGGAGACTCTATTATCACTTTACCAGTGTTATAATATTGTTAAATGTATGGTGTTTGGTTCTTATTTACTCTTCAGATTTTAATATTTAAATTGGGCGGTTTTGGGGCTGCTTTTTAAAGATACACGTCCAGGAATTGAAAAAAAGTATCTGGCAACATTGTCCACTATTAATAGTGGCCGCCATGTTTAGCCGAACGTGTGCTAAAAAATGGCATTAAATCCTACAACAACAACGCTGAGACATGGAAAGTAATTCGAGTGATACCGAGGACGTGAGCTTGATGTTCGAATTATCGATATAAAAATACAGAATTTTTATTTCCAGATTTTCAAGGATTGCACATGTTTCAATAAAACATATGCCAATAGAACAATTCCTGACTTGACGAGAGGGACGTGCACAAAACCGTGTGACTGGATGTATGTGTACTGTGTTTTTATGTTTCTTATTATGATCGTGACCTTCGCCACAATGTCACCAGCGACAACAGCTACCTTCAGGCAAGCAGAAATCAGCGATGGAATTTTGAATGAGTGATGTTTTGGTTGCATCTATAAGTAAAATTAATTACTTTTAAAATTTTAGGCACCATGTACAATAATTTTGAAAGGCTACGTTTTCTATGGCGTATCTGGCTCTCATTGAAAACTCGAACGCTTCCTTTAATGGCCTTTCTCCTTCTTAAAAATAGTCAAATTATTTGTACTTTGTTTTCGACAGGATTTACGCAGCAGGCATAAATTATTTGGGTTGTTATTTCGAAAGACTACTAATTAAAAGTTAATTTTAAAAAAGCCTTTTCATAAATTGATTAATTCATTCATTTCATTGTCATTCATATCTTTCATTACTCGCCTCTGCGGAGAGAGAGAGAGAGAGAGAGAGAGAGAGAGAGAGAGAGAGAGAGAGAGAGAGAGACGGTTCGAACTTTATACTAAAACTATTAGTTATTTATTTATTTTTAAAGGTGTGTGCCGAATAAACTGAGATCGATGGCCCTAGGAATAAGTATTTTGATCGTGCGACTCTTGGGTAAGATCTAATGTTCTGACAAAAATAATACAACAAAGTTTCTGTGGCATCTCATGGAATTTGACAAACGAAACGGTGTTAATAATTGTAATGTATTTCAATACAAGAGAGATTCCCTTCCCAACATAAATTTAAAGCTATTACGTAACAATAAGAACGAATTATCGTAATGCATAATTTACTTTAAGATTTCGTTTTAGGTGTAACATTCTAACGAAGGTTTCTTGCAATATCTTCCTCAGAGTTAAATCTTTTCTTCATTTTTTTCCAGCATAATATTCAGTTTACTATTGTTACTGCAAAGACAATAATTACAATGAAAAATCTATAGTAGCAAGCACAACTAAAATTTAAAGTGGCAATGTACTATTGCAAAGCGAAACGCGCTGCTGATAGAGAAACGTGGTAATTATGCAAAATACAACCTGTCGAAAAAAATGAACCGTATATTCATTATATAATATTTTCAGGTACAACGCCTGGTCCAGTTTTACTAGGAACCATCATTGATAGCACGTGCCAGGTGTGGGAAAGCAATGATGGAAGTGACATCGGCGCGTGCTGGGTATACAACAGTTTCGACATGGGCAATAAATTAATAGTCTGGTGGATCGCACTCAAAGCCACAGGAGCCACACTGTTTTTAATAGCATCATTTATTTATAAGCCACCAAGTGAAGATGGCCAGGACGATTCACAAATAAACATTCCTAGACCAGTACCAGTCGATACCGTACGCGATGACATCTGCAAGAAATATTTTGATGAAGAAGCTACATAGGGACATCTTTTTTCTGATATATTTTCTGAAAGATATCATTTGTCCAGGTTTCGGTTTGAAAACAAATAAAACACAAAAGTACATTTTAATTTAATTTTTTCATGACCAGTAATTGACAGACGATAGTTATGTCTCCATCATATATACAACAGATATAATGTTAGACAGATCGATCGATAGATAGATAATAGACAGTAAGTCTCATTGTATACATTGTTTTAACTCAACAAAGTGAGTTTTTGGAACTACCCTGCCTATGTATTGCTTCGATCCACCTTGTGCTATTTTCAAACACCATCGTCACAGTTTCGATCAAACTTTGTTGGAATTTTCTTGTGTGCCCTGAAACGAAATGTGTCCAGGATGGCCATCTTATCACTGATGTGTTTATATAGCAGCCATACTAAAAATATATCTTCAAATTCTCAAGAAATACTGAGTCAGTTTTGACCAGATTTGATAGATATTTTTCTTAGGATTTTCTCTATCAAAACTGCGTCAGGACTGGCTCTCTCAGCAACAGTTCCCTAGCAATATGTGGAAATCCTATTTTGGCTTTTTCTCTAAAAGCAAAGCGCCATATTTTATCAAAACTGTCAGGAATATTTCTTAAAGTAAACTATATCGACACTATAATTATTCTGAGCAGCTCATCTAGTAACGATGTGGTTTCCCTATCAACTATACGGAAAGCTTGTATCAACTTTACTAGAAAGTTTCTTTTGTCCATTCTCGATGAAAATTAGCCATGACCCTAATTTTAGCAACTTGTCTGTAGTTTATCAACCTTAAAACTGGCAGCTGGCCTATCTAACATAAATACTTTTGAAACCAGCCCATGGAACTGGTTCGGCGGGAATTGTGCGTCCCGACGTTGGTTGCATTAAGGGGCAAGTCAGAATAACATTCACAATTGTGTGGCCGATACTACTATCGATTCTGTCCTCGGTAAATTGTCGTGGGTCATTAGACGAATACTGCCACAATATTACTGTGTAACACCATGTACAGTGATAATTTTGTTGTTGTTTCAACTCCATGATGAACTCAACATCAAAATCAAACTCGCGTTTATACTTTTTGTCATTTCGCTGATAATCAGCTAATTTTTCTTACTGTATAAAATCCCTTATCGATGGTTTTCTGAACTTGATTTTCTTTGTCATACATTTTGCAATTATCTATGATACGCGAGTTTAATCTTGATGTTGAGTTCATCATGAAGTTGAGAAAACAACAAAACAATCACTCGA
The DNA here is from genome assembly GCA_029339505.1 of Unio delphinus. Classification (NCBI taxonomy): domain Eukaryota; kingdom Metazoa; phylum Mollusca; class Bivalvia; order Unionida; family Unionidae; genus Unio; species Unio delphinus. The sequence goes on from JAQISU010000010.1 coordinate 15,067,816, forward strand.
TCATTTAGATTTTCAATCACTCGATGGCTACACTAGAGCTTTTTCAACAACATCCACAAGGACTAACCATGATATCATTAAGAACGAGCTTTTGTTTTACGTTGGATCTGGAAATATTCACATCAACACATTATGTTGACGGTTATCAACTGGGCGATAACACAATATCAGTGGTAGATCTAAAAGTGTTCCTCTTTGAAGTGGGACTAATTTACGTTAAAGTGAATCACGACCATAAGGTCGTTAGGCCGCCATAAGTTCCAGAAATCATCAATCGTAGGGATTAAAGCGCGTATTATCCCGCATCGAATCGTCTCAGGTTGAAATTGTTACAGTATTAGCTCTCTCAGCGATCCATTATTGGCACTGTGGTCATATAACTTTTTTCAAAATAATCTACGGATTCTTTTACCGAACTATGTGGTGATTTTCCGACAAAGGTTGATGGAAAACCATGATAATCATCGTGTTTGACCCGTGAGAGGATCGTTTCGATAACTAATGAAGAAACATGTTTAATTTATTCTTGGTACCGTGTTTATCTCATCGTAGATGATGATGCTAGGAATATATTTCTCACATATTCAATCTGGAGTCCATGCATTACATCACCGTCAAAAGAAACTGTGATAAGTATGAGACAAAATAACTCGCTGTATCATCTTCTTGGCAAGTCAATGCCTTGACGTTAGTGTCGCATAATTGAAACCGAGTTGATTTTGGATTAAATGAATAACTCAAACACAATGTGTGAACGATGGAAATTTACAAACTTAAATTAGTAAAGAAAAATATATAAAGTATAAATACAATGATTCTCACGCGCTCTCAACATACAATTGATCGTCATTCTATACCAACATTCCCACATTGAAAATAAACCAAAAATATTATATCTATCTGATATACAGATTCAGGAAACCTCAGTTTGAAATAATAGTATACACTGTAAGATATTCACAAAATTCACGTATAGACTAGGATTGAGATTCAAACAATCTCAAGTTTTCAAATTACGTTTCTAATTTTCTGCATTGTAAGTAAGATTCACAAATCTCCTGGAATGCAACTAAGATTCAAAATAATCTAGTGTAAATACAAATGTACCAAGTCTAACAACAATTGGAGCAATCATATGCTTCTTGATCCTTGTACAGTCGCACGATTCATACACCAATGAACCGCACAGTTTAACCACGTCCCTTGGGCTGGCCCAAAATTGTATCGGTCGCTCGCACCCTTCATGTATCCACCACATGTACAGTCATACATATCCACATGTATAGACAGCATACAGCACCTTTGCTTTAGCTACGTCTACAGTCGTGGCTCATACATACATACATACATACATACATACATACATACATACATACATACATACATGCATGCATGCATACATACATACAAACAAACATACATACGAAGATAGCTCTACACGTCAGCTAAATTCGTCAGCAGCTTAACTCGTCAGATAAACTCATCAGCTAAACTCATCAGACTCGATACACTCGTTAGACTCAGTTACACTTGTTAGACTTTTTAGACTCGTTAGCCTCGTTAGCTACAATAGTTCTGGAAAATGCTAATACATTAAACTCTTAATAGCAACTTCTAATTCACAGTTCACAACGTTTCAAATCTGCGTTGTAATAAAATGAATCATTACACGATATGACAATGCAAATTCAATAAACTTTGCATATCAAATAAAATATAAATTTACCACTCATCCGCGTCAAGATCCAAAACGACCAGTGTGTCGGTTATGTATTGATCTTACTTAAATTCATAGGACAGTGAGTAATATTCAGGGTAAAATACCCGTGCATATCGTGATTATAATGTTCCTCACCCTCACCGCAAGTAATTTCCGGCGAGACATATATTGGTTCAGTCGCTTACCGGGATAAACACTTGTTCACCCTAGATAACGTTGTACTCACGAAAAACGAAAAATAGTCAAAGATTTCTCAAGAATAACAAAAGTTGTTTGGTTTTTTCCTAATTCTGTGACATTTAGAACTATCATATCTAAATCCCTAAACAGTTTTAACGCACTTGTGGTTTTACTAAAACCACCAGGACCATAAAGATAGACCGTTTATGTAACGACATGGGATCATACACCGATCGTGCCACGATGGTTTCGAGAATTGTCTATTGTTTAATACCCGGTAACAGGTTTATAATCCGTAGACCCAAAATAATCAAGAATCATATCGGGTTTTTATCGTCAGTGCCCCTATTGACTTTCACCTGTATTCGTCACCAGTTTATCTAGTAACGTGACTTTAACACGCTGATATAAAATGAATACATAGCGACTCGAATAGCATCCTTAGAAAATATGTTGTTCATCGATGGAAGGTTTATTGATACATAAACGAGATTCTAGTTCTTAAATGTGTAAAGTGTGGTGAATCACCATCATATTAGCTGATAATAGTACCTAGCTTGAGTCCATCTGGTAGATTTATTAGTTCCTGCTCACAAATAGACGATATATAATTGTTGTCAACTAAACTGACATTTTACATCTATATGAAATTATTAATTCACTGTTTATCAGCGATACAAACAAATAGCATAGCATCAAAATTATATGTCAGTAGAACTATTGGAGCCCAATCACGTTTATTCTTCGTGCAGTAGTTCATGGGATGTATCTCTTGATATTGGTTCGTTAAAATGACGACCAAACTAAATAACGATGGTCGGATGAATGTTCTCAGCAAATTCGATTGATTTAACTTCTGGAAATCCAGTTAAATCGATATGCACCGGTAGTGGACCATTTATCGCAACTCGAGTCATCTCGTGGATCAGATACCCAAATCTCTCAATGTACCATCCGCATTCACTTATTCCAAGAATGCTTCCGGGATAATATGCATTTAAGATGTAATCATTGTAACCCTATTTAGTTTAGTAAACGGTCCGACGGTCCATTTCGAGCGTTCCGTAACAAATTAACAACTACAATAAACAACCTGAGATTGATTTTATTTTAGTAATAAATCACGATCTAGACATGAAACAGCCTAGACATGAAACAGCCTATGTTTGGGTATGAACAGCGGCCGCCATTGTTTTTTAACCGGCGAAACCACTAAGCAATAACGATGGTGGCCGCATTTCATACTCATTCAAGTGGGGAAAGATTGCATCTATTTTCTCAGTAGTGTTTAATCGGATATACAACTTCCGAGAATACGATAATGGAATTAGGAATGTGGTACAGTGTTAGAGCGGCTAACTGTCAATGACCATGGCGGTTAATTAGTACACGTTAGAATCACACGGCTGACAAAGAAAATTATTTTTCTATATAAGTAAGAGGCAGCTGGGCTTTGGATGAACTGTTATGAGAAATAATTTTAAATATATTGGTGAGATACTGATCGGTGTCAATTGCTTGACTTCGTATGCATGATTCCCGTGGTCGCTTTGATCACCTAAAGAACCTGCTAGAATGTCTTTTCACAATCTAGGAGTTCACAAAGGGAGAATATGCATAAATGTAATGCTGCATATTGGACATTTGTTTGTTTGACTGATTAGGATTTTTAACGTAGCTTAAACAATTTTTCATTCATCGCTACGATGTCTGCAGTGAGGTACATTATCCTGACACCAGGCCGACCAATCCTAACACTAAATTCTTAATGCTGAGCGTCAAGCGAGGCAGCTGTTAGTACCATTTTTGTAAGTCTTTGGTATGACTCAGCCAGTGATCGAACCCACGACCTCCCGCTTCCGGGGCGGACGCTGTAACCACTAGGCCACCAGAGCGATTGAAGTGTTGGACGTAAATAATATACCAGCAACATTTACTTAATGTAGATTATCCCTTACCCTCAGGAAATACTGCCTAGCACTACCCTAGCTTGGTCATCTCCTCTTTTGCTAATTCGTCATATTAAAGACAATTTTCGTATAAATAATTACAAAAATATTAATGCTATAATTTCTGCGATTAAAAAATTATATAGCGTGGGTATAAAACTGATCAACTCAATGCTGAAAAAATCACATATGATTTTGAAACGTTACAAGAATGAAAATCCGATGGAAAGTACACACTCCCATCCGAGTACAGGTTCACCAAATTACTCCAGAGGATGGGGATGGGGTGGGGGCAATGATAATGTATCTTGCTAATGTCATCAATGATATACAAATTCAGCGTTTCGTTCCACCCTTAATGGCGACAGAAAAAATTAGATTTGAGTTGTCGAGCGAATATGAACAACAAAACACAATTGTGGAAATGCGTGTAATACAGTTAAAGAAATTTATGGTGGACGTCAAACCGTCTGGTCATATTAATGAATCTGAGTGCGTTAGAACGTGAAACATTCCATTGTGACAAAATAAGCATTTCTTAAACTGGTCGATAGCAAGTAATCTGGGAACACTGTATGATGAATCATTGGTATGTCTGGACACTAATAAAGCATCTTTATTGTTTGTTAAACACTGTATGGTGAACTGTTAAGACCATAAGGCGGACCGTTTCACATTCTGTCTCTTACGTACAATTCTGTCGTTAATTGTTCATCGCTAGTGCCAAGAAGATGTCGGCTTTGATCGGTCAGTCTGAAAAGTATCCGTGACAACAGCGGTTTATGACATCGTAAATAAACAGGATTAACAGACACAAATGCAATTAAATGACCAGGGGGGAACTTCAAGGGTAAACAAGTAATGCACCTATTTGGATTTTCCAAGATCTACAACATAACTGATATCCATGGCATTACAAACACGGTTCATGGATACCGTAGATGTTGACTATTCCCGGTGATGTGTCGTCCGAAATCATCAAGGCCATGGTTGTGTTTTGAGTATATTCCGCGGAGATGGCATTTTTTTTATCAATGTCAAGCCCTGGTATTTTACATGCGGTGGAGAAGTACACATCTTAAATTTTATAATGTCTGAGAAACGATTATATGTTATGTCTCGTTATTGAATTGCATTAGTAAAAGTTTATACAATAGCTTCGTGAAGACAATCAATTCGCTATCCTTTAATTTGCTTAGATGTGTTTGCGTTGCAATGATTTGTTGTTGCAGAGAATTGCTTGGGTATTTATTTACGTAGCTGAAAAATAATAGAAGAAAAGAGGAACTCTGTCAATCTCCCGCTCTGGACTACTTGCCAAACGCGGTTCATGTCTTGTTTTTCATTGTTATATCTCTCTCTAACCAGACTTTATTTATATATATTTTTTTCTTTTTAATAGCTATTGCCTACGCTTGAGTTCATATATGCAAAGCACCGGCGTAAAGGAAAACATCCCTTGCACTCACGTCACATATATTCTACTATCCATACAGAAGATTTAAAATATTATAAACTATCAAAATCCCCAAGATCTACTATCCACACATGGAAAGAGAGAAAAACACAATATACTATTCATACACGAAAAGGAGGAAAACAAACAACAAATATACAATGATAACACAAATACACAGGGAGGGAGAAAAACAAACCACAAATATAATATCCACACACGAGGAGAAACAACAACTCACAATATGCTATCAAAAATTACAAAATGTACAATCCACACACACACACACACTACCATCCACACAAAGGTATGTGCACGCACACACACAAACACATTGCCATATCAAGGAAGGAGTGAGCGTTTATAATCACACTACTTCACCTATACACCAATTGGCAACTTGAATAGTCTCTTTTCTAGCGATTTGGTTAGCACTAAAAAGAGCTGTTTTGTTTGGAACTCCATATTCACCTGGCTAATTGTGACATATTCCTGGTATGGCGCCACACACAACGTTTGCTCCAGTCATTGTCCCAATTGACTGTAGCTGATGGGAGTGCAGGGGGGGGGGGTGGGCTTCACTCTCCCAGTCTTCACTTTGAGGGATTGTGAAGACTTCTCTCTGTCTTCTTCTATAACACAATAGTGGATTTAGTTGTGGTTGTTGTCCTCTCCACAGGTTTCACCTGACAGACTGTGCACATCACGAAGTGAGGTAAGATATGCCTTTTCTATTCCTGCTCTCTCTTCTTTTTTCTCTCCTCCTCTTCGGCTATATCCTCAATGGATAGCTCGTCCAGACATCGCCTAGCATGCTCCAGGTGCATTTGGAGTTCCAGAAGAATTGCAATTTTGTCGTTCATTCTTCAGCCAGACTTGAATGAATGAATTATGGTTTTAAGTGAAACTGGCCACAAAGGGTCATTTGTTCACTATTTTACACTACCAATTAATATGGTAGTGATTTAGATTTTCCCGTGAGGAAGGAATGGTGCCACATCCCCACGGGCGTTTATGCATACATAGTATGCTATTTAATTTGGTCGTCATGCCGCACCCCTATAAGGAGCTATCGACATGAATGAAAGACCTAGGTGAGTGGGAATAGAACAACCACGCACTCAACCCTATCAACCAATCGGAGGATACTGAGCTAGAGGTGCAATGGCACCAAATGATGACTAGTGAAAAATGGTTTCCACTTCTAGTCATTTGCTGGTGTTGGAGTCAGGCAGCGGAGGAGGAGGAAAAGGATCTGTGAACTGGCACTTTGATGTCGTTCGTCTTGCACGCCCTAGCCTTACCAAATCGAGTCCAGTTGTTGCTAGTGGACATCCTATACCGATATTGTGTAAGCCACCTGTGCCATTGAGTCAATCTTTCAAGCTATATTTTTTGCCTAACATCCTAACATTCCAATTTTTGTCTAGTACAGAGTGTACATTTGGTGTGTTCCCTATTAATTTTGTAAACTAGGTATGTCAAGTGACATGTGTAGGTTGGTCAATGTCAGGTTAAATGGGTTGTTAATTTTGATGATGGAGAGCAAAAATTGATCAAGTCTGATTTTTGAAGAACGAGGTTGTCGAATAGAGTTTCTGAGCCAAAAGGAAACTCTGTAAGTATAAATAGCCCTTAAAAGGGCTTTTTGATGGAGTGTTACAGGGTGTAACCGAAGTTCCCTCATTCCGTCCGGTGAGTCCCGTGTCCTTCTTGGGTGCCTTGGTTTTTCCTCCATCTTGATGTTGCCTCCTTCCGTTGTATCTATTCCGTGTTCTCCTTTAACAATTTGGAATACTTTGTGCTGTTAGTAAAGTAGAATATAGAACCTTATATGACAGCCTATTCTCGCGTTGGTAGTTATCCAACGTAGAAATTTTAAAGTAATTAAGGTTATTGTGTAAAAATTTATTGCAGCGTGAGCTGTCTTGCTAGATGGTCTGGTATTGACCATCTAAATCATGTTATAGGCCTTAGTTCTTATAGCTTAGATTATTAGTGCAGCTTTGTGCCGCGGGGCCTGATAGTCTGGGCATTGACTACCTTATATGGTAATAATTTTGGGATCTTTCTTAGAGTAAATATTTTTATGTTGCGATATTGTGTCGCTGGGCCTGATAGTCTTTGGACTACCTCATAAAATCTATTCGAGGCCATAAAGCAGGAGACGTTTTAGATGGTCACGTTTAGACCATGTGGATATCCTGGTTTGTTGGGGTTTTTAACTGTAAATACATTCCTAGTTTAGTTGTATAATACTGTCAATGAGGCTGTATATAGGAAGAGTTGTAAGAATAGACAGAAGAGAGGTGGTTTCCCAGACACTTGTTTATTGTTTCTGTTTTGTTCTTTACTTTGTTATAATGCAAATTTCAATGTTTATCTATTTAGTCTATAAATTTCAATATCTTTAAAGTATTAGGTTTGTTTAGCACAGGTACCATCCGGGGCGTTATACCCAGCGTAGTGTAGGTGGGATCTTTCACAAGTAACGGAACCTTTCAGGTCCTATGCATTCGCATTCCTTATGGATATTGTTTATTTTTAATTTTTTTTATTATACAAATTCCGCTTAACGTATTTACGCGGTTGTAGGTCCTGTCCCCTGATTGGCCAATGAACCCATGTGACCAACAGGGGGCATTCCTTATGGGTGTTATTTATTATATAGTATTATTTGCACTATATTTTTCCAAGGAGCCCTGATGTTCTAAGTAATTCTATTATGTGTTGAATTCATGGTTCCCACACTTTTTTAAAGAAAAATTTCCAGGTCTTTTCCAGGTTTTTTCCAGGATAAAATTCAGTTTTTCAAGGTTCATTTATGACCAATACAAAATGAAATTAAAGAACATTTTAGCTTAGAATTTTTTTAAATGCTGTTTATATTCCAAGTCTCTTCTATATCATTTAAATGAGGCAAATAACCATGTACCAAACCACAAAATGTTTCACAAGAAACAGATATTACTTCTGAAAATCACAAGTCTAATGTAACTGTTTACAATGTACAGACTGAAACTGCACTGCATTATGTTGGCATGGGAAATCTAACAGAATGAACAACAGCAACTAGTTTTGTTTTCCTTTCAAACTTTTAATTCTAAAGAAATTAGTAAACACTTTAAGTCTATGTGCATGATATTACAACAAATGGAAAATTAAATATCAGTAGTTATATACTGGCTGATTGAGATTGACTGTAAAATGTTGACAGACAAGATGTTTTATAACATGCATGCATCTTTTATATGAGAAAGTAATTCCCTCAAGTTCATGTTCAAGCTAGAACTCTGCTGGGGATTATAGCCAAACAGTCTTAAATGTTATTAAGCAGATGCACTTTTTCACTGAATTCTTTCTTTGCAACTTCCAGTTCCTCCTCTTTGTCCATTGCTCTTCTACGCAGAGTATTGGCTTTTGTTATGTGAGCAAAGCTACATAATTCTTCAGCTTTAACTGGAGCTTTGTTTGCATCTGTAAACAAGAACTTAATGTCTGATTCCAGCATTTTTTTCTTTTTTCCTAATGTTCCAACTTCTTCTTCCATGAGTTTTCTCTTCATACATTTCTTTTCCCTTTCCTTCTCTGTCTTTTGAGCTTCTAAATGAGTGTGGTACTTTTGCCTGGCACTCTGTGCTGACTGTAGGAGTTCCTTTGACACCACTAATCCCTTCAATCCTCCAACACTCTTTATATGGTCCTTTATTACTCTGCGTGCAATCAATCTATTTTCTGAAAGATTTTTTGTACTAACTTCTTTTTTCACAGAAAATCCACGTTCTACACTAGCCTGGCCATGTGACAAAAGTAGAAGCACACGGACTACATTCCAAACCCTACTATACATCTCCTTGCCTGCCATACTGTTATAAAACAGCTCGTCTACCCTGTCTTCAGTTTTTCTAAATTTCTTGAACTCTGGCAGATGCTGTGCCTCTTGTACAAATTTTTTATACTCCTCTTTTATTTGATCACACTCATTTATATCAACTCTTTGACATGAGTGAAGAATGTTCAGTACTCTTCTGAATTTGTCAATACAATGGTCCTGGCCTTTGCATATAAGATTAGGATCTATACATGACAAACTTCTAACCAAGGTGTAGGCTAGGGGGGACTTTTCTTTCAGTTTATGTACAAATGTACAAAGCAATTCTTTACACTGTGTCCTAAAAGAAAGAATGGCCTTCTCACTTGCTTCTTTTTCTGCTAGTAACTTCCTAACTTCCATATCTGCAACAAATCCTATATCAATATGCTGATACCCTTTGTGGTTGTTTTTGTCTGTAACATCAACATTACAGAGTTTGTTTGGTGAGGAAGCTGTCTCCATTACACTCTGTTTGACAAATCTCTCCAATGTTGTTCTCATTAAACCCTCCAAGTCTTTTGCAAGAAAAGGTATCATAGGTTTGTCAGTTTGATACACTTTCAAAAAGTTTTCTACAGGTTTTGCTACAGACACAATGAATGTTAGTTTTGCTCTTGCAAACTTATCTTTGCTCCATTCCTTTACTGTACTAAAAGATTTAGTTCCAGGATCTTTGATTTCTTTCTTCTCAACACTCTCTACATACTGCTTAACATATGGGTAGATTTCCATTGCACGCTCACAAACTTTCACATTCTCTACCCAACGGTGTGCACAAAAAGGCAATGGGTATAAATTCTGCTTGGTGACAGATTCATAGTCATCTCTCCTAGCAGGCACATCATCCCAGAGCATGTACAGTGCTGACAGCTTATGGGATATATCCCATCCAGTCTTAGAGATTCCAGCTCTGAATGCATTGTGTATTGTATGAAGGCCACATGAGCCTATGTTAAGCAGTTTACTGCAGTATTCCAACTCCAATTTCTTTTGCAATTTATTGAATGCAGCCCAGTTAACATTAGGTCCATCCATTGACAATTGGATTAGATTCTTAAATCCAATTTTATTGTCCACACTTTTCTCAAAACTCTGCACAGGATCAACAGCTGCTGCATGACCTAGAAAATCTGATGTGTAGAACCTGCTTTGCACATGATCCCTCTCCCAGAATCTAAGTAAAATATCCAATTGTTTTTTCTGTAATTCTCTGTTCAAGGACTCGAAAAGCATCACAAATGGTTCATCTTTTACTTTCGTTTCCAGCAGAGTACTTAAGTATGGTGCAATTCCAAAACATGTGACATACATAGATTTTGTCTCTCCACAACTCATACTCTTGGCAATGACAGAGTCTGGAAACATCTGTTGAAATGTGTATGATGTTTCTTCATTTGATGAAAATGAATAATTAGAAGCTACAGTTTTTAAACACCACCACACTTCTGCATGAAGAGTCTCAGATTTAGTGATATATGATGAAAGTGATACTGCAGACTGTGATGATGACATTGTAGTATCTGAAGGCATGGTTGTCACTGCAGATGTGGTGGCTGGCGTAGTGGAGTGAATCTTGTGTGAATGCATGAAGACTTGGATGCTTCCTGAATGTAACCCAACTTCCTTCTCCTTATGTTTCTTTCCTTTTGAATGAGAAGTTATAGCAGTCTTGCCCATTGATGTTAAATCAATGGACTTGTTACACAGTTTGCACAATGCTGTGTGTAAGTTACTTTTATCCTTTCTAATCCAGGACTTGAAACCATCCTCAGTCATCCACTGGTCCTGAAATTTACATCCAGGCATTATCTGAAAACAAATGAATTCCTTCACATGTACCATTTGCAGCAGAGATATTTAGATACATCTGATTCCCCCAAAACAGAAAGAAACTACCAAATTATTATTTTTAATAATTTTATCTTCTTTAGAAAATTTATCTTTATACAAAATCAAGATTAATCCTGCATTAATCTGTGCCAATAAAAAAAAACCTCTGTAAAAAAGAATATTTTTCAAACATTCTAAGCACCTTTAGTGGATTAGTTTAAAATCCATCTCTTGAAAAAGAAAATAAGTTAATGATAATAGAGTTGATTAAAACTGACAAAAAGCCCTTCAAAAAGTATATATCATGACCATCCTACTAGATTGAATTGCCTGAAAATCCACTCGTGTCTGCTTATAATCTGATAAAGCAGTCACCAAACCTCTTCTGATTACTAACATTGACTGCAAACTATAATTAAAGAATTAATGCAGATATTTCAAGCTACACCTCAAACGGAATAACAATTTAGCGCCAATGTTTAGCTCGGACATTCAACATTGGATACTTACATCAAGAATTTGATGAACTACATTCCCGCCAAACTACTCTACAAATGCATCCACTTAATATGCAACTTTAATACACTGAATGGAATGCTGCTCTCTAATTGGTCCACCAAAATGAGGCTATCGGTTGATACAGTTGACAGGGCCAAGTAAAATTCACCGCAAAGGTGTCCAAGGTTACTACTGACAATAATGGCTAATTTCGCATGCAAAAGCACCAAATTAAAAGCTTTAACAGGACATTTTCAGTAACTTTATAAATCAGAATAAACACTGCAGAGCTGTTTCTTTTATTTCAAAAACTTACAGAGATCACGTACCGCAGTCATGATGCTGGCTTGTTGAGATGATAGACTGGTCTTCAAGTCTTCTACGTAATATAAAAATATACCAATCTGTAGTGGTACATCAAAAAACCAGTCTAATAGATCAATCTAATCGACCGAGTGCTTGGATTGACTGAACAAATGTGTCAGGCAAGCAACTAATTGATCCATACCGCAACCTTCGAAATTTCCGGTACCGTAATAACTTGAAAAAATATAATTTCACCATTTGTTCAATTACAATTTCCACTTGATTATGTGATTTTTTCTGTAATGAAGTGGTTACATAAAAATTCCCGGTTATTTCCCAACTTTCGTCAATATTTGCAAAATTCCCGGGCTTTTCACGGTCGGGATTTTTTTTGCCATTTCTCCCGACTTTTTCCCCGATTTCCCGGTAGTGTGGGAACCCTGTTGTTACTGAGCTTATCCTTTTTTTGTTTTAATTTGGAGTCCTGCATTTTCATTACTTGAGTTGTTTGTTTAGTTGAAATAGAGTCGTTATAAGTAACTTTAGCCTAGTGATGGGAATCGGTCAGAAATTCATAATCGATAATCGGTTCCCCTTAACCAACTGATCATCGATTATAATCGGTTACTAAGAGCAAATTTTAAATTGTGTTAAACAGTTCTATCTTTGATCAAGAGTTCAATATGTTTATAAATGTACAGGAGTAATCTCTTTTAATTACATGTATACTTTAACCTGACAATAATATTACATTATGTGTTACTTTTGTTCTACAACTTTGTTAAATGAACGCAACTTTTTATTGCAGATCAGTCATATGTAACTGAATTACTGCTACAATCCCCCGAAATCCTTTCGTTCACATGTGATGTGTCAATAATTTAAAGTATAGAAGGACATGTTTTTCTTGTTTGTCATTGTTTATAAATACTACAAAAGATGTTGCAATTTGACTGAAACAAATCAACAAAATGTGTTTAAATTTATTAACTCAATAATTTAACAACTTGACCATGTAATAATGACTATATGCTCCTAATTATGAATCATAAGGTTTGATATTTGTAATTGCGAAGGAATTAATAAATTTCAGGTCAACTTTAATGGCTGAGAGTTTTACTAACCTTTGTGCTTTGCATACACCTAAAAAGTAGTCTCCCTTTACACACAATCGATTATGGAGTTCACAATCGATTATCTGCTCAACCAACTGATGATCGATTATAATCGATAATCGGAACAACACTACTTTAGCCATTTTGTAGTTTAGGTGTTTGGTGTTCATAATCTCTACTATAGCTTGTTCCCTAATTGTAGAGGGACATTTAGGTGAATTAGGTAGGTGTGGGCCTCTACAATTAATACATTTTGGGGTTTTCCTGTTGCATTACCCTTGGTGTTGCCCACCACATTTATTACAGTTGGCCTGGAATTTACAGGTGACCTTGAAGTGCTCCCAGTGTTGACATTTGGGGCAAAACCTAGGTTTGTTTATGTAAGGCTCTAATTTATACCTTGTTCCTTTTGTTCCTCTTTATATACTATAAGGGCGGACGTGAAGGAAAACATCCCCTGATACAAAATCTTCACGAACGAACGAACGAAATTTGAATTAAAGTGCTGTGCATACACTAAGGCACATGCAACACTGTTTAATGCCAACAAAGATGGCTATTTAATTAATCCCGTGGGGAAGAAATGGTGCCACATCCCCAAGGGCATTTATGTACTCATAGAGTGCAATTTAATTTAGTCGTCATGTCGCGTCCCTACTGAGGGTCTATCGACATGACTGTAAGACCTTTGGGTGAGTGGGAATGGACCCAATACACACTCAAACCTCTCAACCAATCTGAAGCAGTGTACTAGAGGTGCAATGGCACCAAATAATGGCGAGTGAAAAATGGTTTTCACACATCGTCATGTTGAAGGGTTCGGGTCGCGGAAAAGAAGGGAAAAGGCCTGGATAGCCAGCCTATGGACATTGTTAGCCTTAAAACGCCCTAGTCATGATTATTTCAGTTTGGTCACTGCTAGGTATGAATAGATTGTGAATTTTGAGCGGTGGTCAAAATTGATCGAGTCAGATTTCTCAAAAGAGCTTGCTCGAATGAAGTTCTCGTACCAAATGAGAACTCAATAATATAAATGACAATATGACTTAGCCCTTAGAAGGGCTGTATAGCAGCTCCGCAGAAGATGTCTCATGTATTCTCTATTTCTGCAATGTGCGCAGCTGTTTTTTCTTCCTCCCTTGTTGTTCTTGGAAAGTATATTCCGTGGAGGGTGGCTATGTGCTGCGCTGCGTCAAATAGGTGATGTAGTGGCCGCCGCTCAAATATCTCGTACTAGTAGTGCGTCATGATTTTGATAGCGAAGTTCCATTGAGTTACTCATGGTGGCCAGGTTTGCAGTTACCTGAAGCCGACATATGTAATGGCATTAACAAAATGTCTGACTTTTTTCTTATCACTAAGTAACTTGGTAAGTCCCAAGTCACTGCAAAGATTTTCCACGAGTTCGTCTTTGGTCTTCTTGGGCATGCGCACTGGTTTCGCTGGCAACATAAATCCTTCTTCAGAAGACGAGGAAACATCTAGAATTTTGCTAGGATTCTGCTTTGGGGCATGCGTGTGTGACTTTTCCTTCCCTTTTGGTGGTGCTTTTATTTCCTTCTCCTTTTTGGTGGGGGTGTAGGTGGTGGTGGTGATGATGCTTCAAGCTGTGACGGTGACGTGGCACCCTCCTCCGTAGGTTCCGCTAAAATGGCCTGAATTTGGATGGCTAATTCAGCCATTTGTTTACTAAGAGCCTTTGCTACATCCTCTGGTACAGTGCCTAACTTTTGGTTGGGGTGTGGTGGGGTGGAAAGGCAGGTTTCTCGGTGACTTGTGGTTGTGGAGGTGGGATGATCTCTCGGTCTTGCTGGGTCTTTCTCCGCAGTGACACAACACAAGTTGGTGGTCTAGTTGGGTAACTTTAGTCGAAAGTGCGTTTGGTTGTGCCAATGCACACCCCATCTCTTGTTGGCAACACTTCACCTTTGTTGGAGACAGTCACCGTCGTGGACGTACCAAACAGGCAGTCAAACACAATCACTTCATTGTGGGGTGTCACATAATGGGGATACGTCATATGCTCCGATGGTAAGATTGGTTGTTGGTTGTATGCTTGGACAAGTTGGTGTAAGACTTGTACATGAAAATGTGTTGATGCGTGAAATATATTCACATGCGTTCTTTCAAGGGGCGTTGAAAACAATCCACGATGATGGCATTGGTTTCTGGATATTCAGTAGTGAAAAAATGAATGCTACGTTTCTTTCATTCTTTTTTGAAACCTTGGTTCAGAAATTCGGTGACTTTGTCGGTTTGTCATCGAAGAGGGTGACGACCACTTTCTTTCAACACTAGTTGGAGGGCTCGCACTAACTCGTTGCTCGATTTAGAAATCAATGGCATCACCCAGGCAAATTAAGAAAAGATGTCGGTGACACAAAACAAATATTTGTAGCCACGATAATAGGTGGTCAAATGAGAGACATCGGCTATATCGGCTTTATATTGATGATAGATGCCTTAAACTTGAGTGCGAACATTTTCGTCCAGTGGGTTTGTGTAAAGGGTACATGGCTTGTTCTTATAACCATCTTTGCACTTCGAGTTAAGCGGAGACTTTTCAGTCTAGTTTTAGCAGCACGATACAATTTCTGAACCTGCAGGATGGGCTGGATCGTAATAAATGCTGGCTTACACCATTTCCATTGCTTAATAAGTCACCCACTCTTCGATGATGCTACTTTGGATGAGGAAAAATGTGGTTATTTGGAAACGGGTTTACGTGTCCGATGTGACACAATAGATGTCGAGGGTAGTGGTGGTGGCGGTAATGGGATGGTTTTGATTTTCTTTTCTTTTTCACTTCTAATTTTCCTTCTTTCTTTTTCATAGAAGGAGTGAACATCATCCTTTTAACTCACGTTTAGAGTTTTCCTCGTTGGGGAGTGGGAGAAGGGGTCAACAAGGACGCTGGAATAATACTAGGAATGGTAGCTGCAGAGGGTGTTTGAAAGACTTCTCGTGCCTCTTCTTCCTCGGATAATTGTGGGGTTGCGGCTGTCTTGACCTCTAGGGGTAGTGATGGTGGACTTTTCATCAGAGCCTTAAAATCTTTCAGAGTGGGCAGAGCTGTTTGGCCTAAAGCTTTCTGGTGATCCCATTTTAAGAGGGAACGAATGATGGCACCTCCTAGAGAACGTCTACCTTCAGGTTTCAAAATGATTTGCTTTTTGGTTTGAGTGTCGATGCGTGGATTAGCCAATTGTGTCAAGGCTACTTTGTTTCTTTCCAAGGTGTTTGGTTTGATGTGGAATGTGAACGATGCCTTGCAGTAATTGACGTGCTGTCACCATAAACCATCGCAAGACTTCTTTGGTTCATTATTTGTGGATTTTTTTTCGCAACTGATGCCGTAAAATGCACAAATCAATTGACGGGAAGATGAAACTGAAGGGACATCATGTTGACGATGTGTGAGACTGAGTCAGTATCCGAGGTTTTCTTAATCTAGATTTGTTGTTGTTGTTTTGTCGACGACAGAGAATTGTACATGGCATGTCCTCTGTCGTGGTTGATTGACTGATTGATTCTTTTTTAAAACGGAGCACCAGCAATTTTAGGCCATTTAGCGATAGGTTATATGTATATAGATTAAAAATGGTAAAAGGTTTAATATTGACCAGCGATAGAAAAAAAAACGAACAGTTCAAAGTAAAACGGAAAGATGGTAACAGTAAAATAAAAAGCTTCCCGATCAACTGGAGATGTCAATGGTGCATGTTAATGAAGACAGATGAAAAGATGCTGAAAATAAGGGGCGATATTTACATTACATAAAACTGCTCCAGGTGATGGCATACAAGTTATAGTTTAAAATAAAGGTTTACTTACTTCAGAAAATCTATAATGCAAGTGATATATATATAGTATAAAAAAGCTCCTTCATGTCATGCACATTATAATACTTATCACACGTAGATTGTAGGTCGAAACACTGTCATAAAGTGCTTAACAGCTAATGGTTCATTGCAAGTAACGCACTCGGGTGATCTTCACCTTTTAGTATGTGGGAGTGGGTTATATACGTATGACCAATTCGAATTCTTGCAATGACTACCTCCTCCCTATAGATAGCTCTGTAGGAAGGAGTCCATTCATCTAGGGCTGACTTGATGGCATTAAGTTTGTTATTCAGTACATCATTCACTGATGCCTGCCACTTCTGGCGTAAAGACTCTTTGATACTATGTTTAAAATCAGTATACAAAATCTTTTAAAACCAGATTGTTCTTGAGAAAGGGCCATTTTAACAGCACCATGTGTTTTTTTTTCAAATCCTTAAATACCAATCTGGCTAAGTACCCAGCAGTATATTATATTGTTGGAGGTATTCAGCTCAGTATATTGGAAGAGGAGATTGATTAATAATGGTTTCTCTAGTTTTCTATTGTGTAGTGGCTGAAGCAGATAGTGAGTCACAGAGAATAATGATATTTAAAATATGTTTGTTTTCAAAATGTTTCAGAGCAATGTCTATTGCTCTGATTTCGGCTAAAATAAATTGATGCACCATTTGGCAAAAGAACCTTTGTTGTGTGTTTGCCACAATCGAAGGCTGCAGCAGCCTTTTCATCATCCTTTGATACGTCAGTATAAATTCAAGTGTAGTTTCTAAATTCGGTGATGAGTTCATGATAAGAGTTTTGGAAGATGGACGGGTTGTCTCAGATTTTTTCCCACCGTGTAACATAAAAAGTACTTTTAGTTGTTCAATGAGCCTGGGAGATGTTTCGGAGACAAATGTTTTCTGAATTGTAGAAAGATCAATTTTCTTACTGTTAAGGCTGGATGATATTTTGATACCAAATGTATTTGGGTTGAAAAACAGCCTAAAATGCAGGGTTCAGAGGGTTTGATCTTAATTTGAGAGCATACTTTGCAGAAAGCATTTCTCTATGATGTAATAAAGGTGGTTTGTTCGCTTCAGTGAGAAGATTTTCACATGGAGATGTCTTAAATGCTCCGAGAGCGAGCCTTAGTCCTTGATGATGAATTGGGTCAAGCATCTTTAAATAAGACTTCCTAGCTGAACCATAAACAATGCAACAATAGTCTAGTTTGGAGCAGATAAATGTTCTAAATAAATTGAGGATTACTTTTTTTCAGTTCCCCAGTCAGTGTGCACTACTACTTTAAGTAGATCTAAAGATTTCAAGCATTTAGCTTTCAAGTTCTTGATGTGTGGAATAAAAGTCAGTTTTATGTTGAAAATAATACCAAAATCTTTGTTTCCTGGAATAGGTGTTCCGTCCAGCGTGAGTTTAGGGTCAACATCATATCTTCGCAACCGACAATAATGCATACATACCGATTTTGATTTTGAGATTTTGTAACCGTTAGTACTGGCCCAATTTTTAATATCGTTGATATTTTGTTATAGTTGTCTTTCAGTTGTATGCATGTGCTGTGATCGCTAACATACTAGAAAATCATCAATGTATAATCTGCACAGAGAGTCCGCAATCTGCACCGACAGTCAAAAACTTTTGATATTAAAAGCATCACAGATAAAATACTGCCCTGGGGCACACCCATCTCTTGCTTGTGCATATTTTGAAAGGGTAGAGCCCACTCGTACTTTGAATTCTGTTTGAGAGAAAGTTTGATATGAAAGAGGGCAGATAGCCTTTTAGACCCAGATCGTGCAGGTCATTTAGTATCCCATACTTTCATGTTGTGTTATAGGCCTTTTCTAAATCAAAGAAAACAACTACCTAATGTTCTTTCTTGATAAATGCATCAATAATAAATGTTTCCAGTCTAGCAAAATGATTGTTGGTACTACGACCATAACGGAAGCCACTTTGGAAAGGATATATTTAATTGTAACTTTCCAAGTACCATACAAGCCGAGAATTAATTATTCATTCCATTGTTTTTCACACACAGCTTATCAGTGCAATGGGTCGATAGTTGTTAGGATCTCCACTATCTTTATTCGGTTTGGGAACTGGTATTAATGTTACTTCTTTCCAAATCTTAGGCACATTACCAGCAATGCATAAATCATTCAAGATTTTCAAAAGAGATGTTAGTGATGATTCTGGGAGGTGTTTCAAGAACTGTTAATGTATTTTATCAGGCCAAGCGGATGTATCATGGGCCTTGTCTAAAGCCTCCATAAGCTCCAATAGTGAAAACAGTTGGTTATAACTTTCCAAGCTGTTGTAGATAAATTTTAACGGGACTTTTCTTTCTGATTTTTTAAAGAACTTTTTATCAAAAGATGTCAGTACCAAACTTAAATAAAAGCAAAGGAATCTGATGGACTTTTCATTTTCCAAATTGAGCGAAACACATTTACTGTGCATGAAAGTATCCTTTTTGCTTGGAAAAAGTTTATGTTTATGAATGAGCAGCTTAAAATTGCAAACTAACTTTAACCGACTTGGGATGTACTATAAAGCAAATGTGCTTCATCATTCGTTACGCGATTGTGCTGTTTTTCCACTGAATTCAGACCTACATGACCTACAACAAATTATTGAATATTTTAAATGTGTATGTGTGCATATTTCAATGGAATTATTTGTGTTGTGGATTTGATGTATGTGATGAGATTTGCAGGTGAGAACACAATGTTGATAAACTATTCATGCTATACATTAGACATGTATATATAAATAGTATACACATTTATGTAACAATGTGTGGTTCTCTTTTCTCACTACAGGTGTATTTCTCATTAAAATGCACTGATTTAAGATGGTAATTGTACCAATGAACCACATATTTTACCTAAACCCCTCCCCCTCAATCGCAAATGTTTTTGGCTACAAGCATCATTTTCTTCAGCTAACTGACCTGGTTGCTTATAACACGGTTTCGTCAATAGCACGGTCAGGTTCTATGGCTCCCAACTACTGTGTTATAATGGGGTCACACTGTACTAACATTATGAAACTCAAATATATGTCCAAATATACAAGCAAATTTTGCTGATTTCTGGTTAGGTTTATATCAAGTACATCTTGAACAAGATAAAATATTTTTTCCCTTTCCTGGCAGCTTAAATTCACCCTGCTATTGATTTCAGAGTCATTAAATGTTGTTTTCTCTTTTTTTTGTTATCTGTTTGGGGGTGATATAATTCTTCTATGGAATCAGTATATTCAGGAATATTATATCTATAATAAATAGAAAACAAGGAAAGAGCACATAGATCTACAATGGATAAACATTTATACTTTTCTTACATAGCAATCACAGTTTTGAATATTTTCAAATTTATATGATGTGTATTGTTGAAGAGATGAGAGTACAAATAACAAAAAAAACTTTTCTTGCTTTATTTTATCTTTAATGTACTTCAACCAATTGTCATAAATATGTCAAAGTAGTGTTGCAGTAAAGAAAACACTAGTATGTTGTCATTTGAGGCAGGATAACATTTAAGTGAGGTAGAAGAAGAATTCTCTTTGTCCAGCCTTAAAGTTAAAAAAAAAAAAACAAGGTGAGAAAAATATGAAACTTTAAAATGTAATCACTCAATACTTCACATTGCAATCACTCAGTACTTCATGTTTTGTTTATGAAATAGCAGTATGAGTGAAAACATAAAATACTCATTACATTGAATATATTGCGACTAGGCTATAAGCTTAACATGTCTTTTGCTGATTCATCAGTATTTTATTGTGCCAATGTGACAGATGAAATGATGTATTACATTGTCATGTGGCACTGAAAATACTGTAACAGAAACGGTGCAGTACAAATTGCCTGAATTATACTAGTATGTAACTGAACTGCGCTTATTATCACTCTTCATCTGCATAAGTGTAACATGGTAAAGATTCAGTGTATATTGTATTCTTTTCTTCCAGTACAATACGTCTCTGAATTTTCAAGTGACAGAAAAATAAAACACTGTTGTATTTCATTAGAATCACGATAAACAATGTATACGAATATAAAAATCATAAAATACATTTTTGTAAAGGAATCACCATAAAATCCTCATGCACTTTGTAAATAATAAGAAAATTACAAGGTTATGCCATTGGAGAGCATTTTTAAAATAAAAAAGAACTAAACAATACAACCAAAATTCATAGTTATATTTAAAGTTTATTGGTTAACTGACCAGTCGCCTTTGAACACCCCCCGTGACTCTGAAAGCACTGTTAGAGATGACAGGAGTCTCTGCATTCATATGGTCATCATCTGTAGATAAGTTTCTTTCAGCAGATTTCAGGTGAGGAACATCTCTGAAAGGAATAACAAATTAACTCATATGTAGCATAGTGTTGTCCACCTTTAATCATTTTTAAAAAAATGAAATTCAGTTTTAGATTTTTTGCTAATATCTGTGTTTATTGGATATTAACATGTCTTAGAGTTACTATCAAACATCATAGATATAAAAGAATACCAAAGCTCTACAATACGATCATTCTTTTTGAGGATTTAAACTACAGATCGACATCAAAGCAAGTTGGGAAAAGAGCATTTAATAGTGACTGGTAAGTATTACGGAACTGATGTTAGATGGTAGATGCTGAAATCTCAACTGAGCCCTTTAAAGGAAGAAAAAGTCGTTTCCTACACTTTCTTTGCCTATCTGAAGATGTCAAATAGAATATAAGTGCCTGCACTGATCAAAGAAAACTATCATGATAATCCTAGTATAGACAGCTTAAACTTGGGATATCTATTTGAAATAGCAGGACTGAGAAAAGATGGCCATTTGCATGACAGCATAGTTGCCAAAATGAGATAACAGTCATAATTCCCACTGAACTGGAAATGTTTTTCTCTATAGAGAGGACACATAATTTGCTTTTTCTTTGCACTGTAGATACAGCTAGAACAAAAACATTTTTAGTGTAAGATGAAGTCGAATATAAAGGTTCTTAAGTTGTGTTTGCCATGATTCATAAATCCTAAATTCCATTTTGTTGAGATAATGGTCTTTGCATCTTTAAGTATTTAATAGGATCTGCATAGAAAGAAAATGAGCAATGGCAGGGCCCCTGGACAATGTAAGGGTATTTGAAATGACTGCTCTGTAACCTTTATCATGGAGCTGAACATGATATCTACTAAAAAAAGGAGAACGAAAATATGCTACTGTTGCAAGGGAGGAGCAGCTAGGATTAACACATTTCCTAGAGCTCTAATCACAAAAGATGCTCCATTTTGCATCACAAAACTACAGACAGAATGTCTCTAGGCCTGAATGATGCAGTTGGCAATCTTCAAACACTCTGTCAGGCAGATAGCTTGCTTGTGGAGTCAAATGTGATGGTGGAAAATCAGGGGAGCGTTGTAATTAAGAGACAACTTTTGTTGTGACAGAAGAACCATTCAAGAGGTCACACCCTGGGCTGATCTATTAACAGGATGAGGTCAATGAACAAAGACCTTTGAGGTCAAAGTGGTAATATCATGATAATCTGAAATGTGATTGTCCTGACCCTCTGAAATACCCATGGAATTTATTAAAGTGGAAATGTATCAGCGATCAGCTGATTCCACCCAATGCTGAAGGTATCCATGGAACAGGCTGTTTGATCTGGGCCTGAGGAGAAAAGAGAAATTCAGCAAAAGATTCTGGAAATTCTCAGGACTAGTACCCTAAGAATGCTATTGGTCCCATCAATAACCAAAGCTGGGCCCATATCTCATCATACATAAAGCTGCAATGATAAATGCCAGTAGACATATCTGCCCTTGTTTAAGGTTATTGATGGCAGGCATCAATTTTATTAATTCATCATGTCAAGGCCGTGATAAATTGACCAGGATAATGATACTTTGTACTTAATATCTAGCTGATCAAGATCCACACATACAGTAACTGGACACAGTATGTGTTGCTGCCATTGATGACCTGTCTGAATTAAAATTCAGAATTAGAACCATGATTATCATCCATTGACCTGTCATTGCATACTCTGCCTCAAAAGAGTATAGCTTCCAATAAAATTAAGTCTGCAAAAAGATCAGTTCCAGCTGTGGCCTGCTGGAACTGCAACAACTGCATCCCCTCACCCATTGCAGTCATCTATGGGTACTTCAGACGGTCAGGACAACTGCATCCCCTCATACATTGCAGTCATCTATGGGTACTTCAGACGGTCAAGACAACTGCAGCTTTTACTCCCCAACTGATTAAAAATTAAAAGCTTCAAGGATAAAATGCACAAAACTTACTCATTTGATTCATTGATTTATAATTCCTAATTTGACTCATCAAGTGGTCCATAACACTATCACTTTCACATATATAGCATTGATCACCTGGTTTATATTATTTTTTTTAATATAAAATAGTCAATTTGTTGATTTAAAACAATTCTAAAAGCAAAATAGAGTGGCTATTCATTTTTGCCTTAGTCTGCCAAGAAAGTTGCTGGCAATAGGATAAATTAGGATGTGAAAATAAGTATTGTGAATGTTGATTTCATGATTATTCCTAAAAACGTTAGAGGCAAATTGTTTTCACAGTACCTCAGCTTATGTTCATTTTATGACAGATCAGAATACATCCTGTAAGGTTAATTTCAATCAGAAAGCAATTCAACTTGCACCAGGTGTCAGGATAATGTGATTGTGTGGGACATCATGCTATAAACATGTAACATGAGGTCCCACCCAGTCACATTATACTGCAGAGTATGTACACAACTTATAAAACAAATGAATATCTGTATACCTTAAAACAAGCAGCAAAAGAAATCATTTAATATATTTCATGGACTCTGTTCCACACACACACAAAATTATATTAATCTAATTACTGGAAAAACTTTTAATTTTGATCCCTTACAATGACAGTGGCAGGACATGTAATTTTACCCTCCTTAATTCTTAATTAAATCATCTATCAGTTGGGAGACACTTTATGTTTATGACATTTTTCAGTAATTAAATCTAACATATATTTTAATTATATGGATCATAAATACTATGTCATCTCATGTACATAATATGAAAGAAATTCTGACAATTCAAGAGAAAATACTGTGGCACTGTGTCTCAAAAGAAATTCTGACAATTCAAGATTAAATACTGTGGCACTGTGTCTCAAAATTACCAAAAGATTACCAGTTTCTTTGTCAACAGGTAAAGTTAGATAACAAATATAAAACATACCTTTTTCCCAGAGCAAATTTAGAGAACATATCCTTGATCTTATGCTGCTTTTCATCCTTTACCATAGGTTTACTTTTGGCTCCCCTCTTGACTCTTTTGGATAGCCCAGAAACTCTACATCCAGATTTTGTGGTAACTAGCAAAACAAGGAGAGGAATACTGGTCATCCTGACAATAATCTTGTACACAAAAATCACAGAGCAATAATTTAAATTCAGTATTCAAGGAGTATTACACAAGTTAGATGTATGCAAATATAAAGCCAAAAATGTATCATCAGATTGTTTCCATTTATAATGTTACCTCCCTGTATTTTATAAAGTGCCATCTAAGCAATCAACTGCACACACACACACACACCACTTTCAGATTTCCCACCAATAGTTCCATATTATGACTCAATTGTTCACAAGTTATCAGTGATGGTTGATATTAATGATGTCAGAGTATGTGCCTTATTTCCTAGGATATACAACACATCACTGCCAATAATGTAGACCTAGATCTGGGAACTTGTAACAAGCAGCTGCTAGTCAATGAGTAAGAAACCAGACAAGATCCTGATCTGCAAGAGCATTACCCATTATGCATCACTAGTATAATGTTTATTGTGCAGCAGCATAAGCTGATTATATAAATAGGTAGGAAATACAGTATAAAATGTGGCTTTCTCCAATATAGAGGGAATGCCAACTGGAAGAGAGTTACACAGTAGAGTACTGAAGCTAAATATATTGTTATAACACATTAACAGTCATATCTGTTCAATACACATCTAGATGAACATTGACAACTATGTCACACTGGGAAGTATGGCATCTAAAAATATGGCATACACATGTATTTGTTCAAGAATTTGATGGAGTGACATCAACTGAACACAGGAAATAAATAGAAATCTACATGATGATGGAAAAAGCAGGGAAGACTTCAAACTTTTATTGCTAACATATTCATCTTGCTTTTATTTCTGCATAATAATTAATATATCAATAATACACATAATGAAAGCAAATCATAAGTCATGTTTATCTAATCTGCATAATTCATGCAATAATTTTGCACATGGGAACACACACACACACATATCTTGAACTTAATCAGTATGAATACTATTAAATACTATTAAACTAAGCTAATATGAAAAAGTTTGAAAACTATGTCTTCTGACTTTTTAAAAAAAAGGAAAGAAAAGAGAGGAACATAACAACTAAGACATATTTCCCATTTCATAAATCGATCTACCACATTAAATCATACACACACACACACACACACACACACACACACACATATGTATGTTGTTGTTGTAGGGTTTAACAAACATTATACATGGCAGCCAGTATTATTGGTGGAGGATGAACCCGGGAAACCCCCTAGGAAGAACCACCAACCCATTTGAAGCAACTGGCAAACTTTCTCACATAACTACATTAGCTGAATCTTATATGCGAACCCATGCAGACAGAGGTGAGATGGCAGTGATCCGTAACAGAGAGCGCTTTAGACCACTCAGGGCCCCTTTATATATATATATATATATACACACACACACAGTAATACCTCAAACATTCACATTTCTAGATTCTCATAGGAACCTAACTAATTTGCATCCACGATTTTTTCACAGATCTGCAAAATATTTCCCATTCGTTACTTGGTTTTACCTTATTGTGAGTGCAAAAGATAATGGCAGCCAATGAATTAGTATTGGGGCAATATTACTATACCATACTGTAAATGCGCTAGTGTTGCAAATACCCATTGAGTCTGAGTTTCCTCTGACTCTTGTCAACCCATTTTTGATATTTGGACATTTATGTTGGGGTGTGAAAACTCTGACTAATACCCATTAGGCGATACTGTACTCTTTTTTACGGGTAATGTATTAAGTCAACTTTCAAATGAAATTAAAGGGCTTTGGAAGCATGATTTGGGTCATATTTAGGATTTAAACTCTAGAAATAAGAATTTATTAGCATTTTTAATGACTTATACCAAACATTAGCGATTCATCCTGATCCGCGACGGGTTCTTGAACCTAACCTCGTGAATTTTTGAGACATTACAATATATATATATATATATATATATATATATATATATATATATATATATATATATATATTGAATTTAATAAGTATTAATACTAAGCTAATATAAGTTTTAAAACTGTTCCTAAATCGATCTACCACATTAAATACAGCACTCTCTCACTTTAAGACCCTTCATTATAACATCACCTTTTATCAAGTGGGTATGGTCAAGGATTTGGGTTTTATCTTAAACTGAAAAATTTTAAGAGATCATAGTTATTCCCACCTCCATTTATGTGTGCGTGTGTGTGATTGGATTTTTAACATAGTTTTTTAAATGTTCAGTTATCATTAAAAAAAATTGCAGTGTGACAATTTATAGCGATATCTAGCACTGGGGAATCATACCACAGACATGTAGCATGATGTCCCACCCAGTCACATTTTCCTAATACCAGGCTTACCAGTCTTAACACTTAGTTCTTAATGCTTAGCCCCAAGCTAGGCAGCTCTTTAGTACCGTTTTTATAAGCCTTTGGTATGATGTGACAAGTGTGCTACTGGTACTTTGCATAAAATCAGAGTGCAAGACAACGTTGCCATCACCACCTGGAACATTAGAACTCTGGCACAAACTGGAAGACTCCAAGAGTTGACACACGAGATGGAACACTACACATGGCACATACTGGGACTCTGTGAAGTAAGATGGAAAGCCCTAGAAGAACACCAAACTGAAGATGGGCATATATTATACTATAGTGGAGAGTTGGACAAATCCATAAATGGAGTAGGCTTCCTTGTAAACAAAGCCATCAAGGGATCTGTGCTTGAATGTCACCCCATATCTAGCAGAATCATCTCCGTTCGTCTGAAAGCATCCCCCTTCAACATCACAATTATCCAAGTCTATGCTCTAACTACTGATCATGATGATGAAGAAATAGAGGAGTTCTACAACAAACTTCAGGGTATAATAAACATGGTAAGTAAAAATGACATCCTTATTATCCAAGGAGACTGGAATGCCAAAGTTGGCAAAGATGCTCTAAAAGACTGGGATGATCATTGTGGACCTTCTTGCAATGAGTATACCAATAAAAGAGGGAAACGGCTGCTCGAGTTCGCAAGCTACAACAACTTGGTACTAGCCAACACCCTGGGCCAACATAAAGCTTCACGATGCTGGACATGGCACGCACCAAATGGAACCCATCATAACCAGATCGACTACATACTGGTTCAAAACCGTTACCAATCTGGCATCAATAGAGAAAAAACAAGAACATTCCCAGGTGCTGATGTTGGGAGTGATCACGACCTCGTAATTATGAACTTCCAAGTGAGGTTGAAGAAAATTAACAAGCCAAAGAAAATCAGGCTCAAATTCAACCTTGAACAACTGAAGGACCCTAACATCTGCAAGTCATTCCATACCACAATTAGAGGAATATTTGCTCCACTCCTTGTGATGGATGTTGATGTTAAAGTAATGACAGACACTTTCAACTGTCATGACAACAGCTGCCAAGGACATCATTGGCCTCCATCGCCCAAAGAAAAAACCCTGGGTTACAGAAGAGATTCTGAATCTGTGTGATGTCCGAAGAGACCTAAAAAAACACCAGACACACAACAGGGGCAGTGGAATATCGAGAAATAAACAAGAATGTCAGAAACAAATTGAAGAAAGCAAAAGAAGAGTGGATTGGACAACAGTGCACAGAAATAGTGAGCAGTCTGATTAAGAATAACAGCAAAAGGGCATCCCAAATTGTGAAAGACCTTACCAGGCAGAAGCAACCAAGAGTCAGTACCATTCAAGACAAAAATGGAAAATGCCTCACAGAAGCAAGTGACATTGCAGAAAGATGGACTGAGTATTGTAAGGAACTCTACAACCATCCATCCACAGGAGACCCAGAAGTGCTTAAAGTTACAAACTCCACAAATAATGATGAATTCCCAATTCTCAAAGAAGAGGTGGAGTCAGCAATAAGAGCACTAAAGAATGGAAAGGCAGCTGGAGAAGACAACATCCCAGCTGAACTTATCAAAAATGGTGGAGAATTAGTGATAGAACTACTAACAAAAATCAGCAACAAGATCTGGCAGACAGGTGAATGGCCAACACAGTGGACCCAGTCACTGATTATAACACTCCCCAAAAAAGGCAATCTCCAGCCGTGTCAAAATTACAGAACTATCAGTTTGATTAGCCATGCTAGTAAGGTAATGCTGAAGATCAGCTTGAACAGACTGAACCCACAAGCAGAAGAAATAATTGCTGAAGAACAGGCAGGGTTCTGGAGTGAAAGAAGCACAACAGAACAAATTTTCCATCTTAGGGTTCTGTGTGAAAAGTACTCACAACATCAACAAGACATCTATCATGTGATCATTGATTTCAAAAAGGCTTTTGATAGAGTGTGGCATGAGGTATTGTGGGCCACAATTAATAAGTACAACATGGGTCAAAAGTTGACCAACACCCTCAAGCAGTTGTACGCTAAGGCTACCAGTGCAGTAATTGCTCAAGGTTCTGTGGGGTACTGGTTCAAGACAACAGTTGAAGTACGGCAAGGCTGTCTCCTGTCACCCACGCTTTTCAACATCTACTTAGAGCGCATCATGAGCGAAGCCCTGGAAAACCACTGTGGGACAGTCAGCATTGGAGGGCGTAACATCACCAACCTCCGCTTTGCAGACGACATTGATGGGCTGGCAGGCAGTGAAGATGAGCTTGCCACCTTAGTGAAGAACCTGGATGAAACATCTTCCAGATTTGACATGGAGATAAGTGCCAAGAAGACAAAGCTGATGACAAACAGTGGCAAACAAATCTCAACCAAGATTAAAGTCAGAGGACAGGAACTGGAAACAGTGGGCCAATTCAAATATCTTGGTTCCATAATCACTAAAGAGGGATCAAGAGCAGAAATTTTGTCACGAGCAGCACAAACAACGGCAGCTATGTCAAAGCTAAGACCCATCTGGAGAGACAAGAACATCTGTCTGAAAACTAAAATCAGACTATTGAGAGCTCTAGTCATCTCAGTCTTTCTGTATTCATATGAGGCCTGGACCCTGAAAGCAGAATTACAACGAAGAATTCAGGCACTTGAAATGAGATGCTACAGAACCATCCTTGGCATCTCTTACATGGACCACATAACAAATGAAGAAGTAAGCGACACCATCCGGCACAATGTAGGCCATTATGAAGACCTCCTCACCATTGTCAAAAAGAGAAAGCTGAAATGGTATGGCCATGTCACTAGAGCCAACAGTCTATCCACAACAGTACTGCAGGGTAGTGTCCAAGGTGGTAGAAGGAGAGGTAGACAGAAAAAAAAAGTGGAGTGACAACATCACAGAATGGACCAGGAAAAGTTTTGCAGAGACACAGGCATTGGCACATGATCGAGTTAAGTGGAGGGAACTGGTCAGATGTTCAGCAGCACAGTGCCTCAACGACCACACCAAGTCAAGAGACTAATGATGATGATGATGACTTGGCTGGGGTTAGAATCCATGACCTCCTGCATCCTAGGTTGATGCTCTAACCTCTTAGGCCACTGAAATTGTACCTCACCTCCTAATGAAACAAGAGGTTCATGTGGGTATCATCTTTCTCACATGCCTTACCTTTCTCACATGTGTTACCTAACCTGAGAGACAATCCTTGCACTAAGTGGGCTTATGCGATATTGTAAGAACATAATGTAGGTTATATAAACCATCCATCAAATTTTTATTCCATTTTTGATGTACCTATTTTACTATGGTCCAATAAAAATTCTTTTTAAAGATGTAGAAATAATTAATATGCATAGTCTCTAACTCATAATTCAGTTTACTATTGTCCAATAAAAATTCTTTTTTAAAGATCTAGGTATAATTAATATGCATATTCTCTGACTCATACTCCAAATATTCCAAGATCTTTCAAGAGAAAATTTTAAAAAAACTTCTGGAAAAAGCATAGTGATGTATTTTTTGTATTTTAAAAGGTAAAAATATTAATTTTTTTAAGTGAAGATGTCAATGAGTATTTGAAATGCCATAGAATAATGCAAGTACATATGAAAAGTAAATAGCATGTGTTTCTGGCACCTTAACATAGTAATACAGCAGTCAAACTCTAGTTCACCACATATCAAATTTGTTTCATAACTGTTGAGTTTCACATGGGATATTTTAAAAAGAATTCTCTGCAAAGAAACTAATAAAAATAAAATAAATAAACCTAATCTCTGATATGGTTTTAAAAGAACTATTTTTCTATCAGAGAAAAATCAGTATCACAAGGGAAAGAAAACAATACATGCAATAATTTGTCTATAATTGTGTGAAAAATGTTCTGGCTTTTAATTACAACAATGTGCATAGTCAATACTAGCCATAAAATGAGCATTTACAATATTTATATTCATTTTTCTTAAAATTATTGATTTTAATCCTGCCTCAGATGTGGGAGGTCATGGGTTTGAACCCCAGTTGAGCCATACCAAAAGACATAAGAATGGTACTAACAGCTGCTTTGCTTGGAACTGAGAGGTTAGTGCTAGGACTGATCAGTCTGGTGATAGGATAATGTGGACGAGTGGGACTTCATGCTACATGTCTGTGAAATGATTATTCAGTGCTAGACATCACTAAAGTCTGAAAAACTGCAGACACTGCAACAATATGACTGAACGATTGTTAAAGCTACATTCAAAATTTAAATCACACACACACACACACTTTAATTTGAATCCTTATGGAGCCTTACTTTGGCAGTTTTACAAATTGTTTTATTTACTCTTTGTGTCTTGTCTCAAATGTATTGCTGTACTTTGGCATGCATTGTTATTTGCAAAGGAACAAATTTGTGATTATCAATTACCAATAACATGGGTTACTTCCCTTGGTTTAATTTAGAGAGAAGTTATTTTACACGGGAATAAAATGCTACATTTGATTTGAGATCTATTTCTTGCTGCAGTGTATTTTATAAATATATACAATTCTTACTCATATCTAAACCCATTATACCTCTTTAAGATTTAAATCTATTCACCATGTTTACTCAAATAAAAAGTCTCCAAAGTTGAAACAAGATGAACCAATCTAATTATAAAAAATGTCTTCCGAGTAGTAAACAAGTTTAACCAATCAGATTGAAGATAGTCTCCAAAGTGGTAACAAGATTAATCAATCATAACAAAAATACAGTCTTCAGAGTAGTAAGGTACATTTGATGGCTTTTTCAATAAGGTACATTTGATGGCTTTTTCAATAAGGTACATTTGATGGCTTTTTCACTAAGGTACATTTATAGCTTTTTAAAATAAGGTACAATTTATGGCTCAATTGGACAGGATTAAAATTAGTATTTTGTTTACTGAAACTTATATATCAAAATTTGATTCCAATGTCATCCAAAAGTAATAATAACTACCTTTTGTCAAAGTAGATCTTTCTGATGTAACCTGTAAAGAAATACATAACTATTGTTAATTACATGTACCTGTATAATATATTTCACAAGTAATGTAAAGGCATTCAATATTGCAATAGAAGATAAGTTCACTAAATCATAGGAGAATTTGAAATTACATTGCTTCTTTGGTAGCAATGAAGGTTCATTCAACAATTTTCTTAATACAATCCCCTCTTAACAACCCCTCAACACTGGCCACCCATGAACTGTGGCCACAAAACACAACATCCCAATAGAGGTGTAGTATTTCTTTTTACCAAGGACTGTTCAATATAAAGAGCAACCATTAAACTCACAGTTGATAAGGTAGTGGATATTGTTGATTCCAATCTGAACCCACATCTCAGATTACAACTACTGTTTTTTCTTTCACATCAAATAACATGGTTTGTTCATTTAATGACATAATTTGATGGCACAAATTGTATTTCATAATCAAAATCACATTTGAGTAAGATATTTTTTCAAAAAGTACATTTCTGAAATTGCAGGTTTCTAGTCTGAATTCTAGAAAGTACAGATTTGTTTGATAAAATTGATTTTCTTACATATTTCTCAAACAAAAATGCCAAATACTGGCATGTCATACTATACCATCAGGCTTATCAAACCCTCACTACTCATCACTGTGATGTTTTTAAACAATATAAGCAAATGATTTGATTGCTGTCATAACCTTTTGTTTAAAGGGTGTAACCAATAAGTGTAGAAAATAAGTTTGCTGATGAAAACTCTTATCAGTCAATACTCTACACATTAAACAGTTCATGCTAGAGTATTCAGCTGGATTTCCCCATGACAAATTGATGTATAGTGGGACCCCCCTATAACACGGCAGTTGGGAGCCATAGAATCCGACCGTGTTATGAACCGAACCGTGTTATACGTAACCATGTACAATACCAACACATTTTTGGATTTAATGGGGAAGGGGGGCGGGTACATAAAGACAGGTGCGAAATTGCATGGCACAATTACCATTTTTGATCAATATATATTAAATGAGAAAAACATTTGCTGTGGTAACAGAAATTGCAGATATAATATATTACTTTATTCAGAGAACCATGCATTGGTACATACACATGTCTAATTTATATATATCGGTACATGTATAATCTATTGCATGAAAAGAGTATCAACACCGTGTACTCACCAGCGAATCTTGTAACATACATTAAATCCATAATACAAATATTTCCATCGAAAATATCCACACACGGATGTAAAATATTCAATAATTTTGTCACAGATCACTATGTGACTGAATTCAATGGAGAAAAAAAATAACAAAAATTACGTAACGGGTGTACGAAATGAATGATGAAATAGTACATGTCCGTAGATTAAATAATGGAAGCTAAAGTGTATTCTTATAATAACTACATGTACATCTCGGGATCTTTCTGTCTCTGAATTCAGTTATTGTAAATTTCAGCACATTTTCCCATCCAAACTGCTAGTCAAAGTCCTTTGAACTTGCCGCCAAGCTATTGCGTCATATTGTTTTGATGTACTCTAATAAATACAGCAGGCAGAACTGGCTGTATTTTAACCAATGAATTATGCCACTGTAAATATCAGCACAGCTAAAATGATCAAGTAATCAACACTTTGTCTCCCAGCTATTTGCATGTGTACGGAGGACTCCTGCATGGAGTGATTTGTGTCCCAGATCAAATATTTGCATTAAAATATGCGTAATTAAGTGTTTCCCAGACCTCTGTGTTGTACACATTTTATACCATTACATTTTTCATCTGACAATAGTTATTATTTTTTTAAAAACCCTGATTTTTAGCTGCTTTCTGCTAATGTCACGTTTGCTCTTGGCAAAAGTCAATTATAGTTCTCAATTGCAGAATTCGAATTAACTAGTCAACAGATTGCATAAAACAACACCGCCAAGGCACGCACACAAGTTGGCGGCTTTTGTTTGTTTGATGCTGTATAAATCGTTTCATCCCCGATTTGAACAAGTTTAGCTCAGCAGTTCACTTTGATGATAAACAATGTACTTAAATTAATTGATTTATACATTCTGGTGAGAATCTTTTATCAACCCCCGCATTGGCTGTTGCTTAATTGTGTATGAAATTAAGAGAACATAATATCGGAGATTATTAGAGCAACAATTGTATTCGGAATGCATTCAAGACAAACACAAAGTAGACATGATGGCTTCATTGCTCAGGGATCAGTAATAATAATATTGACACTTATGAGCTGTCATTTTTCAACAATAAACAAAGATCAAAGTTCTCAGTAGGCCCAGCAATTGGTTCGTATTTCCGATGTTTATTCTGGCACAAAACTAGAAGAAATTTGTCAATTTTTGAAAACGATTATTTTATATTCGATTTTGTGTGTGAATTCCTCCCCAAAATGATAATACATTTTCTACACGTTTTTTTTTCGCACTTTTTAGACAAGTATGAGAATGATAATTAAACTCTTGACGTATTTTATTTTTCATACTAATAAGATTTTTTTATTGGTCTTTGAGAAAAATACCTGAAATTTCGGGAGCCATGCCATGACCGTGTTATATCCGAATTCATGTTATAACAGGGCGTGTCATAGCGGGGTCCCACTGTAGTTACCTTCATGCGGTTATGAGCATTCATTCTTAATAGCAGACAATCAGATTTTATTAACAGTGTTTCTGATAGCTGACACAAATTAGTGTACTCATCGGTAGGAGTACTCAAAGTTTTCCTCTGGCTACATACAATACTACCATTATATCCATTCACACTGCTGTATGGAAAAATGAAATTCTATACTATTCTACACACTATATTATCCCATCACACCGTTGTGTGAAATAAGGAATGTGCATGTATTTGTATCTACAATAGTTGCTTCACAACATTGTGTGTAATACTGTTTGCAAATAAATATTTTTGGAAATTAAAAGTGACTACACGTATGTGTGTGTGTGTGTGTGTGTGTGTGTGTTTGTATGTACGTATGTTTGTACTATTGTTTGCTTGATAGTGGTGTTGATGATAAAAATATTAATGATTATGGAAGGGGGTGGTCTTAAAAAAGTAGGTTTTATGTAAGAAATTGTGTAACTATCACTGGTTAATCAGTCTGTTTTGCTTCATCACTATAACGCTCCATACAAAAGTAAAAACAACATGATTGAGAGCTGCCGTATTTGTTTTGAAAATTTGCTTGCAAATTGACGGTAGGCCAAAATCTGCCCTTAGCATGCTTCATCCTTTGGTGAACACGGTATACAAACCATCCATTTATAGGCATGATGATACATTTTGTCAAGACATGTTTTTCTTAAGTTCTATTGTGCTTGGTTTCTATTTCTTAACATTCATACCTTTGATTTGTTGAATTCTGTACTCTTGCAATCCTGACTGTTGTCATGATCACAGTCAACAAGATCAATTATCTCTATCGCCTCATATGTATCACCTATTCCTGGAAAAGACTCCATTAGACTCAGATCACTTGTAGATCCACCATTTGTGTTAATCTCAGTTTCACTGTCCTTGAGCATGATCTCTTTATTAACCTTGAGCCTATCCTTAACTTCATCATCACTGCCTTCATTCTTAACCTTGAGCCTAGCCTTAACTTCATCATCACTGCCTTCATTCTTAACCTTGTCTTTGTTACTTTCTTTTGACATAAAGTCCTCCCAATTAAGTTCTTCACTCTCTGTTTCCTGAGTCTTGGACATGCAAAAGGAGTCTATACTATACACATCACTATCCTGGCTGGAATGGGGGCTCAGTTGAATACTGCTCTCACTTTGAACTTCAACAACAAGTTTAGAAGGATCTGAGGAAGGTCTCACAAAACGTTCAAGACTGCTCTCAGAAACAACTTTCTTAAATTGTTTGTTAACATTTTGAGAAGCTCCCAGTTTGGGTAAACTATCTGAACTAGCACTGCGAGAAAATGTAAATTTTGACCAATCAAAAGCTGATTTGCCAGATTCAGATGTCTTCAGAGTTGAATTGGAAAACTTGAAAACACCAACTGAGTTTCCAGTAATTTTTACAACTGTATCCCTCTCTGTGTTCTGTACCGCTCCTTTTGACCCTTTATCGATATTATCAGATTTACAAGAAGAAAACAGATTACAAGATTTTGTAATATGTTCCTTTGTCGTAACAGAATCAGGTCCTTCACAGAAAGATACGCCAGGGGAAGAATTATGCTGTGTTGGAGAAGACTGGCTTGTTTTTGATGAAGATTTCTCTGATACTGTGTCTTGTGGTTGTACAGCAGGAATTGGGGAGGCAAAGAATCTGCAAAATACATTTTTTCAGACATTTTTTACATGAATTGAACATTTACAAAGGCGTAGTTCCTACAACTCCTCTCAACCATAAAAAAAATCCATGGAATTCACAAGGAAGAAAGAAAGAAATAACAAGCATATTGCTCTTAATTCAAACTATTATAGCAAATCAAAATATTTTTTACTAAATGAAGATTTCATGATAAGCGCTATGATACTTCTACTGGCATGACTTGTATTGCAACAAGCACTTTAAGGGTTAATAATTAAATTAAAAATGTATACTGCTAAGAGTACATTTTCATATGTACAGCTTTAAACTAATTTGCAGGAGTTCTTGCATATCACTGTGTTCCAAGTGCATGAAAATGAAATCATACAAATTTTGCATGATTCACATGAACATGTTCTCATGAGTTGGTCTACGAAAGTTTCTTTTCAAGGCCAAACACAACAAACTGTTCCTAAATAAAGCCTGTGAAGAAGTGGAGTTTTTCCTGAGTAAGGTCCAAAAGGATGAAAATTTTCAATTCGAACTTTAGACGATATTTAAAGGAAAACTAAACATGATCTATAAATGCCCTAACTATGGCACATCATGAAAAATGTCACATCCTGTCACTTTATGAAAAGTACTTTTAACTCAATTATAGGACACAATCTTGTCAAATATTGGAGCTGAAATAAACACACTTGAACAGTGGAATCAAAATACTTTTTGCAAATATTCAAACAGAAGATTGGTATACAAACTTGGATGACCATAATAAACATAAACACAATCAGTGATTTTGTCACCCCTAATTATAAAAAAAAAACCTTTTATAAGAAATGCATATTTACCTGCTTCTGACCTCCATTTTAGGAGCATTTAAATTAAATCTTGGTTTCTTTGTTGGTGATTTCACTGCAAATCTGTTTCTATTTGGAGATTTCAAACCATTTTCTTTATCCTCCGTTACACACTCACTTGTTTCCTCTTCTACACATGGTCCTTCAATTTTTACATCTGGTAAGGACTCAAAAAGTCTTTTATGAAGTTTGACAGGTGATTTGGATGGTTTTTGCTCCTCATCCTTCTCTGCTTCTTCATATTCCTCTTCACTGGATAGATGTAATGAATTGTTTCTGGATGCATGCGATATCTTTTGCCTCTTGCTTTCTGGAGATGCATAGCCATACATACTAGACAGCTCTGTGTCGGACTTCACATCCTTACATTCTATAGCTTCATCAAAGAAAAGAACATCATTAGCAAAGATTGAATTATGTCTTTAATCAAAACACTCATATAGCTCGTTTCATATGATTTAGACATCTTAACTTCTAACATAAAAAATGTTTTGGAATTTGTAAATCTATACAAATAAAAAATGCATTTCCAAAAAGCTAAATGAAGGAATCATTTGATATATGATTTATGATTACTTTCTTTCTCAATTATGATTAGAGATGGAAATAGGTTTGAATTTAGGATTGATTGTGTTTATCAGAATCGAATGACCATTGCACATAATCAGTTGTTGATATATCATGGAAAGGTAGCTTTCACATACTTGGAATGTTTTTTCTGAATTTCTGAAATTATCACTATCACCAGGTAATCTTACACAAAATCTCATAGTTGATATTGGCATGGTTTACACAAACTCTCATAGTTGATATTGGTGACTGACCAAAAAGAATATGCATGCTTTACATGGTTTACCTTTGATTTAATAAACATGTTGGGTTGAAAGGCAATGAAAACATTAATTCAAATAAAGTAAATGTAAAATTGTTGCCTCATAAGACTTTAGGATTGATACTGAAGGTAGACCTGTCATATCTGAACTTCAGGTAGCATGTTATTTTGCAAACTAAAAAATAATATTGTAGTTAATGAAATGTTGTAAGCATTTTTTTAAACAAATAATGAAATGTAATTAGAAGGAATAAAGAAATTCAGCTTCAAAGGAAATTTGTATCATAAATTTTGTTTTTCTGAGAATACTTAACATTAATATTAAGAAGAATCAACTTTTCCTCCTGAAATTCAACTCTCCCAAGACAATGAAAAAATGTGTCTTTCACATCTATATCAAAATGTAGACTAAAGGTGAATCTCGCTATATGCCAATTAAATTTATTTGCTTTCATTTTAAATCCATTTATAATGCAGAAATAGCATTCAATTTGTGTTCGTTTTTACATCATTGCTGCCGAAACCAGCTGTGACTAGTGTGCAGTTCATATATGTATTATATGCATTCAATTGTTGAAAATTATGCATAAATATTCAATACTTGCAAAATTTGTAGGTATAATATGCCCAAGAACTTCCTTAATTTACCAGAATCCTATGGGAAAATTACTTCTGATTTATGCCATAACCTCATGAATGCTTTTATGGCATAAATTAAGCATTAAAAAAAAATAGTATCTTAGGAAAGAAGCTCTTCCATAATATCATTCTGATTACCTTCCCATGTCGCTATCAGATATTTGTCAGTACATATGTTCAAGTAAGATATTTGAAAGAAAAATAATTCTGAAAACTGAAATGCCAGTTAAACTTTAGAGATCAATGTTATTTAAATGATCAGATATCTGAATGGTCACCTTTTCCCTGGTTCCTATTACCAACCTTAATCTATACTGAATGCTACCACCACCATATTCCCATAAAGAAGTCCCTATTTAATTTCAAAAGGGAGAATGCTTAACAAAGGCTAGACTATTTTGGCCATAGTGGAACAGAATAAACTGAGCGGGACTGAGAACGACAA
This sequence comes from Unio delphinus, assembly GCA_029339505.1. Classification (NCBI taxonomy): domain Eukaryota; kingdom Metazoa; phylum Mollusca; class Bivalvia; order Unionida; family Unionidae; genus Unio; species Unio delphinus. The sequence continues at coordinate 15,106,412 of JAQISU010000010.1, forward strand.
AATTGGAATAACTTACTTTTAATTTTCATTTTCAAAATATCTCATAAGACCTTGCATAAGAAATAAATTCAAGCGATTCACTAAAAGTGCCATCTTTTTAGTACTGTTTGTTGACTAACATGTAATAATCTCCGATACTGTTAGTATTTTGACTAATATGCAATACTATTTGGAAAATACTACATAACAGGCATTTAAGAAACAGTTCTGAAATTTTTCTACATTCACTGATCGGTATTACATGCTGAAAGTGTGTAGTTGCTACCCATTAAAATTGTGTGCATGTTACAAGCCAACTGCAAATGGCAATATGGGTGAATTATAAAGACTTTGTTTGGTAGGGTAGAACTGAATCATAAAGACTTTGTTTGGTAGGGTAGAAATGAATTATAAAGACTGTTTGGTAGGGTAGGGTAGAATTGAATTATAAAGACTTTGTTTGGTAGGGTAGAATTGAATAATCAAGACTTTGGTAGGGTAGAAATGAATTATAAAGACTGTTTGGTAGGGTAGAAATGAATTATAAAGACTGTTTGGTAGGGTAGAAATGAATTATAAAGACTGTTTGGTAGGGTAGAATTGAATAATAAAGACTTTGTTTGGTAGGGTAGAATTGAATGATAAAGACTTTGTTTGGTAGGGTAGAATTGAATTATAAAGGCTTTGTTTGGTAGGGTAGAATTGAATTATAAAGACTTTGGTAGGGTAGAATTGAATTATAAAGACTGTTTGGTAGGGTAGGGTAGAATTGAATTATAAAGACTTTGTTTGGTAGGGTAGAATTGAATTATTAAGACTTTGTTTGGTAGGGTAGAATTGAATAAAGGCTTTGTTTGGTACGATAGAATTGAATTATAAAGATTTTGTTTGGTATGGTAGAATTAGATTATAAAGACTTTGTTTGGTAGGGTAGAATTGAATGATAAAGACTTTGTCTGGTATGGTAGAACTGAATTATTAAGACTTTGTTTGGTAGGGTAGAATTGAATAATAAAGACTTTGTTTGGTAGGGTAGAATTGAATTATTAAGACTTTGTTTGGTAGGGTAGAAATGAATTATTAGACTTTGTTTGGTCGGGTAGAATTGAATGATAAGGACTTTGTTTGGTAGGGTAGAATTGAATGATAAAGACTTTGTCTGGTATGGTAGAACTGAATTATTAAGACTTTGTTTGGTAGGGTAGAATTGAATAATAAAGACTTTGTTTGGTAGGGTAGAATTGAATTATTAAGACTTTGTTTGGTACGGTAGAATTGAATAATAAAGACTTTGTTTGGTAGGGTAGAATTGAATTATAAAGACTTTGGTAGGGTAGAATTGAATTATAAAGACTGTTTGGTAGGGTAGGGTAGAATTGAATTATAAAGACTTTGTTTGGTAGGGTAGAATTGAATTATTAAGACTTTGTTTGGTAGGGTAGAATTGAATAAAGGCTTTGTTTGGTACGATAGAATTGAATTATAAAGATTTTGTTTGGTATGGTAGAATTAGATTATAAAGACTTTGTTTGGTAGGGCAGAATTGAATAATAAAGACTTTGTTTGGTACGGTAGAATTGTTAATATCTACATATCAAGTTTATCTGTATGCAATTGGGTTTGGGAAGCTGATCCAAATTCAAATGTTGACCAAAGTGTTGATGTCTAACAAATGAATGGATAAACAGAAAGACTGTTACACATTATCAATTCACATGCTAGAGTTGAAATAAACAAAACTAACCATCTCTGACTCTTTTCTGTGGGCTCCTTTTGAACTTAGCAGAAACAGTAACCTCTTTACCATGAAGATTTGGTCGGTTCTCTATTTGTGTCTCTTTAAATGCGACTTTTGGCCTGACTCTATAATTTGGATCCCAGATGCTCAACATGTTCAGCAAATCTGGTTTCTTTTTAAAGCTTTTTGGTGGCTGAAAGAAAAATTACTGAAAAATTAGAATTCTTGCTTTTATCATTTTTAGAATTCAGCGTTTAAAATGTTGGACCTTTTAATACTTTGTAAATACTGTATATTAAATAAAGTGAGGTTGAAATATAAAGTGAGGTTGAGATATAAGTGATAATCTACGACCTAAAGAGCTGAGGTTGAGAAATAATCAATATTCTACAACCTAAAAATCTGAGGTTGAGAAATAAGCAATATTCTACAACCTAAAGAGCTAAGGTTGAGAAATAAGCAATAATCTACAACCTAAAAATCTGAGGTTGAGATATAAGTGATAATCTATGACCTAAAGAGCTGAGGTTGAGAAATAAGTAATATTCTACAACCTAAATATCTGAGGTTGAGAAATAAGCAATATTCTACAACCTAAAGAGCTGAGGTTGAGAAATAAGCAATATTATACAACCTAAAAATCTGAGGTTGAGATATAAGTGATAATCTATGACCTAAAGAGCTGAGGTTGAGAAAAAAGCAATAATGTACAACATAAAAATGTGAGGTTGAGAAATGAGCAACAACCTACAACCAAAAGAGCTGAAGCAGAGAAATAAGCACTATTCAACAACATAAAGAGCACAATATAATCATCTCAGATATAAAAAAGCAAAATATACTGAACAAGAATGGAGCTATTAAAATATGGCAAAGCTTGCCAGCATATAAATTAAAAAAAAAAAATCTACATTTTCAAAAGTCAATGCCACCACTGCTGCCAACCATGACAATAGAAGTATAGCATAAGCTCTCCCTCACTCACTACAAACAAGCTACAATTCACATATCTCAAAGCTAAAGAAAGCATATTTTTTTTTATCTTTTTGAGTCTCAGATATTCAAATACGATCAATGTGGTAGTGAAAATATTGATTGTTAATGATCATGTGATCTTCTGTGTGAAAATAATGGGCTAAAAACATGGGTTCTGTAATATGAAGACAACAGCTTGGATATTAATAATGCATTGATGATCCTCCCCTTTCCAAAAACTTTTAAAGAGGTAACAGAAATTTTTAACACTGATAAAAGGGCTATTAGAAAATTGATATGGTTACCTATCTATCAAAAAAGCAATTGACCTTTTAGTGTTTCCAGTTTCATGCTCACATTAAATAAAGGTTCAGTAATCAAATTTACAGTTTATTTCACTCTTTTTATCAATAAACAATAGATCTAAGTTAGTGACTAACTGTTGATGTCTTTCATCTCTCTTAAGCAGTTATGGACATTATTTATCACATGCAAATATTTCGTTTTTGAGGATTAGAATACAGAAGTGCCTATGATGCAAACCCCTAAAATAGCATTCAAAAGATTTAAACCATGTGACATGTACAGCATAATGGTTTTTAAGTTATCTCAGCCATTATAGTTTTAAAATCCATTCAGCAAGAATGACCCCTTTATTGATGAAGTCTGTTTCAATGATCATTGCTGATATATGTGATGTTGTTGTTGTAGGGTTTAATGCCATTTTTCAGCACACGATAGGCTATACATGGCGGCCATTATTAATGGTGGAGGAAGAACCCAGGAAAACCCCCGGAAAAAACCACCAACCACCAAGAAGCTACTGGCAAGATTTCTCACACACCCACATTGGCTGAATCTGAGACTCGATCCCACACAGACAGAGGTAAGATGGCAGTAATCCGTAACAGAGAGTGCTTTAGACTCCTGATACAACAGACTCTAATGAATGATGTGTAAAAAGCAGCTTAGTACCCCATACTTTTAACTAAAGTAATGCTGGAATGATTACAACTTTTAGACCACCATCACCAACCCCATTTTAACCTTAGGCTAAGAAAAGACAAATACTGCATAGTGGACAAGTAAAACTTGAGGATGGTTGGGAATAATAAATACATTTATTTCTGACAATGGAAATGGAATGATCTTAAAAAATTTTAAATTGTTCACTGCACTTCAAAGTCAACTTAATTTTCTGTAAGCATTACATTGCATTAATTGTTTATATTTACCACAAAAGTTTCTGGGTCAAACTCCGCAAATTTCTCCTTTGTGTATATATTAATATTTCCTAGTGCAATCTGATAGGCCTTCTCTGGTGGCATATAGGACCCAGCATAGCCAAGGTCCTTTGGGTCCACATCATCTGTATAGGGATTGAGAGGGACCAGCTTCCTTTGGAGGGGGTCAAAGCACAGCTGGTACAGGAAGGTGTTGTCAGCCTTAATAAACCCATCAATATATTCCTGAGTCACAGTCAGGTTCATCTTCAAGTACGTAGGCACCTTCTTTAGAAGCTGAAAAAAATTTTTGCTGCATTTAACATGTACCTACTCAGGATGGCCTCATTCTCTTGGATGACATATGTAGCTAGACTGATTATGTCCATGATGTCTACACACCAATGTATATATTGTATCTTGGAGAAACATAATACATTTACTTTTTTAATATCTGAACCTGAATTAAAAAATTTATATAAACTTGGAAATGGCAAGAATTAATTTCTTATCTGGCACATCTGGAGCGAAAAATGGATTGACAGATTTTTAATATTTCCTATGACAGGTATAGATAATGGTATGTAGCTATACTTTAATATAATTATCCACTGATTGATACCCTAATGAAACTCTAATCATTACATGGATTTAATATAATTATCCACTGATTGATACCCATATGAAACTCTAATCATTACACCGAAAGACTCTTGAATGAAAGCTTATCTAGATCCTAGATTTACTTCTTGCAATAAAGACTGGGAATGAAAATACACTCACAGGTAATAAAATTCAAAGTAATCTATTAGATTTACAATTTTAAAAATTAATTATTTTGTTCTTATTCATGAAACATATTTTACCCAAGCGTTCTATTATAACAATGATAAATCTCATTTACAAAGTTGTAAAAAGGTTCAAAGATAACTATTTTGTAAAATGAAGAAAAAAATTCATTAAAAAAAAAGCAAACACCTGAAATAAAAGAGTTCATGCTTACAGTTAAGTTGTAACATGCAGACTGATTCTACTTATCTCCCTTCCATGCCTTTAAAGAGTCATGACCTCTGTAAGTGAGGAAACATCATGTTATGTTAATCAAGCAAATTCTGACATACTAAACTGAACAGCAGTTGTCTACTGTATTTGAATTTGCTAGTTACTATGCTACAGTTATTTTACCACTGTCTAAACAAAATATTGTCATGTGCTGTAGTCTGCAAAGCCAAGATCTTGCTTTGTAGAGGGGCTGATACCCATTCATTCATGGTTGGTGTAATTAATCGTAAGTAAATGCCTTGGACACACAATGATACAGCTCTCACCTTTTATACCACATCTTGTTAATGAACGATATATTATACAGTACTATTCTTGCCCTCCCTGACTAAGGGTTGAATGAAAAGAAGGTGAAACTTAGTCTTAACATACATGTCAAGTCTTCCGAATGTTCCGGGAGTCTTTTGATGTTTTAGTCTCCCGGAAATAAAAAGACTGCCAAGCATAGGTATTCCCAGCTAAAACAACATTCAATACACTGTTCACGACTACCGTAATCCGTCAATCAAATTATTACAATTGGAATATTCTCTGCCTTTTACGTCACTTCAAGAAATAAAGCTCGGATGTAATTCATTCTGATTGAGAACTATATTCTGAACTACTTTTGTTCACATGGAGCAATACGGCAGTGGAAGGAGACACTTCACAAATGGAATATCATCGGCCTTTGCTGTTGTACAGTATGAAGTGCGCTCCGCCGGAGGTGAATTACCAAACATATAAAAATTTATGTATATTCCTACAACTACTTCAAGGGTTATTAAAAAAATTCTGGTGCCATGTCTAAACGTCCGCTAATGGATTCAATGGAAAATATACCTTCAAAAAAAAAATATGTTTGCAAGTTCAACAGTGCTTGGATAGGCGAATTTAAATGCGTGAAGCGTAGTGAAAAGGGAGAAAGCTTTGCGTACTGCACAGCTTGCAACACACATTTGAACATTTCTAGTGGGGGAAAAAAATGATCTTAAAAGGCACCTGAAAGTATGCAGCACATTGCAAACAAGAAATCGTCACATAATGTGGGTAAAGTAACACAAATGTTTGCACCAACATCAGTAGACTGTCACTAAATCTGATGTTTTGTTTGCTAACTTGTTGGCAGAGCATAATATACCATTCTTGGTTGCTGATCATTTTAGTGAGCTGTGTAAGGTTCTTTCCTGACTTGCAAATTGCTCAGAAATTTCGCTGCAAAAGAACTAAAGTAACAAACATTGTTAACCCTTAAAGTGCTGCATTGTTTTGCAGTAAAAGGTCCCTCAGTGCTGAATTGTTTCAGGAGAGGAAAGAAGAAAACTCCAGTCTTTAAATTGCATGTATTTCATTAAATATACACTATTGATAGACAAACCCTATATAAAAAATGATGGTGCGTGTCTATACTTTAAGATTAGCATCAAGACACATGTGTAGGTTTAACATATTTGCAGGTACAGGTGTAAATACAAGTAAAATGACAAGTTACAATTGTATTTCATCAGTATTTTTGTTTGTTTTTGATGGAAAAGTTCAAATATATCTACGAAATGTTATATTCTTTAGTAGTCCAACCATGCACATGTTATGTCTGTCACAATGTTAGATATAAATTGTGAAAATCACAGGTAAAGGCAGGGTGACAGTTTTGCAAAAATCCACTCCATGAATGTCAGAGGTATGTTTAAACCCTGCAGTCAGCAATTAATGTTCATGAAAAACTATCACCTGTTATTTATTATAATATCATCAAACAGAGGTCCATATCTGGTGATTAAACCTCAGCAACGGCTTTATTTTTGTTAATCATTGGGCTGATTTTGTGTGAAGAGTCACCTTAATTGTTCTCATTGTCTGACGGGTGTAAATTGCTTGGAATAGCTTGAAATCTATCCCATACTTATTTTTTTTGCTGATGTATGCAGTTGATATCACATCATCAAAAGCCCATTAGGAATCAAGAACAGACATATGTACCAAACTCATTGTTTTAATTCATGCGAAAACATTTTAGATGCTCAGATAAGACAGCCGCCATTTCTACATGCGACTTTTTTCGTTCAAGTCTGCCCCATGAACTCTCTGATCTGCACTACGATTTGTTTGGTCTACTATCAGATGCAATAGCTCGTCAACTAAGAAAAAGTCTTTAATAGTCCGTTGGTTAATTATTCACCATGTCGACATATTATTTTGAATTACCAGTGAATGGGGGTTGGCAGGCGCGCCATATTTTCACGTCAAGCGAGCATGTACATCCGACTCCAGTTCCACGTAAATTACTGGCTCAAAATCATTCATGTGTATTTCCATCAATACCTCGCTTGCTCCAATAATGTCATTTTTCTCAATTTATTCAAAATCACTATTAGCATCACTATCAGAAGCGAATATTTGTTGCAAGAAATCACCTTCGTATTCAGCGTTGGCCATTTTAGCTTTGCACATGTACCATGTATTTAGAAGCGAGCATTTGTAAAATTACATCGTTAATAATGTAGTAAAGTACTGCAGAATGCTCGTTCCGGGCCTTTTTTTAAACCAATCAAATATAGTTTTACAGGCATTTATGGCAAGATGAAGTTATAAAATGCGATCAGTGTTGCTCACCTCGAGCGCAACTATAGTCGCGACATGCACTACGGGACCACAAACTACAGCGCGACTATAGTCGCGACACGCACTTTAAGGGTTAACAATGCACTGAGGGCTGTTCCAGTAAAACATATATTCCCCCGGGGACGGCACTTTAAAAAACAATATGTAGGAGGTTATGTTTGAAACTATTTATATTCTGATAGTGGAGGGTTGGCTTGAAAAATCACTTCAGGTGTGGGTTGTGTTAAAAAATCAGAAATCACATGTAGAGGTGTCAGAAAAAAAATCAATGCATAAAATTTATATCACATCTAAAGCCCCATCTTTGCGGTCTAAATCGCGGCAAATCAACGTGCAGGGGAGAGAACTTTAATGGGTTATTTTTTTTTTGTTTTGTCTCGAGTTATCCAGTGAGATTTGCGCGCGCGCGTTTTCGAGTCACACGGCATGGCGGAAGAAAGTGTTCGGCAGTTGGGGATTGATCAACTTTCAAGTTTTCTGCGGGAACGTGGAATTATAGAAGAAATTATCCAGAAATTTTGAGGTTTGCTATCTTGGAATTCAGTTTTTCAGTTCCATTTCTCATTTGGTCTGATGTAGCTCGCAACACATCGGTGTACATTTAAGACACTTACCGGTATTTCTCGCGTCTCTTTGGCGATATGTAAATATTATTATTATTATCCATTTCTGTGTTTGACGCTTTGTAAATCCACGTGGAATAACACAACCATGTGTCATGAGGCCATTTCGAACGTAGTGGCTACATAGTCCTGTTACCGTGTACCGGTAAGTGTCTGAACTAGACGCTGGCATGTTCCGGACAAATTCGATGCGGCAATTGAGCATTTTAATGAAACGGGTGACTTCATATCGTCCAACAAAACGTGTTGGGGGGGGGGGGGCTAATTTATCGGACTAAGAGCAGACCCCAACGGATATAATCACTAGAACTTGCTAAGACGTCAGAACTGTTTCTACCAATAATAACTGTTGAATTAGACTAGTTTCCTGATAGTATTTATTACCATTTTCAGGGCCAAGTAGTAGTACACACTGTTTCTGACCTTCATAACTGATCACTATAACAGAATCTCTTTTAGTTTCCATGTTTGCGGAAGTGTTTATTATTGTTTTTTGCAAATAATAAAGTGTAATAAAGAATTTTCTTGGTAAGAGTGCATCCTACCAAATGGAAAATAATTTTGTTATGAAGCCAAGTGGACCAATATGGGGAAAACTCTGTGAAAAATATGGACTTGTAAAAGATAAGGCAATGAATGCTTATCGACTTGTAATGAACACAAATGATCCAAACATATCTACTCAAATGCATTATGCGTTTGCAACATACAGAACAGATGATAGTTGGAGAGGTTCCCCTGTCAACAGATATGAAATACAACCAATCTTGGATATGTCTCGTCTACCAGGCTTTCATTACCTTTCTTATCAAGACACATTAACAGCCATTCTTTTGCTTGAACAGGAAGGTGAAGCAAAAGATTGTTTTCTTACTCCAGATTTCTTTTTGCCAACCAGAAACACTAAGCATCTACTGGAATCGAGTGCAGATATTTTCACAGAAGACATGGAAAGTATCAGCAGTCTTGTAGGCGTAAGCTGTGAGGATATACAAATGTATCTTGATCATTTGAAAGAGAAAGAAAAACTTAAAACTGAGAGAAAGAAAATAAGTGAGAAATTTAAAGGTACTCTACTTGTTGTGCTTAATATGAAGCAGCTGAAGTATGTTTTGCACACAGTTAGGAGTTCAAGAACACCCATATAGAAAGTTAAAGACATATATTGACAGAAGTGCACAAAGAGATTGCCAGAAACAAGTCAGAGAAGGAAGTTGATGCATTGGTCAAGTGTTGTTTGTTGCAAATAATTTGAATTAAACATGCAGAAGGAAAAACTTTAAATTGCTGAAAAAGTTCCAGTATTTTTTTATTATTATAGGCTTTCATAAAAAATATGTAGTTTCATTGCAGTTTGTGTTCTTTATTTCATTAGTGATGTTTGATCAAGAAGTTATACTTAATTTGGGGTTAATACTATTTTCAGTTCTGTGTAGCTTATATAGGGCAGTTGGTATCGAAGATGGAAAAAGATTCAGAGAATCTGATGGCTGTTTGGCAAGTTTTCACAAATACTTGGCGCAGGGACTCGAACAAGTATATATGGCAGTTATCAGAAAAGGCAGGACATGACAATGATGACTGTTCATTAGATGGATGTTTGAAAAACAGACAATATTCATAGGTCTGAAGACGATTACTATGGAAAAAAATGATACACTCGTACAACTGTGGCATAAATGATAAACCAGTACTTCTGCTGCTGGTGGTGCTGTTGATTCATTGGGTGTTTTAGGTACCTCCAACACCCTATGTCATTCAGAGACAAGACCTTGAGTTGTTGGTAGATTATTATTGCTTTTACACCATTTTCAGCACAAGTGAATCTATATTCAGCAGCCAATTTTACTACTGAAGAAGAGATAACAAGGCCAAAGTGGGGTTTAAACAAATATGATGAATGGCAAGTAATCACAAAACAACATCCTACACCTCTCTGCCAAGTTAAAAGTACATCATGTTCCCAATTGGCCACCAGTGATGCTGCTGCTGTTGTTGACAATAGACAGTTGATTATTACTCAGTTTTCATCCATTTGTTAAATCTAATTCATGGTGGGTTTTAGATTTAAAAAAAATATTTTCAGGACTATGACAGCTGTTGTATCAAATATTTTAACTACATCCAGTGGGTGGTTGGGATGAAAATCATGGAACAATAAACTGTTTTATCAATATGGATGTTGAAACAGTGTTTTCACATGCTATATTTCTTTTTCTTGTATATAAATCATGCAGCAAGGCATAAAATTAAGACATATCATTTGCAGAAAATATATTTTTCAGAAAAGAAATTATAAGTGTACAAGCAGGCATAAATAATGTAGCATCACTTTCACACGTTTAAATTTTTTTTTATTTTTGACAAATCAAGAAGCAAACTTGGCTGACAGACAAAAGAACAAAAGATGATTGATTACAGACATTGGATACAAATAAAAATGTGCAGTAGATTTTATATCTAAGAATTCTCCTCCAGTCAGCAGTCATTTAAATCGCATCTGTCCCCAACCCAAAATTAAAATCGCTTCTACCACCCTCTAACCACTAACTAGATATTAGGTAAAATAATATGCTTCTGTAGGGGTGATGTTTTTTTTATTAAAATGCAGCAGACGGTGGATCATAATTTTTTAAAATTGCTTCTATTGTGGGTTGGTTGAATTTGAAAGTGCCTTCCCCCCGGGGGTTATATGTTTTACTGGAACAGCCCTGAGTCCAATGTATGACAATCAAGTAACTTTACTATGCAAGGAAAACGATTTCTCAGTGATGATGGATGAGTCTACTGACTGTGGTGATGAAAATTGTAGCAATTCTTGTAAGGATGTTTGAGAGTGACATTCACAGAGTGACAACCAAATTCCTGGCTATGCCCATTTGCAATATTGGAACTTGTGAAAACCTTTTCAACTGTCTTCAAGAGGTCTTAACAAAATTACAGATTCCATGGAAGAACCTGGTAGGGTTTAGCAGTGACAATGCAAATGTAATGGTTGGAAAGAAAAATTCTGTCTTCTCCAGAGTTCGTGAACAGCAACCAAATGTAATTGACCTTGGGTACATCTGCCATTTGGCTAGTACCAGTACACAGTATGGTTGAAGAAATTGGCTGCCCCAGTTGAAGAACTTCTGGTTGACACCTACTATCACTTCACTTATAGTTCCATGTGTACAGAGGTGTATAAAGAATTCCTAGAGTTTACCAACACTGAGGAGTACAAACTGGTCAAGCCTTGTAGCACAAGGTGGCTGTCACTCCAGAAATGCATCGTACGTTTCCTTCAACAGTGGCCAGCTCTTCAGTTATATTTCCAGAGCCATGAAGATGCTGAGAAGACAGGGGGTAGAGTGAACAGATCTGTGGAGAACCTTAAAATCCCAGAGATGAAACTGACATACCACTTTCTTCTATACATCATGGAACCACTGAATGACTTTAACACCATGTTCCAGGCTGGTGATGCTATGGTGGGATACCTCCATGTGGAGATGAACGAATTCTTTGGAAATTCATGGGAAAGTTTGTGAAGACAAGTGTTATCAAGCATCAGCCAGCATTACGCAGGTCAAATTTATATCAGCAGAAAACCAGCATGACAACTCTTTGTTAGCAGTGGGTATGGAAGCCAGAGGTTTCATTCACACAACCCAGACAACATTCTCCGACATAGCTGAGCTCCTTCTTAGGAGTGTGAGGTCTTTCTATGAGGAAGTTACAGCAAAGATGCTAGCCGAGTTTCCATTTAATGACCAGACCCTGACGACCCTTGGTTACCTGAATCCTGAGAGGAGATTGGAGATTTCAGTAGAAGCTGTTCTTCAGCTAAGTGACAGACTGGTTACAGCAAATGACAAACAGTGTCAACTTGAAGATGAGTTCAGGTACTTCCAGCTCTCCCCAGCCTCAGATCTGCCCAGTTTCACTCAGACAGAAACACCATTAGATATCTTCTGCATAGATATGAGTAGTTTCCACAGCCTTGAAGAAACCCAAATTCCCAAATCTAGTGAAGCTCTCTATGGCAGCAATCAGCTTGCCACACAGTAATGCAGACCCTGAGTGCTGTTTCAGCACGTTGTGGAAGATTCAGACAGACCACTGTGGAAAGCTATGTGGAAAAACTGTGTCATCACTAATATCATGTAAAATAACTGCAAAGTGTGACTGTTTTTAGCTCAGACCTATAAATGATTTGTGTATCGCTGCAAAAGGAACTTCTCTACAAGACTGAAAGACAACCAACACATGTTGAAAAAAACACAAGTTTGTTTGAGTGTTTGAGGTTCCATTGCATCATTATTTTTTTAACCACAGTGATTCTTGTGAAGATTCTTAAAATATTTTTATTAAGAAAATAACATATAACAAAATTAATAAAGTTCAGTAACTATTATTCATAATAGTTATTTTACTTTGCTGTGGTACGATCTGCACTTCGCACTTAAGCTTAAGAGAAAAATAGTTACGCTAATCTCCCTGATTTGAACCCAATCTCCCTGATTTTGAACACAAATCTCCCTGATTTGGTTCCAGAAAACTTAGCATGTATGTCTTAATATCTTCATTCTTTTTCAAAACACCAGTTTTCAACAAATTCTGATGATGCCTGTTATAATACTGTTTTATATATTATTGCACTATTCACAATATATCACATTTTTATAAATATCTCAGTTTGGTTCATAACATGGCAGATCTATACCCCAACTACCATGTTGTAATGAGGGAAAGCTGTCAACCGGTCAAGACTAATTAGATGACAAGTAATTAAACTGGATACTTCCTGGCTTTGTGTATCGCTGCCTAACCACTGAGCCATTGTGGCTCCTAGATCTATAATGTAGTAATTAATGGACAATTTTTCACCAGCTGACCTACCTGTTTTAGATCTGATTGTCTTGCTACTTTGAAAACTTTACAAGCCTTAGCAAGACCTATTCCAGGTAGTGAGGGGTGGTAATCACAGCCCGATAGGATACACAAATAGCGGAATCTGTCAAATGTATAGAAGCCTTCCTGTATCTCTATTACTTCATTAAGCTCACTCCTCTCAATTAGCAGGCCATTTCCAAAGTGATCCATCTTGAAAAGTACCTATAATGACAAAATATCTTACTAAATACATGTCATCAGCTGATGTGGGTGTGTTCAAAAATGGACATGTAGAGGTTATTCAGTTTAAATCTACTGGGGGTGGAGTGGGGGGATGCACGCTTTCTTTCCTGCAAGTGGTGAGGATCTGAATAAATTGTTTTTCATTAGTTTCTCTATTATTAAGTCAAACAAATAACTAAGCAAGTAATATCCTAAATGCAGAGATCAATGAAATTGATGTACAAACTTAAGGTCATTGTTCTCTGTTGATGTGGTAATGGATCCACTGGCAAAACCACAAGTCTATAAACTTAAAGCTGTATGCCACTAACTTAATGTATCAGGCAAAATGAGTCAGTGAAGCATGAAAGATAAGTCATGGTGATATACTATTTTTGCATTCTCTCCAAGTTGGATCCACATACTAAATTACAAGACACATTAAATCAGAAACTGAAACTGAACAAATGACCTACCTAAAATAATGCTCAACAAAATCTAGGCATGATGGAGAGTTGAAAGTTGTTTTAAAACATTCATGTGGTTCACATGCTACAGACCAATTTAATTTTTTTTTTAAATTTTAAGGTATGCTTCAATAGCCAGTTGCTAGAATATCATTTTGGTTATTGCATGTTGGACCATGTGAAAATTGAGAAAATTTTAATCCATCACCATTCCTCTGTACCATGCATCTCTATAACGATTAAGTATTAACTATATCTAAACTGACATGTCTGCTAAGATGAACACAAAATGATTTTGTCATTAAATTTTCTTATGAAATGACAAGCCTTATGGACGACAAATTTGTTATGGACAAGAGCTTTCCCTGAAATGTTGGTCTGGATTGCACGGAGAGAAGTAGTTACATTATTAACCATAATGCCATCAAAGTTTATGGAACAGAGTTTGAGAAAAAATCAGGATCAGTGTTTGCGACCATATATTTACAAAAACTTTACAAAGGAATTATCTTATGCCATTTAAAAATGCAAAAATGTATGCTACATTCATACCATGAAAATCTATAATTGTTCCATTTTCATATTTTATGCATATATTAAGTATTAACTCAATTAACACACTAAATACCAGCATAATAGATGAAAATGGGGAGGACAAATATTTTCATGATATTACTAGTGTATTCCTCTAAAAATGTCTGTATCACATTTGCTGTCTTTGCCTTCAAGAACAAATCGGTATTTTTTAAATAACATTTTTGACATTTAAAAAAAAAATGGGGTTTTGGGACATAGCTCAGTATATCAGGATTTTCAGGTTTTTAAATCAGGAAAAGGGGCAAGTCTGGAAAGCTCTGTATGTTTAGACTTTTATGAATATTTTGGGATTTAATTCACAATACTATAAGTTCCTCTTTGATGTTCAATTTGGAACTTCGGCAATAAATACATTTCTTGATTTTACTAAATACAGTGGTTTCGCTTCTTTCTGATATATAGCTTAAGACCAGAGCTGTAACATCGTATCATAAATTAAATAAAACTGATTAAACTTGTAAAACATGCATGTTTTTCTTAAACATAAACTTATAAACATAGAATACATGAAGAAACCTTAAATACAATCTTTAGCCGTAACCATTTTACCATAAATTGAGATTACCTCTTTTTTTGTTGTAAAACTGAATAAACTGTTATAAAGAAGTCCAGCATATCCTAATAAAGTACAGATATCATCCAATCCTTAATGCAAACCTAAAGAATCTAACTATATATACTGATGTTGATGCTAACTCCACCCGAATCACCTTATTATACTTTGAACATGAGCAGCAGAAGGGGCGAATCAGACAACATTTTTAGACAAGTTTTCACTAAAATCACGCTTAAAAACAATGAAACCAATGACATCAGGCCCCAATGTGTGTGTGTGAATCTGATATCGTTTCATGGATTAGGTCCAAAAAAAAAATATGAAAAAATCAATGAAATTAATGAAATCCTCCATCGATTTTGGGGAAAAAGGGACTACAACGTCGTTGTCACTCACTAGAACTTTCAGTTGGGGTTAACCGAATATTTGATCCAGTCCGATACGATATCGTGTTTGAGGGTCATGTAAATTTATTGTTACAAATCCGTGTGGGGCAGACTGAGCATGACTAAAGAAATTTCTAAATTGATTGAAGTCCATATCAGAACACCATGTCTGCCAAATATTTCGTAGCGTATGTGTATCAACGCCGTTGAATACAGCAAGCATATTACAGTTATCTCTAATCACTTTTGGAATCTGAGTGTAGCGTTGAGTGACATAAATCACATCAGTGTTTTTATGCCTGCCTCGGGAAAATATTCTAGCAGGATTTTTTTGATTATCTAACATGACATCGTCGTATACAACTAAATTGTTGATACTTCCATCGAGGTCATTCACGGATGGGGCCTCGTCAATATCGGTTATAAATTCAATAACATCCTCGCCGGCAATCTCTGAAGCGTTTTCATTAAAATCTTTTAGCACTTCATAGCATCGTTGATCATCTACGCTAGGGGCAATTAAATACAACTTATCCCACTTCATCCATCTCATTATTAAATTGAGCAACAATTGCGTTTTACCGGATCCAGATGGCCCGATTATAATTGCGCGGATAGAGTTTGGTAGCGCTGCATGATGCTTCACTGGTTCTCTTGTTTTAGTCGCTGAAAAATCAATTATATTCATATCTCTATATATAAATTATGGATCTATATTGCGTGAAGTGTAAGGCGCGTACTGGCACAGATGACTTGACGACGATTACAACTAAAAATAACCGACCAGCGCTTTCTGGTAAATGCGTACAGTGTAGTACAAAGAAATTTAGATTTGTTTCTAAGCCCAAGGAACCCAAGGAACCTTTAAAAAAAAACGAGGAGGTGATATCGCTGCCAAATTAGCAAAACTCCCTGGAACCCCATGGGGGAAATACCCCGGAGAAAAACACCTTCCAGGGTATAGTTATTGTGGACCGGGAACAAGACTTGATATCAGACTCAATGATCAAAATCAGCCCCGACCCGGTGAGGAACCAATAAACGCTATTGATAAGGCCTGTCACCTTCATGATGTTGCTTATAAAAGCAGCAATTTGCAACACAGGCATCTAGCAGATGTGAAATTAATTCATGCGTTGAATGCCATTCCTGATAAATCCTTCAAAGAAAAATTGGCTTCATTTTTGATAAAATCGGCTATGAAAAGTAAATTGATGTTAGGTGCTGGTAATTAATAACAACATGGAATCTATTTATTATTCCCCAAGAGGATACTGGAAGGGTAACGCTGCAATCAGTAAACTCGCTAGCGCCGCAAAAGTGAAAAAAACCACTGCGGCTCATTGGTTATCCAAACAGGCACTATGGCAAATTTATCTACCACCGCCTAAACAAATTCAATTCTCGCATTTTGATGTGACCTTTCCTAATGAAGTTCATCAGGCTGATCTATTATTTCTGCCACATGATCGTGGTTACAAATATGCGTTAACTGTAGTTGATATTGCAAGTCGATACAAAGAAGCAGAACCGTTAAAAACAAAATCAGCCACTGAAGTGGCTTATGCATTTGAAAGGATTTATCGAAGGAGCCCTCTGCACTGGCCAAATCTGTTACAAGTTGACCCGGGCAAGGAATTTCAGGGTGCAGTGTTATCTACAATGAAATATCACAATGTCGCTATCAGACGAGGGCATACTGCACTGCATCGTGATCAGGCCATTGTAGAACGATTTAATCGGATTCTTGCTGAACGGTTATTTGGATATCAATATGCAAAAGAATTCATCCAAGAAAAAAGACCCCGTGAATGGGTTAAGAGATTACCAGGTGTAGTTACCGCACTGAATAACGAGATTACTAGAACCATCAACATGAAACTTATCAACGCGATTAAAAAGAAGTCGATACCTGAAAAACCACAAAAAGATTTCAAAGAACCAATTCTTGGTAGTAATGTCATTGTGAGGTATTTATATGAACCAGGAGAGCTTGAGGGTGGTACAAAAAGGGCTACTGATCCTATTTGGAGCGTCACTACGCATAAGATATCTAGTATAACACGATCTACGGGTAGACTTCCAATCTATAAACTGGATTCAACTGCCCCTCAGCGTGGGTTTACTGGACAACAACTACAAGTAATTCCTGATGATACTCAATTACCACCGCATGGTCTTAACTAGCACCCTTGCGTCTATTGCACTCAAGACAAGTCAACATCACATTATTTCTGACATGACCGAGATTGTTTATTTTTTCTGTCTACGGTGAATTGGCGAGGATCCTTATACTGTTTTTTTTGGTCCTGTTGTTTGTAACCGGAGAGTTTTTTATCAATAATATCATTATCGTCACCAATGATTTCATCATCGCCAATGATTTCATCATCGCCTGACTCTGTCAGGACAATTCTTCGAAGTTGATTTATTTTTCGTACTCTGGATACTGAAAGATAGACTAAATTCGACCATTCTATGCGATTATCTACCATCCAAACAATTGTATCCGATATAGTCAATCCCTGTGAAGAATGTATCGTCGCTGCGTATCCTAGCGTCCATGGGGATTTATTAGCACGCAATGCATCTTCAACGACATTGATATCAACCAGCACAATATCATTTAATACGAGAATTTGTTTTTCACTCTGTCCTGGAATATCAACTTCAATATTCTGTTTTCGCGTATCCGATGGCCTATAACATAACGGTACTGGAAGTGTTGCAAATTTTTGTTTATGCAATTCAAATAACTTCATCTGAAGTGTGTCCCTGACTATTTTTCTACTTGCAATGATTAAATCATTTGGTCTCCACGCTTCCCAAAACTCATTCATGGGAGTTTCCGAAATTATTTCACGGGTTATTTCACACTGGATTCTATCCGGTTGTAATCTAATTAGTTTCTTCAATTCTTTTAATTCATTATCAAGTGATCTATGATCAGTATCAATTTCTTCATAATAGTCTACAAAACCCTTTAGCCATTCATGGGGAGATGCACCGACAAATGGTGGTGGTTGGCCGTGATCACCGCACATGACGACTTTTGTATTCTTCAATAACAACCACTCAAGAAATATTTTTAAGACATCTTCGGACACTGTGTCTATTTCATCCCAAATGATAATTTCAGGAATAAATTTCTCTCCCATGCGCTCAGGAGTCCATTTATCTCCCTTCCATCGGAAAAAGCTGTGATAAGTGCAAGCATTTACCCCTCTCTGTATCATTTCTCTTGCAAGTCTGTGAGTCGGTGTTAGTACAATCATGTTTGGATTTTTCCCACGGAATAACTCAATTACCCGGGTTGTTTTTCCTGACCCGCCACAACCGTTTAAATAAACTGTTTTATACAGGCATATTGGATCAGAAATCGGTGGTGCACTAGAAAATTCTGAACACTGATTGCTTTCTAAGTAATTATTTTCAATGGTAACATCTGCTGATGGAATATAATCATGAATCATTTCTTTCTTAATTCTCCATGATCCCCATTTCTCGTTGCCAGTAGCCTTAAAATCAGCCATTTTGCTATTTATGTAAAATGAATCAGTAGCAACTCTAACTGCGGTGGTAGGAAATCTATTGATCATTGAAAACAGATTGATAGAAGCATAACCGAGCATAGAAGCTCTTAAGTGTGTGTACTGCGGATGGTATCCATCATTGTAGGTAACAATTGTACCCAATTTGGTTCCATCGGACATAAATGCGTCCTTACGATTGACATATAGGCCCTTATTCGTTAAATCCGCGATTACAAAATCGTATTCAGCGTTGTCTATAATCAATCGTGAAGAATATTTCGTATTATCATCTTTGCCACCTTGGGTAAATTTACCGATTATTCTTCGTCCAAGATTTTTTGCTTCATTGTTTCTGATTTCAAATAACTGTTGGGACCAATCCATGATTTGTTGTTCATTAAAATCAGGAAACAGTTTTCGCTCTTCGCTAATTATTTTTTCTAGATCAGGTTGTGGTAACCAGACTGATTTCTGTGCTCGATAGGATATAATTGCTTCACTGACAATTAATGATTTTAACATCTTACAATCAAGCATATACCGTAATAACACTATTGGCATCCAGTGTTTTTCAGACATGTGTTTACCAATCCAAAGATAACTACACGGATGAAGCCCTTCAGCCATTTCAAATGATACCACACAAGCGAATCCGGTTAAATCAAAATCAGGAAGTGGTCCATTAATAGCAACACGGGTCATTTCGTGTGTAGGGTGTCCAAATCGTTTGAAATATTTCTCGCATTCTCCATACCCAAGAAAACTTCCTGGATAACACGCAATCATATCAACGGAAATAACGGTATCAGCGGTGTATTTTGTGTTCCATAATCCGCCGTGGCTGTATTCAAGACAGGACAATTTGACATCTGATAAAAACTCACTTCGTGTTGGTTTCCACGCGTTTTTCTTTCTAGCAAAATGTGCTGCAATGGATGGTACTGTGAAACAGTTTGCTAATAATTGATCTTCGATTTCCCCCTCAGAAAACTCACTAGCTAGTTGTTTCATTTGATTCTGCAGTTCTTCAGTACGGTATAATTCTCCGTTAGGCCTTACAAACTGATCAAATCTGCATTCCTCGTCTGAATTACTATGAAATAGCCACACTGACACGGGATCGTTTTTACTCAAATGGTAAATAGCATCAAATAATTTCTGCTCTGAAAAAAACTCTTCGGTTTGGGATAGATATTTTACGGTTCTATCCCGTGGGAATATTGTTACTGCAGATGACCACGCGTGCGCGTTATGATCAATAATTTCAATGGGAGCCCCCTGTGATTTATATTTCGATTCGTATAATACTTCTCCGGTGATTGTCCTTACCGATATTGGAAATCTTAATGATTTTTCTAATTTAGTTATATCCTGAATTGTTGCCCCATGCTCTTTTACCGTGAACTCCCACTCGGTTATTTTTTTTCGTCTTAGATCAGTGAGTTTATTTCCCCGGGACGCATTTGTGAAGTGTTCTATTATTCGTTCTGCTACACAATTGAGCCCTGTCGAATATTTCATGGGTGCTAGTTTTGAAATATCAGGTTTTTCATTGAGCGGATAGATCCCGTAAACAACTGCTGTGACAGGATAAGATCTTTCGTAGTAGGGTTTATCAATTCCAGTCAAAATTCCCGGTTTTGAATCCTGATTCACGGTGACAGTTTTTTTGCCCCTGAGAATGGGTTCAAATTTATCCCTAATAATCCATTTGTCATCTTCACGGATAACGAATTTGATTCGAAAAATATTTCCTTCTTTCCCAAGACGTGAAATGATCACTGCTGCTTTTTCATCATTCATGGTAGCGTCAACAACACCATCAATTCGAAATGTTGACCAACAATAAGATGCTCCATCACGCTTGAATTCATTAAAACAGTCTCTGATGGGTTTATCAAGAATTTCATTCTTGGGTGTATTAGAAACTATATCAAGATTGAATTGAGCATCCTTCCATGGTGATCTCATGTTTCCGTCTCTTGGACGTTTGTTACGTTTTTTGGGTCTATCGATATTAAATCTAGGATTGATTTTTAATAATCTCTTAAACTTTTTCATGTTTCCGTCTCTTGGACGTTTGTTACGTTTTTTGGGTCTATCGATATTAAATTTAGGGTTAATTTTTAATAATCTCTTAAACTCTTTCATGTTTCCGTCTCTTGGACGTTTGTTACGTTTGTTTCCGTCTATTGGACGTTTTTTGGGTCTATCGAGATTAAATCTATGATTGATTTTCAATAATCTCTTGAACTCTTTCATATTTCCGTCTATTGGACGTTTTTTTGGTCTATCGAGATTAAATCTAGGATTGATTTTCAATAATCTCTTGAACTCTCTATCAGCATTGAATTTAGCATTTTTCGAAGTCAATCTCTTGAACTCCTTCATGCTATACATAAAACAAACATTTAAATGAAAGTTTTATATATAATGAATCACTGCAAATGGCTCATGATGGGAAATGTAACCCCGTGTAACAAATCATGCAGAAAAAATGAGTACTGTAGGTATCATATGCAAAGTTTTCGACGTGGAAGTCTTGGTCCGTTACCCTGTATTCGATGTGGAGTTGGGGTCAAGGGAAGATCACAATTGTGTATTGATTGTGGTGGTAAGCGATATAGGGAATTGAAGCGTTATTATGATAAAAGAATAAAAAATGGACAATCCATCAGAAATTATGACCCTGAAAAAGTCTTTGACCCTGATAACGTCACTGCATAAGAAATCCGCAAGACTATATCGAAAGATTTTCCAGTGATGTAATTATTGAACCAAACACTGAATTAGACAAACAATAGAATAGTATATATGAACCAAGAATTCAGACCACATCCAGTGATTACAAAATATGAAGCATCCAGTGATGGTACTGTCAGAAACCGTAGACTGAAAAAATCAGTTGGTTTTGTGAATAATCACGGGTACTTGATGTTTACTGTTGGCGGAGGAAAAGAAAAGAAAACTTATCTCAATCATCGTTTCGCATTTGAATGTTTTAATGGATTGATCAAAGATGGTTTTGTTATCGATCACAAGGATTCTAATCCGAAAAACAATTCTTTATCCAATCTGCAAGCTATCACACAGAGTGAGAATTTGAAAAGAGGGGAGACTGGCACTTGCAAAACGGTTGGGAAGAGACCTGTGACATCTTTGAATACAACAACTAATGAAGAAAAGATTTTTCAATCAATGAATGAAGCCGGTAAGTATTTCAATATTTGTCGATCTTCAGTACGAAGAGTTGCAGTGGGGATTTATCGATCGGCTATTTCAAAAAAGACGGGACAGAAAATTCGATTTAGTTATGTCTAATGCGTCATAATTTCCAATTAGAGATATGTCATTCTTATAGAATAATGAATTCTGAAAACATGAATAGCATCATACTTGAAATAGCAAAATTGAAAAATCAGGATATCAAACTATCAGATGGGTTAAATCCTGATCAAATTGTGTCTGATTTTCAGGATATAGAATACGGGGTTAGCACTAACAAGTATATGCTACCCAAGAAGTATGCACTCATCAAAAGAATTCAGAATTCTATTAAAGACTCTCTTTCATTTTCCAGTGACATCAGTGTGTTCGTCCCGTTGTATACTATCGTAGAAGGAATACGAAAAGAATTGGGGTACGAATACGAATTGAAAAAAGAAGTCAACTCTAAAATTAGAAACCTACGAGCATTAATTCAAGAAAATTGATTGCCCGACCATTGATTGCCCGACCATTTATCATTCCGACCCTCAAGAGATTTTCATTTTTTTAGCATTTTTGGATTGAAAATGTCAAAATCAGTGAATAAAAAATCTATGGACCTTTAATGGATGGTCAATGGAAAAGTGAGGAAAGTCACAGTATTATTAATTTTATATACAATTATGTGACTTTCCTCATCACTGATAGAAGGCGTCTCACGATGAAATAACACTTCCATGACCGTATCAAAAATCATCCGACATGTCAAAATAGAATGGAGCAACTGTCAGTATTATTTATTTTATATACAATTATGACACTTGCTCCATCATTGATAGAAGATGTCTCACGATGAAATAACACTTCCATGACTGTGTTAAAAAATCATCCGACATGTCACTGATGTGAAAAAAGGAGTTGCACGATGGTGTTAGGTCGGGAATGAAAAATTGTTTTACAATTGAAAAATGGTTTCTGATTTCAAATAATGGTCAATGAAGCATTAACAACCCGATTGGCTCGTGAACGACTGGATGCAATTAAGAGATTTGTACCAATTCGTGACTCTGTAAGAAATAAACTGCAACAACGACAGAGTTTACAAACTGATTTTGCTCTGGGGTCTGAAGAGTTGTTTAAACCAGTAACCACAGCAACGAAGGGGGTAGAGCGTGCTTTACTGGGAGATGATCCCGAGACGGGAAAATCTGTTATTGGTGAACTTGAAAAACTAGCAGCGAAAACTGAACAAACTGAAAAAACTGATCCGAAAAAAAACGACTGTTTCTCTGCTGAATAAATTTACTGATCATGCTAAAATATTAATAAAAAAACCTAGTTTATTGAAATCAAAGGATTATCAAGCCTTTGGTAATTTTGCTGCTCAAAGCTATAATTCAAAATAAGATTTTTTAAAGGACGAGTATAAAAATGATAGAATATCAAGTAATGATTGGTTCGATAATTTGTATAAACTAAATAAAGGGAATGGTCGTTTGAATAAGGATGAGATAGGATACAAGGAATTTCAAAGGGGAATTAGTTATTATAAAAGAGAACAAATAGAAGAGCGACAACGAGAATTAGAAGAACGACGTCAAACACCAACACGTAGACAAACAAGAAGACAAAAAAAACAACAACTACCACCTGATGATGATGGTGATTTAGAAGAACGACGTCAAACACCAACACGGAGACAAAAAAAACAAGAAGAACCTAATGATGATTATTTACAAGAAACGAATTTAGAAAAACTAGATGAAGCAACTGGTTATAGCGGAAGTGGACTGCAAAATCCAAGGATTGGAAACACTTGTCCTGATAGTGTTATCAATGATATATCACGATTAGATGTTCTTGTAGGAGGATTCCGAGCTGGAAATAATTCACCGGAAATAATTAATGAAGCAGCTGATATCTGTAGACGGTTATTTGCCGGCGGTATCATGGATATCAAAACATATCGAGATTTTATTGACGAGTTAGCAAATGGGTATCATAGTGATTAAATAACAATTGAAAACACTATTGTTTTTATAATAATGATCGTACACTACAATCATGATAAACCAACCCTCGTCTATGTAGTTAATTCATGGTTTCCAGTTTATAAAGCATACTATGGAGATGGCCTCGGCAATACCATTTTAGGATTCTTTTCAAGAATGGCCCCAAAAGTGATGCCGTTAGCTAAACAGTTATCAATGAAAGCCATTGATGTTATTCGTGATAAGGGTATTAGTACTGTTGGAGATCTTGCCGGGAAAGCGTTTTCAACTGCGAAGGATAAAATAACATCATTAGTGAGGCGAAAAAAGAAACCGTTACCGTCTACAGAAGAAATGCCTGCAAGTGTTAGTAAAATTATAAATAACGCAGTAGATGAAAAACTAGCGTCGATGGTAAATCAAGGGGACCAAAGCAATATTGCAAACATGATAGCGGGAAGTGGCTTTAAAAAACTACGACGATGAGAATGGAAAAATCGTTTACGATTTCACTATTTAGACTCTGATAAATAGAATAAAATGTTCAAAAGGTCACCTGATCCAGCATTTGATATAGACGCCCAAGTCTCCAAGAATGATTCTGTACGCGATTATCAATATTACGCCTATCATGCCATAGACTCAAATAGTCGAGCAAGAATTGATCTTCAAGTCCATGATACCAGTAAATACTTTTTGCCTTGTGAAGCGTTTATCGAAATCGAAGGAGAGATTATACGAACAAATGATACAGAGTATCCAGATGATACTCAAGTCGGTTTTGTCAATAATGGTATCATGGCGTTATTTGAGAGTGCTAGATATCTCATTGATGGAAAAGAAATCGAGTCGATAGATCGTGATGTTGATGTGGCTACAACAATAATCGGATTAGCGAGATATTCTGATGATTACACAAGATCAGCAGGACCCTCTATGATGTTTGCAAAGGATGGTAAGAATACCGCTGGAGGAAATCCATTTATTATAAGACAACCAAAAAAACGTGATAATACTAATATTGATGTTGAAAATATGATTATAAACAACGATCCTAATTTCAATCTAGGAGCTGCAACACGAAACTCAATGTTGCAAGGAGAGCGTAAATCATTTTCATGCGCGATTCCACTGCATCACATATTTGGATTCTGTAGAAACGTCCGAAAAGTTATTTATGGAGCGAAGCATACAGTATCGCTTGTACGAAAGGGTGATGATAATGACGCAATTTGGAGGATTCCAGCAGATGCTGCAGCCCCCAATGCTGATGCCGGTAAAGTCAAATTAACAAAAATATCATTGTGGATGCCAGTGTTGACTCCAGCAATCACCGAAGAACAACGACTACTATCATTTATGGACCAAGGAGGAAAGTCGTTGTTGAGTTGGCTAACCGTGAGTACAGATGTTAAACAATCAAATGTTAATAATGTGTTTACGTGGAATCTAGCATCAAAACAGGGCACTGCTGCACCACGTCATATATTTATTGCGTTACAGGATATCACACGAGTTGGCAATCAACGTTTCAGTCATATGATATTTGATCAATTAGGTGTGAAAGACGTCTCACTGAGAATAAACGGCCAGCAGGAACCATCCGAGGATATACAACTTAATTACACAGAAAATCATATTGCACGAGTTTATCATCGTCTGTTGTCATTTATGGCACGCGACCAAAATGTCGATACTGGTTTGCAAATATCACAATATGATTTTAAAAATCTGTATCCGATCTATTACTTCTCACTGGAACATCTCGATTTGACAAGACAGTCAGTTGTTGATATACACTTTAGAGCTAATGTGACTCGTGGTGGTATTGCTGATTATAGAGCGGTTGCTGTCATTCTCAGTGATAAATCAATGATACTCGAAGGTGTTGGTGGAAGAATGAGAGTGGTAGATGCCCCAGTAGAAAATCTTTGAACGATTTTTCATTGAATTAGAATCAATCAATTATATATAATGTCATATAGTGTTATTAGTGTTACGTTAACTCCTGGTCAAATCAAAAAATTGCAATCAGAATCGGCTAAAAAATGTGGAACCACAATCACGTTGAAACCTAATCAAATGACTGGTGGTGAAAATAAATTATCGCTGACAACTCGTCAAGTGAAACATTTCAATGATGCTTTCAAGGATAAAAAAGGTGTTCAGATTACTCTTTCTGCGGCTGCTATTAAAAATATGATGAAAACGGGTGGTATATTTCCATTGTTAGCTGCAATACCAGCATTGATTGCAGCAGCAGCCCCAGCGGTGGCTAAAGCAGCGGCGTTAGGAGCCGTTGGTACTGCAGCAGGAATGGCGTTGAAAAAGGCAGCTGGACAAGGATATAAAAAAAAGAGACGATCCGTTCAAGGATTGGGTCTAAGACTACCAGGAACCCCGTATTCGTGGTACAGCGGAAAGGGTCTAAGACTACCAGGGACCCCGTATTCATGGTACAGCGGGAGATCCGTTCACGGATCAGGCCTGAGACTACCAGGAACGGTTTATTAATTGAGGAGTCTATGATTCCAATGTCCAATTTTGATTTAATGGATGCTGCTAAAAAACTAGCGATTAAACATTTCAGAGGTGTTTTTATGAAAGATCAATTACCACATCAACCAAACAAAACTGAAACAGGTATTATTAATCTCGATAACAGCACCGGACCTGGAACTCACTGGGTTGCATGCGCTATTGATCCACGTGGGATTGTCTATTTTGATTCATATGGATTAGCCCCACCAAAAGAATTTATGCGTTACATAAAACAATTTCCAATGAAGACTTGGTATTCTACGCTACCAACACAACAAATCAATGACCCACCAATATGCGGCAGTGAAGTATTAAATGTCCTTGACGCTATTTCAGCATCTAGAAAACCACCTCATATTGTCGTAAATGACTACACCAGCAATCGCTTTTTAGAGAAAGAAAGAGTTTTACAATAACATGATTGATATTTGGGGGAGATCTTTGAAACCCAAACCCGATGGCACTGCAACCCCTGATTCTATCAAGGATATAACAAAAAAAATTAAAGATGAAATAGCTGAGACGTTGAATTTAGAAAGTGTTGAACCCAATGAAATAGTTGTATTTCAAGATCGCCAGGGTAAATTGAAATCTAGTAATATTTCTCTGGATGATATTTTAGTTAAACAACAAAACGCAATCGAGAACACCGTTGCGTTATTTTCCGATCAGGGTAAATTGAAATCTAGTAATATTTCTCTGGATGATATTTTAGTAAAACAACAAAACGCAATCGAGAACACCGTTGCGTTATTTTCCGATCAGGGTAAACTCAAACCGGGTGTACTCGTTTCGACGATTACAGATCGATTAAAAATTCTCAACGATGAGTTAAACAATTCTGTGGTTGTACTAACAACACTTGAATCTAGAATTGAAGAACACATAAAACAGTTTACCGCATTTCGTAGAAATATTATTGATAAATTTATTGGAACTACATTCGATAAAATTGAACTAAAACTCCCTGATATTAAAAAATCCATCGATGAGACAAAAAACTTCATCGAAGCCGTCAAAGGTGATTTTTCGAGGATGATAACAGTTATTGAAAAAACAAAAATTCCTCATGAGAAAACCAACAACGTGGTATACACAATCCAACACGGATCATTTGTGTGGACACCTACAAACAATAAATTAGATATCACTGCAACCGTCAAGGGTATTTATCGATTAACACTGGTGACAACGGTTCAATTTAATATATCATCGTCGAGTTCATCCGGGGTCAATATTACGATTTCAACGATCATCGACAAGGGTATAACTGAAAAGTTCACTATAACAGCTACTGATAAACATTTGGCTAGAGCTCTGGTATCATGGTATGTGGAATTCGTAGTGGATTTAAATTGAAAATTGAAAGGATTTCACAATTGAAAACGCTAGCGTTGTTAAAATAAAAAATGATTTCATCATCGCAATATCGCTATGATCAGGTCAGAGAATATCAAACTAGACTCAAAATCCTGTCTGAGGAGTATGCAATGAAAATTAAAAAATATCGCAGGAGAATTACCGCAATTGATGTTACTGTGTATTCAGTGAGTGGTGTAATCACCGGAGCCGGTATTATACTGTCTTCAGTGACAATGATGGCCCCGATAGCTGTTCCAATTTGCATTTCTGCGGCAACAACAATCGCTGGAATTATTTCAATAATCACAAAAAAAATATCCTCATGCAGCCAACGGAAACTACAAGACTACATAATTCAATTTCATGTTGTGTCTACTGCATACTCGCAATTATCCTCATTGATATCGTCATCGCTCGATGATACAATTATATCAGAGAGTGAGTTTTCAGCGATGGTAGATATATATGATTCTGCGATGTCAAAATTAGAAATACAAAAACATGAGTATAATAACAATGACAACACCGATGGAATTACTTCAACAAATAGTGGAGAACACAAACCCAGTACAAACAAGCATGATCTCAATAACCTCAACGAATCCAGAATTCAGTGTGAATTTCCCCTCTCCGGTCCCAGTGAAGGAGATAGCGCTAGCAAAATTACGAGTATACCACAGTTGGCCAAATATTAGGTCAAAATCATTTGGTGGTCAACAACCCAATAATTCACTGGTATTTGCAAATAAGAATAAACCAGACGGTACCCCAGACTGGAATGTTGTTTCCATGCCAACCGGATCATACCAAATCGAACAAATCAATGATGAATTCGCGCGTAGAATAAAATCGATTACTGGAGTAGAGTCAAAAATAGCTATAACAGTTCATGTGCCAACACTATCATCTGCCATTGAAATAAGCACAGAGGGTTACGTCGTAGATATCTATCAGAGTTCTATTAGAACCGTACTGGGATGGCCTGAAATCCCACCCGAGGGAAAAACCGTTGATTTACCAGAACCACAAAAAACCGATTATATCACCGACAGGACAAAATCTGATAATCCAGTAAAGAGTTATAGAGATTATGACAAATTGAATTTTTTCACTGAAAAGATAGATAAGGGAGGGGAGAAATACTACATAACTCGACAGGATAAAATCACTGAAAACTTCACAGCGTTCAATAACGATATTTCGTTGTTGTTAATATCCCTTAAATCCGGCTCTCTCACCCGAGATGAATTTATCAGCGTCATAGAAACATGTAACAGAATCCTCAGTGACATTTATATATTTCATTCACTAATTATACGAGAGGTAGCCCTTGCCAGACACCCTAACACGAAAATAGAATTTACGACAAAATATCATATAAGCGTAGAAAATATTTCCGAATTCAATCTACCAGGATATAATCTCTTAGAACTACAAAAATCTCTCAGTGATGCCATCGATGAAGGTTTCAAAAAAATCCATGATACGTGGAAAAAAACAACATCACCGGAAACAACTATCCTGACACACAATAATGACCCAGATGGTGGTGGCAGGCATATTGCTCCGTTCAATGTGAATATTTCAACGGTGATTGCGCTCAATTTAGTATGTGATGTGATCGAAGGAAGCTATCAAATAAATTTAGAACGATCAAATCAAGCTCAGCAGGGATATATTTTGTATTCATTTGCACCAACAGCTCCTCCAGGGTTTTTAATAATTGAGTCCCCGGTGAATCCAGTCTATATGCGATGTCATAATAATTCATTAACCAGAATTAATTTCAAACTCACTGACCAGTCTAATAATCTGATTGATTTACAAGAGGAGGTTTTACAAATTAGTCTGTTTGTGAAATCCTGAAAGGATTTTCGTCGTAGTGATTTACATGACCCTCGAACACGATATCGTATCGGACTGGATCAAATATTCGGTTAACCCCAACTGAAAGTTCTAGTGAGTGACAACGACGTTGTAGTCCCTTTTTCCCCAAAATCGATGGAGGATTTCATTAATTTCATTGATTTTTTCATATTTTTTTTTTTGACCTAATCCATGAAACGATATCAGATTCACACACACATTGGGGCCTGATGTCATTGGTTTCATTGTTTTTAAGCGTGATTTTAGTGAAAACTTGTCTAAAAATGTTGTCTGATTCGCCCCTTCTGCTGCTACATGCAATCTAAAATTAGAAAAATCCCACCATTCTGATATCCCAGATTATCATTTGTCACAGGAAATGATTTTTTAAATATTTGAAGAAAAACATAAATGAACATGGAATTATATTTTTGTTTTTATTAGCTGTCTTGTAACACAGATACAGCAAAGGCAACATGTTCAACGAAGGGACCAGTTAAGTTTCAGAAAAAAAGTTCCAAATCAAGTAGAAGTCAATGACTTCCTGATAGATCTCTCAAGCTCACAATAACC
This sequence comes from Unio delphinus, assembly GCA_029339505.1. Classification (NCBI taxonomy): domain Eukaryota; kingdom Metazoa; phylum Mollusca; class Bivalvia; order Unionida; family Unionidae; genus Unio; species Unio delphinus. Next base: position 15,136,789 of record JAQISU010000010.1, read on the forward strand.
TTGTTTTGTTTTCTTTTATGTGACAGTGGTAATCATCTCCCCTGTCATGATCAATACTCAGATTGAGCAATGGTGTCCAATATACATATGTAGAATAACTTGCATTTTCTGCTTTGCTCTAATAATCTTAATCTTTCTCTAAAGTTCTATTTTAATGATTTTTTAATAATTTAAGAGGCTGAGTGTTTCTATCATCATCAATGTTTTCATTGGTGGATATTTCTTGATCATGCTATTAGCCGATTATAGTGTCTGGTAATGTTGGTCTGGTTCACTAACCAATTCCACATAAATGAATACAGAAACCTTGCCTAGATAAGCCTATATTTTTGTACTTGACCGAAATGATAATATGTTTTGCTATTACTCTGAGTGTCTTAATTTAAACTTAATTTTTATTTTGACATATGGCCAGATCATAAGGGTTGGACGGTGTACTTATAATAATAAAAGTACACACGTATGCTATGGATATCAGGAAAAATAAAAAATGCCTTAAAAGCCCAGTATGTTTCTTTAATAAATAACCTTCAAAGGTCTGCAAGAGATTGTGCATCAGCTCAAACACTGCCTAGAATGCCATGCAAGCTGGTGACATATGTAGCAGCAGAGAGGGTGAGCCGGACAACATTTTTAGACAAGTTTTCACTGAAATCACGCTTAAAAACAATGAAACCAATGACATCAGGCCCCCCCAATGTGTGTGTGAATCATGGATTAGGATCAAATCAAAAAAACAACATTTTCAATGAAATCAGGTCCAAAAAAAATCGATGAAATTAATGAAATCCTCCATCGATTTTTTGGGGAAAGGGACTACAACGTCGTTGTCACTTACCCTCTCTGCTGCTAGAACTTTCAGTTGGGGTTAACCGAATATTTGATCCAGTCCGATACGATATCGTGTTCGAGGGTCATGTAAATTTATTGTTACAAATCCGTGTGGGGTAGACTGAGCATGACTAAAGAAATTTCTAAATTGATTGAAGTCCATATCGGAGCACCATGTCTGCCAAATATTTCGTAGCGTATGTGTATCAACGCCGTTGAATACAGCAAGCATATTACAGTTATCTCTAATCACTTTTGGTATTTGTGTGTAGCGTTGAGTGACATAGATCACGTCCGTGTTTTTATGCCTGCCTCGGGAAAATATTCTAGCAGGATTTTTTTGTTTATCTAACATGACATCGTCGTATACAACTAAATTGTTGATACTTCCATCGAGGTCATTCACGGATGGTGCCTCGTCAATATCGGTTATAAATTCAATAACATCCTCGCCGGCAATCTCTGAAGCGTTTTCATTAAAATCTTTTAGCACTTCATAGCATCGTTGGTCGTCTACGCTAGGGGCAATTAAATACAACTTATCCCACTTCATCCATCTCATTATTAAATTGAGCAACAATTGCGTTTTACCGGATCCAGATGGTCCGATTATAATTGCGCGGATAGAGTTTGGTAGCGCTGCATGATGCTTCACTGGTTCTCTTGTTTTAGTCGCTGAAAAATCAATTATATTCATATCTCTATACATAAATTATGGATCTATATTGCGTGAAGTGTAAGGCGCGTACTGGCACAGATGACTTGACGACGATTACAACTAAAAATAACCGATCAGCGCTTTCTGGTAAATGCGTACAGTGTAGTACAAAGAAATTTAGATTTGTTTCTAAACCCAAGGAACCCAAGGAACCTTTAAAAAAAAACGAGGAGGTGATATCGCTGCCAAATTAGCAAAACTCCCTGGAACCCCATGGGCAAAATACCCCGGAGAAAAACACCTTCCAGGGTATAGTTATTGTGGACCGGGAACAAGACTTGATATCAGACTCAATGATCAAAATCAGCCCCGACCCAGTGAGGAACCAATAAACGCTATTGATAAGGCCTGTCACCTTCATGATGTTGCTTATAAAAGCAGCAATTTGCAGCACAGGCATCTAGCAGATGTGAAATTAATTCATGCGTTGAATTCTATCACTGATAAATCCTTCAAAGAAAAATTGGCTTCCTTTTTGATAAAATCGGCAATGAAAAGCAAATTGATGTTAGGTGCTGGTAATTAATAACAACATGGAATCTATTTATTATTCCCCAAGAGGATACTGGAAGGGTAACGCTGCAATCAGTAAACTCGCTAGCGCCTCAAAAGTGAAAAAAACCACTGCGGCTCATTGGTTATCCAAACAGGCACTATGGCAAATTTATCTACCACTGCCTAAACAAATTCAATTCTCGCATTTTGATGTAACCGGACCCAATGAAGTTCATCAGGCTGATCTATTATTTCTGCCACATGATCGTGGTTACAAATATGCGTTAACTGTAGTTGATATTGCAAGTCGATAAAAAGAAGCAGAACCGTTAAAAACAAAATCAGCCACTGAAGTGGCTTCTGCATTTGAAAAGATTTATCGAAGGAGTCCTCTGCACTGGCCAAATCTGTTACAAGTTGATCCGGGCAAGGAATTTCAGGGTGCAGTGTTATCTACAATGAAATATCACAATGTCGCTATCAGACGAGGGCATACTGCACTGCATCGTGATCAGGCCATTGTAGAACGATTTAATCGGATTCTTGCTGAACGGTTATTTGGATATCAATATGCAAAAGAATTCATCCAAGAAAAAAGATCCCGTGAATGGGTTAAGAGATTACCAGGTGTAGTTACCGCACTGAATAACGAGATTACTAGAACCATCAACATGAAACCTATCAACGCGATTAAAAAGAAGTCGATACCTGAAAAACCACAAAAGGATTTTAGCGTTTCCCAACCAATTCTTGGTAGTAGTGTCATTGTGAGGTACTTATACGAACCAGGAGAGCTTGAAGGGGATAGAAAAAGGGCTACTGATCCTATTTGGAGCGTCACTACGCATAAGATATCTAGTATAACACGATCTACGGGTAGACCTCCAATCTATAAACTGGATTCAACTGCCCCTCAGCGTGGGTTTACTAGACAACAATTACAAGTAATTCCTGACGATACTCAATTACCACCGCATGGTCTTAACTAGCACCCTTGCGTCTATTGCACTCAAGACAAGTCAACATCACATTATTTCTGACATGACCGAGATTGTTATTTTTTCTGTCTACGGTGAATTGGCGAGGGTCCTTATCCGAATACTGCCAACGCATTATACAATTGCAACTCGCGCAGTGATTATTCTGTTGTTGCTTCAGAGTAATTATTAATTCAGCATCAATATCAAATTCTCGTTGTTTTTTTTTGTCTTGTTGTTTGTAACCGGAGAGTTTTTTATCAATAATATCATCTATTGTGGTGTCATTATCATTGCCAATGATTTCATCATCGCCTGACTCTGTCAGGACAATTCTTCGAAGTTGATTTATTTTTCGTACTCTGGATACTGAAAGATAGACTAAATTCGACCATTCTATGCGATTATCTACCATCCAAACAATTGTATCCGATATAGTCAATCCTTGTGAAGAATGTATCGTCGCTGCGTATCCTAGCGTCCACGGGGATTTATTAGCACGCAATGCATCTTCAACGACATTGATATCAACCAGCACAATATCATTTAATACAAGAATTTGTTTTTCACTCTGTCCTGGAATATCAACTTCGATGTTCTGTTTTCGTGTATCCGATGGCCTATAACAGAGGGGCACTGGAAGCGTTGCAAATTTTTGTTTATGCAATTCAAATAACTTCATCTGAAGTGTGTCTCTGACTATTTTTCTACTTGCAATGATCAAATCGTTTGGTCTCCACATTTCCCAGAAATCATTCATGGGAGTTTCCGAAATTATTTCACGGGTTATTTCACACTGGATTCTATCCGGTTGTAATCTAATTAGTTTCTTCAATTCTTTTAATTCATTATCAAGTGATCTATGATCGGTATCAATTTCTTCATAATAGTCTACAAAACCCTTTAGCCATTCATGTGGAGATGCACCGACAAATGGTGGTGGTTGCACTTGATCACCGCACATGACGACTTTTGTATTCTTCAATAACAACCACTCAAGAAATATTTTTAAGACATCTTCTGACACTGTGTCTATTTCATCCCAAATCATGATTTCAGGAATAAATTTCTCTCCCATGCGCTCAGGAGTCCATTTATCTCCCTTCCATCGAGAAAAAGCTGTGATAAGTGCAGGCATTTACCCCTCTCTGTATCATTTCTCTTGCAAGTCTATGAGTTGGTGTTAGCACAATCATTTTTGTGAAATCCGTAGGATTTTTCCCACGAAATAACTCAATTGCCCCGGTTGTTTTTCCTGACCCGCCACAACCGTTTAAATAAACTGTTTTATACAGGCATATTGGATCAGAAATCGGTGGTGCACTAGAAAATTCTGAACACTGATTGCTTTCTAAGTAATTATTTTCAATGGTAACATCTGCTGATTGAATATAATCATGAATCATTTCTTTCTTAATTCTCCATGTTCCCCATTTCTCGTTGTCAGTAGCCTTAAAATCAACCATTTTGCTATTTATGTAAAATGAATCAGTAGCAACTCTAACTGCGGTGGTAGGAAATCTATTGATCATTGAAAACAGATTGATAGAAGCATAACCGAGCATAGAAGCTCTTAATTGTGTGTACTGCGGATGGTATCCATCATTGTAGGTAACAATTGTACCCAATTTGGTTCCATCGGACAGAAATGCGTCCTTACGATTGACATATAGGCCCTTATTCGTTAGATCCGCGATTACAAAATCGTATTCAGCGTTGTCTATAATCAATCGTGAAGAATATTTCGTATTATCATCTTTGCCACCTTGGGTAAATTTACCGATTATTCTTCGTCCAAGATTTTTTGCTTCATTGTTTCTGATTTCAAATAACTGTTGGGACCAATCCATGATTTGTTGTTCATTAAAATCAGGAAACAGTTTTCGCTCTTCGCTAATTATTTTTTCTAGATCAGGTTGGGGTAACCAGACTGATTTCTGTGCTCGATAGGATATAATTGCTTCACTGACAATTAATGATTTTAACATCTTACAATCAAGCATATACCGTAATAACACTATTGGCATCCAGTGTTTTTCAGACATGTGTTTACCAATCCAAAGATAACTACACGGATGAAGTCCTTCAGCCATTTCAAATGATACTACACAAGCGAATCCGGTTAAATCAAAATCAGGAAGTGGTCCATTAATAGCAACACGGGTCATTTCGTGTGTAGGATGTCCAAATCATTTGAAATATTTCTCACACTCTCCATACCCAAGAAAACTTCCTGGATAACACGCAATCATATCAACTGAAATAACGGTATCAGCGGTGTATTTTGTGTTCCATAATCCGCCGTGGCTGTATTCAAGACAGGACAATTTGACATCTGATAAGAACTCACTTCGTGTTGGTTTCCACGCGTTTTTCTTTCTAGCAAAATGTGCTGCAATGGATGGTACTGTGAAACAGTTTGCTAATAATTGATCGTTGTTGAAATCTTCGATTTTATCCCCGTCCCCAGAAAACTCACTAGCTAGTTGTTTCATTTGATTCTGCAGCTCTTCAGTACGGTATAATTCTCCGTTAGGCCTTACAAACTGATCAAATTTGCATTCTTCGTCTGAATTACTATGAAATAGCCACACTGACACAGGATCGTTTTTACTCAAATGGTAAATAGCATCAAATAATTTCTGCTCTGAAAAAAACTCTTCGGTTCCAAACAGAGTTTGGGATAGATATTTTACGGTTCTATCCCGTGGGAATATTGTTACTGCAGATGACCACGCGTGTTCATTATGATCAATAATTTCAATGGGGTTTCCTTTTTTTGATTGATATTTCGGTTCTTTTAATACTTCACCGGTGATTGTCCTTACCGATATTGGAAATCTCAATGATGTTTCTAATTTGGTTATATCCGGAATTGTTGCCCCATGCTCTTTTACCGTGAACTCCCACTCGGTTATTTTTTTTCGTCTTAGATCAGTGAGTTTATTTCCCCGGGACGCATTTGTGAAGTGTTCTATTATTCGTTCTGCTACACAATTGAGGCCTGTCGAATATTTCATGGGTGCTAGTTTTGAAATATCAGGTTTTTCATTGAGCGGATAGATCCCGTAAACAACTGCTGTGACAGGATAAGATCTTTCGTAGTAGGGTTTATCAATTCCAGTCAAAATTCCCGGTTTTGAATCCTGATTCACGGTGATAGTTTTTTTGCCCCTGAGAATGGGTTCAAATTTATCCCTAATAATCCATTTGCCATCCTCACGGATAATGAATTTGATTCGGAAAAAATGACTTTTTTCCCCAATACGTGAAATGATCACTGCTACTTTTTCATCATTCATGGTAGCGTCAACAACACCATCAATTCGAAATGTTGACCAACAATAAGATGCTCCATCACGCTTGAATTCATTAAAACAGTCTCTGATGGGTTTATCAAGAATTTTATTCTTGGGTGTATTAGAAACTATATCAAGATTGAATTGAGCATCCTTCCATGGTGATCTCATGTTTCCGTCTTTTGGACGTTTGTTACGTTTTTTGGGTCTATCGCGATTAAATCTAGGATTGATTTTTAATAATCTCTTAAACTCCTTCATATTTCCGTCTCTTGGACGTTTGTTACGTTTTTTGGGTTTATCGATATTAAATTTAGGGTTAATTTTTAATAATCTCTTAAACTCTTTCATGTTTCCGTCTCTTGGACGTTTGTTACGTTTTTTTGGTCTATCGAGATTAAATCTAGGATTGATTTTCAATAATCTCTTGAACTCTTTCATGTTTCCGTCTCTTGGACGTTTGTTACGTTTGTTTCCGTCTATTGGACGTTTTTTTGGTCTATCGAGATTAAATCTAGGATTGATTTTCAATAATCTCTTGAACTCTCTATCGGTATTGATTTTAGCATTTTTCGAAGTCAATCTCTTGAACTCCTTCATGCTATACTAAAAACAAGTGTCTAAATGAAAGATTTATGTATAATGATTCACTGCAAATGGATCAGTCACTGAATTAGACAAATAGTATAGTATACGAATAACCCAAGAATTCAGACAGCACCCTGTGAGTACAAATTATGAAGCATCCAGTGATGGTGTTGTAAGACACTGTAGACTGAAGAACCCAGTTGGGAGGGATAATGGTATGGGGTATTTGTTCTTTACTGTTGGAAAGAAGAAATATTACAATCATCGTTTCATATTTGAATGTTTTAATGGATTGATCAAAGATGGTTTTGTTATCGATCACATTGATTCTAATCCAAGGAACAATTCTTTATCAAATCTGCAAGCTATCACACAGAGTGAGAATTCCAAACGAGGAAGGACTGGCACTTTTTCACAAAAAACGAAACCAGTAAAATCTTTTAATACAACAACTAACGAAGATAAAATATTTAAATCAATATATGAAGCCGGCAAGTATTTCAATATTTGTAGAGCCTCAGTACGATTCGTTGCAGAGGGGGTTTGTCGATCGGCTATTTCAAAAAAGACGGGGCAAAAAGTTCAATTTAGTTATGTCTAATGTGTCATAATTTCCAATTAGAGATATGTCATTCTTATAGAATAATGAATTCTGAAAACATGAATAGCATCAAAGTTGAAATAGTAAAATTGAAAAATCAGGATATCAAACTATCAGATGGATTAAATCCTGATCAAATTGTGTCTGATTTTCAGGATATAGAATACGGGGTTAGCACTAACAAATATATGCTACCCAAGAAGTATGCACTCATCAAAAGAATTCAGAATTCTATTAAAGACTCTCTTTCATTTTCCAGTGACATCAGTGTGTTCGTTCCGTTGTATACTATCGTAGAGGGAATACGAAAAGAATTGGGGTACGAATACGAATTGAAAAAAGAAGTCAACTCTAAAATTAGAAACCTACGAGCATTAATTCAAGAAAATTGATTACTCGACCATTGATTGCCCGACCATTATCATTTTTTGATTGCCCGATCATTTATCATTTTTTTTTAGCCGACCCTCAAGGGAATGTCAAAAATAGAATGGAGAAAGTGTGATATTAATTATTTTTATATGAATTTCCACACTTTCTCCATCATTGATAGAGCCGTTAAAACAATCAAATAACACTTCCATGATCGTGTTAAAAATCATCTGACATGTCATTGATGTAAAAAAAGTGGAGAAACTGTCAGTATTATTTATTTTATATACAATTATGACACTTTCTCCATCACTGATAGAAGGTGTCTCACGATGAAATAACACTTCCATGACCGTATCAAAAATCATCCGACATGTAACAAAAGTGGGAAAAAGTGTTTTACAATTGAAAAATGGTTTCTGATTTCAAATAATGGTCAATGAAGCATTAACAACCCGATTGGCTCGTGAACGACTGGATGCAATTAAGAGATTTGTACCAATTCGTGACTCTGTACGGAATAAACTGCAACAACGACAGAGTTTACAAACTGATTTTGCTCTGGGGTCTGAAGAATTGTTTAAACCAGTAACCACAGCAACGAAGGGGGTAGAGCGTGCTATACTGGGAGATGATCCCGAGACGGGAAAATCTGTTATTGGTGAACTTGAAAAAATAGCAGCGAAAACTGAACAAACAAAACAAATGGGATCAAAAAGAACAGTAGATGATTTACGCATGAGATTTAACGAAGAAGGGTTAGCAGCAATTGATGAGACTGATTCAACAGAAATTCCTACGCTTGTTGTTACTTCTTATGAAAACAGAAAAAAAATGTTGAAACCAGAACATCATAAATATGTTAAGAATTTCACTCACTGGGCTGATATATTCTACAAAATCAAAACTGGAAAAAGTCAAAAAAAGACAGATAGTGCATCATACATCGAATATATCGATGCGGTGGATCTAGTGTATAATCAATACAAAGAGTTTAAACAACCAAAATTGCAAAGGCAGCGACAGCAACCTACAAAGAAAGTACACTCTCCTAAAAAACAACAACTACCACCTGATGATGATGATGATGATGATTTAGAAAAACTAGATGAAGCAGCTGGTTATAGCGGAAGTGGATTAGGGACATGTCCTGATAGTGTTATCAATGATATATCACGATTAGATGTTCTTGTAGGAGGATTCCGAGCTGGAAATAATTCACCGGAAATAATTAATGAAGCAGCTGATATCTGTAGACGGTTATTTGCCGGCGGTATCATGGATATCAAAACATATCGAGATTTCATTGACGAGTTAGCAAATGGGTATCATAGTGATTAAATAACAATTGAAAACACTATTGTTTTTATAATAATGATCGTACACTACAATCATGATAAACCAACCCTCGTCTATGTAGTTAATTCACGGTTTCCAGTTTATAAAGCATACTATGGAGATGGCCTCGGCAATACCATTTTAGGATTCTTTTCAAGAATGGCCCCAAAAGTGATGCCGTTAGCTAAACAATTATCAATGAAAGCCATTGATGTTATTCGTGATAAGGGTATTAGTACTGTTGGAGATCTTGCCGGGAAAGCGTTTTCAACTGCGAAGGATAAAATAACATCATTAGTAAAATCACGAAAAAAGAAACCGTTACCGTCTACAGAAATAATGCCTGCAAGTGTTAGTAAAATAATAAATAACGCAGTAGATGAAAAACTAGCGTCGATGGTAAATCAAGGGGACCAAAGCAATATTGCAAACATGATGGCAGGAAGTGGCTTTAAAAAACTACGACGATGAAAATGGAAAAATCGTTTACGATTTCACTATTTAGACTCTGATAAATAGAATAAAATGTTCAAAAGGTCACCTGATCCAGCATTTGATATAGATGCCCCAGTCCCCAAGAATGATTCTGTACGCGATTATCAATATTACGCCTATCATGCCATAAACTCAAATAGTCGAGCAAGAATTGATCTTCAAGTCCATGATACCAGTAAATACTTTTTACCCTGTGAAGCATTTATTGAAGTAGAAGGAGAAATTGTAACAGCTGCTGATACTACTGCTGTACCAGCACCGTATCCAGCTGGTACTCAAGTCGGTTTTGTCAATAATGGTATTATGGCGCTATTTGAGAGTGCTAGATATCTCATTGATGGAAAAGAAATTGAGTCCATAGATCGTGATGTTGATGTGGCTACAACAATAATCGGGTTAGCGAGATATTCTGATGATTATACAAGATCAGCGGGTCCATCTATGATGTTTGCAAAAGATGGTAAGAATACCGCTGGAGGAAATCAATTTATTATAAGACAACCAAGGGATCGTGCTGCTAACCCTGCTAATGTTGCTGGTATCGAGAATATGATTATAAACAACGATCCTGATTTCAATCTAGGAGCTGCAACACGAAACGCAATGTTGCAAGGAGAGCGTAAATCATTTTCATGCGCGATTCCACTGCATCACATATTTGGATTCTGTAGAAACGTCAGAAAAGTTATCTACGGGGCGAAGCATACAGTATCGCTTGTACGAAAAAGTGATGATAATGATGCAATTTGGAGGATTCCAGCAAATGCTGCAGCCCCCAATGCTGATGCCGGTAGAGTCGATTTAACAAAAATATCATTGTGGATGCCAGTGTTGACTCCAGCAATCACCGCAGAAGAACGATTACTATCATTTATGGATCAAGGAGGAAAGTCGTTGTTGAGTTGGCTAACCGTGAGTACAGATGTGAAGCAATCAAATATCAATGGGTTATTCACTTGGAACCTAGCATCAAAACAAGGCGTTTCTGCGCCACGTCATATATTCGTAGCGTTACAGGATAACACACGAGTTGGCAATCAACTCTTCAGTCATATGATATTTAATCAATTAGGTGTGAAAGACGTCTCACTGAGAATAAACGGCCAGCAGGAACCATCCGAGGATATACAACTTAATTACACAGAAAATCATATTGCACGAGTTTATCATCGTCTGTTGTCATTTATGGCACGCGATCAAAATGTGGATACTGGTTTGCAAATATCACAATATGATTTTAAAAATCTGTATCCGATCTATTACTTCTCACTGGAACATCTCGATTTGACAAGACAGTCAGTTGTTGATATACACTTTAGAGCTAATGTGACTCGTGGTGCTATTGCTGATTATAGAGCGGTTGCTGTCATTCTCAGTGATAAATCAATGCTACTCGAAGGTGTTGGTGGAAGAATGAGAGTGGTAGATGCCCCAGTAGAAAATCTTTGAACGATTTTTCTCGATTTTTCATTGAATTAGAATCAATCTATTATGTATAATGTCATATAGTGTTATTAGTGTTGCGTTAACTCCTGGTCAAATCAAAAAATTGCAATCAGAATCGGCTAAAAAATGTGGAACCACAATCACGTTGAAACCTAATCAAATGACTGGTGGTGCAAATAAACTATCGCTGACAACTCGTCAGGTGAAACATTTCAATGATGCTTTCAAGGATAAAAAAGGGGTTCAGATTACTCTTTCTGCGGCTGCTATTAAAAATATGATAAAATCAGGTGGTATATTTCCATTGTTAGCTGCAATACCAGCATTGATTGCAGCAGCAGCCCCAGCGGTGGCTAAAGCAGCGGCGTTAGGAGCCGTTGGTACTGCAGCAGGAATGGCGTTGAAAAAGGCAGCTGGACAAGGATATAAAAAAAAGGGACGATCCGTTCACGGATTGGGTCTAAGACTACCAGGAACCCCGTATTCGTGGTACAGCGGAAAGGGTCTAAGACTACCAGGGACCCCGTATTCATGGTACAGCGGGAGATCCGTTCACGGATCAGGCCTGAGACTACCAGGAACGGTTTATTAATTGAGGAGTCTATGGTTCCAATGTCCAATTTTGATTTAATGGATGCGGCTAAAAAACTAGTGATTAAAAATTTCAGAGGTGTTTTTATGAAAGATCAATTACCACATCAACCAAACAAAACTGAAACAGGTATTATTAATCTCGATAACAGCACCGGACTTGGAACTCACTGGGTTGCATACGCTATTGATCCACGTGGGATTGTCTATTTTGATTCATATGGATTAGCCCCACCAAAAGAATTTATGCGTTACATAAAACAATTTCCAATGAAGACTTGGTATTCTACGCTACCAACACAACAAATCAATGACCCACCAATATGCGGCAGTGAAGTATTAAATGTCCTTGACGCTATTTCAGCATCTAGAAAATCACCTCATATTGTCGTAAATGACTACACCAGCAATCGCTTTTTAGAGAAAGAAAGAGTTTTACAATAACATGATTGATATTTGGGGGAGATCTTTGAAACCCAAACCCGATGGCACTGCAACCCCTGATTCTATCAAGGATATAACAAAAAAAATTAAAGATGAAATCGCTGAGACGTTGAATTTAGAAAGTGTTGAACCCAATGAAATAGTTGTATTTCAAGATCGCCAGGGTAAATTGAAATCTAGTAATATTTCTCTGGATGATATTTTAGTTAAACAACAAAACGCAATCGAGAACACCGTTGCGTTATTTTCCGATCAGGGTAAATTGAAATCTAGTAATATTTCTCTGGATGATATTTTAGTTAAACAACAAAACGCAATCGAAAACACAGTTGCGCTATTTTCCGATCAGGGTAAACTCAAACCGGGTGTACTCGTTTCGACGATTACAGATCGATTAAAAATTCTCAACGATGAGCTAAACAATTCTGTGGTTGTACTAACAACACTTGAATCTAGAATTGAAGAACACATAAAACAGTTTACCGCATTTCGTAGAAATATCATTGATAAATTTATTGGAACTACATTCGATAAAATTGAACTAAAACTCCCTGATATTAAAAAATCCATCGATGAGACGAAAACTTTCATCGAAGCAGTCAAAGGTGATTTTTCGAGGATGATAACAGTCATTGAAAAAACAAAAATTCCTCATCAGAAAACCAACAACGTGGTATATACAATCCAACACGGATCATTTGCGTGGACACCTACAAACAACAAATTAGATATCACTGCAACCGTCAAGGGTATTTATCGATTAACACTGGTGACAACGGAGCAATTTAATATATCATCGTCGAGTTCATCCGGGGTCAACAATACGATTTCAACGATCATCGACAAGGGTACAACTGAAAAGTTCACTATAACATCTACTGATGAAACTTTGGCTAGGGTTTCAACAACATGGTATGTGGAATTCGTAGCGGATTTAAGTAAATAAATTGAAAGGATTTCACAATTGAAAACGCTAGCGTTGTTAAAATAAAAAATGATTTCATCATCGCAATATCGCTATGATCAGGTCAGAGAATATCAAACTAGACTCAAAACCCTGTCTGAGGAGTATGCAATGAAAATTAAAAAATATCGCAGGAGAATTACCGCAATTGATGTTACTGTGTATTCAGTGAGTGGTGTAATCACCGGAGCTGGTATTATACTGTCTTCAGTGACAATGATGGCCCCGATAGCTGTTCCAATTTGCATTTCTGCGGCAACAACAATCGCTGGAATTATTTCAATAATCAAAAAAAAAATATCCTCATGCAGCCAACGGAAACTACAAGACTACATAATTCAATTTCATGTTGTGTCCACTGCATACTCGCAATTATCCTCATTGATATCGTCATCGCTCGATGATACAATTATATCAGAGAGTGAGTTTTCAGCGATGGTAGATATATATGATTCTGCGATGTCAAAATTAGAAATACAAAAACATGAGTATAATAACAATGACAACACAGATGGAATTACTTCAACAAATAGTGGAGAACACAAACCCAGTACAAACAAGCATGATCTCAATAACCTCAACGAATCCAGAATTCAGTGTGAATTTCCCTATCCCAGTCCCCGTGAAGGAGATAGCGCTAGCAAAACTACGAGTGTATCACAGTTGGCCTAATATCAGATCAAAATCATTTGGCGGTCAACAACCGAATAATTCACTGGTATTTGCAAATAAGAATAAAGACGACGGTACCCCAGACTGGAACGTCGTTTCCATACCAACCGGATCATACCAAATCGAACAAATCAATAATGAATTCGCGCGTAGAATAAAATCGATTACTGGAGTAGAGTCAAAAATAGCTATAACAGTTCATGAGCCGACACTATCATCTGCCATTGAAATAAGCACAGAGGGTTATGTCGTAGATATCTATCAAAGTTCTATTAGAACCGTACTAGGATGGCCTGAAATCCCACCCCGGGAAAAACCCGTTGATTTACCAGTACTAAAAAAATCTGATTATGTCACAGACAGGATAAAATCTGATAATCCAGTAAAGAGTTATAGAGATTATGACAAATTGAATTTTTTTCTTAAAACGATAGATACCGTCACTAATAAAAGATACCACACACTTCTACAGGGTAAAACCACTGAAAATTTCAGAGCGTTCAATAACGATATTTCGTTGTTGTTAATATCCCTTAAATCCGGTACTCTCACCCGAGACGAATTTATCAGCGTTGTAGAAACATGTAACAAAATCATCAATGACATGGAAACATTTCATTCACAAATTATTCAGGGTATATTAGATGACGATATCCCCCTATCGAAAACAATATTTGCAACGAAGTATAATATACGCGTAGAAGATATCCCCACATTCAAACTACCAGGATATAATATCTTAGAACTACAAAAATCTCTCAGTGACACCATCGATGTTGGTTTTAAAATAATTCATGATGCATGGAAAAAAGCAACATCACCGGAAATAAAAATCCTGACCCATAATAATGACCCAGATGGTGGTGGCAGGCATATTGCTCCGTTCAATGTGAATATTTCAACGGTGATTGCGCTCAATTTAGTGTGTGATGTGATCGAAGGAAGCTATCAAATAAATTTAGAACGATCAAATCAAGCTCAGCAGGGATATATTTTGTATTCATTTGCACCAATAGCTCCTCCAGGGTTTTTAATAATTGAGTCCCCGGTGAATCCAGTCTATATGCGGTGTCATAATAATTCATTAACCAGAATTAATTTCAAACTCACTGACCAGTCTAATAATCTGATTGATTTACAAGAGGAGGTTTTACAAATTAGTCTATTTGTGAAATCGTAGTGATTTTCGTCCCCAGACAAAGTCTGGAACACGATATCGTATCGGACTGGATCAAATATTCGGTTGAAATCATTTATGATTTTTGTTAACCAGAACTGAAAGTTCTAGCAGCAGAGGGGGTAAGTGACAACGACGTTGTAGTCCCTTTTTCCCAAAAAATCGATGGAGGATTTCATTAATTTCATTGATTTTTTCATATTTTTTTTTTGGACCTAATCCATGAAACGATATCAGATTCACACACACATTGGGACCTGATGTCATTGGTTTCATTGTTTTTAAGCGTGATTTCAGTGAAAACTTGTCTAAAAATGTTGTCCGGCTCACCCTCTCTGCTGCTTATGTACAACTTTGTCAATTAAGTCCCAGACAAAGAACTTACCCTTTCACAGCCTAACAGAAGTAAATCTGAATCCTCCGTGATGATAATCTGGGCTATCCCACATTTGTTGAGGTAGGCAAGCTGTGCATCTGCCTCATAAGGTGCAACAATACAGTCAACACCTATGGCACGAACTGCCTGCAATGCAACATCATCTTTAAAACATAGTACTACATATTTAAAATAATTTACATACACAAATCTGACTCCTTTGCATTTATGCAAAATAATAAGCACAGAGTCTATCTCTCCACCATTGACTGTTTTTGAAAAAGAACTAGGGTTTCCTCATCAAATGCACTGTTGGCAAATTCGAAACTTTTTTTGGGAATATCGGACCCCAAATGATGCGACCTGAATCAATATCTTTGAAGACCAAAAAGCATTTAATGAAATGGCACATAACATTGCAGTTTGTTTTGTCTGTCAGCTTAGGAAGTAACCATTTAGTTATTGGGAGTCATACATCTTTAGTGCATGCAAGCCTACAGACAAGTGAACTCTTATATTGTAGTTACGTAGAAGCCGTTTTTTCTAAATATGGTATGGGATTAATGGAATGTTAATAAAAACGAGAAAGCAAATAACTGTTTCTTTTGGGAAGGTGGATATAATGGAAAAGCTTAATCCATATACATTTAAGCGTAAGGCATAATTTAGTGAAAGAAAGCGTAACGATTACATCAAAAGCGTAATGTTTGGCATGTATGATTATGTCTTTGAGGTGGCATTAGTGCAGTATGAGTAACGTTCATGTACTGTATTTATGTTCTGTTGGGTCCACATTTTCTCAATAATAAATATACAATAAATGCCTGCATCTCACTGAGTGATCAAGACAAAAAATAAATCTTTACATTCATCAACTCCAAGGCCATTTCTGGACTGATGTCTATACTTCTCTGCAAGCATTCCCTGGCTTCAGTTCTTTTTCCTTCTCTGAGAAACTGAGCAGCTCTTTTCCTGTTCAAGTCTCGCTTTCTATAATTACACACAAAATAGAATTAAATGTCAGCATGAACCTCTAAAATTATTATATCTGGTGAATTATAAAGAATTATAATTAGTTGAAACTGCTGTGATTCATGACTAAATTTTATTCAAGCTGATTAGTTGAAACTTGGAGAATGGTGAGCAATGCTCTGGTGTGTGGTTTTCAACAACAAAATTTAATACAGCTTTAACAATTTCAGTCATTGCTACAATGTCTTCAGTGTGGCAGTTTATAGTGTTGTCTAGCACTGAGACATCATACAAAGACAGTCACATTATCCTGAAACCAGAGCAACCACTCTAACTCCAACCTCTTAATGCTGAGTGCCAAGCAAGACAACTGCTAGTATAATTTTTTAAAGTTTTTAAATCATATACTGCTTCAAACTGCAAGACAACATCAAATTATTTTAAAAAACTGCAAGACAAGCATGACTGTCATAAATAGCATTCACATGCAGTATAAAATGGGCAGTTACTTTTATCAAACTGCAGTTATGCTCTATATCCAGCATCCGAAATAGCAATAACATTAAGAGGTACTGCAGGAGCTCATTGTTTGTCAACATCGACATCTCCAGATGACAGCCACATTTACCAAGTTTCAAAGCAATACATAAAACAGTGCAGGATTAATTGTATGTACAAGGTTTGTCATATAATGCATTCAGCTGCAATCCAAAAAGGAAAATAACTGATTAAAAAAAACATTGAAAGACAGCAATTTGTATAAATTTGCACCTTGCAATGATTACCATTAAAGGTACAAAGTTTCATAGCAGCATACTATAAATTGTGACATGCTGCATGGCTATATCATTCACTACATCTAGCTCTAAGTCAAAAAGGGCAATAACTGAGACATATTGAAGAAGCGTACTGATTTGTTGAAATGTGCATATTTATATGATGGTGACAGTATGTACCAACTTTCAGTGATTCATCTAAAACCCTGATATTCGTTGCATTTGCAAGATTTTGTCATACAGCATTGATGAAGCCAGGAATTGGCTGGAAACAAGGAACACCATCTTCCACTTCTGAAAATATGGACAGTCAAAAAAAATTGGCATAGTAGTATAAGACTTACCTTGACATCTGAAAACGTATTTTAATGTCTAAATGGAAATCTCACACCTGCCATAAAAAGGACACATCAACAAAAACGATTAGACTCCCAAGACCTGATGTAGTAGTCTGAGTAATCATGGCCAAGAAATATAGTGAGATAAAAAAAACTTTCCTTACCATTATGATACAACTGTAACCTGAAGCCTGAATAGACAGTTAACAGACCTGCTTAATGCTCTTGTACAGCTGTCGAAGAGGCAGTTCATATAACTGATTGTAACCGAGGCAATTAAAATGCAAGACATTCATAAACAACCACAATTCACCGATTATTTATATGGCTGACAATAGCAAAGTGTTACATCTCTTGAATAATGGTTTGGGAGAGTCCATTAGGCTATTCTGCATAGATAACGTACCCTAACATAACAACTCAATGTATTTAAAGTTAGATCAATCAAACGGATGTATGTTGAAGAAGGCACTCATTTGTGTTGCGCTCATTTGTATGCGCTTTTTGTTGAGTGCTCTTTTTTTCGGGTCACCGTTTAAGCAAACATTGTACATTATTACCTTGAGTGAGAATGTTTAAGCCATCTTTATTAAAGATCGTTTGAAAGCTGTGATTAGTTCAATACTTCTTTGACGTTAGATTTAAAAATGCAATAGCTTTTAAAAAATTCAGAAGCAAAGTGATTTTCTTAGTTGCACATCTTAAAGTAGATGACCATAATAAATACATGTACTAAGTTTCAGTAGATGACCATAATAAATGTACTAAGTTTCAGTAGATGACCATAGTAAATACATGTACTAAGTTTCAGTAGATGACCATAATAAATACATGTACTAAGTTTCAGTAGATGACCATAATAAATACATGTACTAAGTTTCAGGGCAATCCATCACAAAGTCAATAACTAGATGTGTTCTCAAAACAAGAACTTAATAACAAGAATAACTTACTCTCTTCTGGTCTTTTCTACATCTTTCTTGGAAGGCAAATGGCAGCCATCAAAGACTAAAATGGGTTTTAAGTTTTTGTTGATGAGGTAATTCACAAACTTTAGACAATACTTGACATATCTGAAACAAAAAAGAATAATAGGGTAAAAATTAATGTCCATCAAAATGAAGTCATTCAAACGTTTTGTTTGTGTGTGACATGAATGAATATCAATGCATATCATCCATTCTTCCAAGTCAAGTACAAATATAAACTGCATAGACCAAAATCTGTTGCCACATAAGTCCAGGATTCATACAGAATTCTGAATGATAAATTCAAAGACATTCCCCAAACTTTCAAAGACCACAAAGAATAGATTTCCAAGGCCTATTTTTGCAAACATTTTGTACACAAGTTGTTATATGAGAAAACAATAAATGTAAAATACTACAATTTTGTTTATTGATGAAATGAAACTGAATGGGTCATTAAAAAAAAGAAACCAGGAAAACTCTACTACATACAAACCCAATAACTTTGGACAATTTTATTAATGATCATGGAAAGAAAGTAAAATGTTTTGATTTATTTCAATTTTCAAAGACTTTAAAATACCTTGGAGGTTTTTTTTAAATTTTTGGGGGGCTGAAATGCAGACAGAAAGATTCCAAAGTAATGTATTTCGCTTCCATAGACTGACACATAAACATTACATCTTTTCAAAGCCATATGCAGAATAGTCAACTATATCAGTTCTATCAACTTAAGCGCAGTTCTGAATCTCATTTTAATCTTCATCATTTTTTTGTTTAACCCCAAAATATTTGTCCAAATTTGCAAATGGCATTTTGTCCAAGTCTTGATGTATCTTGGTTTCGAGTTTGAATGCAATATTTATACAGCTACAATCGGAAATTAAATCAATTACAGGATCACGGGGCTTCACCAGTGTAGCAAATTGCGATTCTCTTTTCCTTTTTGGTGACAACATATACCAACTGGCGATATTTGTGGCAACACCAATTTCGGCTGATAAAAACTATATACAGTCTTGTGTTTGCAGTAGAGAAAATCAAAGGCACCATGACAGAAAGCAACAAACTTGGATATAACAATGCACTGTTATATCATAATATGCTTATGCTGATATCTGGCGGAAACGTGAAATGAGTACAGTTGTAACAGAATTGTTACCGAGAGGAGGGTGGATTAAATGAACAATACAAACACAATTTGTGAAAGAAAATATAAATTTATGTAATAAATTATAAATGAAAAAAATACAGATCTAACAACACAATAATTCATGCACTCAACCCACAATTACACTCACAACCATTCACAATACATGAACAAATTAAATAACAATACAAAAGGAATCTCAGATGTAAAGAGATCTCTTGGATTATACACAGATCCAAGAATCCTTTACGAAAGTTAAATAAATGCAAGAATGATTTACGAAAAAAAATAAACACAAACGACAAACTATCTATCGCACGATGGATTGCGATAACTAGCACGATCATATACTTGTATTCAATCAAGTTGCTAGCTTTTATTGATATCTATGTGATCACTTGAAATATTATTGCGATCTGACATAAACATGCAAATACAACAATGTATTAAATTATATCACAATTTCAATACACCTATGTGTCTCCCCTGTATAACCGCACGATTCAGCAACAGTTGAATCGTCTCCCAGTTTCCCCGAGAACCGAGGGTTGACCAATACTATTATCGGACGTTTCCCTACACGGATCCACCACAGTTATACGTTCAGACAGCATACAACATCTACCCGAACCAACGGTTCCTCACTCCCCTAGATGTTGACCCGGACGTTTTACAACTCTAAGACAGCTCCGACACTCGGACTTCTAGCTTTCCGGATATTTACATGTTACACAGATGTTGACGAACAGACAGTTCGACACACAGACAGATACTTCAATTCCGTTTGCACAAATTAACGGCACAATCACATTCAGATATTTATACAGAGATGTTCCAGAACAAACAATAGATGTCCCACAACAAATCAAACGATTTCAAAGACGTTTATCAAAAGATGGTATCAGATGTGTTAACAGCTACGGTATCAACGATGTTATTAGCAGCTACGGTATCAACGATGTTATTAGCAGCTACGGTACCAGAAACAATGTAACAACTATGTTAGCAGCTACGGTATCAGAGACGGTATCAACGATGTTATTAGATGCGCTATCAGTGATGAACTTCTACGGTATCAACGACGGAATCAGCTGGAATCAGACTGAATCAACGACGGAATCAACGACGGAATCAGCTGGAATCAGACTGAATCAGCTATAATAAACAAAACCAGACTAATAATAGTTGTCTCAAAAATAATCTAAGCCGTAGATTACGATATTGTATTTAAAGTCTAAAAGTGACTAGTAATTCCAAATATTCCACGTTTAATTGCAATAAAAGCATCATTATACGAAATGATAATCTGAATAAAATTCACAATAAAACGAAATGTAAATTTAACACTCACCCCTTTGGCTGGAGATTTGCAAGACGAGGTTATCTATCCTTCGATTAGATATTTTAGATCCCGTAAAAAATTATGATAAATAGTTCGCCTTATATACTCTCAATAGGTGAACATAAATCACATCGAGCTTGCAGTGCACCACGTAAAACGAGTATTTCGGATTTCATGTAAATTACAAATTGGCACATGCAAATCGTTACACGCCACTTAATCACCCCAGGTAATGCGTGTACGACGTAATCAAGAAAATGGTGAGTTTCGTTTGCAATTCAAGTACAACAAAAATCAGTTCAAATTTTTCGCCTAATTCTGTGACAATACCTCCCCCCTAAGAATAAAAATGTACACATTTTTAAAACTAACACAGAATAGAAGAAAAATAACTACTGATGATATCTTACAACATTTACACTGGTTATACTACAAACTGGATTTTATTACTGGGCAAATTCATACAAATTTCCCATCATGCCCTACTCAAGTAGTCTGCGCCTATATTTTCAACTCCCCTTATTGACATTGTCGCTTTGTCTCTTGATATATAACTTGAGCATGTTCGCATGGAATGTTTTTACATTACCGTCCATGTCAATTTTATAGTCCATGTCACCTTTTACTTCTTTAACTTCATATGGACCTTTCCACTGGACTAATAACTTATTCGAACTCGTTGGAAGAAGCAATAGCACCTGATCTCCCACAAGAAATTTCCTATTACGCGCTCTGCGGTTGTAATACTTGGCATATCTGCGCCCCGATTTAATCAATTCGTCACGTGCCATCTGGCATGTACTCTCAAGTTTATTTCTTAGATCTAACACGTACTGGTAAGTCGTTTTTATTTCCTCGTTCGAGACATCACCAGTCCATAGTTCGCGTAGTATCCGCATCGGGCCTCGAACTGTTCTACCATACAACAGTTCAAAGGGCGAGAACCCTAAACTTTCCTGCGGTACTTCACGGTACGCGAACAGAATAGCGTTTAAATAACGGTCCCAGTCTTGCGGACGTTCCGCGCACATCTTTCGCAGCATGCTTTTCAGGGTACCATTAAACTTCTCTACCAGTCCATTGCACATCGGATGGTATGGGGTAGTGTTTAGCTGTTTGATGGATAACAGCCTACTTATTTCACCCATGAGGTCAGAGGTGAATTGGGCACCACAATCAGTGAGGATTTCCTCTGGCACCCCTACCCTACTGAAGATATCAACTAATGCTTCAGCTACCCTTTCCGTTTCAATAGTTGGTAACGCTACGGCTTCGGGGTATCTGGTTGCGTAATCAACCAGAGTAAGTATGTACCGATTCTTTCTTTCGGTAACCGGGTGTATTGGTCCTACAATATCTACTGCCACTCTTTTAAACGGTGTATCTATTAATGGCATTTGTCCTAAGGGCACCCTTGTGACCCTTCCCTTACAGACGGTTTTCTGACATACGTCGCACGACCTACAGAACCGTGTGACATCGCCATTAACACCGGGCCAGTAGAATTCAGCGACTACCCTGCTAGTGGTCTTAGCCTTACCTAGGTGTCCTGCCATGCTTGACTCATGCGCCACCCTAAGTACTTGAGATCTATATCTCTGGGGTACGACCACTTGCCAATACTTCTTACCCTCCCGAGCGCTAAACTCCCTATGAATTAATCCGTTCTTGCGTACGAATCTAGAGCTACCCCCACGCTTGCAATGTTTAATCGCGCCGGACGTGATTTTCTCAACAATTGTTCTGATGGATTCATCACGTTCTTGCTCTTGTTTGAAATCATCGCGGGAAATTCCGGAGATCGATTCAGGGACTATTAATTTACGAAACGCGGATTTCTCTCGCCGTGTTTGCGCTCGCGTTTCGACTGCCTGGGCCAAAGGTATTTTAAAATCGGCCATGGTTGGAAGACGGGAACCTTCAACATTACCGATCGTCAGATCGTAAATAGGATTGTCCATACAAAGGGCATCAACAGTTCCCGTTAAGAAAGGTGTTTTTACTGTGATCCTTGCTACGGGAATGCGACCCATCGTCTGATCAAGTAACATACATGGGGATTCCCACCCGAGCATTTGGTTATCCTGCACGAGACTACGTTTGATCACTACGCCCGTACAACCAGTGTCACGCAATACCACGACTTCTCGACCGTTGACAAACCCTCTCGCGGTTGGTACACGCGCTTCAGGAAATAAACACGTGCCAAGCGAATGAATACAAGGTTCTACCTGTACGATGTTATCAGTTATACCTTTACTTTGTATAGCCACTGCTACCTTATGTATAAGTGCCTTTCTTTTAGGACAGTCTTTTTGAACATGACCCAATGCATTACACAAGAAACACCGCACACGCTGAAAAACTGGATTCCCAACTGACCTTTTTACCTCAGCTGATTTTACAGGCTCCCTAGGCATAGGTCTTACAGACTGGTTTCCAGACTTAAAATCTTTTAAAACCACGTTCTGGGTTCCCCCATGAGCTTCGGCAAATAAATCGGCTTGCTTAGCCATATCTTTTACGTTCGTGAAGACTTTCTCCTTCAGAAATTGATCTAACTCTCGCCCAACTGTATTAAATAATTGATCTCTGAGCAAGAAATCAGTCAACCCTTCAAACGTTTTCACCGCTTTGCCGCATTCAATCCACCGCTCAAAATAGTTCGCAATTCTGACGGTGAACTGACCAAAGGTTTCTCCCTTATCGGGCTTGCTATACCTGAACTTTTTTCGAAAACCTTGTTCAGTGAGCTCGTACCTTTTGAGAAGTGCTTCCTTTAGGACGTCGTACTTAAACACATCGTCCCTAGGAAGTCGCGAGTATACATCCAGTGCTTTACCTTTTAATAAAGCACTCAGATGCAGCGCCCAGTCATTTTGACTCCACTTCTGGTTTTCGGCATACCGCTCAAACCGATGAAGATAACTATCTATGTTATCTTTTTCATCGTCAAAGGGAGGTAATTTGGGGCCCCTTAATTTGTTAGTGGCAGAATCGTGTTCTCTTCCAGATGTCGCTAATTCTACCTTACGCTCATGATCCCGTTGTTTTGCTCTTTCTTCTAACTCTAACATTTCTACTCTAGCTAGTTTATCTAACTCTATTCGCTTTTGCTCCGCTTCCATTTCCCATTCTATCCTGTCTTTTTCGGCCTGCTTCTCTAATTCTATCTTTTCCTTCTCGAAGGCCCATTTCCTATCTTCGGATTCCCTTTCTAATTCCCTTGACCTTGCCCTTTCTTCCCTTTCCCGGGCATGTTCTTCCTGAATAAATTTCCTTAGGCTTTCACCTTCATACCCAAATTCTTTGCCTAAGGCAACCAAGTCCTTAAGGGATGACATGACAATGACAATTGTAATATAAAAATATAAATATATATATATACCACAGGCTGATCTTATCTTCCTGATAAAGGCAACCAAACCAATGCTTTAAATATGTTTATACTTCACAAAAATGATTGACAGTTCACTTAATCCAACGATCCCACTTCTGACACCATTGTAACAGAATTGTTACCGAGAGGAGGGTGGATTAAATGAACAATACAAACACAATTTGTGAAAGAAAATATAAATTTATGTAATAAATTATAAATGAAAAAAATACAGATCTAACAACACAATAATTCATGCACTCAACCCACAATTACACTCACAACCATTCACAATACATGAACAAATTAAATAACAATACAAAAGGAATCTCAGATGTAAAGAGATCTCTTGGATTATACACAGATCCAAGAATCCTTTACGAAAGTTAAATAAATGCAAGAATGATTTACGAAAAAAAATAAACACAAACGACAAACTATCTATCGCACGATGGATTGCGATAACTAGCACGATCATATACTTGTATTCAATCAAGTTGCTAGCTTTTATTGATATCTATGTGATCACTTGAAATATTATTGCGATCTGACATAAACATGCAAATACAACAATGTATTAAATTATATCACAATTTCAATACACCTATGTGTCTCCCCTGTATAACCGCACGATTCAGCAACAGTTGAATCGTCTCCCAGTTTCCCCGAGAACCGAGGGTTGACCAATACTATTATCGGACGTTTCCCTACACGGATCCACCACAGTTATACGTTCAGACAGCATACAACATCTACCCGAACCAACGGTTCCTCACTCCCCTAGATGTTGACCCGGACGTTTTACAACTCTAAGACAGCTCCGACACTCGGACTTCTAGCTTTCCGGATATTTACATGTTACACAGATGTTGACGAACAGACAGTTCGACACACAGACAGATACTTCAATTCCGTTTGCACAAATTAACGGCACAATCACATTCAGATATTTATACAGAGATGTTCCAGAACAAACAATAGATGTCCCACAACAAATCAAACGATTTCAAAGACGTTTATCAAAAGATGGTATCAGATGTGTTAACAGCTACGGTATCAACGATGTTATTAGCAGCTACGGTATCAACGATGTTATTAGCAGCTACGGTACCAGAAACAATGTAACAACTATGTTAGCAGCTACGGTATCAGAGACGGTATCAACGATGTTATTAGATGCGCTATCAGTGATGAACTTCTACGGTATCAACGACGGAATCAGCTGGAATCAGACTGAATCAACGACGGAATCAACGACGGAATCAGCTGGAATCAGACTGAATCAGCTATAATAAACAAAACCAGACTAATAATAGTTGTCTCAAAAATAATCTAAGCCGTAGATTACGATATTGTATTTAAAGTCTAAAAGTGACTAGTAATTCCAAATATTCCACGTTTAATTGCAATAAAAGCATCATTATACGAAATGATAATCTGAATAAAATTCACAATAAAACGAAATGTAAATTTAACACTCACCCCTTTGGCTGGAGATTTGCAAGACGAGGTTATCTATCCTTCGATTAGATATTTTAGATCCCGTAAAAAATTATGATAAATAGTTCGCCTTATATACTCTCAATAGGTGAACATAAATCACATCGAGCTTGCAGTGCACCACGTAAAACGAGTATTTCGGATTTCATGTAAATTACAAATTGGCACATGCAAATCGTTACACGCCACTTAATCACCCCAGGTAATGCGTGTACGACGTAATCAAGAAAATGGTGAGTTTCGTTTGCAATTCAAGTACAACAAAAATCAGTTCAAATTTTTCGCCTAATTCTGTGACAACAGTCAACAAGATGATGCTAATTTTTATAAAAATTACCAGATGGAAGAAAAAAAGTAGCCGACACTTCAAAGAAAACTGATCACCTCTGAAGCACCGATATATACTAAACAAACAAAAAACACAAATCTGTCTCAATGTTCTACAATTATCTGATGTTGCCGCAGCAATAACAAACGGGTACCTTTAGTGGTGCCTTCAATAACAAATGCACCATCATCAAAGCAAGCAGACGACCTTTGCTCAAAGAAAGTCAGCAACAAACTCAAATAAAAGCATTGCCTCATTTTACATAGTGATTAGAACATATCTATTGAACCACAAAACTTTCCTGTTTGCAAAAGAAAAAAGCAGCATAAAAAGCCCCACACCCCTCAAGAAAATGTGTGAACGGAGGACTCCTGAGTGGGTGATTTTCTGTGTCCCAGATCAAATATTTGCATTCAAATACGCGTAATTAAGCGTTTCCGAGATCTCTGAAATAAGCAGGGGGTATTTTGTGCACTTTTTAAAAAGTATACCACTATTCAAAGCATGCTTTAGTTAACTGATATTTGTCTCTATTAGAGATAATAAGTAGGGGTGATTCGTGCACTTTTTAAAACCCAATTATGGTAAGCACATAAACAGCACTAGCAGTCATGTGTCATGGAAAACATGTATATTCCCAATACCTAAAGGATAATTGGGTACTTTAACCATTAAAAAAATATTTGAATATTCAATTTTCAGTATGACTGGCTTTTTGCAAAACAGCCTAACTCTGTCATCATTCACTTCCTTCATTTTTTATACTAACGTTTTTAAACTGAGATCAATAGTACCTATTTGGTCATAAGTAGAGCTGTACCGATGTCACTTTTTGCCGATTATGCTGATACCGCGTATAGCCGATTATCAAAATTGCCGATACCGATTATGAGACCGTTTATTTGATTATTTTTTTTTTGCAAACAAGAAAGTTTCGCGGCACAATAAATATGTTCTAATCACTATGTAAATTGAGGCAATGCTTTTGAGTTAATTGCCGACTTTCTATGAGCAAAGGTCGTCGGCTTGCTTTGACGACAACAAATACTCGTTATTGCTGCGGCAACATCAGATAATTGTAAAACATTGATATAGAAATGTTTTATTTGTTTAGTATATGTCGGTGCTTCAAAGGTACAGTAAAACCTGTTATGACTTATGAGAGACCGCCCCTTCTGCCAGATGGTGGCTTGGTGAAACACTAACAAAAGAAATAAAAAATAATTTTAAAAAATCCGGAAATGATTCTCACTTACTAGTATTAAAGACAATGATTTCGTTCACCCTCCAGGCATAACGGATTAACTGAAAGACAGACGGCGTACTCAAACCTACAATGAAGCCTTTCAAACAATTTCTCACTGGGACATAAGGACTATTGGTGTTTTGTGAGTTTTCATAAAGATAAAGAAAAAACACAAGCCTCAAAATTGACTGTGTATATATCCATCATTACTCCCTTTGATGTTAATCTTACTGGCTATTCACATGACTTTGGCACTACAATGGCGGTTAGACATGTACTTTAGTCTGGTTTACTGCAGTTTACAAATGTTACCGGACGCTGGAGTTGAAAATTTCGCACAAATGGCAGCAAGATAAATTCTTTTTAAATACTTTATTAGAGCAATCTCTTTGTTACAAAAGATTAATTGATGGTTCGATGTGTTTATTTCGATATATGGTTATTCGACTATACAGTAGTGTTAGTTAATGAGCAACTTGTTTGCATACTGCATTTATCCCGAGCTATAGTGTTACAAAGGATTAAGTTACGGTCAGTCAAAACGCGACTGTATATACAACTTTTATCAGGAAAAATTGGTTATTTAAAAAAATTATTTGCATCGGCACAGATTATTTTTGCCGATTCCCGATTATACCGATTGTGCTAATAATCGGCCCGATTACGCGTACGGGCGATTAATCGGTACAGCTCTAGTCATAAGTGGGTTTGCAAGTTTTCTTTGGACATTGATTAATGAAGGGTGGGTGGGTGTCTATATGCAAAGTCACCAATGTATTATTCTTACAGATCAGTCTTTTCACCAAGAGCAAGTTTATCAGCACAGGAAAATGCACCCTTGTGAAGCCAGCAGTATGCATCTATTGCCACTGTACAGCCTTCAAACTGGGCAATGTTCACAGGACGGTGGATCTTCTTCAAGAAGGGAAGCAAGCCTTGTATCCCCATTGTGGTAAATCTTTAAGCTAAAAAAGAACATCAATAGAATACAAAGGGTCAAAAAAGAAAACATAAATGAATTGTTTAAATCAATATTTAGTAATCATGTAATGGGGTGGTGGTGGATGTAAAACCGATATTAATTTAAGAAACTTTTGTCTGCAACAATTACGCTATTCCTTTTCCGTGACTCTAGTTCAGGGTTCACAAATAATTATTTCATCCTCCAATTATTATTAAGAGGACCAGCCTTGAATAGAATATGGCCTCAGTCCAGCTTCTTAGACATAACCAACATTCAAAAATACCATTATCGTTTGACTTTGACCTGAAGCACAGGATATCAGAATGGTGTGGGAAGAGGGAATGATTGCAGCTGAATCAGGTAAATATCACAGAATACAATTTGTTTTACCCCACCTCCACTATATTTTAATAGTAGAAGTACAATTCCTGCTACTGTTGCAGTGCTGAATTCACGAGTTAGGAGGGAACCTGATGACCTCAACCAATTTGGTATAGAATACTGTTATATTTACCCAAATGGTAGATTATTCACTACTGTAAGGTCAGTTGTCACTATAGGGCCCAATGAAAAACTACCTTCACTCTGATGTGCCAAAGATTGAAGGTAAAAGGAGATATGTGAGATCAACAAAAGGTTCTTATCACATCCAAAGGAATGGTTCATATAGTCCTGTTCGATAACAGTTGTTATATCCCTTGATTAGGCAAATAAGTCATACCAATCATATAAAACCACGGATTATGACAAATTTGATGTAAACTTATATGGTTCTCATAACTCTGAATCAATCTATACCTGAAGGTAGCTGATTGTTAGCTAAGAGCTCAGGTTGGTAAAATTAAACTGAACAAAAAAGTTACCTTTCAACCCCTTTTTCACTGATAATGCATCAAGTTCGCACTTTCTCCTCACTGACTTTAAAGAAAGCAGTAAAATGGTCTCATATGATATATAAGGTTCTCAAAAGACGTTTCCACTCAAAAGTTCATATAGATGACCTGACAACACCCAAAGAACGCATAAGATTCCATTTATGCATTAGCAAGATAGCAGCCTCTGAGGCTCAATTGACATCAGAAAGATGGGGGTCTCACCCAGTGTGATTAACCTACAGAGAACTTCTGAGTGGCAGAATGGGCTGCCATGCATCCCTTATTAGTGGGCATATAACATTCCTTTCCTTATAAAAGAAGTGAAGAAGATCTATAACTGTTCTCAAGCCTCTTTTGGATCAGCTAGAATCAGTGCATATCCAACTACAACAATCATAGACAGTTCTACTAACCTGGACAATGTAATTGGCAATCTTGCTTGAAAAATTGGTCCTGGAAGAATGATCACTTGAGATGAACCAAGTGTGAAAAATAGAGAATCTGAGGACTGGAGAAGAAAATCTCTGAGCTGCAATTACAGATTCCTATTCTGCGGTAATCTTCTGAGCTCATCTACCATCAGGTCAACGATGTCAAATCCACAACCTTTGGGCCATAGGGTGGGCTACAAGGATAAACCAAGACTTGCAATTAGGAATTATCTATACTGAAAGCATCCACTGACCAGGCCCTCGGATCTGGAACTGGAGACATAAAAGATGAGCTTGCTGTTCAATCTCATAGCAAAAAACCACTCAGTGTGTCCTCAAAAGTGCTGCAACTGATGACGAGATCATTCTGTAAGGATTGCACAACCCACTCAAGGTATACTGTGTGCCTGATTATTCCTGTTGCAAGGCATATGATGGGCTCTCAGCATGCACATTAGAGAAGGTTCCAGACTCAAGTGCAAAGAGATGGAGCATGTGTACCTACATGATGCATAAATAAAACTAGTAATCTATAATCTGAAGCAATCAATGATGGTTTGAAGCTACCTAACTTCAGGCTTCTCAATAGTTTTCCAAACTGAAGAGTCAGTTGACACTTGACCCCAAAAGTCTACTGAGTCAAAATGAAAATCTTGAGAGACAATTCTTTTGAACAGTCATGAGCCCATTCTGTAAACAAGGGTCAAACAAACAGAGTGCAAAAACAATATTATTCATTGTTACTGTGCATGTACTATCATTAGGTAAATACAATGATATTTAATGATATATATTTCCCTAAGCCAAGTTCGTGATCTCAACATATTACATGCAATCAGAATCTCGATCATGCAAAATATATTTGGATTTTTTTTGGACTCTATGTCATTCTTTCATCAGTTCTTATATGAATTGTCTTTGATAGTTTGTACACAGGTTACTAGAAACACCAAAATACACTAAAAAAAAAACAAAATAAAAAATTTTGGGGGTTACTAGAAACACCGAAATACACTGAAAAAAACGAAATACACATGCATAATAATAAAAAGCAAAAAAAATATGATTTATTATATTTTTATACAAATTATTTACTTTTTCTAGTTACCGGTATGTACCAGTCAATTGGTCGTACTTTATTGGATAGGTTGATCATTCTGGAAGTGTGTGAGGATGATAACGACTGATCGTTACGGAACGAATGTAATCTCCAGAACGGACGGTGTAAGCCAGCTTAATTTCATTTTGTTTCAAGTCGCTTAATTCATGTTTTAATTGACTGCACTGCACATACATTTATTGTTCTCCCTTTGATCTCATATTGTATTAAAGTTAAGAAACAATCTTTAATTGATAAGTCGCTTAATTCGGAACATATTTCCAATAATAGACTTTTATAACACCCCTACAACCGTTATATATATCATCATTGTTGTGTGTGTGTGTGTGTGTGTGTGTGTACCAAATGTCAGCAAATTCACCGTATATCAGGTCTGTCAAATCAAGTACGACCAAGTGATATTATTACATGAATTGTGATATAAATAGGAAAAAAGTAAATAATTCATATAAAATACAATCATATTTTTTGTGCTTTATAATATTAATCAAACAAAAACAAAAATAATGTGTGAGTGGAAACTGATATATACAGAGAGAACATGTAAATACATGTGTATTTCAGTGTGTATTTCGGTTTTTTCAGTGTATTTCTGTGTTTCTAGTAACCACAAATTTTGTATCTAAATACAAATGAAGATAAATGTATTAGGATTTGTGTTTGAATAATAATATAAAAAGCAACATAAAATTGATTGTAGTGATTTTCATAGGAATTATTTCTATTTTTCTTTTTATTGCTCCCTTTATGTAATGATGTCACTCAGTCATATTTGACTGGACAACTTTGATCTCGTTTTATATGCCTGTTACATCTCTCTTTGATATTACTTTAAAACAAGCATATGACATTTCCACCGAAAAGATGTAAAATACATTCTAGATTCTCACAATCATAATATTGCTGTTCAGTCTAGTAAAATAATGTACAACCAAGTGATAGCATTATGTGCCTGTGGACAGCGCCCGAAGGTGAAAAGTACATAATTCAGATCAAAATCAGCTTATTCGTTTATTTATATGGTTATTATTAAAACAATCAGAAAAAATAATATCAGGGTGTACACCGATATGTACACCTAAAATGTGTAAATAATTGTATATTTCGGGTTTTGAGCGTCTTTGTGTTTCTAGTAAACCGTTTGTACACGGCTACCATATTATCGAGATCAATGCAAAGGTTAGAGCACTGAATAACAATAATAATAATATAATCGGCATAAATACGTAACTCCGTTGATCTGCTAAGTTCCACCCTGTGCACTTCAAAAGGGAATAGATGAGATGATAGGCTTATATGGCGCTTTTAATATGAGTTTTCTATCCCAGTGCAGCAATCAGTTCGACGTTTGTCTAGAATTACAAAGAAAAATAGGAAACACTGGTTTTGCAACAATTTTTGTAAGTGCTGTACCTTATGTGTAGTTAAATTGGAAACAATATTGATTATCAGTATCGTATAGAACATCTTAAAAGTATGAGGAGATAAAACAGGGTAAATACATGGATGTGTACCTTTCCTGTCATTTCATTTTCCCGCTACCAGAAATATGCCATGCATTAGTTTCGTATAAATAATTTGTACATAATATGCTATATCATTTTATTAGTGTCAATATACTCAGACTCCTTAAGTCAAAATACTTGCCTTATCGTAAGGACTTTTCTTGACAGAGCAGTATTTCTGCGCTAATGAATACGAGTACTCGGATATATTAATAACTCTTCAAGATGGCTGACAACAAATATTGGAGTTCCACATCACCAGGGTCCGTCACCCTTGATTTGGGAGATGACGATCGAGCATTTGGAAGCCGATACAAACAGACAACTCCTGGAAGTCCCAATTTTATGCCAGTGCAGGAAGATTTTCAGTTCATAAAAGGATCATCTGGGGATGGTAACCAACACGAGCTTTTTTTTTTATACAATTGTGTTTTATTTTTTCGAGGCCACTCAAATTTAGAGAATATAATATCTGTTGTGTGTATACTATTCAGTGGCATATACATATAAGGAATTTATTATGTGCTCGTATTCTTCTCCATTAACTTTATGTTGTCATAGTCGTATAGTATTTATTCCTATTATACAGTTGTGTGTAACTTTCAGGAACTACTTTGTATCATGTATGTCAACAATTTATGTACGCCAGAGCTTTTGATTGATCAGATTTGTTTGTTGGTGACAATGTTGCTAGATACTTTTTACAATTCCCGCACATGTACCTTTAAAAAGCAGCCCTCAAACCGCCCAATTTATATATTAAAATATGAAGAGTAAATAAGAACCAAATACTAGGGCTGTCAACGGGTACTCCGGTACCCGACCGTAGCCAAAAAACATTGAAAATTAATGACGAGTACCCGTTCACAAAAATAAGTTGTCGACAACACCATCAAAATATCATATATCATCAGCAGCACACTGGTCTGAGTAGTCTGAGTTTCCTCTGACCCTTGCCACCCCATTTTTGATATTTGGACATTCATGTTGGGGTATAGGGTCAGAGCGCATTTCCTATCAAAAGTTGGAATTCGCCGACACCATTTGTTGTCGGCATGAGTAGCAGCTTGCATGCCGGCTCAGCAAACTTGAACGATCTTTCATCAACAAGATATGCCAGCATGAAATCCATAGGAATATGATTTATTTTCTAAAAAATCGTGAGCATAGCTTTTGTTATGCCTTTAACTCATTCGGCCCCAATGCCGTCTTTATGCGTAATCCAGTTTCTGCATTCATCAGCCGATACCATATTTTCAAGAAGTTTCAAAGCTGCATTCAATGGCCGGTCCCGCAAATACACGTTCCGAAAGGTGGTCGTGAGAAAGTCTCTGATTGGTTACAAACGGGGATTTTCCCAAGAATCAGACCTACATGTAACCAATCAGAAATGAATTTACTTTCCTTCATACAAATTTGAATTTAAAGTTTGAATTGTTTAGGATTCAAACGTTTGAAATTGAGAGCAGTTTCCCATCACGTGTTCACTTCTCAAAAACATGGCAATGATGGCGGAAGTACGAGTGATTTTTTTTATGGCAATGAGAGCGTAAAGGATGAGTTGCTAGGGTTTGATCAAGTTAATATTGAGGAAGCAGAGGAAAGATATGTTCACCAGTTGGATAATTTGCGAGAATTAGAATCGGACATTGAAATTTCCGACATCAAATCGTCCAAAGACGAGGATGCTGATAGCGATAATGATAGCATCTCTGCCGATCTAGCAGATTGGAGTGATCATCTTCGGCCTGTTAAAATAAATCATTTTAGTGGACCAAATCCCGGACCTACAACTAATATCGACAAGGAAAAAAGAGAAATAGATTTTTTTTCATTTATTATTTCCAGAAGAACTGTATATGGAGATTGCAAATAAAACTAACGCATATGCGCAAAAATGTATTTTGGTATCACCGAACAAAACGTGGTATCAAACAACACCAGACGAGATAAAAGATAACAATGTCAGGTTAATTTACGTATAACATGTTTCAAACCCTATCATATTTTAAAATTTCCTTGTTTATTTTAATGGATTTAAGAACTGATGTGATATTCCTAACAATGTTGCACATACTTTTGTAAAAAGGGCTGATGTGAAATTCCTAACAATATTGCACATAGTTTTGTAAATAGTGTATAAATAAATTGTGAAAGACTTTGACAAATGGAGAAAAAATACATCACTGTATTGACAAATTCATTTGGATTAATTGGTGAAAATTTCATGGATTACTATTGGATGTAAGTAAAGAAAATAAGGTAAGTATGAATGCATGTGCATGCTGTTTACAAAATTTTCCAAATAGGTAAAACACTCTGGGGCACAAGCAGCTACACAGAGCTTGGTGTTGCTGGGGCTCAGCAACAGTGTTACTGGTAAGTGTCTTGGGGCTGAATGAGTTAATCTGCTGACAGATGAGACAAAAGTACATCATTCCTGAAATTTGTTCCGGATCTGGCTATTTGCATTCCTAGTCACGTGACTATACAAATTTTGCATCCTGGGTCATACAGTCACGTGATATCAACAATAAGCAAATTTCCAAAAGTTGTACATATAATTTGGACATATTATATAGAAGCCACATAAATAAATATAGCCTGTTCTCTCCTCACTAAGCCATACAGATGCTATAAATAGAATTTGAGGGAAAGTAGAACAAGCTTTGCTATAAATAGAACATGTTACTGTAGGAAAGTAGAAGTCCACGGACAAGCATACTCGTATATTGTAGTTACATAAAGTGGTCTTTTCTAAAATACGGTCTGTGGGATTAATGGAATGTTAATATAAACAAGATTTTTGGAAGGTGGATATACAGAAAAAGCGTAATCCATATACGTTTATGCGTAATGCTTAATTTAAAGGAAAGAAAATTTGTTGCTCAAGGGTTGTACATGTCTTTCATGTTCTAAGGAGTACTCGGGTAAGTTTTCCTTGGTTTTTGACAGCCCTACCAAATACTATATATTTAACAATATTATAACACTGATAAAGTGATAATAGAGCCTCTGCCGTACAGGCTAGTTACCAGAATAGATATGCTATAGATATACTAGCTTAATCGAGAATTGGAATTAGAAGCTCGCTTCCTTGTTCCGGTTACGGAATTAGATAAAAATAATTAAGTATGTGAGATAACATTTTTTGAGATACATCCAGAATAATGAATTCATTAAGATTTTTAGATATTATCGTCACAAGCCCCAATTTGAAATTGAATGCGGAGAATTTAATAGCAATTTGATGCAGCCCAAATTACAGCGACACAAATCAGAAACCCGCCCAAAAATATGCAACACGCAATCTAAAATATTTTCATGCAACCAAATTTTGAAAGGAGCCCAATTGAGTGGAAAAAAACTTGTATCTGGCAACTCTGGTGGGTGAACTTAACATGGTGTTTGATCCATTTGAAATTAGAGATGATAAACTTGACGACATAGATGAGTTCACTGATCCACAAAAGAAACTTTCATTAGCAATCCTCAAGCCTTGGTGAGGGTGGGTACTCCAGGGTAGTAGGGCACTCTATGCAGCTTTATAAAAATGAAATTGGGTCCGAAGTCCAAAACAGGCTACTTTTGCACCATACTTATACTCATTTGATAACTTCTATCATGGAATTATTAGAATTAGGATTATGTTAAAGTAAAAACACCCAAATCTTGCATATTTAACCTTATTATAATTTTGTTCTCACGTTATGTTGAGTAAATGCACAAAGAATTGCATTTTTTCCTTTTAACTGATCACATGTATTTTTAGAAAGAGCAACAATAGTTTTAAAAATTTAAATTGATGCACCTTGCCAGAAATTGAGTTTCAGATTAAGTGGTCCAGGTTTGTAATCCAAACCAGAAGTTGCATTGCCAGAATGCAGAAAAAGTTCATATAGTTAGTTATAAGACTTGAGAATTTTACTCTGCAAAGGTATGTCAACACTACTTTTTTGAAAGACTGTTTTGACTTATTTTACAAATCATACCAGTCATGTTAATAGCTGAGAACCTCCAACAGGATGCTAGTGATAGGGGATATAAAATATTTTTAGCTGCTAGTAACAATTTCAATAAATATATTTACCTTTTTGCATCTTGAATTTCTGCATAATGTACTTGAAACATGTGCTTGCATCAAGGCCAGTCCCACCAGTTATGTGTACGTCATACTGAATTTACCCAGCTGAGGCCCCCAAAAATGTGTTTCCTTTCCTTTCACACTGGTTTTAAAATTATGGAAGGTAACTAGGTTATATATCTTTAAAATATACATTTTAGTGGCACACGCACACACACACACAGAGTGGAACTTCACTATAACACAATAATTGGGGTCCAAAAAGTTGAATCACATTAATAGCAGGAACGTGTTAGTGCAGGTTTTTATGGTATTTTTTTCTTCAGAGAACAACCACAGGCACTTGATTCCGAGTAAATTCATGTATACACTCACCATATAACATGTTGAGTGTATACATGAATTTACTCAGCATCAAGTGCCTGTGAGAACAACACATTGGCACATGTCTAATGTGTATCATCAATAGAGTATCAACACCATATATTATCATGCCATCATGGCATGCATTTCACCCATAATGCATGTAATTCCATTGAAAAACTGCACACAGATTTAAAATCTTCAATAATTTGTCACAATTCATTGTGTCTGAATTCAATGTCTAATATATAGCATGAACTGAGTATTAACACCGTTTACTTACTGTCTATCGTACCATCATGGCATGCAGTTAATCCATAATACATAAAATTCCATTGCAAAAATTGCATGCATATTTAAATTATTCAATAATTTTGTCACAGATCATTATGCTTGAATTCAATGGGAAAAATTAAAAGCAAATTTAGGTCAAGAAAGATAAAGCACATACTAGTATACGATTCATTATATTCCAGGGACTATGAACGGTGTCTGTACAAATGTCATACTGCTAAAATTTTCTCATTCATTTCCATGTACCTTTATCCTTTATTATTCCCAATAATTAACACTTGCATGCCTCATTGTTTGAATCACTACAGCAAAAATAATTAACAATCAACACATGCTTTTCTTCTGTTTTACACCCTCGCAAAGTAGAATCACTAATTCCTAGATCTTTGTAAGAAGAGTTTGTTGTTTGGCCTTCTTTTGTTGATCCAGGGCATACAGTTTCAATTGGGCAAATAGCAACATACGTTTGTGAACTTGCTTTTCCATAATGGTAAAATATTTTTATAAAAAAAATAGGAAATTAATAACGATTTCATAATCACATGCCATACAGTTATAAAACCATAGAACTAAGTGCAATGGGTCTTAGTCGTCATGAGTCACTTTTACAAAGTTTTTTTAAGCTGAATGCATGTACAATTTTAATTTAAAGCAGACATTATTTACTGGTCTCTGATTGTGTCTAATAATACCTCCGAGCCCAGCAAACATGTTGCATAGCTGCCAACCCTTAAGATTTTAGACTTTTTCAGTGATTCACAGATTCACGCCACATGCAAAAACTTCACAAATTCCCCAATTCTCAATTATTTTAAATCTTTAATAAAATAACAGATTTCCCGTTAAGCACTGGTCATGTTATTGATAGTTGCCAAAACAGTCTGCAGAGGTCTCAGAAACGCTTATGTGTATTTACAAATATTTGATCTTGAAGCAGAAATTCACCCATGCAGGAGTCCTCCATATGCATGCAAATAGCTGGCTGGCAAATTCAAAGATTTGCCAGTCCGACTTCAACAACCTACTGAGTGAAAATATGTTGATTACTTTATTATTTTAGCTGTGCTGATATTTACAATGACAGAATTCAGTGGTTATAATACTCCCAGATGTGCTTGCTGTATTTATAAGAGTACATCAAAAGAACACGTAGCAATAGCTGGGCGGCAAGTTTAAAGACTTTGACTAGCAGCTTGGGTGGGAAAATGTGCTAAAATTTACAATGACAGAATTCAGAGACACAAAGATCACGAAATGTTCATGTGATTAGTATAAGAGTACACCAGAACCTTAGTTTGCATTATTGTGTTGATTTTTTATTGTAGCAAAATAAATAGTGCATGCAACCTCAAAATCAAGACACATCAAGAGTTGGACAAAATGTTGTTTGCAAATTTTAAAAAGTATTTTGGTTTTCAATGGCAAACTGACAAAGATTTTAAGGGGATTCAGAGGAGTGGTGAGGTTTCTAGACAGTTTGGATGGAATAGTGGCCAAGTGTAAGAAAGTGTGTGATGCCAGGCTTAGTGTTTAGAACATGACCATTCCTTGGATTGACAAAATTCATTCTCACCCTGAAGGAATAATAATAGTTAAACTGCTTTTAGGCTATTCTGCAAATCTAAGATCACAAATATTAGCGCATAACCCATACAGAATTCAATTGATGAAAATAAAATTCTGCAATGCTTATCAATTGAAAAGTGACAGTTATCACCAGAATATTATATTTAAACTAATGCTAAGTTTGGATAATTGGGATATCACCCCTATGTTTCCACGACTTGAAATATACGGTGGCGTAATCTGCGCATGACTTTGAGAAGAAGTAATGTTTATACCACAGGCTATGGAAATGAAAGACACTACTTTGGACTCTTTCTGGCATTTTGCCAAAAAAAGACTTTTCATACATAACTAGGCATGATCCAATGTTTACAGAAATGATGCATCGTTGTATAGAATTATCTGACTTACTGAATAGGCTGGCATGATTGTACATGTCAGTGTTATAAAGAATGTGGAAATTGAACTCAATGGCAACCAACACTTCTTCAAATCTGCAAAGTTCAATATTGTCTGGGATGGGACTGCAACTTTTGCTGGTGGGACTCCTATTGTTACCAAACTGGGAGTCCTGGACTCCTAGTTTTAAAATTCTAGCGAGACCTCTGAGTCTGGTACATCTGGTCACAATATTAGTGGAACTATAACCTATTGGTACATATGTCCTGGTAGCAAACATTTTAGCATATTTTAATCTGTATGTATAGGAGTAGTTTTACAAATGCTTTTGAGAGAACATGGGGCCTAACCAAACTTTTGCTCCATGCATGCGCTGCCAACACTGATTTGAATTACCATTATGCATAGCATCTTTAGAATGTCTTCACCACAAAGGGAAAAAAAAGTATTGCACAAAAAGTGAAGTTTAGTTGGGAATATACCAAAAATTTAGATGCACAAATCAGTTTCAGGATATTTTCTATTTTTGGGGATGGACAATAGGGTAACACTAAAAAACAAGGATGGTCAGTGAACCAGAAAAACTCTATAAAAAATTATCCCTAATACATGTAACTATAGTCTATCACAACCAGAAAAACAGAATTTAGTTGGATCAACAGAAAAACAAAATCCCTCCAATCCAGGCCAATTTGAGGTGCTTTTTCGCAATATGACTAAATTTGAATTTTGAGTAGACCAAAATGAGACTTCTTTTTAAATGAATGACTGTTTGTGATCTACTACTAGGTTCAAAGATCGCTGGGATGACATATGTGCATAAATACTGTTACAGTGGATTTGCTAAACTACACTTATGTACTTACATGTACTTTGGAATAAAGCAGAAATTCAATCATTTTGCTTCTTGTACATATATTCATTTTATTATTCAGCCTTACATTGAAAAGCAAAATAAGTATATAATAAAAAGGCGACTACATATGTATAAGAAAGTATGAATTCACTTTTTGTGAGCTGTACTGCTCTCCTGACATTGTGCAGTTTAGCTCAGAAAAACTTGTTCATATTTTCCAATAGAAATGCATTAATCTATAAACATATTACATCAGAAAATCCTTTGAAGAGATTCACATGCTATAGGAATATGTATAGCAATTTACAATGAATAATAATACTTTTTGTATTATACTCATATTAGCTATCTTGAGCCTCCTGGGTGATTCTCTCTCTCTCTCTCTCTCTCTCTCTCTCTCTCTCTCTCTCTCTCTCTCTCTCTCTCTCTCTCTCTCTCTGTGTGTGTGAATGTGTGTATATATCAAAAGTTGATGCAGTCACACATACAAGTGAATGAGTGCCATTCATGTTTCCATTGATTCCCTGGTGTCAAACAAAAAACAGATAAACCAGCCTCAACTGGGACAGCCCTGAGAATCACTGGGTCTTACTTGTAACTCATGATTGGATTAGGTGTTGGTGGAAAATGTTTGCTTGTGAGATACCCAGTCAGGAGCTTTTTCTTGTAGTTTCTTCTATGTACCTTTTGGTAAAAAGCTAAATTTGAAAGAGTTCACTGCTGACTTCACTGTGAAATTCTTCTTGTGATTTTCCCTTATTTGGCTAGATTCAAGCGTCAGATATTTGTCCGCAGTTATGTCCGTTGGGTTGTTGACAATCTAGGATAACATGGTCACCTGGACCTCAGTTTGACTTGACCAAAGCTCTCACTGACAGTGAGCCAGCATGATACTGCCACTGCTTGTATTTCTTTGTCTTTTTGTGGTGTATCTAACAAACCCTCCTGAACCATCTCTATCTTGTTTGTCAGGTCCATCTTGTTTGTCAGGTCTTTGTTGATTGTGTATTTAGCAGCCCTCCTGAAGACTGACCATCAAATGTGTTTGAAGTTAGAAAAGATTCCATTTTACAGTTAAAGTACATGTACATAAGTTCTTTTGGTTCATGGATGGCATACTTGTAGCAGTATGCATGGTTACTAAAGCTTATCTCACTGTTGGCTTGGTTGCAATCACTAAGGAAGTAGCTGTTGTTGCTGGAGTCAAAGAAAAATAGCAAATATTACAGTAGAGAAATTTTGCAAGCCACAATGAATACATAACCAGCTTATATTGGATTGGGTTTTGAACCTGGCATCTGACATACCCATACACTTTTGACGATAGTGTACATCACTTAAGTCTCAGCATACACAAGGTGTTGTGCATCTGATGGCTCTCTTGCAAAGGAAAACCTGATGGTTGTAGATCTCGATTTTCTTTGGGTGCATATGATTCATTGTCTGCATAGATAAATGAATAATGGGTTTGTTACTAAAGACTGGTCATTTGGCAGTGGGTTTTTTCTTGATACTATATTAATGAGATGGGTGAAAAATGGTACATGTAATCAGTAATTGTTGTAGGTTATTACTATCATATTTGGGTAATAGAGAAGTTTTGTATATGATGGGGGAAAGATTGGAGAGATTTTGTGTATGATGGGGGAAAGATTGGAGTTTTGTGTATGATGGGGGAAAGATTGGAGAGATTTTGTGTATGATTGGGGAAAGATTGGAGAGATTTTGTGTATGATGGGGGAAAGATTGGAGAGATTTTGTGTATGATGGAGGAAAGATTGGAGGGTTTTGTAAATTATGGGGGAAAGATTGGAGGGGTTTTGTACATGATGGGGGAAAGATTGGAGGGGTTTTGTGTTTGATGGAGGGGGAGAACATTGATAAGAAATGGTACAGCAAAGTTTTGAAATAGATTTACTTTCTGTGCTCAGATCTTTACAACTGGAAATGCATTGTGGGATATACAGGTGAGTAACAGGAATTAGATAGCAAAGAATATAATTCATTCCCCAAAATATAAAGTTTGGACAAATTTATGTTGATTTAATGTTTCACTATTTGTTCTCAACACCAAATAATGATGTTGTTTTGCAAAAGCTGGCCTGATATTATGTTTAATTGAAAAAAAGTTAGAACTTAAATTGGAAATGACATGCTCTACCAGTTTTACTTGATGTTAGGGAGCAACCAGCAGAACCAGAAATAGATTTATTTAATTGAATAATGGTTATGTTATATTTTTTGTTGTTATGGCTGTCTTCTTTCTCCTGTATTCCAGCTCATTACTTGTATCTTTTACATGTTTGCCTTTATATATATATATATATAGGTAGTGAAAAGATGGAAGGCTCCATACCTGTTCCACCATCAGATCTGAATACAAAGGAACCAGCATATGGAGTAAGACAGAGAGGGGCAACATCTCAGTTTTTGGAGAATCGGGGTTTTGGATGGCTGTTGGAAGAAGAAGACCTGGGTGAAGAGGACATGAAGCCAATATTGTATGACTTTTACAATTTTATTTCCTCTTTTTCTCAAATTTGAGATATTTTCCCAATATATTCCACCATATAGCTTGCTAATGCACTACATAATATGGTCATGTGACTGGTCATTCAAATCACAACATATGTTACAAAATAGTATGGCTTAACATGGAATGGATTTAGTGTTGAACAGGGTATTTTGTTCATATTTTATTAAGGACAACAAAATCTGAAATTTTTTTAGTAAATACAAATGTTGTTGCTGAACCTTTTAGGAGACATTTTGGTTCTCAAATTTATTCGTATTTTATATGTGAGAAATAAAAGGTACTTGAGTAAGACCAGAATATTAAATCACTTTTCCTTTTTATTTATGTTTTATTACTTCTATTCCAGTTCAGAGACCTTTTAGTTTTTGCTTTTTTTTTAAATTGTTAAATTTAAAATAACAATATCATGTTTTCATATAAATATATATATATATATATATATATATATATATATATATATATATATATATATATATATATATATATATATATATATATATATACACACACACACACAATTTTGGGCAAGCAACTTTAGAGTCTGTTCCAGGAATTTACAGTCACATAACACTTTATTAACATCTGACATTGGCAAAGGTTGCAAAGATTATTTGTTCTAGAATCAAAAAGTTTATTGACTTTAATGTTTTGTCGTATGATCAGCTTTAATGCAGTTTGATTGGTCAGATTTAAAGTTTGAAGTACCCCTCATTAAAGACCGCTCCAGTGGCCTAGTGGTTAGAGTGTCTGTATGGAAGCGGGAGGTCATGGGTTTAATCCCAGGCCGAGTCATACCAAAGACTTACAAACATGGTACTAACAGCTGCATCACTTGGCATTCAGCATTAAGAGGTTAGTGTTAGGACTGGTAGGCCTGGTGTCAGGATAATGTGACTTGGTTGGACGTCATGCTTCATGTCTGTGGCATGATGCCATAGTGCTAGACATCACTTTAAACTGCCTCACTGCAGACATTGTAGCGATATGACTGAAAAATTGTTAAAGCTATGTTAAAAGTCCTACTCCCACACACACCTTTCATTAAAGCATTAGTTTTCTCAGATGAGTGATATGCAGATTTAATTTGTTTTCTCCTAACCATATTTAGTCAAGTACATGTACCATTTTTGGTGGCAAGAAAAGGTTTTCTTATTTATTTGTCTGTTTCAAATTGTTGCCTTTGCTCAACAGCTGATGAACAATTCACTATGATTAGTCTTTTTTCTGTTGTACTTGTGTTCTTGTTATCTTTTTTTTATAGTCCATTTCAAAAGACTTTATTAAATGTGCATGGCGAGTCATCAACCTATTCCCAATCACAGAAGTTGCCTGTCATGGATTCCCACTGTTTTACAAGTTAAGAGCCATTTTCAGGCTAAAGCCTTCTCAGGTTCCATGCCTTATGTCAAACCTTTCTTCATATCATGCCATTTGTTTCTGTTTACTTTCTGCTAATGTATACCAACAATGTATTGGGGAGGGTAACTAGCCAACAATTTCCAACTTGTTTCGAGCGTTTCTTTTCATATTCAGTGAGGGTATAAAGCAATCTATGTGTCCATCTGGCAATGATTAGTTTTTGTGGATTGTCTTAAGTTTTTCAAAGCTGTAGAAAAATCAAAATATGATACTTGCTACATTTTTGCGTGTACATATTGGACAGAGTTGGAAATGGGTTTAAATTAATATAAATTAGATAATTATTATCTCAGTTCTATTAGTTTTGTCACTCATTTAAATTACTGTTTTATTTACCATGACATGGATTTATTTAAATTTGCGATTCTCAAGTTTGTGCAAGAGGCTAGTAAACTACCATATTTTCAACTTTCCATGGTAAGAAGATCTCAAAAGCAAACAGTTTGGCAAAAGACCGTACGATTGATATACAGTTCAAGGATGTAAACATTCATTCAGCGAGCAATTTATAGCAAGCATCATTAACCTTGATCTACCAAGATATCAGCAACACCAGAATTGGCTGCGCTTAGATGTTATGTCCGTCTCTGGTTATAGTCACTATAATAATAATAATGAGGACTTTATATAGTGCCTAATCTTTAGAAACTCTCAGCGCTTTACAACATCTATATTGATATAACTACAAGAACATAAACAAACACCATGAAATTAGAAAGCATAAAAAATGCTGAAAATATTTAAGTTAGGAAACATTATGAGGTCTTTAAGTTTTTCTTGCAGTCAAAAAAAGTGAGTTTTAAGAGCACTCTTGAAAGGGATCACTATGTCTTTGTGTCTAATTTCAATGGGCAATTCATTCCACATTGCTGGGCCCTGGTATGCAA
The DNA here is from genome assembly GCA_029339505.1 of Unio delphinus. Lineage (NCBI taxonomy): Eukaryota > Metazoa > Mollusca > Bivalvia > Unionida > Unionidae > Unio > Unio delphinus. The sequence goes on from JAQISU010000010.1 coordinate 15,181,471, forward strand.
AAGAACATTTTCCATTGACTTCATTTTCATAGTGGCAATAATGAGTATAGGATTGTCAGAAGAGGAGCATAGTATCTTGCTTTTGTGTACACATGGGCGAGGCTAAATAGGTATGTTGGACTGGAGTCACTTAGTGAAACATAGCACAGAGAACAAATTTTGTGTTTGATTCTGGATCGAATGGAAAGCCAGTGTAGGGTACAGAGATGTGCTCTGATCATTGTATTCTAAAGATTATCTTAGCAGCTGTGTTTTGACTTTTTTGATGTTTCTGTTGTAGATATTGAGACAAACCAGACAGAATTGAGTTACAATAGTCCAGTTTTGAAAGTACTAATGAACACACAAGTGTTTTTGTGGCATCAGCTTAAAGATATTTGCGAATGGCGCTGATGCGTCTCAGCTCAATATATGCAGCCTTGCATATGTTCATGACATGTTGGTTTTTGTATGAGAGTACTGTCTAGAGTAACACCTAGGTTTTGTACTGTGTGAATGTAATGTTGGTGTTACTGATATTTATTGTTTGAGGTGAAGGATGTGAATGGGAAAGTCTTTGTGTTGTAATCAGAATGGCCTCAGTTTTATCTATGACACTTGAGAGAAGCTGAGTTATTAAAATAAAGAGAACACGTCAAAGAACAGACCCCTGTGGAACGTCGCAACAAAGATCAACTGGGTTGGAGTGTATTCCATTTGCATTCCACTAAGTGTATTCCACTATCACTGTCCGATTTTCGTAAGTTATCATTTGATAACAAAAATATGCAGATTAGTTTTCAAGACTTAAATAATAGAACATCAGTTTCTACTTAAAATATACTCTGTGACCTGAAGATATTAACTGCTGTGTGTGCATTATTTTCTCACACAATCAGTTTGAAAATGTAATTGAACCTGCCAGGGAGATATAATGGCTGACATTGCAGTGTCTGGAAAATTAACACATTTTTTAGTAAACATTTTGGCAGATATATAAAAGAAAATATTCATTTAATAGCATGCAGTGTCTAAATATTATATTCTTGAAAATTTAGCATAAAATGCAATTTTTCAGATTTCAACATAAGTGCAATAATACTTTGGTCTGGAAATCAAGAAGCTCTGTAAGATCAGGGTTGTTTTCACTCATTTTTTAAAAAAAAATACTCCCAAAAAGCATTGAAGCAGCAGCAGAGAGGGTGAATCAGACAACTTTTCAAGGCGTCAATTTAGCAAACTGAGGCTTCCTCGAAATTGCTTAATAAGCTTCAATTTAATAAACTGAGGCTTCCTTGAAAATACTTATTTAAATTTTTCAGTAAAAAAAAATAAAATTAAAAAACAAAGACGCCATATAGTTGGCGTTCACCCTCTCTGCTGCTATGGGTTAACCGAATTAGCTATAGATACTGTCTAATCCGACGCGATATCGTGTTTTAGGATCGTATATATTTATCGTTACAAATCCGTACGGGGTAGCTTCAGCGTTGCTAAAGAAATTTTGAAATTTATGGTAATCCATATTAGAACATCATGTCTGCAAAATATGCTTTAACGTGTACGTGTCAACACCGTTAAATACACACAATAGATTACAATTATCCCTTATCACTTTTGGTATTTGTGCATACCGTTGAGTTACATATATCACGTCAGAGTTTTTATGACGTCCTCGGGAAAATATTCTAGCTGGATTCTTTTGTTGGTCCAACATCACATCGTCGTATACAACAAGATTATTAATGGATCCATCTAAGTCTTCCACAGATGGCGCCTCTTCAATATCTGTGATAAATTCAATTGCATTTCCACCGTTAGCTTCTGTTATCTTTTCATCGAATTCTTTCAACACCTGATAACAATGTTGATCATCTACGCTTGGGGCAACTAAATATAATTTATCCCAGTTGAGATACTTCATAATCATCGTTAACAGCAACTGGGTTTTACCACTTCCAGAGGGTCCGATGATAAGCATTCTTATCGAGTTTGGTAGCATCGGATGATGTTTTACTGGTTGTTTTTTCTTTAACGCTGAGAAATCAATCACTTCCATTTGTTGATATAACATAAATATAATTATGGATCTATATTGTGTGAAATGTAAGACGCGTACTGGCACAAATGACTTGACGACAATTACAACGAAAAATAATCGATCAGCGCTTTCTGGTAAGTGTGTACAATGTAGTACAAAGAAATTTAGATTTATTTCCACGAAACCTTTAAAAAAAAAACGAGGAGGTGATATTGCAGCCAAGTTAGTGAAACTCCCAGGAACACCATGGGCAAAATACTCAGGAGAAAAGCACCTTCCAGGGTATAGTTATTGTGGACCTGGAACAAGACTCAATATCAGACTCGATGACCAAAACCAACCCCGACCTGGTGAATATCCAATAAACGGTATTGATAAGGCGTGTCATGTTCATGATGTTGCTTATAAAAGTAGCAATCTTCAACATAGACATCTCGCGGATGTGAAATTAATTCATGTGTTGAATGCTATTCCTGATAAATCATTCAAAGAAAAATTGGCTTCGTGGTTGATAAAATCCGCTATGAAAGGTAAATTGATGTTAGGTGCTGGTAATTAATAATATGGAATCTATTTATTATTCTCCGAGGGGATACTGGAGAGGCAAGGCAGCAATCAGTAAACTCGCTAGCGCATCAAAGGTGAAAAAAAAACCACTGCGGCGGATTGGTTATCTAAACAGGCTATATGGCAAATTTATCTACGTCCGCCTGAACGAATTAACTACTCGCATTTTGATGTTACAACACCTAATGAAGTTCATCAAGCTGATATACTATTTTTACCACATGACAACGGTTACAAATACGCGTTAACGTTAGTTGATGTTGCGAGTCGATACAAACAAGCAGAACCGCTGAAGACAAAATCATCACCTGAAGTAGCTTCTGCATTTGAAAGGATTTATCGACGAGGCCCACTACGCTGGCCAAATCTGTTACAAGTTGATCCTGGCAAGGAATTTCAAGGCGCTGTTTTATCAACGATGAAACATCATAATGTCACCATACGACGAGGGCATACTGCGCTACATCACGATCAGGCAATTGTTGAACGATTTAATTGGACTCTTGCAGAGCGGTTATTTGGATATCAATACGCAAAGGAGTTTATTCAGGATAAAAGATCCCGTGAATGGGTCAAGAGATTACCAGGTGTAGTTACCGCGCTGAATAATGAGATTACTAGAACAATCAACATGAAACCTGTCAATGCGATTAAGAAAGCGTCTATGCCGAAAATGGAAATCCAAGGGATTTCACAAAAAGATTTCAAAGAATCAATTCTTGGTAGTAATGTCACTGTTAGGTATTTATACGAACCAGGAGAGCTTGAAGGTGGTAAAAAAAGAGCTACCGATCCTATTTGGAGCGTCACGACGCATAAGATATCCGGTATAACACGATCTACGGGTAGACCAGCAATCTATAGACTGGATTCAACTGCTCCATAGCGAGTATTTACTCAACAACAACTGCAAGTGATCCCCGAGGATACTCAATTACCACCGCGTGGTCTTAACTAGCGCCGTTGCGTCTGTTGCACTCAAGACAAGTCAATATCACATTGTCGTTGGTATGACCGAGATTGTTATTTTTTCTGTCTACGGTAAATTGGCAAGGATCTTTATCCGAATACTGCCAACGCATTATACAATTGCAACTCGCGCAGTGATTATTCTGTTGTTGCTTCAGCTTAATTATTAACTCAGCATCAATGTCGAATTCTCGTTGTTTTTTTTTATCCTGTTGTTTATAACCATAGAGTTTTTTTCTGATTATATCCTCGATGATATCACCAGTGACAATATCACTTATTGCATTGTCTGTAGAATTTTCAAGAATAATTCTTCGAAGTTGATTTATTCACCGTACTCTGGACACTGCAAGATAAACTAAATTCGACCATTCGATGCGATTATCTACCATCCAAACAATTGTATCTGTGATAGTTAATTCCTGTGAAGAGTGTATTGTTGCTGCATAACCTAACGTCCACTGGGATTTATCAGCGCGTAATGCATTTTCAACGACGCTGATATCAACCAGCACAATATCATTTAACACTAAATTCTGCTTTTCACGCTGTCCTGGAATATCAACTTCTATATTTTGTCGCCGTGTATCCGAGGGTCTATAACACAACGGTACTGGAAGTGTTGCAAATTTACACTTATGCAATTCAAATAACTTCATCTGAAGTGCGTCTCTGACTATTTTTCTACTCGCGATTATCAAATCATCTGGCTTCCATGTTTCCCAAAAATCATTCATGGGAGTTTCTGAAATTATTTCATGCACTATTTCCCATTGGATTCTATCCGGTTGTAATCTAATTAGAGCTTTGAACTCTTGTAATTGTTCATCAAGTGATCTATAATCAGTGGTAATTTCTTCGTAATAGTCTACAAAACTCTTTAGCCATTCATGTGGAGATCCGCCAACAAATGGCGGTGATTGACCGTGATCCCCGCACATGACAACTTTTGTAGTTTTCAATAACAACCATTCAAGAAATGTCTGTAATACACTCAACGATACAGTGCATATTTCATCCCATATTATGATTTCAGGAATGAATTTATCGCCCATTCGATCAGGAGTCCATGTATCGCCTTTCCATCGAAAGAAGCTGTGATAAGTACAGGCTTTTACTCCCCGCGCTATCATCTCTCTGGCGAGTCTGTGAGTTGGTGTTAACACAATCATGGTTGACCGACGAAATAATTCAATTGCACGAGTTGTCTTTCCTGACCCACCACAACCGTTTAAATAAACTGTCTTGTATCCACATACGGGATCAGATACGGGTGGTGCATTAGAAAATTCCGATTTGAATTTCAATACTGTTACAACAAAGATATTTATCATCCATGGCAACGTCTGCGGATTCACAATACTCATGTAGTTTTTCCTTTTAAAATCGCCAACGCCCCCAATTTTCCTCAGGATCTGTGAATGCCGCTACATCCGATTTGTATTTATTGTGTATTTAACATCGAATCAGTAGCTACTCTAACCCCGGTATTAGGAAATCTATTTATCATCGAAAATAGATTAATACAAGCATAGGCTAGCATAGAACTTCTCAAATGTGTATACTGGGAATTATATCCATCACAGTAGGTAACAACCGTACCTGATTTCTCACCATTGGATAGAAAAGCATCCCTACGGGATACAAGTTTTCACTGTTTCGTTAAATCCGCTACAATAAAATCGTATTCTGCGTTGTCTATGATCAACCTTGAAGAGTATTTTGCATTGTCATATCTTCCACCTTGAGTGAATTTACCAATTATTTTTCGTCCGAAATCTTTGGCTTCTTTGTTTTTAATTTCAAATAACTTCTTAGATGATTTCATGATTTCTTCCTTGCTGAAATCTGGAAAATGCTCTCGCTGTTCGTTAATTATACGATCTATATTGGGTTTGTGGTAACCAAACATCCTTCTGCGCGCGATAGCATATAATAGCTTCACCGACAATCAACGATTGTAACATCTCACAATCAATCATATACCGCAATAATACAATTGGCATCCAATGTTTCACAGATAGGTGTCTACCAAGCCAAAGATAACTACACAGATGTAACCCTGTAGCGAATTTGAATGATATCACACGAGCGAATCCCGTTAAATCAAAATCAGGCAATGGCCCATTAATCGCAACACGAGTCATTTCATGCGTGGGGTGTCCAAAACGTTTAAAATACTCAGAGCATTCTCCATACCCGAGAAAACTTCCAGGATAACACGCGGATATATCAATTGAAATCATACCATCACGTGAGTATTTTGTATTCCACAGTCCACCATGACCAAATTCGATGCAACTCAATTTAACGTCCTCGAGAAAATCACTTCGTGTTGGACGCCATGAGTTCTTTTCTCGTGCAAATTGAGCTACCACTGATGGAATAGTAAAACTATCCGTGAGTAGTTTTTCATGGAAACCCTCCGGTGAAAAATCATTAGCAATTTTTCTCATTCTGTTATCTAAATCTTCAATTCGATATAATTCACCATTTGGTCTTACAAATTGATCAAATCCTATTTCGGGATCTTCATTACTTCTAAGTAACCACACTGACACGGGATCATCTTTACACAACGCATGAATAACATCAAATAATTTCTCTTCATAGAAAACATCCCCGGGAAATTTCCAGGGGATATATCTCACGATTCGTTCTCGTGGAAATATTGTTACTGCAGCCGTCCACGCGTGTTTGTTATGATCAATAATTTCAATTGGAGTTCCTTGTGATTTATATTTCGGTTCGTATAATACTTCTCCGGTTATTATCGTTACTGATATTGGGAATCTTAATAATATTTCTAATTTAGCTATATCAGAAATCTTTGCACCGTGCTGTTTCACTGTTAGTTCCCATTCGGTTATTTTCCTACGTCGCAGATCAGTTAGTTTATTTCCTCGGGATGCATTTGTGAAGTGTTCCATTATCCGTGTTGCTACACAATTCAGTGAACTAGAATATTTCATAGGAGCTAGTTTTGCAATATCAGGTTTATCATTTAACGGATATATCCCATAAACGATTGCTGTTACAGGATAAGATCTCTCGTAGTATGGTTTGTCAATTCCAGTTAGAATTCCTGGTTATATACTCACAATGACAGTTTTTTTATCCTTGAGAATTGGATCAAATTTATCTCTGATAACCCATTTACCTTCAACTTTGATAATGAATTTTATTCTGAAAAAATACCTCCTACCGCCAAAATGTGAAATTATCTCCGCTGCTCTTTCATAGTTCATAGTAGCATCGATGATGGGTACATTGATATCATAATTGATAATTCGAAATGTCGACCAACAATGTACTGCACCGTCTCGGTAGAATTCATTAAAACATTCTCTGATTTTACCCAGTATAGTTCTATCACCGATTAGACGTTTTGGTGTATCAGAGACTCTATCGAGATTAAATATAGCATTTTTCCAAGGCTTAATTTTCGATAATCTCTTTAATCCTTTCATATTATAATTAAAACAAGTATTTAAATAGAAAAGTATATTATATAATGAATCATTGTAAATGGCTTATGATTGGATCAAAGACTCAGTGTAACAAATGAATTCTGTGGGTATCATATGCAAAGCGTGAGAAACGGTTCAAAAGGTCCTCTCCCATGCATCCATTGTGGAGTAGGTGTTAGAGGCAATTCAGAATTATGTATCAATTGCGGGGGTAGGTGTTATAGAGAGTTGAAGCGTTATTATGACAAAAAAAGAATAAAAAATCCTGACTCTGTCAACGGCAACGTCAATGGCAAAATCATAAAAACTGCCCAGGACTACATAGAAAGATTTCCCAGTGTTATAATTCAGCCAATTAATGAATTAGACAAATAAAAGTATTATGTATACAAATGAGCCAAGAATTTCAACGACATCCTGTTATTGCAAACTATGAAGCTTCTCTTGATGGTGTTGTTAGACACTGTAGACTCAAGAAGTCGGTTCTCTGAGTAATCAAGGATATTTGATATTTACTGCTGGAGGGAAAATGCATCATAATCACTGTTTCGTCTATGAAGTATTTAACGGATTGATCAAGGATGGTTTTGTTATTGATCACATTGATTCCGATCGTAGGAATAACAAATTGAACAACCTTCAAGCTATTTCACAACGTGAAAACACAAAACGAGGTGGGACTGGGAAATACCCGAAAAATGCTAGACCTGTAAAGTCGTTTAATACTGAAAATAACACAGAAACAGTATTTCAGTCAATAACCGAAGCCGGTAGATATTTCGATATGTATCCGTCTTCTATTCAATGCGTTGCAGAGAATATCACCAGAACCGCATTTTCAAAACGTTTTTGTAAAAAAATTCGATTTGTTTATGTGAATTAATGGAGATAACTCACTGGTATAACGCGTGCGACAAATCACCAATGACAGAGTTATCGTTGAAACGTTGTTTTGGTAGATCATGATTGGCTGTTTCAATTGTCATAATATCAACGGAGTATAATCAATTATCTGTTCGTGAAATCATAAATGATTTTCGTCCTAAGGATTTTCATAGGAAACAAAATTGATCATGAAGTTTACAAATAATCGTATTATTTTTTTGTGTCTTTTTCAAGTATTCACTATTAATTCTGCGCTGTCAATAATCAGAATTATACACAACAAGGAATAAAAAACACACATCTCTCTATCTAACTTCGTTGTAATGAGTGGTTATATACAACCTGGTCTGTTATATGTTACAGGCTTTAGCTCGAAGTTCAAGTGCAAACTCAAATCACACCGTCACACGTGGTGTGAATGTTATTATTGACATTCAAACCGGGTTGGATTTTGGGGTTTGTTTTTGCACTTGAATGTAGAATAGCCCGCGTCATCCATTGTCATTGAATCAATTCATTGTATTATACCATTGTCATTATAATCTATTGTTGTGCTGTCGTCATTCATTGCATTGTATTATACCATTGTCATTATAATCTATTGTTGTGCTGTCGTCATTCATTGCATTGTATTATACCATTGTCATTATAATCTAATGTTGTGCTGTCGTCATTCATTGCATCTCTATATAACCATAATCGCCTATAATCTATTGTTGTGTACTGTCCATGTATGTCCACGCACCAAACATATCCTCTTGTAGGTCAAACCCGCTATCCGAGTTAGACTTTACTTACAGGGGAATTACGCTTCGTGATTATATATAACCACTGGACGCCCTTGGTGTATATTTATACATTAAGGGGGTTCAAAACGGTGATGTGTAATTGTGCCGTCGTATATGTATAATACAACCGCCATACAAACTAGATCGTGGGGTTGAATGTGATGTATGTATACAACCGCCTACACACTAGATCATGGGGTTGTCATCATCGTATATATACCCATCATCATCCTATAATCGCATTAAGCTTCTGGACATGCTAAGATGACCAACACCTTAGCGGGTCCAGAATTCATTTTGTGGATTTTCAAAGCAATTTCACTCAAAGAGTTTCCATTCACAATTAAACAAATATATTTTTATATAATATGAATTCTGAAAATATCGGATGTATTATTTCTGAACTTAGTAAATTACAGGATAAAAATATTCAACTATGTTCAGGGTTAAACTGTGATCAAATAATGACCGATTTCGAGGACATGGAATTTGCACAGCATAATGGAAAATATGTCCTCTCGAAGCAGTATTATTTTATCAAGCGCATTCAAAACCTTATCCGTGAGAGTTTAGTTTATCATGAAGATGTTAGTGTGTTTGTACCATTATGCACGGCTGTAGAAGATGTTTGGAGGCAATTAGGTGCTTAATATGAGCAAAGGAAACTTATTAATTGTAAGGTGAAAGAGATAAAAACTCCCACGCGTAGAGAGCCCCCTTGTTGTATATAACTTCCGTGTACACAGGTAACGCGATGAATGGGCCCATTATGTGAGTTTAGTCAACAATGACAGTTCACACGGTGTTGTAAATGGAAAATTCATAGTAATTTTCAACGTAGTATTTTTTTTTTACTTGGTGAATTGCTTTGAAATTACTTTGAAAATCTTTGAGTGAAATTGCAAAGCAATTCACAAATTGAAATTGTCTGCAATTTAACAATAGTGATACTCTTTCAATAATGATTGGACAATCACTGACCACACGAAATACAAAACAGAGACTGAGCGCTATTAATAAACTACTACCACTTCGTGATCGTATACGCGAGAAACTTCAACAGCGACAATTACTTCAGACTGATTTTTCTACTGATACACAGGAACTGTTTAAGCCGATTGTTGCTGCAACTACAGATGTGAAAACAGCTACTGAACGAACTATATATGGAGATATCCTCGAGGCGGGTACTAGAACAGAGAGACCTCTTCTTGGTGAACTTGAAAAAATAGCAAAACGATCTAAACAAACAAAAATGTCTTTAAAATCACTTCCTGTTGATATAATAACTGCTGCAAGACGACAAGAACAACAACAACGAGAACTTCAGGAAGAAGTTGAACGATTAGGTGATATTAATATTTCTTCACCACCACCTGAACCACTTGAAGAATTTCAAGAAGAATTTCAAGAACAACAAGGCGCTGACTATTCTCCTGAAAATATATTTACAGTTGATGCGTTAAATAAAATCAGAGGAATCGAAACAGACTTTGAATTAGTTAAATTTACCAAAGACAGCTTTAAAAAAGCGATAAGAGAGAAGTATTTAAAAGACGACACGTCTAAAGATTTTGTAAAAACTCTAGACGTTTGGGCAAATAAGGTGTTTTTAGCAAAACGGGGAAAAACTAAAATCACAAGAAAAATAAGTAGTGATTATAATAAATTTCTAGCTATGGTAAAGGGAGTCACACAACCACCACCAGTATACACAGCTGACCCAATCCCAAGTGAAATACAAATAATGGCAGAGGCTGATTCTGAGAAGGGTGCAACTGGTACAACTAAAAAAAAGGGTAGTGGCTTAGTTGGAAACTCTTCGAATGGAAACGCTAGCGTAACATGTCCTGGCAATATTCTTGGTGATATAGCACGATTAGAAGTACTTGTAGGGGGAAAACGGGCTGGAAATAACTCACCAGAAATAATCAGTGAAGCTGCTGATATCTGTAGGCGATTATTTCAAGGTGGTATCATGGATATCAGCACATATCGAGATTTTATTGAAGAGTTAGTGGAAAATTCTACGAATTTTCATCACGGTTATCATAGCGATTAAACTCGAAGAGTTTCACGATTAGATTAATAGCAATTGAATAGAGAATGATCATACACTACAACCATGATAAACCAACTAACGTCTACGTGGTAAACTCACGATTGCCACAATACCGAGCATACTATGGAGATGGTCTCGTTGATACTATAATGGGATTATTTTCAAGAATGGCTCCAAAAGTAGCGCCGCTAGCAAAACAACAATCAATGAAAGCTATTGATGTTATCAGGGATAAGGGTATTAGCGCTGTTGGTGATCTTGCGGGGAAGGCGTTTTCAGCCACAAAGGATAAACTATTAGCGCTAGTTCAACGCGGAAAATCCAAAGGATTTTCAAAACCACAAATGACTTCACTGCCATCTACTGCGGTTATGCCTGCAAGTGTTAGTAAAATAATAAATAACGCAGTAGATGAAAAACTACAGTCAATGATTTCATCATCGTTGATGACTCCGTCATACACTAACGCCGAGGATAATATAACAGCAAATATGATAGCGGGAAGTGGATTAAACAAATGTCAAAGACGTCGGTGAAAATCTTTGATTGAAATCATTCGGATTTTTTTCATTGGAAATTTTCACGATTTCACCTCCAATTTAGACCAGCGGATATATAATAAAAATGTTCAAACAGAACCCTGATAGTGCATTTGACATGGACGCCCCAGTGCTCAAGGATGATTCTGTACGCGATTATCAATTTTTTGCCTATCACGCAGTACAACCTGATCTTAGAGCACGAATTGAACTTCAAGTTCATGATACCAGTAAATACTTTTTGCCTTGTGAAGCCTTTATTGAAGTCGAAGGTGAACTCGTAACCAATGTTCCAGCTAATACACCATATGATGATAACCCAACTATCCGAGTTGGTTTTGTTAACAATGGCATCATGGCGTTATTTGAAAGTGCTAGATATCTCATTGATGGAAGAGAAATCGAATCTATTGAACGCGGGGTTGATATTGCTACGGGAATAATCGGGCTAGCAAGATATTCTGATGACTATACAAGATCAGCAGGTCCGTCTATGATGTTCGCGAAGGATATTACTGATAACGCTGAACACGTCCAATATTCTAGAGTAAAAGCAACACGAGTTACAGCAGTTGATCCAGCACCAGCCGGATATACAAGACCAGCTGCTGAATTTGATGTCATCAATAATATTCCTGGTTACAATCTAGGATTTGCAACACGAGTAGCAACGTTACAGGGACAGCGTCGACATTTTTCATGCGCGATTCCGTTGCATCACATATTTGGATTTTGTAGAAACGTCAGAAAAGTTATCTATGGAGCAAAGCATACGGTAGCACTAGTGAGAAGGGGTACTGATGATAATGCAATCTGGCGCTATGCTTGCGCTCCCGCCGGTAAAGTCGTTTTATCAAAATTATCACTGTGGATGCCAGTGTTGACACCGTCGTTGTCAACAGAACCACGGTTACTATCATTTATGGATCGGGGGGGAAAGAGATTGTTGAGTTGGTTGTCAACGTCCACAGATACCATGGATTATAACATGGATGGTACAATTACATGGCTTCTAGCATCAAAACGGGGTATTTCAGCTCCACGTCACATATTTGTTGCACTACAGAATACTGCGCGATTAAATAATCAAGAACGTTCCCATATGATATTTGATCAAATTGGGTGTAATGAAGTCTCGCTGAAAATAAACGGACAGCAAGAACCATCAGAGGATATACAACTAAATTACACAGAAAATCATATTGCACGAGTTTATCATAACCTGTTGTCGTATATGGGACGTGATCAAAATGTTGATACTGGTCTACAAATATCACAGTTGGATTTTAAAAATCTATATCCGATTTATTACTTTTCGTTGGAACATCTTGACTTGATGAGACAGTCCGTCGTTGATATACATTTCCGAGCTCATGTAACCCTTCCTGGTGGTATTGCTAATTATAGAGCGGTTGCTGTCATTCTCAGTGATAAATCAATGCTACTCGAAGGTGTTGGTGGACGAATGAGAGTGGTAGATGCACCAGTGAAAAATCTGTAATTGATTACTTCGTAATTGATTACTTCGTAATTGATTTTCCATTGAATCACTTACAATTTAGAATCAATCTGTTTTTGTATAATGTCGTATAGTAATATCAATGTCACGCTGACACCTGGTCAGTTAAAAAAATTACAATCCAGATCAGCCAAGCAATGTGGAACCACAATAACGCTGAAACCTAATCAAATGAATGGCGGGGGGAATAAACTATCACTGACGAAGATTCAGGTTAATAATTTTAATAAAGCGCTTAAAGAAAAAAAAGGAGTTCAGGTTACTCTTTCTGCGAGCGCGATTAAAAACATGGAAAAGACTGGTGGTATATTCCCGCTGTTTGCTGCGATTCCAGGATTAATTGCAGCGGCCGCACCAGCAGTTGCAAAGGCGGTCGCATTGGGGGCAGCTGGAGCCTTGGGAACAAAAGCATTACAAAGCATTGCTAAATCATATGAACCGAAGAAAGGACTAGGGTATAAAAAAATTGAAAGGGTCTAAGACTACCAGGAACCCCGTATTCATGGTACAGCGGAAGCGGCTTGAGAATCCCAGGAACGATTTACTAGTGAAAAATCTTCCAATGTCCAATTTTGATTTAATTGATGCAGCTAAAAAACTCACGATTAAAAGCTTCAGAGGTGTTTTTATGAAAGATCAGTTACCGGCACAACCTAATCACGTTGAAACCGGTATTATTAATCTAGATAACAGCGATGGACCTGGAACCCACTGGGAAGCATACGCGATTGATCCACGTGGGATTATTTATTTTGACTCATATGGACTAGCACCTCCGAAAGAATTTAACCGCTATATCCTTAATTTATCAACGCGCTTAAAAATACCCCGTTGGTATTCCACGTTACCAACACAAACAATGCTTGACCCACCCATATGTGGCAATGAAGTATTAAACGTACTTGATGCTATTTCACAAGAATCTCTGATTCCTCAATCAAATCCACCCCATGTAGTAGTGAATGAGTATACTAGCAGTCATTGGATTGAAAATCTTTGATTTTAACAGAGAAAAGATTTCTATGATAGCAATGATTGATATTTGGGGACGACCTTTATCAAAGTCGAAGAAACCGGATACTGGTGAAGTTGAAATCAAAGATGTTAAAAAACTAATCGAAGATGAAATAGCCGAAACGTTGAACCTAGCAAGTGTTGATCCTGGTGAAATAGTTATATTTGGCGATCGTCAGGGTAAATTGAAAACTAGTAATATCTCCCTCGATGATATTTTAGTTAAACGACGAGACGCAGCAGAGGATACTATCACGTTATGTTCCGATCAGGGTAAACTCAAACCAGGTGTACTTGTTTCAACGATCACAGATAAATTAGTAACACTCGATAACACGGCGAATTCATTGAAATCGCTCAATGATAAGTATGACAATCATATAGTTGTTTTTGATCAGTTTACTACAATACAAAGAAATATAATTGACAAAATTGATAAACCCATGCTAGAATTTTTGGGAAATCCACCAGTGACCACACCAAAAACTCACCTCGATAAAAGATTCTATGCTGGAACTAACAACTCTTCAATCCGAATATGAAAAACACGTGAAACAGTTTTCAATGTTTCGTAAAAACATCATTGATAAATTTATTGGAACTCCATTTGATAAAATTGAAATAACCCTTCCTGATATTAAAAAAGCCATCGATGATCAAAAACATTCAACAACGCAATGAAGGATGATACAACGAGGATGATAGGTGTTATTGAAAAAAAAAAAAATCCTCATTAGAAAATAAATAATATCGTATACACGATTCAACATGATTCATTTGCGTGGACCCCCACAAACAACATTTTACACATAACTGCAGCAGTCAAGGGTATTTATCGATTAACAATAGTATCACCGACTCAATTCAATATATCATCAAGTAGTTCATCTGGAGTCAATAATACAATATCAATGATCATCGACAAGGATGTATCTGAACAGTTCACGATAACGACCACAGATAGAAATCTAGCCAGGGTTTCAGTAACGTGGTACGTAGAATTCGTAGTGGATTTAAGTAAATAATTAAACTGAAAACGCTAGCAATTTGAAATTAATTGAAAACACTAACGCTGCTAAAATAAGATGACAATCCCTTCAGTGTATCAGTATCGCTATGATCAGGTCAGAGAATTTCAAACTAAACTCAGCTCGCGCTGTGAGGAGTATCAAATAAAAATTAAAAATTACCAACGAAGAATAACCGCAGTTGATATCACCGTGTATTCGGTGTCGGGAGTAATCACTGCTGCTGGAATAATACTATCTTCGGTTACAATGATTGTTCCGGTCGTAGTTCCAATCACTATTTCTGCGGTGGCTACAATCGCGGGTATATTAACAGGGATCATAAAAAAACTATCATCGTGTAGCCAGAGTAAACTACACGATTACGTAATTAAATTTCATGTTGCATCTACCGCATACTCGCAATTGTCCTCGTTGATATCATCGTCACTCGATGACACAACAATATCAGATAGCGAATTCTCAGTGATGGCTCAATTGTATAAATCGACAATGCTGAAATTAGAGCGGAATAATAATAATAACAATGACATCACAAGAATTACTTCAACAAATAGTAGAAAATACAACACCGGTGAAAACAAGCATGATATCAATAACCTCAATGTGTCCTGAATTCAGTGTGAATTTCCCGATCCCAGTTCTCGTGAAAGAGATAGCGCTAGCAAAACTACGAGTGTATCATAGCTGGCCCAATATCAGATCGGTAGCATTTGGTGGTCAACAACCAAATAATTCTTTGGTGTTCGCGTGGAAAAATCGTGAAGATGGAACCCCAGACTGGAACGTTGTCTCGTTACCAACTGGGTCATATCAAATCGAACAAATCAATAACGAATTACAACGAAGAATAAAATCTATCACTGGAAAAGAATCAAAAATCGCTATAACCGTTCATGAGCCGACGTTATCATCTGTGATTGAGATAAAATCTCCTGGATATGTCGTTGATATTTATCAAAATTCTATTATAACCATACTAGGATGACCTGAACTACCACCTCGACAGAAAGAAACCGTTAATATACCAGAACTAAAAAAATCTGATTATGTCACAGTTAAGATAAAACCTTATAATTAGGGATGTTAAACGAAAATTGGAAATCCGATTATCGGTTTTGAAAACGATTATCGGTTTTTGTTTTTACAAAACGATAATCGAATTCAATATTTTTTACCATTTTTGTAGTGAAAATTTTTAAAAAATGCCAGAAAAAAATTCATTCATGCATTTGTTTAGTGTTTACATTTTTAAAAAATATGGCCAGCAGATAAGAAGGTGTGTTTGTTTAAAATTTGTGAGTGCTCCATGCAGAGTGTTTGTAAATGAATACATTTATTGTTGAAGGATGTAAATAGTTAGTCGACCGACCGGTCGCGAAGTTCCTTGATGTCCGAAATTGACAACAATAGACTGTTAATAGCTACAGTCTCTGTTGTTGAGGACTGGTCTCTGCTGGTTGTCTTTTCAAGTTTACAAATATGGCTGGTCGTATAAATAAATCTGATGTATGGGAAAACTTTGAAAAAATTTCATCAAGCATGGCTCGCTGTAAACTATGTTCACAACAAATAAGTCGGAGCGGTGGTACTACTACTGGATTGCATGCACATTTGCGTAGCAAACATCCCGGAATTGCGGCTCCTTCAAATGTTCAGCCGCAATTAACAACATTTATTGGAACACAAAGAAACTGTCCTGATAGTCATCAAGAAAAAGTTACTGCTGATGTAGCTAAGTTTGTCGCTGAAAACATGCTACCAATTTCGATTGTTGAATCCAATTCCTTCCGTGATTTGATGGGCTTTGGTGGAGTCACAATATTGTCCTCCATGCCGTCAAACGATGCGCATCTATACGTTATGGTATGTAATGAATATCTTTTATTTGCAAGAGGCATTCACTAACTTGCATTATAAGAATATCTTTTTTGTAATTTCAATGTAGGACAAAAAACGATAATCGGTTTAAAATCAGATTTTTACAAACGATAATCGGTTTTGGAAAAAAAACGATATTAACATCCCTACTTATAATCCAATAAAAAGTTATCAAAACCTTGATGAACTAAAAAAAATTAAAGGCACAATAGTTTTATTTACAAATATTGGTGATAATTTGAGTATGGCATTAAAGTTAACTGATGAAAATACCAAAAATATGGTTATTCAAAATTTTGAAAAGATGAATAATGATTTTTCACTATTGTTAATCTCTCTTAAATCTGGTTCTCTCACCAGAGATGAATTTATCAACGTCGTAGAGACGTGTAATAAAATCATTGATGATATGGATATATTAAATTTACAAATAATTCAGGAAATATTAAATTTTATCACACCAAAAACAAGGATTGAATTTGCAGATCATTTTAACATCCGCGTTGAAGAAATTGGTAACTTTAAACTACCCGGATATAACGTACCAGAACTAAAAAAACTTCTCAGTGATGCCATCGATATTGGTTTTAAAATAATTCACGATACATGGAAAAAACAACATCACCGGAAATAAAAACCCTTAAACACAATAATGATCCAGAAGGCGGCGGAAAACACATCGCTCCGAATAATGTAAATATATCCTCGGTGATTGCACTAAATTTAGTGTGTGACGTTATCGAAGGAAGCTATCAAATAAATATCAAGCAAGCAAATCAAGCTCAGCAGGGATATATTCTATATTCATTTGCACCAACGGCTCCTCCAGGATTTCTAATTATTGAAGACCCAACTAATCCAGTTTTTATGCGATGTCATAATAATTATTTAACGAGAATTAATTTCAAACTCACTGACCAATCTAATAATTTGATTGATCTGCGAGGTGAAGTTTTGCAAATTAGTCTGTTTGTGAAATCGTGAAAATTCTTCGAATTTCAACAATGATTTTCATCGTAAAAAAATTGTTAACGTATAGCAACAGAGGGTGAACGCCAACTATATAGCGTCTTTGTTTTTTTATTTTTTTTTTTTTTACTGAAAAATTTAAATAAGTATTTTCAAGGAAGCCTCAGTTTACTAAATTGAAGCTTATTAAGCAATTTCGAGGAAGCCTCAGTTTGCTAAATTGATGCCTTGAAAAGTTGTCTGATTCACCCTCTCTGCTGCTGAAGCAGATTTTATGTAACCAATGCCTGACATTACTACCTGTGTGCAGACAATTCATAGAACCCTAAATTTGCAATCCTGTCTAAGGACTGTAGTAATGAAGCTAGATTGTGAATGTACATATTTGACAATGTGTTAATTATTAACTTAATAGTTGAATCACATACATAAAAAGTATTGAGAAATCAAAACTTAAGCTTTTGTCCCTACACTAAGGACTTCATCAACATATTAATCTCTACTGACTTACCATCTCCAAAGTATAAAATGTGAGTGGTGACATTAAGAAAGCCCCTCTTTCTTAAAATAGATTCACTCACATGGTGGCCACATCATTTCGTTTGGAATAAATGTTTAAGTTCATTTTTATGCTGACTTTGATGTTTCATTGTGTTATCTATAAATAGTTACATTAATGTTTTATCGGCAACAAAGAAATTGAGACAGTACGATATGAAGACGTGCATTTGCTCTTGTGTACATTTTACAGGGGCTATTTTAAAACAAGTTTATACACATTTTCAGCTACCTATTTTAGTGACATTTCATAAAGAAAAAAAAATTCTTGTTTAAGGATAGTTGATTAAGCAATTATACTAACTTGCAATTGCAGAATACTATAATCTAGTTACTCCTGTCAGTTAAAATTAATTATAATGTATAGCATTTGGCAGTGCTGTTTATACACTTAGAAGACATGTTAATAATATAAAATACAACAAGGTTTCTGCTTGAAATTAAAATATTGCAGAAATGCACACTGAGAAACAGAGGTCATAATTGAAATAAGAAAATGAAAACACATATATACACATATGTATATATATATACACACACACACATATACATGTATATACATTGCATATATTGCTTTGCTTCCACTTTTCCCTGCTGATGTCTCACTTCTCCCTGTTCTGTACAAAAGGAGAAGTCACTTTTCCCTAAAATTCAAGTCTAGCTTGACCTCTGCTGAAGAGCAAGTATTTCACAATTTGCCAAAAGTGGTATTTTCAACTGCTGTACACAAAATACAGAAAACAGGCAAGTTATGTAATATGCAAAGAGGGTATACTGATGAAGTGCACATTAAAATTTGTCATTAACCCAATTTTTTATAGAAAATGCAATTTATCCACTTTTTTAAAGTCAGATCTGGCTTGATGGGTCACTTACGACAGATGCCCGCTGAATACAGAAACTTTTTACGCAAAAAGCTATCATTAGGTAAAGGAAGTAGTTGATTTTCCACTATTTCAGGATATCAGATTTAATTTAGTTCCACACATGTAGCAATAGAATCGTTGATGGATACCTCTTGCCAAATGTTTCTGGCAAGCTCAAACTTTTCACCAGTGCTGCAGATTGCTAGTCTTTTATCTTTACTATTACCATGTAAGTTAGCCAGTTACAGTCTAGATTCAGTTGTTGCATGTTTAGGGCTTGGAACCTTCTCACTTTTCTCTAAATTGGAACCTCAAGCATTAAGACTTTGGGATCCATGATAACACTGGTAAGTGAGAATGTGATACCAGGATAACATCATCAAGCAATAGATCTGTGTCAGATATTCCAGATAGTTTTTTATTCTTTTGGAAGAAATTACTTGTTATTGAACTTCACTCAGGCAGGGTGCCAGTGAGCATAAAGTTATGAACTTCATTCTCTTTGTACCTTGTTTCCAAGTAGGTATTTTTTTTCAGTTTGAGTTTGTCACTCATACAGACAGTGAACTTGACCCTCAATTTGCCAGTAGTAGCTACACTATTCCAATTCAAGAACATGTTTCTTGATATGCATACACTACTGATATTTTTCAAAGCCTGTTAGAATGTTAAGAATATGCTGTACAGCTTTTCCACCCTCCTCATCAAGAAGCCTTGATCTAGCTAGTCTTTTTAAATGAAAGTCAAGATAGTCGATTCTTATTAAAGAAGAAATATGGCATGAAGACCTTTCAGATCTGAAGAAAGAATGACAACCTGCAGTCAAATGTGGCTGTCATTAATACAATTTAAATAACCTTAAAATGGTGTATTCTCCAAAACTACTTAATAGAATTTCACCAATCTTGATTGAAAGCTTTTACTTACATTTACGCAAAGCTGGCATTTGACATTACAATAAATTATATTAAAAGATAACAGGCCAATGGCATTTCCTTAAGCTCTGAAAAAATATCTGTTTCCTATTGGTAACAGACATGAATAAATAAAACTAATGGATAATATGATGTGAAGTATGTTTAACCTGATTTTTTTCTTTTAAACTATGTTTACTCATAGGTTTACCTAAATATATTGTTTTTATTTTCAGAGAAGAGCTTGATATTGACCTGAAAGATATTTACTACAAGTTGAGATGTGTCTTGTTTCCTCTACCCCAGCTTGGATTCAACAGACATGTAGTCAGAGAAAGTCCTGATTTCTGGGGGCCTCTGGTGGTCATTCTTCTGTATTCTTTAGTTTCACTTTATGGGCAATTTCGAGTAAGTGTACAAGTGATAATTAGTTTTTGTCTGCTTGTGACACATGAAAGCTTCAAACCATTCCTTGAATAGCAAACTTGTTGTTAGGCCACAAGAGATTATGATATGGTGTACAGTCATGTCATGCAGGTGTTTCAGATATGCCTAATGATCCTATTAACCTGGCTCTGGTTTTAGTTTAGGGTAGTCCATTGTAGTTAAGTCAGCACTTACTGCACAGTCTGAGAATGGTGTAAACATTACATTATGACATCATTAATATGATGTCACTCTTTACCTTAGGTGTACTATGAATGCGGGGGATTTAACACAGTGTTAAACAATAGAGAGGAAAAAAATGTTTCTTGATAAAGTCAACTAAAAGTATGCAAGACATGTCGTCTTTAGAGAATTTAGACCTTACAAGATTTTCCATCATGGAAACAGTGTCTTAAATAACTGTATAACACTGATAAATTTACTCTCCAACATACACTTTTCTCTGTGTATTTGATAAGACAGACCTTACCTGTGCAAGTTTGATGAATTTTAAATACCTTATAAGTTGAATCCAAGTGCAAACAATGTATACCTTAATCTGCTAGTGTATTATGTGACAGCAGATTCCTTTCTATGCAATTTTATTGCAAGACCCAATGAAAGGAAACTTTTCTAAATTTTCACATAAATCCATTGCCAACCATTGGGTCTTTTTTAGGTTGTTTCCTGGATCATCACCATCTGGATCATTGGTTCCTTGATTATTTTCCTGTTAGCTCGAGTCCTAGGAGGGGAGGTAAGCAGTAGAGCTGAGCATCGCCTGTTTGGTTGCAATACATATATAGTCTGATATTTGGGTAGTGAAATACAATATGTATCATGATACAGATTCCAAGTATTTTCTGTTTGTATTTAGTGTAAACTCTTGTAAAGTTGTGTTAGCATTGTAAGTGTGTGAAAAAGTTATTGCTATCACCTAAATAAATTTAATTTTGCAGAATCAAATCTGCATACAGTCTGTTACGAACTGTATAATGCCTTTGTAATTATTTGATCCCTGAAATCAGAAATATTTTCAGAAAGCAGCCTTCAGTACATTTGAGACTTTGTATGTTGTTTTGGTCTTAGCAAAACTTTATGAACTTGAATGCTGCTTTACCATCCAGAAGTCAGAAAGTTATCCTTTTTACTTGATTTGTAATTTTATAAAATGGCATTGTTCAGCATTTAATTCAGTTTTCATATTACCGTTTTTCCTTGCTTTAGAGTCAAACTGCACAGACCCAGATATGCCATTACATAATGCACCATGAGATCTGAGTTCGTGCAGTTTGTTAGAAGTAATAACAACATTGACCTAAATCTACATTTTGCCTTATGCTTGTTTCCCTTTCCCTTCCTGAGTATGGTAACCAGTCTAATAACAGATGGATAATGATACACAAAAAGAAGACCACTCCGGTGACCTAGAGGTTAGAGCGTTCGCCTCGGAAGCGGGAGGTCGCGGGTTCGATCCCCGGCCGAGTCATACCAAAGACTTACAAAAATGGTACTAACAGCTGCCTCGCTTGACGCTCAGCATTAAGAGGTTAGTGTTAGGACTGGTCGGCCTGTTATCAGGATAATGTGACTGGGTGGGACATCATGCTACATGTCTGCGGCATGATGCCTCAGTGCTAGACATCACTATAAACTGCCTCACAGCAGACATCGTAGCGATATGACTGAAAAATTGTTAAAGCTACGTTAAAAATCCTATTCAAGCAAATACACAAAAAGAACAGTGCTGCAATCTTTAATGTTTTTCAGATTGTTTTGTTAACTTAAATTCATGTATATTGTGATAGATCAATTTCAAGTAACAACATCGATCTATTGCCACACTTAGGATGCAGTACATATTAGGATAATCCAGCACTGTTACAGATGTTGATGTAAATTATCATTGCTTAAACTATGATGCAGATACATAAAGAGGAATCAGTAATACCTTTTGTGTACACAAAGACAAGTTTGGTGATATTGTATTCATCAGTGAATAACACTTGTCCAAATGCAGTCAGCATATAACCAGTAAAATCCCTGCTTTGCTGGTAAGTTGTGTAATAGCATATCTGGTGTATTGTTTAATAGCATATCTGGTATACTGTGTAATAGCGTATCTGTATATTGTGTAATAGCATTTCTGGTATATTGTGTAATAGCATATATGGTATACTGTATAATAGCATATCTGGTATATTGTGTAAGAGCATATCTGGTGTATTGTGTAATAGCATATCTGGTATACTGTGTAACTAATAGCATATCTGGTATATTGTGTAATAGCATATCTGGTATATT
This sequence comes from Unio delphinus, assembly GCA_029339505.1. Classification (NCBI taxonomy): domain Eukaryota; kingdom Metazoa; phylum Mollusca; class Bivalvia; order Unionida; family Unionidae; genus Unio; species Unio delphinus. The sequence continues at coordinate 15,204,250 of JAQISU010000010.1, forward strand.
GTGTAAGAGCATATCTGGTATATTGTGTAATAACATATCTGGTATATTGTGTAATAGCATATATGGTATATTGAGTAATAACATATCTGGATCTATTCTGCTTGTAATGTTGTAGTGGTTTGCTGTAATATATCTTGATCAGTTCTGTTTGCATTTGAGTGTGATAATAAGGAAAGGGGGTTACTGATTATATACTGTTTGAATTTGGGTCTGTCTTATTCAATGATGTTTGCAGTTAATTGTGGTACAATAGGGTCCATATTGTTTTGCTGTTAGGAGTGATATCAGATCCGGCTCTTTACATTTGCAGTTGAGAAAAGTAGCAAATCTAGATTTGTGTATTTAGAGTTAGGCAATACAAAATCTGGATTTATGCTGTTGGCTGTTGGGAAAAGTAGCAAATCTAGATTTGTGTATTTAGAGTTAGGCAATACAAAATCTGGATTTATGCTGGTGGCTGTTGGGAAAAGGAGCAAATCAAGATTTGTGTATTTAGAGTTGGGCAATACAAAGTCTGGATTTATGCTGTTGGCTGTTGGGAAATGTAAAAAATCTAGATTTGTGTATTTAGAATTAGGCAATACAAAATCTGGATTTATGCTGTTGGCTGTTGAGAAAAGTAGCAAATCTAGATTTGTGTATTTAGAGTTAGGCAATACAAAATCTGGATTTATGCTGTTGGCTGTTGGTGAAAGTAGCAAAGCAAGATTTGTATATTTAGAGTTGGGCAATAGAAGATCTAGAGTTGTGCTGTTTGCAGTTGGGAACAGTAGGAAATCTATATTTGTGCATTTATAGTTAGGCAATACAAATCTGGATTTATGCTGTTTACTGTTGGAAACAGCAGCAAATCTAGATCTTTGCCGTTTGCGTTTGGGTACAATATAAAATCTGGATTTATGCTGTTTGCAATTGTGTACAATTGAAAATCTGGATTTATGCTTTTTGCAGTTGGGTTCAATGCCAAATTTGGATTTGTACTATAAAAATTTCAGGCATAACAAATTACATGTTGAGAATAGAAATTCCTTGAGGAATTCAGAAGGCATATCTATAGTAAAAGGATGAACCTTTATGAAAAGTCAGTCTTAATGTCAAAAGTGGAAATTTGGAACAAATTGGGATCAAAGCATGTTAGTAAATGGTATACATTCTATGCATTTGTGAATATGTTAAATTTATTTCTTAAGTTGTTTAGTATTTACAGATAGCTGTTATAGAACTCATTCACTAACAAGTTTTGCGACCTTACCAACAAGTTTTTATTTTATTTTATTGTACATATTTTTAAAACTTTTTTCACTGGAGCTTTTGTTTTACAAAACCTTATTAGCATAATTAAGGAAAAACTACTTAAGGATGATGAATGAAGTTTTGTAAGCATATTTGTATTCTTAATTGAGAAAACTTTATTAGATTTGTATTTCATTAGAAAATAAAAATGTATGTATATTTTAGATAAATCATAATTTCCTCTTGTTGCTTGATTGAAAATTGCTGGATTTGTATCACCCATGTCATATATGCAGTAGACCACCTTACACAACATTCACTTATGATACACCCAAGGTTTCCAGCCAGTAAATTTCTCACAAAGTATGTTGTTGTCTTATAATAAATCACAGGTATTTCTTTAGCCAAAATTTGCTATATTTCTGAAAATCTGAGGATGAATATGTCATCAGATAATTATTGTATGTAAGTCAATTGGTCATTCTTTCCCTCATTTATAAATATGTTATGTTAGACCATTGGTTATTCTCTATCATTGATACATATGGCATATTAGCCCATTGGTTATTCATTTTTGTCATTGATAAATATTTGATGTTAGTCCAATAATTATTTTTTCTTTCACTGATTTTATTTTATACCAATCAATGAAAAGGGTAGTATGTGTTTTTATATAACCATATCCCTGAGAAACATTATGAAACAGTTGTTTCTTCATTTATTGTAAATATATGCATAATTATAATGTTACACTGTATCTTTTACAGGTTACTTATTCCCAGTGCTTGGGAGTGATAGGTTATTCTGTGTTGCCACTGGTCATCACGGCTCTCATTCTACCAATCTTCCATACCTTTCATTATGTCAGCATGCTCATAAAGGTAAGAATGAAGACCATCCTCTTTTTTCATGTATGCACCAATATGAATAAACCTTCCAGGACATAATACTCTCCCACTGCCAGAGCAAACCACTGAAAGTTTTGAATTCATTACCTTACATGAAATGAAAGTTATGATGAACCACACCATGATAATAGCATGTTGTCACACCATGATAATAGCATGTTGTCACACCATGATAATATCATGTTGTCACATCATGATAATAGCATGTTGTCACATCATGATAATAGCATGCAGAATCATAATATCATTTAGTCATATTATAATTACATGTTGTCACACTATAATAAAAGCATGTTGTCACACCATGAAAACAGCATGTTGTCACACCATGATAACAGCATGATGTCACAACATGATAATACATGCACTAACATAATATCATTTAGTCGGATTTGTAAGTCATGCTCATGTACTTAGATTCCAACGATTTGCAAACTTGTCTACATTCATCACCCCTGGTTATATTCAAAGAAACACAATTGACTTATTACATAATTAATTAAGCAGTTCTAACAATTTCAGTGGACTCGGCACTAATAACTCTGAAAATGTGAATTCTCGTTCCACCATTTTGTTGCAATTAAACAAAATTAGAGAAAATTCAATTCAACTTTTCTTTTAAAGATGCTAGCTTGGATAATGCATCTAGAGGCAATTACATTTTTTTTTTATCTCATTAAAAAAAGATCCCTGTGTATTATATGATAATCTGATTGGCTAATCAATTTTCCACGTCATTTCAATAAAGATTGTGTAACCCAAGGTTTTGCTGACCCGTATATATAAATAAGGGCCCATGTGGAATTCACTCTACAGCATTTCAAACTGCTGTATGCGAGCATTGTGCTCTACTGTCATAATACAGTATAATAGTTAAAAATTTGTATGAAGTGTGATGCGTAAATAACTCTGGATCAAACCACTGTTTAAGGACGATATCATGCACACAATAAAGATTACTACCCACAACGACACAAAGGAGATTGCAGCTTTCAATTTTAAAAATATCTTGATGTCGTATTGGTTATTCATTGTGTGATATATTATATGATACTTGTAAACTGCATTACCTGATCTATGTACGACACATATGTGCTACATCGAACTAGAACTTCTGGATTGAAAGGAAGATAATTTCCAGTCTCAGCATTTTGTTTCAAATATCATGCCATTTCCCGTATTCTCTGATTTTAAAAAAAATAAAAATGTTTAAACCCATGCAATAAAGAACCCATTTGTTTGGACCAGGTATGAATAGTTAAGTTTTGACCTAATGTGACCGAAATAGTTGCTAGCATGAATGTGGCAATTGGGCAATAATATCCTGATTTATGAATGGAGAAACTAAAGACATGTGATCTTTACACGTGACATGACCTCACATTTAACTTGTATTCAAATATATATAATTACTCATTATGATGGCCTTTAAATTTAGCAAAGGATTATACAGGTTTACATTATATATATATGTGGTGAATGTAGATTGTGTAACTCAAGACATTAGTGATGAAGATTAGAGTTGCAAAGCTCATACAGTGGAATGTTTTCCACAGAATCCTGTGGGACTATTGGAAGTTTTTCTTAATTGATGTTTTTGGTTTCATTTTAGATTGATTTCAGCCAGTAAAGTGTTGAATAAGGTCATGCTAAATCCTATAGGCAGTCTGGTGCAATTACATCTAGCCATTTATGTATTTTAAAAAACCTGAAAATAATTCTTTCGTATATTATAAGTCATTGTAGCTCTATGAATAATGCTTTTGACAGATGTCTATAAACTAAATTAATGCATGCTGTCCATTTCTAAAGTGTATAAATCCTGTCAAGTTTAGATTTGACACAGTTTCCCCAAAGGCTTGAACATTAATCTAGAGTTAAAAGAATACATGCATTTTAATACAGAATGCGAATTTCTGGTGATAAATATTTCCAGAGTAGGGCAATTTTGGGAGGCAGTACTTTACAAATATATTTCAAAATAGTCATCTTGTAAATTTTCTTCTGCTTATGCTCCTACAAAATTTCCATCTTTGATGTTTTGTAACTGATGATTATTTATTGTACTAAATAATTCTGAGTTAGGTTATTTGTGTAGTTTTAGTGATGTGCCCAAATTAAAATCCATTTATTACCGACTTTTCTTTTGCTCAACAATGAACTTGGATGATTTGGTTTGAGTCTAATCTTGTTTTGATAACTTCATTATCAGGACCACACAGTTACATCATTTGCAAATAAATCTGTATTTGTGAATCGCTTACTTATCATTACATAAATAGGATACAGGTGAGCGTAAAGTAAAGCCTTGAAACACAGATAAACAAACAGTACAAGTTTGTGAGTTATTATTGTGACCTTTCATTCAGGTACTATCTAAACCAGATTAAAGAAGAATTATCACCCCTAACAGTTTAACATTTGCAGTAGAACTATGTGTTCAGCTAGATTTACCTGGTATGTCTTTGTCTGCTTTTTTTTTTATTAAACAAATTCTTTTAAGTTTTCTTTTCTTATTTCAGTTTTTGGGAGTGGTGTGGGCAGCATTCAGTGCCGGTTCACTGCTGTGTGTGCAAGAACTACAACAGAAGAGGCCTTTGTTATTATATCCAGTGTTCCTACTGTACATTTACTTCTTGTCTCTCTACACAGGGGCATAGAACTGTGTGTGTGTATGTTATACAGACTGATATTGTGATAAAAAATGAACAATGTATATAAATTCTTGAATCGAATAAAGATAAAAAAATATCTCTCAGAGATCTAAACATGTCATAAAATTTAATACATTTATGTTATTTATTAAATATAATCAATAACATTGTCTCTTTATTATCCTAATTGTACATGGTAAGTAACTTGTTATCCTTGCTGAAGATGCTACAGAATGCAATGATAGCCATGTCCATCTGTTTGTCCATCCATAGACTATACAGTTTCTGCAACATAAGTTTAGTTTGTGGTAGCCTTTTTTTTTCTAAAACTTAGTGTGGTTTACCCATGGGTTGAGGCAAAAGTCATCTCTATTGTGGCACCATTTAATCCAAAGTCAAAGTCACTGGAGCTGAAAATGTCATTTTTCTTTTTTGCATGTTGAGTTTAATTTGCCAAAGTTGAATAAGATTTCATAGGATGACTAGGATTGGGTAAAGGTACCATGTTATTGTATCTAAGGCAGAAAGGTGAAAGGTCAGGATCATTAGAGTTGACTGTCATTTCGAGGGGGGAGGGTCATCATAAGCATATTTATATAAGTGGCAAAAAGCATAATCTGAGCATAAAAAGGGCAATCTTTTTATTACATGCCATAATTACAGAAAACTTTGTTAAAAAAAAACATGCTTATTTATTTTTGCTACTTACCTGGATCTGCATGTAAAAAAAATAACAAATCGGCTAAATCCATGTGGAATAGTATCTAGTATAAGAGAAGAGACACAAAAGAAATCGATACTTATTGATGCACAATGCTCACTTTGATATACCATCCAACAGTCACATTGAAGAATCCTGTCCAATACCAATGAATTACATTTTCTTTTATTCTGAGAGTGTGTTGTCTACCATTACCTGCTTCTACTTCAGCATCATCCAGTTTACACCTTAAAATTGACAACTTGCATCAATACAATCTTTGACAAGCCAACACCTATCTTGATCTAATTATTTTCCAAAAAGTATGTATGTTGCAACCTACATTAATAATCACTTAAAAATAATAAATGATAAACACTGCTTATGGGTACTCTATTTTCGGGCAGTTAATTGTTAGGGACAAGTGAATTTTATTTTTAAAAACACTTGTCAAAGAATTCTTATGGGTTATAATATTAAATGTTATAACTTAGTCATTTTAATATTGACAAAATGCATCAAAACAGTTTTTGACATACTGATTGTCAATCTTGGAACAGTGTCACTTCCTGAATGGAAATGTCTTTTTAACTTCTAGAATGGTTGAGAGATATTAAATTAAACTTGGTAGTAGTATTTCTCAGGAATGTCAGAAGTAATTTTGACATGACTTCTTCCTCAAAACAACCATGCTGATTTTGATCGAATTCAGTATAAATATTTCTTAGGATGTTGAAGGTCTATCTCTGAGCAATAAAGTGGTTTCCATAGCATCAAGGTGGACAACTTAGGAATACTATTTATTTTGCATCATGTATGGCTAGCTGTTACTACTGTATAGAAACTATCATGCAATGACATTCTCTCTACTACAGTCTTTCCATATAAGACTATATATATATATATATATATATATATATATATATATATATATATATATCTATATATATATATATATCTATATATATATATATATATATATATATATATATCTATATATATATATATATATATATATCTATATATATCTATATATATATATATATATATATATATATATATATATATATATATATATATATATATTCATATATATATATATATATATGATAGGTGGAGTCCTAGCATAAAAAACTTTCCATTCGTACTAAAAATTCTAGTCCAGCTATAGTTCCTTAAAAATATGGGTAAAATATACATGTCAGATGCCATTATTTTCTATTAATGTGTTCAGGTGAAACAAGATAACCAAGTGGGATTTTTCGGATTCACACTGGATGATGATATAAATACAATGTTTAATAATGAATGACTTGAATGAGCAAATAAATTATGAATATGTGCGTGTGTATTTAATCCAAATATTGGATTATTAACATAATAATGCACAAGTGTAATAAAGAAGAAAAAAAACTAGCAATTTATTCTACAAAAGACAAACACAAGGCGTGAATTATTCAGTGACTAAACAATAGAAAGATGGATATAGTTTACTCAGCAGATATGTAGATTTTTACTCGTGTAGTAAATGAACATAACACACAAATGTAATGATGAAAAATACAAACAAATTACTCCACAAAAGACGAACACAAGACATGAATGATCCACAGTGACCAAACAATGGAAAGATGGATATAGTTTACTCTGATAGCAAACACTAGAATTTTACTCATTATTATTATTATTATTATTATTCCCCTGTCTGCTAGATCTTGTTGAAGATTGTTAGTAGGGCGCTTATCATGGCTTCACCCCCTTCTCGGACTAGTTCTGCAGGGATGTTGTCTACTCCTGCTTCCTTCCCTTTTTTCAATGATTTCACTGCAGCCTCTACTTCTTCTCGGAGGATGGGGTAGTTGTCAGTGTTGGTCACTGATGGGGTGTTGAGTATATCTGGGTCCCCTGTAGGTCTGTGGTTGTACAGGTCTGAGCAGTATTCTGTCCATCTCTTAAGAATGTCATGTTCTTCTATAAGACATTTCCCTCCCTTATCTTGAATGATGGAGGAGCGTCCTTGTTTTACACTGGTCAGGTCTTTCACCAGTTGGTATGCTTTTTTGCTATTATTTTTCTTTAGATTGTTTCTATATCTTTACACTGGTCTTCAATCCACGTCTCCCTTGCTTTTCTCATGCTTTTCTTGATAACCTGGTTGATTTATTGTTTTGCTCCTTCTACTTCTTCTTCTTTAGCTCTCGACGCTTGTCACACAGATCAAGTATGTCAGTTGTAACCCAAGGTGTCATTGGTCGTCGATGTATGCCAAGGATCTCACTGGCTGTTTGGGTCACTGCTATGTTATATGTGTTGATCAATGTGTCTATAACTGTGTTCTCTGCACTAAGAAGTAACAGGTGCAAATTTTCCTCCTATCCTTGCCTGGAAGGCTTCCAATACCTCTGGGTCTTTTAGCTTGTCAAGGTTGAACTTGATTCTTGTGGGGCCCTCTTTGTCAACTTTTTTTAGACGTAGTCGGAGGGTCATCATCCTAAGTCATGGTCACATCCAATGTCTGCTCCTGGGAAACTTCTTGTCTTGGCAATGTTTACGCTGGTGTGGAAACATCTCTTCACCATGACATAATCAGTCTGGTTATGGTGTTCTCCATTCGGGCTATGCCAGGTCCACCTTCTGGATGCTTTGTGTAGACCAAACATGTTCATCAGCTTCAGATCATTGAAGCTGGCAAACTCCAGGAGCCTTAAGCCGCTGTCGTTGGTCTCTGCATTGCAGTAGCATCCACATGTGCCTTTCCAGTTATAAACAGCATCCTCTCCTATTTTGGCATTCCAGTCTCCTTGCACCACAAGAATGTCTTACCCCATACTAGTGAATAATTAGTAACTATTTCAGAGGACATGGTTGGCACGCATACTAGTGAATAATTAGTAACAATTTCAGAGGACATGGTTGTAGCCAATACTAGTGAATAATTAGTAACAATTTCAGAGGACATTGTTGTAGCCCATACTAGTGAATAATCAGTAACAATTTCAGAGGACATTGGTGTATCCATTACTAGTGAATAATTAGTAACAATTTCAGAGGACATGGTTGTAGCCAATACTAGTGAATAATAAGTAACAATTTCAGAGGACATGGTTGTAGCCAATACTAGTGAATAATTTGTAAAAATTTCAGAGGACATGGTTGTAGCCCATACTAGTGCCGGTAACTGATCTTTCATAAAGACACCTCTGAAGTTTTTTATCGCAAGTGTTTTAGCAACATCGAGTAAATCAAAATTGGACATTGGAACCATCGGTTTGGAAATCAAAGATTTCTGAATTAATAAACCGTTCCTGGTAGTCTTAGACCCTTTCCGCTGTACCATGAATACGGGGATCCTGGTAGTCTTAGACCCTTTCCCTTCTCTTTTTTTATATCCCTGTCCAGTTGCTTTCTTTAGTGCCATCCCTGCCGCGGTACCAACGGCTCCTAACGCCGCCGCTTTAGCCACCGCTGGGGCAGCCGCGGAAATCAACGCTGGAATTTCAGCTAACAGCGGGAATATACCGCCAGTTTTAATCATGTTTTTGATCGCAGCTGCAGAGAGAGTGATTTGAACGCCTTTTTTTATCCTTGAACGCATCATTGAAGTGTTTTACTTGACGATTTGTCAGTGTCAATTTATTAGCACCGCCAGTCATCTGATTGGGTTTTAGCGTTATTGTGGTTCCGCATTTTTTAGCTGATTCCGATTGCACTTTCTTGAGTTGACCGAGAGTCAATGTGACACTAATATGACTATATGACATTATACAATAACAGATGGATCTAATTGTTACATGTTTTCCACTGGTGCATCTATCACTCTCATTCTTCCGTCAACACCTTCGAGTAGCATTGATTTATCGCTGAGAATGACAGCAACCGCTCTATAATTGGCAATATCACCACGAGCTACAGTAGCTCTAAAGTGTATATCAACGACGGACTGTCTTGTTAAATCAAGATGTTCCAACGAAAAGTAATAGATCGGATAGAGGTTCCCAAAATCATTCTGTGATATTTGCATACCAGTATCGACATTTTGATCACGCACCATATATGACAACAACCGATGATACACGCGCGCAATACGGTTTTCATCGTAATTAAGTTGTATATCTTCGGACGGTGTTACGAAACACCTAAATCCACACCCAAATCCATTAAAATCGGCCCCAAATCCACCTCAATCCACTAAAATGAACCCAAATCGACCCAAATCCACACCCAAATCCACTAAAATCAGCCCCAAATCCACCCCAATCCACTAAAATGAACCCAAAATCACCCCAAATCCAATAAAATCCACCCAAATCCACTAAAATCAACCCTAAATCTATACAAATCCACTAAAATCAACCCCAAATCCACCCAAATCCACTAAAATCACCCCAAAACCACCCAAATTCACTAAAATCAACCCCAAATCCACCCAAATTCATTTAAATCAACCTCAAATCCATACAAATCCACTAAAATCAACCCCAAATTCACCCAAAATCAACCCAAATCTACTAAAATCAACCCCAAATCCACTAAAATCCAATAAAATCAACCCCAAATCCACCCAAATCCACTAAAATCAACCCCAAATCCACCCAAATAACACTAAAATCCACTTAAATCCCAACAATAATCTTTGCTAATATGATTGGAAAACTGACAATTGTTCTAAATAGAACCTTTTCTGGTAAAAACCCCCACTGCCTCCCCGAAAAAAAAATTAAAACTTAAATTGATAAATAAATGTGCTGACACTGATGCCCTATTTGTAAGGTCTGATGCTACCAATTCATAAAAGTTATCAAATGTTGCAGAAGAATCTGTTTGCAACACATTGCTGTACATTTTAGACACCTAACAGTATTACTTTTGTTGAATGAATACTTAGATCAACATGGGTTTTCGAGGTATTCTAATTTAAGGCACTATAATGGGGGAAAAAAACTGGAAGTAGGAAATAGTAACAATAAAATTTGGACAAGTTGCCAAATATGAAGACATGAAAGGGGGAGGGCATGCAAAATGTGTGGGCAGCATACTGCATCTCTGTGTATGTATAGCTGGTATGCTGCATATTTAGTTTAATTTTATGTAACAAAATGGAAAGTACGTTACACATAGTTGCGACATACTTGTCAGATCCCGGGTGCTTGTGTGTATTTGGTTGAATCTGAAGTACTTTATGTCACATGTTTTTTAATCCATTAGTTTAATTAGAGATTATTACTCGAAGGGGAGGGGTCATAATGATATATACTCTCACAACCAGTGGCGTAGCGAGGATATTTGGCTCCCAGGGCAAAACACCCAAATTTGCGGCGCCCGGGGCAAAACACTCACATGTGCGCCCCCGGATGCCCTTGTTGCGTAGTTATGTTGATACTTTGGACCAATTTGAGCCTCATTTGGCGCCCCCTAGCCACCGGCGCCCAACGCGATGCCCCACCTGCACATCCCCCCCCCAACTTCGCTACGCCACTGCTAAGAACCTATGCATAGTTTCCATGACTGCAGTATTCAAAATATATTTGTTAAATATTTTGGAATATAAAGTATTTTTTTTAATACTAAATACAATACTAGTTGACTTTTGTTGATGGAATGAAGAACGATTTCCCCGGAAGTTTTGTTTCGGTTTTGGTAGACAAGCAGAAAGACATCTTATTATAGGTGGATAGTCACGTCACTTTTCAATGATAAATCCAGATTTAGCCAATGTGTGCTGACAGACAGAGAAAGAGCTGGGACCTATGGGTATTAGGTATGGGGCCATAAACAAGCAAAATGTTCAACTTCTTCATTATCATAATCACGCGCACACGTGAATGAGTTAACTAAATTCACCAGGTAGGGGGTCGCCTATTTAGTACGTACGCATGGAGGGGGAGGGGGGAGCAGCAGAGGGGGCGAATCGGACAACTTTTTATAGGCATCTATTCGGAAAATTAAGGCTTCCCCGAAAAGTGAATCGGACAGGCGTCGATTCTGCAAACTAAGGCTTCCTCGAAGTCGTAAAAAAAAAGGCATGCTTGAAGATGCCATGATTGTTCTCGCCGCCCCCTCTGCTGCTATGGGTTAACCTGATATTTTACGATGAAAGTCCTTAGGACTTCACAAACAGATTAATTTGTAGAACCTCACCTTGTAAATCAATTAGATTACACTGGACAACAAATTTTTACAAAAGTCATGTTACTAAAATAAAATTAGTCAATTCTTATCAATTTTTATGTGATGAACACGAATATGACAGTCAAATTGCAAAATTGGCTCTAGTTTTCTTGTAATCTGCAAGAAATTAATGTTTACATAACGAAATGCATTCCAATAGTAAAAGGTCAACTGTAATAGCCTACCTATAAACAATCAAGTCATTGACTACATCTTAGGTTTCTTCGCCTGTCTCTTGTACAGCTGTTCGGGAGCATCTCTGAGGAGTGTCCAGCAGTAGTCAGCCAGCATTGTAATGGACCATTTTCCTTGGTATCTTTGTTCCATTGTTGCGATATCTTGATGAAAACGTTCGCCGTGTTCATCACTAACAATATACCACAGTTGCTAGGAAAGAAATCCAAATGGGAATGAAGGAAGTGAATCTTTAGAGACATATTGCAACCAAGTTTCTTATACTTCATCAACATGTCTTCTACTAGTTCCTTATAGTTTTCTGCCCTAACATTTCCGAGGAAGTTTGTAGAAACTAGGCGAAAAGCATTCCATGCTTGTTTCGCGTCACCTTCAAGCAAGTTGTTGAACCGGTCATCTTTGAAAAGCTCTCGAATCTGAGGACCCACAAAACTCCTTCTTTAATCTTTGCTTCGCTGAGTCGAGGGAATTTTTCATGCAGGTATCGGAATGCTGGCAAAGTCCGGTCAATGGCTTTCATGAAGTTCTTCATCAAACCTAGTTTGATGTGAAGGGGTGGTAGCAAGATTTTCTGAGCCTCAACCAGAGCTGGGTGTTGGATATTCTTCTCTCCAATGGCTACATTCTGCCTGTGAGTCCATTCCTTCCTCATGTAGTGCATTTCCCTTGCTCGGCTATCCCACTCGCATAAGAAACACATGTATTTTGTATATCCTTGCTGCAGTCCCATTAAAAGGGCAACTACCTTCAAATCACCACAGAGGTGCCAGCTGTACTTGTTATACTCAATGGAATTCAGTAGCTGCCTTAAGTTATCGTATGTCTCTTTCATGTGGACAGCATACGCTACTGGAATAGATGGAAGAATGTTTCCATTGTGCAAAAGCACAGCCTTGAGAATCAGTTTCGAAGAGTCCACAAATAGTCTCCATTCTTGTGGGTCATGAGTGATTTTTAAAGCATTCATGAGGCCCTCAATATCGAAACAGAATATCAGATTACTTTCCTTTCTGAAGAAAGGCTCCAATTGCTGGTGGCGCTTTCGATATGCAGTAATTGTGACATCTTCTTCTAGAAGATTCCATTGTTGGAGTCTTGATCCTAGCAATTCTGCCTTGTTCTTTGATAAGTCCAAATCACGAATCAGGTCATTTAGTTCTTCCTGTGTTATTCTGTGTGGGGTTGATGATGCACCACAATGAAAATCTGGATCACTGCATGCTGATGGACCAGGAGAAGAACAGGTCGACTCACCTTTGTCTTCGTCAGATGAATCAAGAGAATATTCTGCTGGAGGTTCTGGAATAGGAAGTTCCTCACCATGTGAAACTGGTCTCAATGCAGACGGAATGTTTGGGTAGACTATTCTCGACTTCTTTCGCTTCGTTATTCCGCCGGAAAGAGGAGGAACCAAGCAGAAGTAACAGTCATTTAGGTGGTTGCTTGGCTCTCTCCACACCGTTGGGACTGCAAACGGCATTGATGACCTTTTGCAATTCAACCACTGTGAAAGCTGAGCAGCAGAGAGGGTGAACAGACCACGTTTTCAAGCAAAATTAAGGCTTCCTACGAATCTCATTTTAACCAAAAAAAAATAAGTCTCCATTTAGTAAACGGAGACTTTACGATTTTGGTCGCAACGATGTGGTCATCACCCTCTCTGCTGCTGAAACTTTCAGTTCTGGTTAACAAAAAATAATAAATGATTTAACCGAATATTTGATCGAGTCCGATACGATATAGTGTCCCAGACCTTGTCTGGGGTCATGTAAATTTATTGTTACAAATCCGTGCGGGGTTGACTGAGCACTGCTAAAGAAATTTTTAAATTGATTATGATCCATATCACCGCAGCACCATGTCTGCCAAATATTTCGTAACGTATGTGTATCAACGCCGTTAAACAAAGCAAGAATATTACAGTTATCTCTGATCACTTTTGGAATCTGAGTGTAGCGTTGAGTGACATATATCACGTCTGTGCTTTTATGCCTGCCTCGGGAAAATATTCTAGCTGGGTTTGTTTGTTTATCTAACATCACATCGTCGTATACAACTAAATTGTTAATACTTCCATCGAGATCTTCTACTGATGGCGCCTCGTCAATATCGGTTATAAAATCAACGACGTTCTCACCTTTAATTTCTGAAGCGTTTTCATTAAAATCTTTAAACACTTCATAGCATCGTTGATCATCTACGCTGGGAGCGACTAAATACAACTTATCCCACTTCATCCATCTCATTATTAAATTGAGTAACAATTGAGTCTTGCCGGATCCAGATGGCCCGATTATAATTGCGCGGATAGAGTTTGGCAGCGCTGCAAGATGCTTAACCGATTCTCTTGCTTTAGTCGCTGAAAAATCAATTATATCCATATCTCTATACATAAATTATGGATCTATATTGTGTGAAGTGTAAAACGCGTACTGGCACAGATGACTTGACGACGATTACAACTAGGAATAACAGATCAGCACTAACTGGTAGATGTGCAACATGTGGTATAAAAAAGTTTAGATTTGTTTCTACAAAATCAAAGATTTTACAATTCGGAGATGTTTTAAAAAAAAAACGAGGAGGTGATATCGCAGTCAAATTGGCAAAGCTCCCTGGAACCCCATGGGTAAAGTATCCCGGAGAAAAACACCTTCCAGGATATAGCTACTGTGGCCCCGGAACACGACTAGATATCAGACTTGATGATCAAAATCAACCTCGACGTGGTGAAGAACCGATAAACGCCATTGATAAGGCGTGTCATGCTCATGATGTCGCATATAAAAGCAGCAATTTGCAACACAGGCATCTCGCAGATGTGAAATTAATTCATGCGTTAAATGCTATTCCTGATAAATCTTTCAAAAAAAAATTGGCATCGTGGTTGGTAAAATCAGCTATGAAAGGCAAATTGATGTTAGGTGCCGGTAATTAATAATATGGAATCTATTTATTATTCTCCAAAGGGATACTGGCGGGGTAACGCTGCAATCAATAAACTCGCTAGCGCTGCAAAAGTGAAAAAGGCTACTGCGGCTAATTGGTTATCCAAACAGGCTATATGGCAAATTTATCTACCGCGTCCAAAACAAATCAATTTCTCGCATTTTGATGTTACAGGACCCAATGAAGTTCATCAACCTGATTTATTGTTTTTACCACATGACAACGGTTACAAATACGCGTTAACCGTAGTTGACGTTGCGAGTCGATACAAACAAGCAGAACCGCTAAAAACAAAATCATCAACTGAAGTAGCTTCTGCGTTTGAAAAGATTTATCGACGAGGCCCACTACGCTGGCCAAATCTATTGCAAGTTGATCCTGGCAAGGAATTTCAAGGCGCTGTTTTATCAGCGATGAAACATCACAATGTCACCATCAGACGAGGGCATACTGCGCTACATCGCGATCAGGCAATTGTTGAACGATTTAATCGGACTCTTGCTGAGCGGTTATTTGGATATCAATACGCGAAGGAGTTTATTCAGGATAAAAGATCCCGTGAATGGGTTAAGAGATTATCAGCTGTGATTACCGCGCTCAATAACGAGATTACTCGAACAATTAACATGAAACCTGTCAACGCGATTAAAAAGAAGTCTATACCTAAAATGGAAATTCAAGGGATTTCACAAAAAGATTTCAAAGAACCAATTCTTGGTAGTAATGTCACTGTTAGGTATTTATACGAACCAGGAGAGCTTGAAGGTGGCACAAAAAGGGCTACTGATCCTATTTGGAGTGTTACTGCACACAAGATATCTACTATAACACGATCAACTGGTAGACCTCCAGTCTATAAATTGGATTCAACTGCCCCTCAGCGGGGTTTTACACGCGAACAATTACAAGTAATTCCTGACGATACTCAATTACCACCACAGGGTCTTAACTAGCGCCGTTGCGTCTATTACACTCAAGACAAGTCAACATCACATTGTTTCTGACATGACCGAGACTGTTATTTTTTCTGTCTACGGTAAATTGGCGAGGATCTTTATTCGAATAACGCCAACGCATTATACAATTGCAACTTGCGCAGTGATTATTCTGTTGTTGTTTCAGCGTAATTATTATTTCAGCATCAATATCAAATTGTCGTTGTTTTTTTTTTTGTCTTGTTTGTAACCGGATAGTTTTTTATCAATAGTTTTAACATCAACGATGCTAGCATCATCCATTCTGGTGTCATCATCGCCACCAATGATTTCATCATCGCCTGACTCTGTCAGGACAATTCTTCGAAGCTGATTTATTTTTCGTACTCTGGATACTGCGAGATAGACTAAATTCGACCATTCGATGCGATTATCTACCATCCAAACAATTGTGTCTGTGATAGTCAATCCCTGGGAAGAATGTATCGTCGCTGCGTATCCTAGCGTCCATGGGGATTTATTAGCACTCAATGCATCTTCAACGACGCTGATATCAACCAGCACAATATCATTTAATACGAGAATTTGTTTTTGAAATCCTTCGGATTTTAGGCCTGGAATATCAACTTTTATATTCTGTTTTCGTGTATCCGAAGGCCTATAACACAACGGTACTGGAAGTGTTGCAAATTTTTCTTTATGCAATTCAAATAACTTCATCTGAAGTGTGTCTCTGACAATTTTTCTACTCGCAATTATCAAATCGTTTGGTCTCCACGTTTCCCAAACATCATTCATTGGAGTTTCTGAAATTATTTCACGCGCTATTTCACATTGGATTTTTTCCGGTTGTAATCTAATTAGCGCTTTGAATTCTCGTAATCGTTCATCAAGTGATCTATAATCAGTGGTAATTTCCTCATAATAGTCTATAAAACCCTTTAGCTATTCATGTGAGGATGCACCGACAAATGGCGGTGGTTGGCCGTGATCCCCGCACATGACGACTTTTGTGTTTTTGTTTAACAACCACTCGAGAAATGTTTGTAATACATCTAATGACACTGTGCATATTTCATCCCAAATTATAATTTCAGGAATGAATTTATCACTCATACGCTCAGGAGTCCATTTGTCACCTTTCCATCGAAAGAAGCTGTGATAAGTACAGGCATTTACCCCTCGTTGTTTCATCTCTCTGGCGAGTCTTTGAGTTGGTGTTAACACAATCATGTTTGTGAAATCCGTAGGATTTTTCCCACAGAATAATTCGATTGCACGAGTTGTCTTTCCTGACCCACCACAACCGTTTAAATAAACTGTCTTGTATCTACATATTGGATCAGATACCGGTGGTGCATTAGAAAATTCTGATTGAATTTCAATACGGTTACAACAAAGATATTTATCATTCATGGTAACGTCTGCGGATTCACAATACTCATATAGTGTTTCCTTTTTAAATCTCCAACATCCCCACGCTTCCTCGGGATCTGTGAAAGCCGCTACAGCTGATTTGTATATATTGTGTATATACATCGAATCAGTAGCTACTCTAACCGCGGTATTAGGAAATCTATTAATCATCGAAAATAGATTAATGCAAGCATAGGCTAGCATAGAACTTCTCAAATGTGTGTACTGGGCATTATATCCATCACAGTAGGTAACAACCGTACCCAATTTCTCACCATTGGATAGAAAAGCATCCTTACGGGATACAAGTTTTCCCTGTTTCGTTAAATCCGTTACAATAAAATCGTATTCAGCGACGTCTATGATCAACCGCGAAGAATATTTTGCATTGTCGTATCTTCCACCCTAGGTAAATTTACCGATTATTCTTCGTCCAAAATCTGTTGCTTGTTATTTTTTAATTTCAAATAACTGTTTGGACCAATCCATGATTTGTTCTTCACTGAAAATCTCCGATTTTCCATTCGAAGAATTTCGATCTGGAAACAGTTTTCGCTGTTCGCTAATTATACGATCTAGATCGGTTTGTGGTAGCCAAACTTCTTTCTGAGCTCGATAGGATATAATCGCTTCACTGACAATCAACGATATTAGCATACCACAATCGATCATATATCTCAATAGCACTATTGGCATCCACGCCTTTTCAGATATATGTCTACCAATCCAAAGATAACTACACGGATGTAACCCTGTAGCTAATTCGAATGATATCACACGAGCGAATCCAGTTAAATCAAAATCAGGCAATGGACCATTAATCGCAACACGAGTCATTTCATGCGTGGGGTGTCCAAATCGTTTAAAATAGTTACTACATTCCCCATACCCGAGAAAACTTCCAGGATAACACGCGGATATATCAATTGAAATCATACCATCACGTGAGTATTTTGTATTCCACAGTCCTCCATGACCAAATCGACGCAACTCAATTTAACGTCCTCGCGAAAATCACTTCGTGTTTGACGCCATAAGTTTTTTTCTCTTGCAAAGTGAGCTACCACTGATGAAATAGTAAAACTATCCGTTAATAGTTTTTCATGGAAACTCTCCGGTGAAAAATCATTAGCGATTTTTCTCATTCTAGTATCTAACTCTTCAACGCGATATAATTCACCATTTGGTCTTACAAATTGATCAAATCCTGATTCGGAACCAGCACTACTAAGTAACCACACTGACACAGGATCATCTTTACACAACGCGTGAATAGCATCGAATAATTTCTCTTCATAGAAAACATCCCTGATGAATTCCGGGGGGATATATCTCACGGTTCTATCTCGTGGAAATATTGTTACTGCAGGTGTCCACGCGTGTTTGTTATGATCAATAATTTGTATTGGCGCTCCTTGTAATTTATATTTCGGTTCGTGTAATACTTCTCCGGTTATCGTCATAACGGTTATTGGGAATCTTAATAATGTTTCTAATTTAGCTATATCAGAAATCTTTGCACCGTGCTGTTTCACTGTCAGTTCCCATTCGGTTATTTTCCTATGTCGCAGATCAGTTAGTTTATTTCCTCGGGATGCATTTGTGAAGTGTTCCATTACCCGTGTTGCTACACAATTGAGCCTTGACGAAGTCAACGGTGAATCTTTCATAGGAGCTAGTTTTGCAATATTGGGTTTATCATTTAGCGGGTATATTCCATAAACGATTGCTGTTACAGGATAAGATCTCTCGCAGTATGGTTTGTCGATTCCAGTTAGAATTCCTGGTTTGGAATCTCTACTCAGCGTGATTGTATTTTTATTCCTAAGGATTGGTTCAAATTTATCCCTGATAATCCATTTACCTTCGACTTCGATAATGAATTTTATTCTGAAAAAATACTTCTGTTTGGAATTGCTTTGTTTGAAATCCTTTGGATTTCCATCTTTGATTTTCCATGATAAAATTCTTCGAATTACCCCTTTGGATTTTACACCCTTGGATTTCCCACCAAGGTGTGAAATTATCTCAGCTGCTCTTTCATCATTCATAGTAGCATCGATGATTGGTACATTGACACCGACATCTTCGATGTTGTTGATAATTAGAAATGTCGACCAGCAGTGTGCTGCACCGTCTCGGTAGAATTCATTAAAACACTCCCTGATTTTACCCAGTATAGTTCTATCACCGATTAGACGTTTTGGTGTATCAGAGACTCTATCGAGATTAAAATTAGCATTTTTCCAGGGCTTAATTTTCGATAATCTTTGGAACTCCTTATCAAGATTGAATTTAGTATTTTTCCAAGGCTTAATTTTCGATAAACTCTTGAACTCCTCCATGTTATAATTAAAACAAGTATTTAAATAGAAAAATATAGTATAATGAATCACTGCAAGTGGCTAATGATTGGATCAACAACCCCGTGTAACAAATCATGCAGAGGCGAATTCTGTGGGTATCATTTACAAAGTGTTCGCAACGGTTCCCTTGGCCCTCTATCATGTCTCCGATGTGGGGCTGGGGTAAGGGGAAAATCGCAGTTGTGTCTTGCTTGTGGGGGTAAACGATACAGGGAACTAAAACGCTATTATGACAAACGAATCACTGACCCTAACGTCCTTGATAAAATCAAGGACAAAGTCATCAAAACCCCTCAAGATTATATCAAGAGGTTTATAATAAAAGCAGATATAAATTAGACAAATAGTATTATTATACAAATGAGCCAAGATTTCAGACCACATCCGGTGCTTGTTAATTATGAAGCCTCCAGTGATGGTGTTGTCAGGCACCGCAGACTAAAAAAATCGGTTGGATTTCTTAATAATATGGGATACTTGATGTTTGGTGCTAGAAATAAAACATATCTCTGTCACAGAGTCATTTATGAAGCATTTTACGGATTAATCGAAGACGGCCTTGTTTTTGATCACATAAATGGCGTGAAGACTGATAATTGTCTTGAGAATCTTCAAGCAGTCTCGCAGCGCGATAACCTTTTAAAAAGCAGCGCTGGTAGGCACTCAAAACGCCCTAGGGGGGTCAAATCGTTTGATTTAGAAAGCAACGAGGAGATAATCTTTCAATCAATAAATGCGGCCGGTAGATACTTTGACATTTGTAGGGCTTCAATTCGATTTGTTGCAGAAAATATTATTAAAACTACTCTGTCTAAAAAGAATGGTCATAAAATAAAATTCGTATACACTTGAAACGATTTAAGGGAGATAAATCCTTTATGGATAAATTCGCCTCAATTCACACTCTACCTACTAAGTTCCCTTGTATTATGTGTCGTCTGCTATTACCTGTAGGAGAGGTATAATTGACATGTGTGCGCCCACGTGACTGTAATGGAGTATATAATACATGAGTTTTGATAGAGTTGTATTTTTATGAACTTTAAATAATTCTAAAACTTTTTATTGTCGCTTGGGCTAAAACTTCATTATTTAAACAGTTGTATTTTTATTTATCTACATGTCTCATGTGTGTGGGGTGGGGTGGTGGGTGGACTAGCAGTATAAAGCAGACAGCTAACTACGTTCTTTCAGTACAAAAATTCTTTATAATCTAACGCATTACCTTTGTTCGCTCAGCCGGAACGCGAGTGTTTCCTATTCATTGAAGTAGGTGGGCGTGGTTAAAATTCCTCTGTATACAGCTATTTGTGGCCTAATCGATAACGCATTTGGAACAGGGAAAATATGCGCTGTTATTTAACAACTGTATTATTTTGTTTAATGTTTTATTAAACTATTTTGTCTCATTTAAATGTTGTGGAACGGCATAAATAAGTAATTCAAGGAAATAAAATAACACACTTGTGAATCAACGCCGCCATATTAGTCGCTTTATATAGCATTTGAAAGGTAGAAGGCTGGGGCTTTCGAAGGCCAATGCGACCGATCAAAACTAACCAACGCCATTAACCCGGGCGTGTGGTTGTCTTTTGTTCACAATCATGCAACCGGGTTAATTTAATTGGGTTGCTTTTGATTGGTTGGTTGGCCGTAGAAAATCCGCCATGTCGTTTCATGTTTGTGCTGTCTTGTGCCGTCCCACTTAAGTTAATTAAGTATATATGTATGATAAAAATTTGCCACAACACTCGAGTGGAAATCTATATGGCATTGTGACGTCACCCACCCCCAAGCATATCTTCTGGGCGGTCTAAGATGGCGTTTTCCACCTTAGGCCTCCCGCCGGAGATGTATGCTTCGGGTCCCCTTGGGCTTACTTGGATGTGAAGGCAACCAAGGAGTTCCAAAGATGTGTTGTCGTTTTAGTGTTATTTTTTTTTTTTTTTAATAATTAGAGATACAGTATATTATATTTATATAAAAATATAAATAATGGATATCGAAGATGTAAATGCTATAATTGCCGAAATCTCAAAGTTAAAAATAACGGTATAGTATTATCTGAAGGTCTCGACTGTGACAAGATTGCCTCGGAATATAAAGACATAGAGTATCAGTTTAGTAAGGGTCGTTATGTTTTACCCATGATGTACAGGCTCGTGAAAGGAATTCAAAAATCCATCAATGCTTGTTTGTACGGTAACGATATTAATGCATTTATAACGCTACTTAGCACCGTTGAAGCAATACGTCAAAAGCTCGGCCAAGAGTATCAAAAACGAGCTGAAATTAGTTCTAAGGTTCGTGATCTTAGAAAAATATTAAACGAGGAAAAACCAGTATCTTAACCACGTGAGCGTTAGGCTTTCAGTAAATAATTTAAAATTTATTTTTTTTTAGCGTTTTTTGTAACACTCACATAGGATTTTCTCCTGAAAGAATACTTAGCAGTTTGGACCTGCTCATGCAGTTATGTGCATACTGGATGATCTGGCTGTGGTAGCAAGTAATCACCTCGATGCCTCCATTTTCACGTAGTTGTTGTTGTTGCCGCGTCGTTAACACAAATCGTTCATCGCCGTTCTCAGATATTACAATTCTGAAACCCCCAGCGATGCTATTTCTGAAACACTCGCGGATAGCGTCGTACAGTTTAACCCTGTCGAAGATGGATACGTTAACTTGATGGTACATTATTTAATAACTCATCTTTTAATTGTGATAGTTTCACATTTGAAAATTCAGTTCACAAACAATATATGGTAGGTGAATCGCTTACAACTATATTAGCCCGAGAGCGGTTAGCAGCAATTAAAAAGTTTATACCGGTTCGAGACAGACTTCGCGAAAAACTTCAACAACGACAACAAACGCAGACTGACTTTTCTGTGTCAAGTGAACAACTGTTTACTCCGATAACAAGTGCGACCAAAGATGTGAAAACTGCTACAGAACGAGCAATATTTGGGGATATTCTTGAGGAAGGCAAGCGACGAGAAGTGCCTGTTCTTGGTGTGCTTGAAAAGATAGCAGCAGAGACCGGACAAACACGCGCAGGGATACAACAGTTATCCAGTGATATAAACACTCAGCGAGAATATGAACGATTAGCTGATATTGATGATTCTGCACCTGAACCACAACCTGTTGATGTCACTCCAAGAGGTATTTCCTTTATAGACAAACTCACCGAAGGAGCTATAAAGGAAATCAAACGACCTCAATTAATAAAAATCGAAGATTATAAGATTTTTGGTGATTTCGCCGCCCAAAGCTTTCATTCGAGAAAGGACTTTTTAAAAGACGAGTATAAAAACAGTAGAATAAGCCGAGATGAATGGGTTAATTGGTTGTATAAAACGAATAAGGGGATTACTGGTAATTTGAAAAAGGATACAATTGAGTATAGATCTTTTAAAGTAGGAGTTGATAGTTATGGTATACAAAAACAACAAGAACGAGAAAAACAAAGTCGAGGCCGACAAAGGCAATTACTTGATGATAGTCAGGGCGCAACTGGTACAACTGAGGAAACAAGCGGAAAGGGATATTCAATTAAAAATCCAAAGGATTTCAACGCTGGAGTCTTTGACTCTACCGTGACATGTCCTGGTAATATTCTCAGTGATATATCACGGTTGGAAGTTCTCATCGGAGGGAAACGAGCCGGAAATAACTCACCGGAAGTAATTAATGAAGCAGCTGATATCTGTAGACGATTATTTACTGGCGGTATCATGGACATTAATGTATATCGAGAACTCATTGCTGAATTAGTTGAAAATCACAACAATGACAACGTCATTGATGATGAAAATCCAATGGATGTAAGCGGTTGATCACTAATTGAAAAACTACTAGTTTTATAACAAGATGATTATACCCTATAACCATGATAAACCCGTAAGCGTCTACGTGGTGAACTCACGATTGCCTGTTTATCGCGCGTGGTACGGAGATGGTTTCGGCAATACCATTGCGGGGTTATTTACAAGAATGGCTCCCAAGGTGGCGCCGTTAGCTAAACAATTATCAATGAAAGCCATTGATATCATTCGTGATAAGGTACCCAGTAAAATCGGAGATTTCGTTGGAAATCTTGCTGGAAAGGCATTTTCTGCTGCGAAAGATAAAATAGCATCATTGGTGCGAAGGAAACCAGAAATGACTTCGTCGGTGCTGCCATCAACTACAGTGATGCCTGCAAAAATCAGCAAAGCAATAAATAGCGCAGTGGAAGAAAAACTAGCGTCGTTGACTCTGTCGCCGGTAACAGATAACGCTATCATGAACGCGATAGCAGGAAGTGGTTTGAAACGAAAAGGAAATTCGAAGAATTGTCAACGACGATAATTACAAAGATGAAATTGCTTTGCAATTCACCAATTGAAAACACTAGTATGTTATAAATGTTTAAACGAACAGCTGATCCTGCGCTTGATATGGATGCTAAAGTGGGCAAAGACGATTCCGTCCGCGATTATCAATACTATTCCTATCATGCAATACAACCTGACCTACGATCGCGAGTTGAACTTCAAGTTCAAGATACCAGTAAATACTTTTTGCCTTGTGAAGCATTTATCGAAATCGAAGGAAAACTCGTAACAAATGTTGCAGCTGATACCCCATATGCAGACGACTCAAATATCCGAGTTGGGTTCGTCAACAATGGCATAATGGCGTTATTTGAAAGTGCAAGTTATCTCATTGATGGAAAAGAAATTGAATCAATAGACCGTGAGGTTGATGTTGCAACAGCAATAATCGGACTAGCGAGATATTCCGATGATTATACAAGATCGGCTGGTCCGTCTATGATGTTTGCAAAGGATACCTCTGATAACGCTGACCACCTTCAATACATTAAAGTGTTAACACCGCAAAACACTTCAGCTGATAATCAGCAAGAAGCAGCTAATCCAGAACGTCGAGCTAGACCCGGAGCTGCGTTTGATATTCTCGGAGGCGTTAATGGTAGTTTCAATCTAGGGTTTGCAACACGAAAATTAGCAATGCAAGGACAAGATAGAAATTTTTCATGTGCGATTCCACTCCATCACATATTTGGATTCTGCAGAAATGTCAGAAAAGTCATCTATGGAGCCAAACACACAATCGTGTTAGTGCGAAAGGGTGATGACAACGATGCAATTTGGCGTACTGGTGCCGCTGATGGTAAAGTTAAAATAACTAAATTAGTTTTGTGGATGCCAGTAATGACCCCATCAATTGCCAGAGAAGAGCGGATACTCTCATTTATGGACACGGGCGGCAAATCATTGCTAAGTTGGCTAACAACAACGACTGATGTCAAACAGGATAATGTTGATGGTACATTTACATGGCACTTGGCATCAAAACAAGGCGTTTCAGCTCCGCGTCATATATTTATAGCGCTGCAGAATAATGAGTGAGTTGGTAATCAACAACGCAGCCATATGATATTTGATCAATTAGGGGTAAGTGAGGTTTCGCTGAGAATAAACGGACAACAAGAACCAACCGAGGATATACAAATTGATTACAACAATAACTATATAGCACGTGTATATCATCGGATGCTGTCATATATGGGTCGTGATCAAAACGTTGATACTGGTTTACAAATATCGCAACTCGATTTTAAGAAATTGTATCCGATTTATTACATTTCGCTGGAACATCTTGATTTAATGAGACAATCTGTCGTTGATATACACTTTAGAGCCCGTGTAACCCGCCCTGGTGGTATTATTAATTATAGAGCGGTTGCTGTCATTCTCAGCGACAAATCAATGTTCTTAGAAGGGGTTGGCGGACGAATGAGACTTGTTGATGCACCAGTGGAAAATCTATGATTTTCAAATATGTAAATGTAACTTGAAAAGTTTCCATAGGATTTCCCCAATTAGATCAATTGAAAGCATAAATCTGTTTTAAAATAAAATGCCATATAGTGTTGTTAGTGTCAAGCTGACTGATGGTCAGGTCAAGAAATTGCGATCAAAATCCGCTAAAGAATGTGGAACCACAATAACGTTGAAACCAGCGCAGATGTCCGGCGGTACACATAAAATATCATTAACGGATCGTCAAATAAGCGAGGGGTTCAAATTGATTTTTCGTAAGCCGCAATCGCCAACATGATAAAATCAGGCGGTATATTTCCATTGTTAGCCGCAATACCAGCATTGATTGCCGCGGCTGCCCCAGCGGTAGCTAAAGCGGCAGCGTTAGGGGCTGTTGGTACCGCGGCAGGAATGGCACTAAAGAAAGCAACGGGTGGATCCGCTCGCGGATCTGGGTATAAAAAAAAGGGAAAGGGTCTAAGACTACCAGGAACCCCGTATTCGTGGTACAGCGGAAAAGGTCTAAGACTAGGACCGGTTTATTAACTCAAAAATCTTCGATTTCCAAACCTTTGATTGAGGAACCGATGGTTCTTTAATCTTTGATTCCTATGTCCAATTTTGATTTACTCGATGCTGCTAAAAAACTCGCGATTAAAAACTTCAGAGGTGTCTTTATGAAAGATCAATTACCGACACAACCCAACAGCGTTGAAACCGGTATCATTAATCTTGATAACAGCACCGGACCTGGTACTCACTGGGTTGCATACGCTATTGATCCACGTGGGATTGTCTATTTTGATTCATATGGATTAGCACCGCCGAAGGAATTCATGCGTTATATAAAAACTTTTCCAATGAAGACTTGGTATTCTACGCTACCAACACAACAAATGAATGATCCACCAATATGTGGCAGCGAAGTATTAAATGTTCTTGATGCTATTTCTAACTCCTTGGGTAACCCAAGGGGAAAACCACCACATGTTGTCGTAAATGAATACACTAGCAATCGCTGGCGAAAATCATAGATTTTTCAACGAAACGATTTTAGAGAGAGAGTTTTACAATAACATCATTGAGATCTGGGGAAGACCTCTGAAACCTAAACCCGATGGCGTTGCAACCGGTGATTCTATCAAGGATATAAAAAAACTAATCGAAGATGAAATCGCTGAAACATTGAATTTAACAAGTGTTGACCCGAACGAAATAGTTGTATTTCAAGATAGCCAGGGTAAATTGAAAAGCAGTAATATATCCGCGGGTGACATTTTGATACGGCAGCGCCACGCTGCTGAAAACTCTATTGCGCTGTATTCCAACGATGGACAACTTAAACCAGGCGCACTTGTATCTACGATCACCGACGAAATTGCTGCCCACGGCCGTAATCTGGATAATTATATACAAGGTTATAATAGTTTTCGAAGAAATGTCATACATAAATTCTTTGGAACCCCGCTTGTGATTGGCATGACTCTCGCTGAAATTAAAAACTTTCTATCGCTATTCTTTTTTAACAATGACGCGGAAAGGATGATGAATGAAAATGAAATCAAGGCAAATTATCTTGATATTTCTAAACTAATAGAAAATCTTGAAAAGGTACAAAAACCCACTAACGACGTCGTTGTTAAGTTTTTTGGAACCCCGCTTGTAGCAGGGATGACTCTCGCTGAAATTAGCGAGTTTATCGGCAAGCATATTCACAATGCCTACATCGCTAATAGTTTCTTTGGTGTCCCAGCTACATCTACAATGACTCTCAAGGACATTAATATGTTTATGGTGAGACAAACAACACTTAATACCATCGTTGATAATTTTTTAGGGAGAACACATCGTTGACAGGCATGACTCTCGCGGAAATTAATAGCGCGTTTGACGAACAAAAACGCATCAGCGAAATGGCTAAAAATTTCTTTGAGGGATCTGAAAGTTACAATATCACGACGACATATTCTCAACTCAACGGGCATTATGTCTTCCAAAAAGGTTTGGAATTTAACCTCCTTTTGATTTCATTTTTTAGTCACCGCGATAAAACGATGATGAAATATATCGAAATCAAAAAAACCTATCTCGACGTTTACGACGATATTCTTAAACTAAAAGAAAAATCTGAAAGGGTAAAGCATGGGGCTTTTGATTGGGTAAAAGAATCTAATGCTAAATTGAAAGTCAATATCGAGAAGTGGCCCCATGGTATCTACAGGATGACGTTAATCTCTAACAAGCAATTTGATATCGTGAGCGGTAAAACCTACTTTGGTGGCACCGCGACAGTAATTATCAGGGGTGAAGAAGAATTTGAGATTGTCGCGGTTGATAACAGCATTAGAAAAGAAATAACCTGGTCTATTACCCGGAAGATAGCTAATAATTGAAAACATCAGCGGGTTTAAGTAAATAATAAAACTGAAAATCCTATGGATTTTTACTAGTGGTTTCAATTGAAAGGAAAATCCTTTGGATTTCACAATTGAAAACGCTAGCGTTTTTAAAATAAAAATGATTTCATCAACGCAATGTCGCTATGATCAGGTCAGAGAATTTCAAACTAGACTCAAAACCCTCGCCGAGGAGTATCAAATAAAAATAAAAAAATACCGACGAAGAATCACCGCGATTGATATTACTGTGTACTCGGTGTCAAGCGTTCTCACTGGCGCCGGAATAATACTTGCATCGGTTACAATGATTGCCCCGGTCGTAGTTCCAATTTGCATTTCTGCGGTGGCTACGATCGCGGGTATATCAACCGGGATAACAAAAAAGATATCATCATGCAGCCAGAGTAAACTGCAAGATTACTTAATTCAATTTCATGTTGTATCAACCGCGTACTCGCAATTATCCTCGATGATATTGTCGTCACTCGATAATACAATTATATCAGATAGTGAGTTCTCAGCGATGCTCAGTATTTATGATTCCGCGATATCAAAATTAGAGCGACAACAACAGCATAGCAGCGAAGACAACACCGATGGAATTAGAAAACACAAACCCAAAAACCAGAATGATCTCAATAACCTCAACGATATCGGATACTGAGTTCTCAGTGATCGTCAGTATTTTTGATTCCGCGATGTCTAAATTAGAGCGACAACAACAGTATAGCAGCGATGACAACACCGATGGAATTACTTCAACGAATAGTGAAGAACACGAACCCAGTACAAACAAGCATGATATCAATAACATCGACGAATCCTGAATTCAGTGTGAATTTCCCTAGCCCAGTCCCCGTGAAGGAGATAGCGCTAGGAAAACTACGAGTGTATCACAGTTGGCCTAATATCAGATCAAAATCATTTGGTGGTCAACAACCGAATAATTCACTGGTGTTCGCGAATAAGAATAAACCAGACGGGACTCCAGACTGGAACGTCGTTTCAATACCAACCGGATCATATCAAATTGAACAAATCAATAATGAATTCGCGCGTAGAATAAAATCGATTACTGGAAAAGAATCAAAAATCGCTATAACGGTTCATGAGCCGACACTATCATCCGCAATTGAAATAAGCACAGAAGGATACGTCGTCGGTATCTACCAGAGTTCTTTTAGAACCGTACTAGGATGGCCTGAATTACCACCCGGGGAAAAAACCGTTGATATACCCGAACCTAAAAAATCTGATTATGTCACCGACGTGATAAAACCCGATAATCCAATAAAAAGTTATAAAGAATACAAGGAATTGATAGTTTTCACTGTAGTGAAAAAGTACAACAACCCAATATCTCACGCAACTCGACAAGATATCATCGATGAAAATTTCACAGCAATGAATAACGATTTTTTGCTGCTGTTAATATCTCTTAAATCCGGCTTTCTCACCCGAGATGAATTTATCAACGTCGTAGAAACATGTAATAAAATCATCGACGATATGGAAAAATTTAATTTACGAATTATTCAAGTTATACTCGATGATAAACCCCCCACATCGAGAACAGAATTTGTGACAATGTATAATATACGCGAAGAAGATATTCCAGCATTCAAACTACCAGGATATAACGTACCAGAACTAAAAAAACTTCTCAGTGATACCATCGATGTTGGTTTCAAAATAATTCATGATGCATGCAAAAAAACAGCATCATCGGAAATAAAAATCCTCAAACATAATAATGACCCAGACGGTGGCGGCAGACATATCGCTCCGTTCAACGTGAATATATCCTCAGTGATTGCGCTCAATTTAGTATGTGATGTTATCGAAGGAAGCTATCAAATTAATCTCGAACGATCAAATCAAGCTCAGCAAGGATATATTCTATACTCATTTGCACCAATAGCCCCTCCAGGATTTTTAATAATTGAGTCTCCGGTTAATCCAGTCTATACGCGGTCTCATAATGATTCGCTAACCAGAATTAATTTCAAACTCACTGACCAGTCCAATAATCTGATTGATCTACAAGGTGAGGTGTTAGCGATTAGTCTGTTTGTGAAGTCCTAAAAGGATTTCCGTCCCCAGACAAGGTCTGGGACACGATATCGTATCGGACTCGATCAAATATTCGGTTAAATCATTTATTATTTTTGTTAACCAGAACTGAAAGTTTCAGCAGCAGAGAGGGTGAATGACAACGACGTTGGCGTATATAAGGAAATCTTATTTTATCGAATAGACGCCATTTTTTTTACTATTTGGTAGAAGCATCAAATTTCCGAATTGACGCTCGGAAAGTTGTGAGGTTCACCCTCTCTGCTGCTAGCTGTGTTGTACATGTAGCACAGCATATATGCGGAGCCCAAGGCTTGTCTTGGTAACCAACCTTGCATCCGAAGTAAAGATGATATGCCTTCTTCACTTGAGAATTGATACTTTTCTTCTGGTTGGCAAATGTCACTTCCCCACAAATATAGCAAAAATTGTCCGCGGTATAAACACACTTTCGAGGCATTACTGTTCTTTATTGTACGTAAATGGATAAAATAATAAGTTTTATGTAACAGTAGCTTGAACTGTCTCGCACAACGTCTAAAATATTTTAAATGCTGAACCTATCTGATTGGGCTTTATATAGTACACTGCTTAGGTCAGCTTCAGCAGCCGCCTGGCATTAGTATAATAGGCCTACACATGTATAGTACACAGTTGACGTCAACTTACTTCAGCAGCCGCATGGCATTAGTATTGCATTGCATCAGAAAATGATGCAATCAACTGTGGATGATGTGAGCATGATGGTATTATGCAATGTTACATCATTATCCCGGATGTTACTGCAGTCCTACTGGAGAAATTTACACAGTGAAACATAGAAAATGAGGTACATGAATATCTTCAAAACGAGAGACAATACAAAAATTTCACGGTTATATTCGTGTTCGGCACACCAAAATACTATAGATTAGGGCCTTTTCAAGTCAGTAATGATTTCACTGTTGACCAGTGTTATTGGATTGGTCAGTTAGTTTAAAATTAATTCTCGTCAGAAAATCATTAAGACATCGCATATAGACTGGATTAGTTGGGTTCTCAA
Organism: Unio delphinus; assembly: GCA_029339505.1. Taxonomy (NCBI): domain Eukaryota; kingdom Metazoa; phylum Mollusca; class Bivalvia; order Unionida; family Unionidae; genus Unio; species Unio delphinus. The sequence continues at coordinate 15,235,122 of JAQISU010000010.1, forward strand.
TGATTAGAAATCCTGAAAGAGCTATTGGTGCAAATGAATACAAAATATATCCCTGCTGAGCTTGATTTGATTGCTCAAGATTTATTTGATAGCTTCCTTCGATAACATCACATACTAAATTTAGCGCAATCACCGTAGATATATTTACGTTGAACGGAGCGATATGTCTGCCGCCTCCGTCTGGGTCATTATTATGTCTGAGGATTGATTATTGTTCTGTTAATTTCTTCCATGCGTGTTGGAGTTTTTTTAAACCTTCATCGATGGCATCATTGAGAGATTTTTTTATCACTGTGGTGTTATATCCGCGTAGTTTGAACGTGGAAATATCTTCGACGCGTATATTACTTTCCATCGCAAACTCTATTCTCGTTCTAGGATTATCGTCACCTAATATCTCTTGAATAATTTTCAAATTATATGCTTCCATGTCGTCGATGATTTTATTACATGTTTTTTCTACGACGCTGATAAATTCATCTCGGGTGAGAGAGCCGGATTTAAGAGAGATTAACAACAGCGAAATATCATTATTCATCGCTGTGAACATTTTGATGATTTCAACCCAGTTAGCAAAGTGATGATCTCTTTGGCCGTTCTCATATTCTACTCTACCGATAAAATCCCACTTATTGTATTCGTTATAACTTTTTACTGGATTATCAGATTTTATCCTGTCGGTGATATAATCAGATTTTTTCGGTTCTGGTGGTATGTTAACCTGTCGAGGTGGGATTTCAGGCCACCCCAGTATAGTTCTTATTGAACTTTGATAGATATCTACGACATAGCTTGGCGAGTTAATCTCGATGGCAGATGATAACGTCGGCTCGTGAACCGTTATAGCGATTTTCGATTCTTCTATTCCAGTAATTGATTTTATTCTACGCTGAAATTCAGCATTGATTTGTTCGATTTGATATGACCCTGATGGTATCGAAACAACGTTCCAGTCTGGGGTCCCGTCTTCGCGATTCTTATTCGCAAATACCAAGGAATTATTCGGTTGTTGACCGCCAAATGCTACCGATCTAATATTAGGCCAACTGTGATACATTCTTAGTTTTGCTAGCGCTATTTCTTTCACGGGAATCGGAATAGGAAAATTCACACTGAATTCAGGATTCGTTGAGGTTATTGAGATCATGCTGGTCTTCATCGGTGTGGTATTTTCCGTTATTTGTTGAATCGGTTCGGTATTCTTTACTATTCGTTGAAGTAGTTCCTGCGGTGTTGTCATTGTTATTATATTCATGTTGTCGCTCTAATTTTGATATCGCGGAATCATAAATACTTACTATCGCTGAGAATTCACTATCTGATATAAATGTATCATCGAGCGACGACGATATCAACGAGGATAATTGCGAGTACGCGGTTGATACAACATTAAATTTAATTAAATAATCATGCATTTTACGCTGACTGCATGATGATATTTGTTTTGTTATAATCAAAATTATTCCCGCAATTGTTGTCGTTGCGGATATGCAAATTGGAACAGCTATCGGAGCAATCATTGTCACCGAAGATAGTATTATACCAGCTCCGGTGATTACACCACTCACCGAGTTTATGGTAACATCAATTGCGGTGATTCTTCGTCGGTATTTTTTATTTTTTTTATTTTATACTCCTCAGTAAGGGTTTTAAGTCTATTTTGAAATTCTCTGACCTGATCATAGCGATATTGTTGTGACGTTGTCAGTTTATTCTCAAATCAGTTTACGATTTCATTTAAGTTGTTTACTCAAATCTGCTACGAATTCCACATACCATGATACCGAAATTCTAACCAAATTTTTATCAGCGGATGCTATCGTTAACTGTTCAGTTGTATCCTTGTTAATGATTGCTGATATCATATTGTTGACCCCAGATGAACTCGACGGTGATATATTAAATTGAGTTGGTGTCACTAGTGTTAATCGATAAATACCTTTGACGGTTGCAGTGATATCTAATTTGTTGTTTGTGGGTGTCCATGCAAATGATCCGTATTGAATCGTGTATGTTACGTTGTTGGTTTTCGCATGAGGGATTTTTGTTTTTTCAACGATTGTTATCATCCTCGTTGCATCCTCGCTGATTGCCTCGATGGTATTTCTTATCTCATCGATGGATTTTTTAATATCAGGAAGTTTTATATCAATTTTACCCAGCGTGGTTGCAAAAAATTTCTCAATGATATTTTTACGAAATGATGTAAACTTTTCAACGTGTTTTTCATATTCGGATTGAAGTGTTGCTAGTTCCAACATAGACGTTTTTATCGCTGTAAGATTTGGTGTGGTCACTGGTAGATTTCCAAGGAAATCTAGTAACGGCTTGTCAATATTGTTAATTCGTTCCAAGATAGTTGATGCAAGTACACCCGTTTTTAGTTTACCCTGATCGGAAAACAACGCGATAGTGCCTTCGGTTGCGTCTCGTTGTTTAACTAAAATATCATACAGGGAAACATTACTAGATTTAAATTTACCCTGATCGGAAAACAACGCGATAGTGCCTTCGGTTGCGTCTCGTTGTTTAACTAAAATATCATCCAGGGAAACATTACTAGATTTCAATTTACCCTGACGATCTTGAAATACAACTATTTCCCCGCGGTCTACACTTGTTAAGTTCAACGTCTCAGCGATTTCATCTTCGATTATTTTTTTTTATCACCGGTTGCAGTGCCATCGGCGGAGGGTTTCTTCAGCTCTGATAGAGGTCTTCTCCAAATATCAATCATGTTATTGTAAAACTCTCTTTCTCCCTCTCTCTCTCTAAAATCTTTGATTTCCAGCGATTGCTGGTATATTCATTTACGACGACATGTGGTGGTTTTCCAGATGTTGAAATAGCATCAAGAACATTCAATACTTCGCTGCCGCATATCGGTGGATCACTCATTTGTTGTGTTGGTAGCGTAGAATACCAATGAGGAGTTTTTAAGCGGTTTATATAGCGGTTAAATTCCTTCGGCGGCGCTAATCCATATGAATCAAAATAAACAATTGCATGTGGATCAATCGCGTATGCAACCCAATGGGTTTAGGGTCCGGTGCTGTTATCGTGATTAATGATGCCGGTTTCAACGCTGTTTGGTTGTGTCGGTAACTGATCTTTCATAAAGACACCTCTGAAGTTTTTAATCGCGAGCTTTTTAGCGGCGTCGAGTAAATCAAAATAGGACATGGGAATCAAAGATTCCTGAACCAAAGGTTCCCGAGTTAATAAACCGTTCCTGGTAGTCTTAGACCCTTTCCCCTGTACCATGAATACGGGGTTCCTGGTAGTCTTAGACCCTTTCCGCTGTACCATTAATACGGAGTTCCTGGTAGTCTTAGACCCTTTCCCTTTTTTATATCCTCGCCCAGTTGCTTTCTTTAGTGCCATTCCTGTCGCGGTACCAACGGCTCCTAACGCCGCCGCTTTAGCTACCGCTGGGGCAGACGCAGCAATCAATGCTGGTAACGCAGCTAACAACGGGAATATACCGCCTGATTTTTTCATGTCACTGATCGCTGCTGCAGAGAGAGTCATCTGAACGCCTTTTTTATCTTTGAAAGCATCATTGAAGTGTTTTACTTGACGAGTTGTCAGTGACTATTTATTCTGACCACCAGTCATCTGATTAGGTTTCAGTGCTATTGTGGTGCCGCATTTTTTAGCTGATTCTGATTGTAATTTCTTGAGTTGACCGGGAGTTAACGCAACACTAATATAACTGTATTTCATTATACAATAACAGATTGATCTAATTGTTACATGTTTTTGAACCACTACATGTTTTCTACTGGTGCATCTATCACTCTCATTCTTCCGCCAACACCTTCGATTAGCATTGATTTATCGCTGAGAATGACAGCAACCGCTCTATAATTTGCAATACCACCAAGATCTATACGACCTCTAAAGTGTATATCAACGACGGATTGTCTTGCTAAATCAAGATGTTCCATCGAAAAGTAATAAATCGGATATAGGCTTTTAAAATCCAACTGTGATATTTGTAGACCTGTATCAACGTTTTGATCGCGCGCCATATATGTCAACAACCGATGATACACGCGTGCAATGTGATTGTTGTTGTAATCAAGTTGTATATTCTCGGATGGTTCCTTTTGACCGTTTATTCTCAGCGAGACTTCTCTAACACCTAATTTATCAAATATCATATGACTACGTTCTTGATTCTCTAATCGCGTTCTATCCTGTAATGCAACAAAAATATGATGTGGACTTGAAACACCTTGTCGCTGCCAGGTGCCATGTAAATGTATCATTAATATTAGAATCTATGGTATCTGTGGACACCGATAACCAACTCATCAACGACTTTCCTCCTCGGTCCATAAATGATAGCAATTTCTCCTCTGTGGTAATTGATGGAATCAACACTGGCATCCACAGTGATTGTGTAGATAATCTAACTTTACCCTCAGCAACACCATCACCTCGCCAAATTGCATCATTATCAGTACCCTTTCGCACGAGTACTACCGTATGCTTTGCTCCATAGATGACTTTTCGGACATTTCTGCAGAATCCAAATATATGATGCATTGGAATCGCGCATGAGAATTGTCGACGCGCTCCTTGTAGCATTGCTTTGCGCGTTGCATATCCTAGATTGTAATCGGGATTAGCACTTCCGACAATATCAAACGCAGCTCCCGGTCTTGCTCGGTGTTCATAAGAATTAGCAAATGGTTGTGGATCAGATGCAGTATCTTGTGGTGTTCGTATTTTAATATACGGAGAGTGATTAGGGTGATCAGTAATATCCTTAGCGAACATCATAGATGGACCTGCCGATCTTGTATAATCGTCAGAATATCTTGCTAACCCTATTATTGTTGTGGCAACATCAACATCATTCTCAATTGTTTCAATTTGTTTTCCATCAATGAGATATCTAGCGCTAGTAAATAACGCCATGATCCCATTATTGACAAATCCCACTCGGATAAGTGGGTCATCTGCATATTCTGTATGAGCTGCGACATTTGTTACAAGTTCTCCTTGTACTTCGATAAATGCTTCACAAGGTAAAAAGTATTTACTGGTATCATGAACTTGAAGTTCAATTCTTGATTGAAGATCTGCTTGTATTGCTTGATAAGAATAAAATTGATAATCACGTACAGAATCATCCTTGAGCACTGGGGCGTCCATATCAAACGCTGGATCAGGTGACCTTTTGAACATTTTATTATATATATATAACTTTGATAAATCAGCGTCTAAATCATCATCGTCATCGTGGTTATTTGATGCCACTTCCCGCTATCATATTTGCGGTTATGTTATCTTGGGTGTTAGTCATCAACGACGATAGTTTCTGATCCACTGCGTTATTTATTATTTTACTAACACTCGCGGACATTTCTGCTGTAGATGGTAACGGTCCCGGTTTCTTTCGCCGCCGAACTAGCGCTGTTAGTTTATCCCGAGCAGCTGAAAATGCTTTCCCGGCAGCATCTCCAATAGCGCTAATACCCTTATCACGAATAACATCAATGGCTTTCATTGATAACTGTTTTGCTAGCGGCGCCACTTTTGGAGCCATTCTTGCAAATAACCCTGAAATGGTATTACCGAGACCATCACCACAGTACTCTCTATAAACTGGAAACCGCGAGTTTACTACATAGACGCTGATTGGTTTATCATGGTTGTAGTGTATAATCATCTTATTTAAATGGTATTTATCTAATGTGGAAATGATTTCCAATCCAAAGGATTTTCAGTCATGGTGATTATTCACTATGATAACCATGGTGAAAAGCCGTAGGATTTTCCACTAACTCATCAATGAAATCTCGATATATTTTGATATCCATGATGCCACCTTGAAATAACCACATGCAGATATCAGCTGCTTCATTAATTATTTCCGGTGAGTTATTTCCGGCTCGTTTTCCTCCGATGAGAACCTCTAATCGTGCTATATCACCGAAAATATTACCAGGATAACTAACTAAACCTGAAAATCTTCGATTTTCCCCTGAAAAAGCCTTTTGATACCCATGTCCGCTTTTACCAGTTGCACCCTTTTCAGAATCAGATTCTGATATTTCCTTGAGAGGTTGGGATACAAAAGGTGCAACTGGTGTCTGTGGGTTTTCTTTTTGATGTATCAACTTTTCAAGTTTTTTAAATCCTTCATCGTTGGGTGGTAGTTTAGACTTACCGATTTTTGCACAATATTGCTTTTTTCTCCAATCCTTCTTATTAGTTATAGCATCTTCATATCCTTGTTTCACATATTGTTCTCATTGATCCTTTGGAAATGAATCAACCATAAATTTAGCAAACTCTTTATCAATCTTAAATTGTTTAATATCATGTATCACATCACTTTTAAAAATCTTTTCAGGGTCAAGATCTCTTCGTTCTGTTTTACCCTTTTGTTCTTCTTGTTGAAATTCAGGTGGTGGTGGGATAATATCAATATCGCCTGGTAATTCAGTTTCTCCTTCTTCTGCAAGTGGTGCTTGGAGTTCAGGTGGTGGGCATCTAATATCAATACCACCTAATCGTTCAATTTCTCCCTGAATTTCTCGTTCTTGTTGTTCTTGTTGTTTTACAGCGGTTATTATATCACCAGGAAGTGTTTTTAAAGATTTTTTTGTTTGTTTGGATCTTTTTGCTATTTTTTCAAGTACACCAAGAAGAGGCTCTTCTTTTCTTGGTTCGTCCTTAGAAACATCTCCCCATATAGCTCGCTCAGTGGCTGATATTATCCCTTTTGCTGCTTTCTTTGTTGCTATAGTAACCGGTGGAAATAACTGTTCAGATCCCACGGAAAGGTCAGTCTGAAGACTCTTCTGATTTTGTAATTTACCCCTGACAGAATCACGGACGGGTATATATTTTTTTATAGCCGCCAGCCTCTCTCTCGCCGATCGAGTGGTTAATGCTTCAATTACCATTATTGAAATCGTAAATAATCTTCCAATTTGAATCTCGAAAGCGTCGAATTCAATGTTAAGTGAAAAAGTCTACGGGAAATACTATGCTAAATCGGGTATTTGACCCGACCGAGATCACGTTGATATTTTGGTGTTCCGTGGTGAAATTTTAGTCGAATTTGCTAATTTTTGTTAAATTTTGGCTAAATTTTGTCAAAAAAAGCGCCGAATTCAATGTTAAGTGAAAACGTCTACGGGAAATCCCATGCAAAATCGGGCATTTGACCCGACCGACACCACTAAAAAGAGCATCGAAAAACCATCAGCGCAGACAAAAAAACACCAAAATCAGACAAAAAAGCACCAAAATCAGACAAAAAAGAACCAAAATCAGAAAAAAATAGTATTTACTACGAAAATTTCAGTACAAAAAAAATATTTTACAACTTCCTTGTAGTAAAACACTCATTGATAAATGCCAGTATATAATTTCACCGCTATTGTTGACTAAAAACCGCTATCTGAAAGGGTTTTTTCATTTTCTTGAATTAACGCCCGTATATTTCTAATCTTCGAATTAACCTCTTTTTTCAATTCATAATCCCAACCCAGTTATTTTCGTATTCCTTCCACGATAGTAAATAACGGGACAAACACACTTACGTCACTACAGAATGCAAGAGAGTCCCGAATAGAATTCTGGATTTTTTTAACAGCGCATACTTCTTTGGCAGCATATATTTGTTAGTGTTAATACCGTATTCTATATCTTGAAAGTCAGACATAATTTGGTCAGGGTTCAAATTGTCAGATAGTTTAATCTCTTGATTTTTCAATTTTGAAATTTCAGTTATAATCTATTCATATTTTCAGAATTCATATATGATAATACATATTTCTAATACAAAAAAAAATTGAGGTCAATTTTGAATGATCATATCATGGCAGTTCTTGGAATTCATATAAAGGTAGTTCTTGGAATTCATATCATGGTAGTTCTTGGAATTCATATCATGATAGTTCTTGGAGTTTATATTATAATAGTTCTTGGAATTCATATCATAATAGTTCTTGGAATTCATATCATAATAGTTCTTGGAATTCATATAACATCAGTTCTTGGAATTCATGTCATAGCAGTTCTTGGAATTCATATAACATCAGTTCTTGGAATCCATATCATAATAGTTCTTGGAATTGATATCATAATAGTTTTTTGAATATATATCATAATAGTTCTTGGATTTTATATCATAATAGTTCTTGGAATTCATATCATAACAGTTCTTGGAATTCATATAACATCAGTTCTTGGAATTTATATCATAATAGTTCTTGGAATTCCTATCATAATAGTTCTTGGAATTCATATCATAATAGTTCTTGGAATTCATATCATCACAGTTCTTGGAATTCATATAACATCACTTCTTGGAATTCATATAACATCACTTCTTGGAATTCATATCACATCAGTTCTTGGAATTTATATCATAATAGTTCTTGGAATTCATATAACATCAGTTCTTGGAATTCATATAACATCAGTTCTTGGAATTCATATGACATCAGTTCTCGGAATTTATATTCATATCATAGCAGTTCTTGGAATTCATATCATAACAGTTCTTGGAATTCGTATCATAACAGTTTTTGGAATTCATATCATAACAGTTCTTGGAATTCATATCATAACAGTTTTTGGAATTCATATCATAACAGTTCTTGGAATTCATATCATAACAGTTATTGGAATTCATATCATAGCAGTTCTTGGAATTCATATCATAACAGTTCTTGGAATTCATATCATAACAGTTCTTGGAATTCATATAACAGTTCTTGGAATTCATATCATAACATTTCTTGGAATTCATATCATAACAGTTCTTGGAATTCATATCATACCAGTTCTTGGAATTCATATCAAAACAGTTCTTGGAATTCATATCATAACAGTTCTTGGAATCCATATCATAACAGCTCTTGGAATTCATATCATAACAGTTCTTGGAATTTATATAACAGCAGTTATTGGAATTTATATCATAACAGTTATTGGAATTTATATCATAACAGTTATTGAAATTCATATAACAGCAGTTCTTGGAATTCATATAACAGCAGCTCCCTTGGTGTTATATAGAACAATCCAAAACATGATTAGACATAAACGAACTGTATTTTTTGTCTAGTCCTTTTTTAAATCGCCATCTTGGTTATATTCTCTGCAACGTTTCATACTGAGGGTTCACAAATACCGAAATATCTACCGGCTGCGGTCATTGATTGAAATATTATCTCCTCGTTAGTTGCCGTATTAAATGATTTCACAGGTCTCTTCCCAATTGATTTATAAGTACCAGTTTTCCCAGATGCAGTATTCTCACTTTGTGTAACAGCTCGTAAATTATTCAAAGAATTATCAGTCTTAATCCCATTTATGTGATCAATAACAAGACCATCCTCGATCAATCCGTTATATACCTCATACACGAAGCGGTGATTATGATAAGTTTTCTTTCGGGTGCCAAACACCAAAGATCCTTGATTAGTCATAGCACCAACTGACTTCTTCAGCCTACGATTTCTGACAATACAGTCCCGAGACGCTTCATAATCACTGATCACTGGATGCGGTTGAAATTCGTGGTTCATTTATATACATAATACTTTGTTTGTCTAATTCATTATTTTGTTTGAGATATATTATTGGAAAATCTCTGAACGTAATCCTGTGGAGTTCGTATGCTCTTGTCGTTAACGCTGTCAGATTCATTGATGAAGTTTTTAACTCGTTTATCATAATAACGCTTCAACTCTCTGTATCGTTTACCACCGCAACCCAGACACAACAGTGATATTCCTCTAACCCCTACCCCACATTGTATACAAGGTAGGAGTCCATTACATCCTCGACGAAAACTTTGCATATGATACCCACAGAACTCCTTTCTGCATGATTTGTTACAAGCGGTTACTGATCCAATCATAAGCCATTTGCAATGATTCATTATATAATAAATTCTCTATTTAAATACTTGTTTTAATTGTAACATGAAGGAGTTCGAGAGATTATCGAAAATTAAACCCTGGAAAAATACTAAATTCAATCTCGATAGAGTCTCTGATAAACCAGAGTCTAATAAGTGATAGAACCATGTTAAATAAAATCAGCGATTGTTTTAATGAATTCAAGCGTGATGGAGCATGTCATTGTAGGTCAACATTTCGAATTCATGGTTGTGTTGATGCTACCATGAACGACGAACGCGCAGCGGTGATAATCTCACATCTTACGCGGAAAAGGTATTTTTTTTAGAGTGAAATTCATTATTCGTTCAGACACGGGAGATTGGATTATCAGGGATAAATTCAAACCCATCTTGAAGGAAAAAAAACCCGTCGTTGTGAGTCGAGATTCCAGAACAGGAATTATGACTGGAATTGACAGACCATACTACGAAAGATCTTATCCTGTAACAGAAGTTGTTTATGGGATAGATCTATTAAATGATAAACCGAGTATTGAAAACCTAAACACCATGAAACTGTCATTAATGACTTCGTCAAGGGTGAATTGTGTAGCAGAACGAATAATAGAACACTTCACAAATGCACACCGGGGGAACAAATTGACTGATCTAAGACGCCAAAAAATAAATGAATGGAAATTAACAGTTAGGAAAAACGGAGCATCAATTCAGGATATAGCCAAATTAGAAAGATCATTAAGATTTCCAATAACCATAGCGACAATATCCGGTGAGATATTACACGAATCGAAATATAAATCAAAAGGATCCCCAATCAAAATTATTGATCATAACGAACACGCATGGACACCTGCGGTAACAATATTTCCGCGGGATAGAACCATAAAATATATACCTGTGGAATTCTTGGGAGAATAATTATCTGAAGAGAAATTATTCGATTTTATTTACCAGTTGAGTAAAAACGATCCTGTGTCAGTGTGGTTACTTCACAGTGCTGAAAGCCCCGAGGGTAGATTCGATCAATTTGTAAGACCCAATGGAAAATTATAAATTACTGAAGCCCCACATGACAATATGAAAAAACTAGCTAGTAGCTTCTCGAACAGTTTCGACGACGAACAATTACTAACAAATTGCTTTACAATTCCGTCGGTTGCGGCTCATTTTGCGAGAAAGAGAAACTCGTGGAAACCAACGCGAGCTGAATTTTTATCAGACATCAAATCAAGCTGCATCGAATACAACCACGGTGGATTATGGAATACAAAATATAACCCCGAAACCATTATTTCTGTTGATATAGTTGCGTGTTACCCCGGGAGTTTTCTCCGGTACGGAGAATGCACTGAATACTTCAAGCGATTTGGACATCCCACACATGAGATGGCCCGCGTTGAGATTAATGGAGCACTACCTGATTTTGATTTAACCGGATTCGCTCGTGTGGTATCATTTGAATTGGCTAAAGGACTTCATCCGTGCTGTTATATTTGGATTGGTAGACACATGTCTGTGAAACACTGGATGCCAATAGTGTTATTACGGCATATGATCGATTGTAGCATGCTGATATCGCTGATTGTCGGTGAAGCGATTATATCATATCGAGCACAGACTGAAGTCTGGTTACCACCACAACCTGATCTAGATAGTATAATCAGCAAACAACGAAAATAGTTTCCTGATCTCGACGAAGAATATATCATGAATTGGTCCAAACTGTTATTTGAAATCAGAAATAAAGATGCAAAAGATCTTGGTAGAAGAATAATTGGTAAATTTACTCAAGGTGGAAAATACGACAATACAAGACATTCTTCACGGTTGATTATGGATAGCGTTGAATACGATTTTATAAACTTGGATGTAACATCTAAGGATATATATGTCAATCGTAAAGACGCTTTCTTGTCCGAAGGAACCAAATTGGGAACAATTGTTACTTACAGCAAAACACACATTCTTCTGTATACACATTTGAGGGCATCTATGCTGGCTTATGCTATTATCAATTTATTTTCGATGATAAATAGATTTCCTGACATCGCAGTTAGAGTCGCCACTGATTCATGTCACATTGACATGAAACACAGCAAAGCAGTAGCTGAATTCACTAATTGTGACGAGAGTTGGGGATCAAGGAGAATTAAGCGGGAAATACCTTGTGATTATTCCAAATCAGAAGATGTTACGATTGAAGATAATACTTGAAAAGCAATCAGTGTTCTGAACTATCTAATGCACCGCAGATATCTGATCCAATGTGTAGATATAAAACAGTTTATTTAAACGGTTGTGGCGGGTCTGGAAAGACAACTCGCGCGATTGAATTTTTTCGTAGAAACGCTAGCGTTTCCAAATCAAACATGATTGTACTAACACCAACACACCGACTTGCAAGAGAGATGAAACAACGAGGGGTTAATGCTTGCACTTATCATAGCTTTTCTCGATGGAAAGGTGACGAATGGAGTCCTGATCGAATGGCAGAAAAATTTATTCCTGAAGTTATAATTTGGGACGAGATATGCACGGTGTCGTTAGATGTATTACAAAAGTTTCTCGATTGGTTATTGCACGCGAACACAAAGGTCGTCATGTACGGCGATCACGGTCAACCACCATCATTTGTTGGTTTATATCCGCATGATTGGCTGAAGAATTTTGTAGATTATTATGAAGAAATTAAAACCGATCATAGAGCACTTGATGAACAATTACGCGAGTTCAAGAAACTAATCAGGTTACAACCGGATAGAATCCAATGTGAAATAGCGCGTAAAATAATTTCGGAAACACCATTAAAAGATTTCTGGGTAGCGTGGAGACCAAACGATTTGATAATCGCAAGTAGAAAGACAGTCAGAGACATACGTCAGATGAAGTTATTTGAAACGCACAAAGAAAAAATTACAACACTTCCAGTACCGTTGTCGTATAGACCTTCGGATACACTAAAGCAGAATATCAAAGTTGATATTCCAGAACAGCATGAAAAGCAGAATTTAGTGTTAAATGATATTGTGCTGGTTGATATCAGCGTCGTCGAAGATGCATTGCGCGCTGATAAATCCCCGTGGACGCAAGAATACGCAGCGACGATACATTCTTCACAGGGATTAACTATATCCGATACAATTGTTTGCATGGTCGAATTTAGTTTATCTCGCAGTATCCAGAGTACGAAGAATAAATCAACTTCGAAGAGTTGTCCTAACAAAGTCAGGATATGATAATGACACTACAATCAATGATATTGACAGCGTCAAGGACATAATCAGAAAAAATCTCGCTGGTTATAAACAACAAGATAAAAAAGATAAGAAAAATAATAGAGAATTTTAAATTGATGATCAAACAACAACAAAATAATCACTGGGCGAGTTGCAATTGTATAATACGTTGGTGTTGGTCGGATAAGGATTCTCGCCAATTTACCGTGGATAGAAAAGATAGTAGTATTGCTCATACCAGCGATAATGTGATGCTGACTTGTCTTGAGTGCAACAGACTAAGAGGTGCTAGTTAAGACCACGTGGCGGTAATTGAGTATCCTCGGGTATCACTTGTAGTTGTTGTCGAGTAAATCCTCGCTGAGGGGCAGTTGAATCCAGTCTATAGATTGCTGGTCTACCCGTGGGTCGTGTTATACCGGATATTTTATGTGCAGTGACACTCCAAATAGGATCAGTAGCTCTTTTTTTTTGCTACCTTCGAACTCTCCTGGTTCGTATAAATACCTAACGGTGACATTACCAAGAATTGGTTGTTTTGAAAAATCTTTTTGCGGTTGTACGGGTATATACTTCTTTTTAATGGTGTTGTTAGGTTTCATAATAATCGTTCGAGTAATCTCGTTATTTAACGCAGTAATCACACCTGGTAATCTCTTGACCCATTCACTAGATCGTTTATGTTGAATAAATTCCTTCGCGTATTGATATCCAAATAACCGCTCGGCAAGCGTCCGATTAAATCGTTCAACAATTGCCTGATCGCGATGTAGTGCAGTATGCCCTCGTCGTAACGCGGTATTATGATTCTTCATCGTCGATAAAACCACACCCTGAAATTCTTTGCCAGGATCAACTTGTAATAGATTTGGCCAGCACAGAGGACTCCTTCGATAAATCCTTTCAAACGCAGAAGCCACTTCAGTTGATAATTTTGTCTTTAGCGGCTCTGCTTGTTTGTATCGACTCGCAACATCAGCTATGGTTAGCGCGTATTTGTAACCACCATCATGCGGCAGAAATAATATATCAGCCTGATGAACCTCATTAGGAACAGTCACATCAAAATGCGAGTAGTGAATTTGTTTAGGCGGCGGTAGATAAATTTGCCATATATCCTGTTTGGATAACCAATTAGCCGCAGTGGTATATGTCACCTTCGCGGCGCTAGAGAGTTTACCAATTGCTGCTTTACACTTCCAGTATCCTTTTGAAGAATAGTAAATAGATTCCATATTGATATTAATTACCGGCACCTAACATCGATTTACCTTTCATAGCCGATTTTACTAACCATGAAGCCAACTTTTCTTTTAAGGATTTATCAGTGATAGAATTCAACCCGTGAATCAATTTCATATCTGCGATATTGCAAATTACTGCTTTTATAAGCAACATCATGAGCATGACACGCCTTATCAATGGCGTTTATTGGATATTAACCTGGTCGGGGTTGGTTTTGATCATCGAGTCTGATATCGAGTCTGGTTCCGGGTTCACAACAACTATACCCTGGAAGGTGTTTCTCTCCTGGATACTTCGCCCATGGTGTCCCTGGAAGTTTAGTTAGCTTGGCTGCAATATTACCTCCTCGTCTTTTTTTAAACTAGCCGCAGATCTCACAGAAACAAATCTAAATTTCTTTGTACTGCATTGTACGCGTTTACCAGAAAGTGCTGATCGGTTATTTTTAGTTGTAATCGTCGTCAAGTCGTTTGTGCCAGTACGCGCCTTACATTTCACACAATATAGATCCATAATTTATATATAATAACATGAATGTAATTGATTATTCAGCTACCCGACGACGGGAACCTATTAAACACCATGCGATGTTGCCGAATTCAATTAGAATGATTATAATCGGACCATCTGGAAGTGACAAGACACAACTGTTACTTAATTTAATAACGAGATGGATGAAATGGTACAAGTGTAGACTATCAGCGATGTTACGAAGTGTTAAAAGATTTTAACGACAGCGCGGTAGAAGAATCCGGCGAGGGTATTATTGAATTTATAACCGATATCGATGAAGCACTGAGCATTTGATGATATCGATGGAGATATTAACAATTTAGTCGTATACGACGATATCATGTTAGACAATCAAAAGAATCCCGCTAGGATGTTTTCCAGAGGCAGGCATAAAAACACCGACGTGATATATGTCGCTCAACGTTGCACTCAAATACCAAAAGTGATCAGAGATAACTGCAATTTATTGTGTGTGTTTAACGGAGTTGATACTCATACGCTACGAAATATTTGGCAAACTTGATGCTGCGGTGATATGGATCATAATCAATTTAGAAATTTATTTAGTCGCGCTCAGTCAATCCAACATGGATTCGTGACGATAAATTTAGCAGATCCTCATACGTGATATCGTGTTGGACTTGATAAAATATTCGGTTAACCCATAGCAGCAGAGGGGGCGGCGACAACACCCATGGTGTCGACGAGCATGCGTTTGGTTTACCTCGTCGATGCCTTTTTTACGATTTCGAGGAAGCCTCAGTTTACCGATCCGATTACTTTTCGAGGAAGCCTCAGTTTACCAAATCGACGCTTGTCCGATTACTTTTCGAGGAAGCCTAAGTTTGCCGAATAAACGCCTATAAAAAGTTGTCCGATTCGCCCCCTCTGCTGCTCCAAAATAATTAGGAAAGAAAGGAAACAGGAAAGAAGGAATTCACAATAGTTAGTACCTACATATAAATCTGAACTCAGAGTTTGAAATATGTGTATAAGTAGTGGTTTTAAAAGCTTTGGTTATAGAAAAACCTTAACTCCTTTTTTACGATATATGTACAAGATTTTAATGGGATTTTCCATAACCAGTGTTTGTATCACTATTGAAACAGTAATGTGTTATTTTTATGTGTAATGTTACTACCATATATATTAACTTATCCAGCCCAACTGCAAAACTGTACAGACCCAGGTCTGCTGTTACATAATCTTGGTCTTTGCAGTATGTTAGGAGTAATCAGTTTAATAAGCAATATAGACCCTGATCTGCAGACACATTATGCCTCAGTTCATCGTGATCTTTGTTGTTTGCAGCTAGACTCAACATACAAGTGAATATATATGGTACATGTCCTTAAAAATAACATTGCTACTAATGCAGATAATTATTTGTGCTCATGTCTTGAAATACTTTTGTCCTGAAGCTCTTTTAAATGTTGGTGAATACGGTTAACATTGTAGCAACACAAAATCTCACCAATACCTCAGATGTAAAGCAATATTGTCTGTATGGTTGTGAACAGTATTTAAGCAAAGTAGTTTCCACATTAAATTTAATAAAACTTTATGCTTGCTAAACATTTTTAATTTACAGTTGTTATTTTGGTGTGGAATATTTTTTAACCATTTACTTAGATATATGACTTAGTGGTATTTTATACATAACTGAAACACAATCAAGAAATAAAATGTTTTTCCCCAATTCTTACAGAGACTTCTATTTCGTTTAAACATGATGGTTTTGAATTAGGTTTCATCAGTTTAAATATATTAGTGGACGATAAGGTTTCATCTCCAAATGTCCCTGTTAAAGTCTTATTTTTTTAAATATTTGTTTCCCTTTCCAGGCTGGCCTTATGATTAAAGGCATTTATCCCTACAGATCATTCATATCTCACCTCAGTCCACATGGGTTCGAGTCCATTGCAGGCTTGGCCTGTGGTGGGTAAATGAGAGTCTGCCCAGGTGGAGAACATATTCAATACTTTTCATTACCCTTTTTCTTCCACTTGGTACCTTTAAATAAATTTGAGATTAAAGAATGGAGCTTGGTATACTTGTACATCATAGCTAGATGGTGTGTTGTGTACCATAATGTGGGCATTTCTTAAGCTAACAGCTCTGTATTTTAACATTTTCTTCACACTATCCCTTCAACTGAGAACTTTTGAGATGAAGTGATGAAATTAAGATGAAGGATGATGTGTGTGTGTGTGTGTGTATGAGAGAGAGAGAGAGAGAGAGAGAGAGAGAGAGAGAGAGAGAGAGAGAGAGAGAGAGAGAGAGAGAGAGATACATCCTCACTGCATGATGTGTAGAATACCACATTGGGAGTGCTTTACAGCTCAATATTTATTTTCTCAAATGCATTTTAAATCTATAAATTTAAAGTCATTTGAGATTAAGAGATGAAACATCATGTACATTGTACATCATCTTAAGAAGAATGCATTGTGGGTACAATCTTCATCAACTTAAGGAGGTGTGTTGTAAATTACTTGGTGTTCTGATTTTGAAGGATACAGCAGCAAAAACTGTAAGACTTCCTTACCACTTTCTTGAAAACTACAATCTTAGAGCTGTATAAGATTCAGGGTTGCAACCTAGCCTGTCTTTTAAGGTCAGTGTCATGGTCTTATATATTTTTTTTCTTCGACTGGTCATAAGGCCAAAAGAGTGTCTGATGTGATCTTACCTCCATTGTGCATCTGGCAACAATGGCTGCCTTGAACTTTTCAAAAACCTCTATGTCAGTATAAACCAAATTTTGCACGTCAGCATCTTGGCATGGAGGGTTTGAACGATTTTACAAATGATGCTGATAGGCCATTACTAAAAAATAGTAAAACCCCTTTGAATGATGCCATTCCAAAACTCAATTAGTAGAATTTTATCTAATCTGAAAGTAAGACCATTTAATTTCATACAAATAATGGTCATGTTATTGATGCTTAAAATCTTTAGAAGCCATTGCTACTAAAAATAGAAACAATATTAAATTAATCTTCAAAACTGCTGAATAAACTTAACCAAATTTGAGAGAAGGCATCTTAGCACAAAAATCTTTCAGATTCATATAAGTATGTCTCTCCACTCTCAAATCTGTCAATCATTGCTAAACAGAGAAAAATATTTAAATAATTTTTTCTTCAAAACTATGTAATAGATGGAATTTGAAACTAAATAGAAAGCATCCTGGCATGAATATCTTTCAAGTTTGTTTGAAAAATGTCAATCCTCACAGAAAAAAAAGAAAAAATATGTACACAAAAAACTGTTGAAAGGATTTTGACCATCTTTGATACAATGTATTTGACCAACTTTGATACAATGCATTTGACCAACTTTGATCCAATGCATTTGACCATTTTTGACCAACTTTGATACAATGCATTTGACCAGCTTTGAAACAATACATTTGACCAACTTTGATACAATGCGTTCTGCCATATGGGTTTTTCAGTATTGGACAAATTATGCTGATGTGATTATGGATATAGATATAAAAACTAGATTGTAACAAGATAACTAGGTGATTATGGATCTAGATATAATAACTAGATTGTAACAAGATAACTAGGAGGGATTTCTGGATTCACAACAGAACACTATTGACGATGATATAAATACAATGTTTAAAAATGAATGACTTTAATGAGCAATTAATTGTGAATATGTGCATGTATATAAAATCCAAATATTGGATTAATTTATATAAAAACATATCAATATAATAATGAAACATACAAATGAATTACTTTACAAAAGGCAAGAGGTGAATGTTGACAGTGTTTTCACAATAAAAAGATGGATATAGTTGACACAGCAAGCAAATAATGTAGAATTTTTCTCACTCAGATAGTGAAGTTTGCAAACAAAACGGGACAGATATACAACTTATCTTTACAGTCCCAAAAGATATATAACTTATCTTTACAGTCCCAAAAGATACAATGGGTTATACAAATCCCAAAATTAGCTCACAGCTACAAGATTATATGTAATGAGCTACACTCCGTCATCAGCACACTTTATTTCAGCTTCACAGATGCTACAGTTCAGCTTCACAGCTGCAATGGTGTTGTTGGCTTTACAGTTTGCAGCATGTCGACCTCGATCGATAACTTGGAACGCTCAGGTCACTTCAGCCACTCTGGACAACTATACAGATTCCAGACACTCCGGATAGCTGAAAACATATTCAGTACCGTACACTATACATCACACAGACAAAAAACAATGTTATACATGGTAAGTTATACAGATTACATTACCGGCACAATAATTGCAAAATAACAAGCTCAGAAATAAATCTAACCCTGCTTGACAAGAATACTACTGTACTAAACATTTCTTAAAAATGTAGTTTTATATTACTTATAAATCCTTTACTAAATTGCAAACAAGAATAGAAATATGTGCATTATACTTAGTAAACCAATGCTTCATAGCAAACATACAAAAATAGACTTGTTAGTACAATAGTTATATCTTGTATACAACAAATTAATAAACCTACATACCTCTACAGCTGAAAATGTGAAAGTCCTTATGTAAACCCTCTCACTAGCAAGACTATCCGTAATGTAAAGAGCTTTACCTATGGTGATAATGTGTACTGAAGGCATTCGGTTCTTCCCATCAAAAAGCACTTTGCATGTGCAGCATAGGATGGATGTAACTCACAAATTTGAAATACATCACAGTATACATTAATCCCCATCAGGTATTGATATACACAAAAAACGAAACTCTAATACATGTATTTATTAAATAAAAGGGTTTATATAATTCCATGACATAGATAACAAATGTTTTCATGACATGCATTGGAAACAAATTCAGTTGAAAGTATTCTACTGACCCAAATTTCTTGGCAAACTGCTTTTGCATGTGGCTCTTAGGCAGATATCATCAATGCCAGATACTATTTGTCCTTTTCCACTTTATTGAGATGAAAGGATAAGACATGGTATAAAAATGTATTATTACCAGTGGTGTAACTATCTCACCCAATGGGATTAGTGTCACTTTGGAGGTGACAAATTGTATTTTAAAAAAGAATTCTTTTGGCACTACATTTTCTCAAGATCTCCTTGCTGACTTTTGTGGATGATGATTTAAAAAGTGCTGACCCTGAGTTCCATAGTTAATACATGTATAAAAGATGTATAGTAATGGTAATTCCATATCATAGTAGTTAAGCCTTGTATAATGTGTATACACTGCAAATACAATTAAGTAATAATAAATAATTATTTTTTATGCCCTCTTTGTATAAGTAAGTATTAGTTTTTGCTATGATTGTTTGCCTGTAAATACACCAGAAGCAGAGGGGGCGAATCCGACTTTTTTTTTCTTTCTATTTGGCAAACTAAGACTTCCTCGAAAAGTGTCCATTTGGCAAAAAAAAGGACGCCAAAGTAATTGTCGCACCCCCATTGCTGCTACCAGGTTTAACACTAACAATTTAGGATTTCAACCGAATATTTGATCAAGTCCGACACGATATCTTGATCTAGCATCATGTAAATTTATCGTTAAAAATCCATGTGGGATAGACTGAGCGTGACTAAAGACATTTCTAAACAGATTATAATACATGTCGCCGTTGCACCAAGTCTGGTGAATATTTCGTAGCGTATGTGTGTCAACTCCGTTGAATACAGCAAGAATATTGCAGTTATCTCTGATCACTTTTGGTATTTGAGTGTATCGTTCAGTGACATATATCACGACAGTGTTTTTATGTGTACCTCTGGAAAATATCCTAGCAGGATTCTTTTGATTGTCTAACATGACATCATCATATACGACTAAATTGTTAATGCTTCCATCAATATCATCAATGCTCGGTGCTTCCTCAATGTCGGTTATAAACTCAATAATATCCTCGCCGGTGAGTTTTGTTGCCCTTTCGTTGTAATCCTTTAACACTTCGTAGCATCGCTGATCATCTACACTCGGGGCAACCAAATATAATTTATCCCATTTTGTCCATCTTGTTATCAAATTAAGTAGCGGTTGTGTCTTGCCACTTCCAGATGGTCCAATTATAATCATGCGAATAGAATTTGGTAGCGCTGCATGATGTTTAACTGGTTCTCGTGTTTTTGTCAATTACATTCATGTTATTTATAGATATATTATTGATCTATATTGTGTGAAATGTAAGAAGCGTACTAGCACAAACGACTTGACGACGATTACAACTAGCAATAACAGATCAGCACTTTCTGGTAAGTGTGTACAATGTAATACAAAAAAATTTACATTTGTTTCTATGAAATCGGCAGATAATTTTTGAAAGAAACGAGGAGGTGATATTGCAGCCAAGTTAGTAAAACTCCCAGGAACACCATGGGCAAAATATCCAGGAGAAAAACACCTTCAAAGGTATATTTCTTATGGACCCGGGACAAGACTCGATATCCGACTCGATGATCAAAACCAACCCCGATAGGGTGAATATCAAATAAACGCCATTGATAAAGCGTGTCATGCTCATGATGTTGCTTATAAAAGAAGTAATCTGCAACATAGACATATCGCAGATGTGAAATTAATTCACGTGTTGAATTTTATCACTGATCAATCCTTAAAAGAAAAGTTGGCTTCATGGTTAGTAAAATCGGCAATGAAAGGTAAACTAATGATGGGTGCTGGTAATCAATAACAACATGGAATCTATTTATTATTTCCCAAAATGATACAGAAGTGGTAAAGCGGCAATCGGTAAACTCGCTAGTGCCGCAAAGGTGAAAAATACCACCGCAGCGGATTGGTTATCCAAACAGGCGATATGGCAAATTTATCGACCACCGCCTAAACGAATTAACTACTCGTATTTTGATGTGACCGTCCCTAATGAAGTTCATCAGGCTGATATATTATTTCTGCCACATGATGGTGTTTACAAGCATGCTCTAACCGTAGTTGATGTTGCGAGTCGATACAAACAAGCGGAGCCGTTAAAAACAAAATCATCAACTGAAGTGGCTTCTGCATTTGAAATGATTTATCGAAGGGGTCCTCTGCATTGGCCAAATCTATTACAAGTTGATCCTGGCAAGGAATTTCAAGGTGCGGTGTTATCAACAATGAAGGATCATAATGTCACCATCAGACGAGGACATACTGCATTACATCGCAATCAGGCAATTGTTGAACGATTTAATCCGTCGCTTTCTGAGCGGTTATTTGGATATCAAAACACAAAGGAATTTATTCAGGATAAACGATCCCGTAAATGGGTTAAGAGATTACAAGGTATAATTACCGCGTTGAATAATGAGAATACTCGAACAATCAACATGAAACACAACACCACGATTTAAAAAAAAGTATATACCTGAAAAACCGCAAAAAGATTTTTCAAAACAACCAATACTCGGCAATGTCATCGTTATATGAACCAGGAGAGCTCGAAAATGGTAAAAAAAGGGCTACTGATCCTATTTGGAGTGTCACCGTGCATAAAATATTTAGTATAACACGATCCACGAGTAGACCAGCAATCTATAGACTGGGTTCAACTGCTCCTCAGCGAGGATTTACTCGTGAACAACTACAAGTGATACCCGAGGATACTCCATTACCACCGCACGGTCTTAACTAGCACCTCTTCGTCTGTTGCATTCAAGACAAGTCAGCATCACATTATCTCTGGTATGACCAATAATACTATCTTTTCTGTCTACGGTAAATTGTCGAAAGTCCTTATCTGACCAACACCATCTCATTATACAATTGCAATTCGCGCAGTGATTATTCTGTTGATGTTTTAGTGTGATTTTTAATTTGGCATCAATGTCAAATTCTCTATTATTTTTTGGTCTTGTTTATACCCAGAGAGTATTTTTCTGATTATATCATCGTTGGCATTATTACTTATTGTAGTGTCGTTATCATCTAGAACAACTCTTCGAAGTTTATTTATTCATCGTACTCTGGACACCACAAGATAAACTAAATTCGACCACTCGATGTGATTATCTACCATCCAAACAATTGTATCAGATATAGTTAATCCCTGTGAAGAATGTATCGTCGCTGCATAACCTAGTGTCCATAGGGATTTATCAGCGCACAATGCATCTTCTACCAGCACAATATCATTTAACACGAGAATCTGTTTTTCATTTTGCCCCGGAATATCAACTTCAATATTTTGTTTTCGTGTATCCTTGGGTCTATAACACAGCGGCGTTAGAAGTGTTGCAAATTTTTGTTTATGTAAATCAAAATAACTTCATCTGAAGTGTGTCTCTGACTATCTTTCTACTTGCCACTATCAAATCATTTGGTCTCCACGCTTCCCAGAAATCATTTAATGGTGTTTCCGAAATTATTTCACGCGCTATTTCACATTGGATTCTATCCGGTTGTAGCCTAATTAGTTTCTTGAACTCGCGTAATTTTTCATCAAGTGCTCTATGATCAGTATTAATTTCTAAATAAAAGTTTACTAAATTCTTTAGCCAATCATGTGGTGAGAAACCGACAAATGGTGGTGGTTGACCATGATCGCCACGCCTGATGACTTTTGTTTTCGCTAGCAATAGCCAATCAAGAAATCTTCGTAATACATCTAACGATACCGTGCAAATTTCATCCCATATAATGACTTCAGTTGTAAATTTCTCACCCATTCGATCAGGAGTCCATTCATCACCTCTCTTTGAGGGAAACTGTGATAAGTGCAAGCATTAATTCCTCGTTGTTTCATCTCTCTTGCAAGTCTATGGGTCGGTCTTAGCACAATCATGTTGATTCCCCACGAAATAATTCAATCGCACGAGTCGTCTTCCCTGACCCACCACAGCCGTTTAAGTAAATGGTTTTATATCTACATATTGGATTATATATCAACGGTGCATTAGATAGTTCTGATATCTGATTATTTTTCAAGTAATTGTTTTTAATCGTAACATCTGCTGATTTGGAATAATCACGTAGTATTTCCTTTTAATTCTCCATGATCCCCAGCTCTCGTCAGAATTGTGAATTAGGCCACTGCTTTGTTGTGTTTCGCGTTTATATAAAATGAATCAGTGGCTTCTCTAACCGCGGTGTCAGGAAATCTATTTATTATTAAAAATAAATTAATAAAGGATAAGCCAGCATAAATGCCCTAAAATGTGTATACTGAAGATTTTTTCCATCGTTGTAAGTAACATTTGTACCCAATTTGGTTCCATTGGACAAGAAAGCGTCTTTGCGATTTACATATATACCTTTAGATGTTACATCCGCGATTATAAAATCGTATTCAACGCTATATATAATCAACCGTGAAGAATATCGGTTATTGTCGTATTTGCCACCCTGAGTGAATTTACCAATTATTATTCTACCAAGATCTTTTGCTTCTTTATTTCTAACTTCAAATAGCTGTTTGGACCATTTCATGATATATTCTTCGTCGAGATCAGGAAATTGTTTTTTATTTTCGCTGATTATACTATGTAGACTATCAGGTTGTGGTAATCAGACTTCAGTCTGCGCTCGATGTGATATAATTGCTTTACTGACAATTAGCGATATCAGCATTTTAGAATCAATCATATACCGTAATAATACTATTGGCATTATTATTCAGTGCATTCTCCATACCCGAGAAAACTCCCATGATAACACGCAACCATATCAACCGAAATAATACTTTCGCGGTTATATTTTGTATTCCATAGTCCAGCATGACCATATTCGATGCAGCTCGATTTGATATCTGATAGAGATTCAGCTCTTATTGGTTTCCATAGATTTCTCTTTCTCGCAAAATGAGCCGCAACCGACGGAATTGTAAAACAATTTGTTAATAATTGTTCGTCGTCCTCTGTTGAAAAACCACTAGCTAGTTTTTCATCTCGTTGTGGAGGGTTTCAGTGCGGTATAATTCGCCGTTTGGTTTTCCAAATTGATCACATTTGCCCTCTTCGTTTTCAAAACTGTGAAGTAACCATACTGACACAGGATCGTTTTTACTTCACTCGTAAATAAAATAAAATAATTTCTCCTCCGGGGAGAATTCCGGGGAGAACTCCGCGGGTATATATTTTATTGTTCTATCTCGCAGAAATATTGTTACCTCAGGTGTCCACGCGTGTGCATTATGGTCAATAATTTTGATTGGGGCTCCATTTGATTTATATTTTGATTCGTGCAATACCTCTCCTGTTATCGTCATTATGGTTATTGGGAATCTGAATGATGTATATAATTTAATTATATCTTGAATCGTTGCTCCATTTTCCTTTACTGCTAATCCCCATTCATTTATCTTTTTACCTCTTAGATCCGTCAATTTGTTTCTACGCAACGCATTTGTTAAGTGTTCTATTATTCGTTCTGCTACACAATTCAGCGATGACAGTTTCATTGGTTTTAATTTTTCAATACTTGGTTTATCATTTAACGGATATATCACATAAACGACATCGGTTACAGGATAGGATCTATAGTAATACGGTTTGTCAATTCAAGTCAGAATTCCTGGTTTGGAATCTCGATTCACTGTGACAGTTCATTTACTTTCAAGATTGGTTCAAATTTATCTCTGATAATACAATCTCCTGTTTCCGAACGGATAATGAATTTCACTCTAAAAAAATACTTTTTCTTTTCAAGATGTGAGATTATCACTGCTGCGTTTTCGTCGTTCATGGTAGCAACAACGCTACCATCAATTCGATTTGTAGACCAACAGTGAGATGCTCCATCACGCTTGAATTCATTAAAACAATCACGGATTTTGCCTATCATGGTTCTATCACTTATTAGACTCTTTGGTGCTACGTAGACTCTACCGAGATTAAATTTAGCATTTTTTCAGGGCTTAATTTTCGATAATCTCTCGAACTCCTTCATATTATAATTAAAACAAGTATTTGAATAAGAAATTATTATATAATGAATCATTGCAAATGGTTGATGATAGGATTAGTAACCGCTTGTAACAAATCATGCAGAAAGGAATTCTGTGGGTATCATTTACAAAGCGTACGACGTGGGAGTTGTGGCCCAGTCCCTTTCATACGATGTGAGGTAGGAGTGAGAGGAAAATTGCAGTTGTGTCTCAATTGTGATGGCAAGCGATATAGAGAGCTAAGGCGCTATTAGGATAAGAGAATCAAAGATTCCGTCAAGAACTCCATCAATGACACTGTCCCTGACAACATCATAAGAACTCCTCAAGACCGCATTGGAAGATTTCTCAACTAATAATTCAACCAAATATAAATTAGACAAATAATATTATAGTATATAAATGAGCCAAGAATTTCAACCACATCCCGTGATCAGCGATTATAAGACATCCCTTGATGGTATTGTCAGAAACCGTAGACTGAAGAAACCAGTCGGTGCTGTGAATAATCAAGGGTATTTTATGTTTAGAGCCGGCGAGAAAACGCGTCTTAAACATCATTTCGTGTATGAGGTATATAACGGATTAATCATGGATGGTCTTGTAGTTGATCATATTGATTCCAATCCTAGGAATAATTCTTTAAATAATCTACAAGCTATTTCTCAGAGTGAAAACACCAAACGAGGTAGGACTGGTACTTATAAATCAATTGGGAAGAGACATGTAAAATCATTTAATAAAGACAATAACGAAGAAAATTATTTCAATTTATGAATGAAGCCGAAAAATATTTCAATATTTGTAGAACCTCAATACGATATGTTGCAGAAGGGGTATATCGGTTAGCGATTTCCCGAAAAAATGGGCATAGAATTCAATTTATTTATCTCTGAATTCCATTTTACACTATATGTATATTAACACCAGCGGGGAATATCGGGTATGTCGGCTTAGCAAAGAGTTACCCTCAATGGTTTTTTTTGTTTGTTGTTTACACATATATCGCATTCAAAAGCATATACCTGTAGATATCGTATCTAGCGTAATTCGTTACGCGTTGGGACGTCGTTCTGGGACCCATGGTTCGATTCTCGTAACAGGCATATTGTCGACGGTACCGATTTGGATGGTTTTATAGAATTGGGCTGGGGTGGGGTTGAGTCCCTTCGGAATTCAAATCGTGAAACAACCATGCCAAACACACCGTCACACGGTGTGAATGACTTTTCATTCAACCCGGGGTGATTTTGTGGGGGGTATGGTTGTTTAAGTTTGAATGTAGAAGGGTCATTATCATCCATTGTCATCCTATCATCCATTGTCATATCATTCTATAATCCATTGTTATATATTGTATTGTTTTCTGCTGTCCTATATAATCCATTATTATCTTGTGCTGTCCTCTATAATCCATTGATATATATTGTATTGTCTTGTGACGTCCATTCATCAAACATGCCCTCTTTGATTTCTAACCCGCTATTTGGCAAGTTAGATATCTTCTCGGAGACTGTTTCGTATTACCTCTGGGCCCTGTCAGATGTTAATAAACACCTGAGGGGTTCCTACGGGGATGTGTTGTCATATATATGTAACCTCTGGGCGCCTCCGATGAAAATAACACCGGAGATGTTTCCAAATGGGGTTTATCATAACATAATATCTCTAGGCGTGGGTAAGATGTATAATACACCTCGACACAAACAGAGTTCATCATCATATATAATCGCATAATATGTCTAGGCGTGCTTATATGTATAATACACCTTAGCACGAACAGATTTCATTTTGAAAAATATATCAATGTATTTTTTTAAACATATATTAGAAATATGTATTATTATATAATATGAATTCTGAAAATATCAATGAGGTTATAACTGAGATTTCAAATTCGAGATCTTAGGGAATTCAATTGTCAGATAAATTAAAATGTGATAGAATCCTCTCTGATTTCCAAAATATTAAAGACGAATAAATACATATTACCTAAGTCGTATTCATTCATTAAACGAATCCAACACGCGATATACGACTCTTTCAAATATGAAAATGAGGTAAGTTTGTTCCGTTATTTACTATCGTGGAAAGAATTAAGAAAGAATTAGGAAATGAATATGAAATGAAACGAGCAGCTAATTCAAAAATTAAGAATATAAGAATGTTGATCCAACAAAACGAAAATCCTCTTTGGTTACCTCAGTAGAGTAAAAATTCTCACTATGAATCAACATATCTGTCTGTTAAACAGGTATTGCAAGTATATAATACAACAGACATGTAAAATTCTCACTACGAATCGACATGTATAAATACTTGTTTGCAATACGACAAACAGGTAAAATTCTTACTCAACAGGTATGGCGCACTTACTCAAACAGAACAAAATTCTATACATGATTAATCAATAGTGCCTTTGAAATTCTATCAACGGACTACAAACAAGTAAATATAAAACACCGTAGTAAAAGTTTCACGGATTTATTTTTATTTGTTTATGGATTTTTGATCATTTTTTAGTCATTTTATTTGTCATTTTCGGTCATTTTCTTATCGATTTTTGCCTGATTTTAGGTGATTTTTGCCTATCTGAGTCGGGTCAAGTGGTCAATTTCCCATGTAATATTCCGTAGACGTTTTCTTCTTCAAATTATTTTAAATCATTTATGATCATTTCAGACCAAAATTAGATAAAAATAGACAAAAAATGGACAAAAATAATCAAAAATTCATGTTGGTGTCAGTCGGGTCAAATGATCGATTTGTAATGTTATTTTCCGTAGACTTTTTCCAAACTATTTATGGTGATTTCTGTTTGTCATCAGTGATAAAAACACTGCATTTAGATCAAGTATTAATTTATAATGGTAAATGAAGCACTAACGACTAGATTGGCGCGCGAAAGATTAGCGTCAATTAAAAAGTTTATACCAATCCGCCACTCTGTCCGAGAAAAATTGCAAGCTAGACAGAGTCTTCAGACTGCTTTTGCTGTAGGAACTGAAGATCTGTTTAAACCAATAACCACATCAACCAAAAATGTAAAATCAGCCACTGAGCGAGCAATATACGGAGATATCCCCAAGGAACGACCAAGGAAAGAGACGCCTCTTCTTGGTGTGCTTGAAAAAATAGCAACTGAAACTTAAAAAACATCAGCGCTGTTACAAAAAAACCCAACTGATCCGAAAAAACAAATGAAGAAAGAGTAGAGGACTTACGTGTGAGATTTAGCGAGGAGGGGTTAGCAGCAATTGATAAGACTGATCCAGCAGAAATTCCTGCGCTTGTTGTTACGACTTATGAAAACAGAAAAAAAATGCTGAAACCAGAACAACACGAATCATTGGGCTGATGTTATTACAAAATTAAAACTAACACAAGTCGAATTGATAAAGGCAATACATCATACACTGAATATTTAAAAGCGGCGAGTATAGTGCATAATCAATATGAAGAAGCAAAAACAAAAAACCTCAGCGGCTACAAAGAAAAAGACAACAACCTTCAAAGAAAATATTTTTCTCACCTCAGCGACAACCACCACCTGAATCATTGTATATACCACCTGATCGAGACGAAGATGATTATGATAAACTTTTTAGGTATTTACAAAGCCAGGAAACGGATACACAGGGTGCAACCAGGGAGGAATTTTCTGAATCTCGAAGAGATCCCAGTGGAATTTCAGGTAGTGGTCTAGTTCGTTGTCCTGGTAATATTTTCAGCGATATAACACGATTAGAGGTTGTCATCGGAGGGAAACGAGCTGGAAATAACTCACCGGAAAAAATTAATTAAGCAGCTGATATATGTAGGCGGTTATTTCAAGGTGGCATCATGAATATTGAAACATATCGAGATTTCATTGATAAGTTAGCGAAAAATCATGGTTATTACAGTGACTAATTTGATTACTTCGTCATTCGATTAGATAAATATCATTTAAATAAGATGATCATACACTACAACCACGATAAACCAAGCAGCGTTTACGTAGTAAACTCACGATTGCCTGTTTATAACGCGTATTATGGTGATGGTCTCGGCGATACCATTGCAGGGTTATGTGCAAGCATGGCTCCAAAAGTAGCACCAATCGCAAAACAGTTATCGTTGAAAGCCATTGATGTTATTCGTGATAAGGGTATTAGCGCTGTTGGAGATGTTGCAGGGAAAGCGTTTTCCGCCGCGAAGGATAAACTAGTAGCATTAGTTCGACGGCGAAGAAAACCACCAACGACGAAGTCACCAGAACCACTACCATCTACGGAAGTGATGCCTGCAAGTGTTAGTAAAATAATAAATAAAGCAGTAGAACAGAAATTAGCATCGTTGGTGACGACGTCGTTGACGACTCCGTCGTTGACAGCAAGTGACCAAGATAATATTACCGCAAATATGATAGCGGGAAGTGGCTTAAAACAACGACGAAAATCACAATTTAGATTGATAGATATATAATAAAATGTTCAAACGGATACTTGATCCAGCGTTTTGATATGGACGCCCCAGTGCGCAATGATGATTCTATACGCGATTATTAATTTTATTCTTATCACGCAGTACAACCTGATCTTAAATCAAGAATTGAACTTCAAGTCCATGATACCAGAAAATACTTTCTACCCGCTGAAGCGTTTATCGAAGTGGAAGGAGAACTCGTAACAAATGTTGCAGCTAATACAGCATACGAAGATGACCCAAATGTCAGAGTTGGTTTTGTCAATAATGGTATCATGGCGCTATGCGAGAGCGCTAGATATATGATTGATGGAAGAGAAATTGAATCTATTGAGAGTGGGGTTGATGTTGCCACAACAATAATAGGGTTAACAAGATATTCTGATGATTATACAAGATCAGCAGGTCCATCTATGATGTTCTCTAAGGATATTACTGATCACGCTGATCACATTCAGTATATAAAATTAAATACACCGCAAGCTACTACGGTTGGTCCACAACCAGCTACTCCTGAACACGAAGACAGAGCAGGTGCTGCCTTTGATGTTATAAAAAGTGTTAACCCCAATTACAACATAGGATTTGCAACACATGTATCAATGTTGAAAAGACCGCGATTCCACTGCATCATATTTTCGGATTCTGTAGAAATGTCCGAAATGTTATTTATGGAGCAAAACCTACAGTAGTACTTGTGAGAAAGGGTAGTGATAATGATGCAATCTGGCGTGGTGCTGGTGTTGCTGCTACCGGTAAAGTTATTTTAACAAAATTGGCATTGTGGATGTCAGTAATGACTCCATCAATCACAACAGAAGAGCGGCTACTATCATTTATGGATCATGGAGGAAAAATCATTGCTGAGTTGGTTATCAGTGACCACGGATAGCATTGATTCTGATATTAATGGTACATTTACATGGCACTTGGCATCCAAACAAGGTGTTCAGCACCACGCCATATATTTGTTACGCTACAGAATAGGAATCGACTTAACTCTCAAGAACACAGCCATATGATATTTGATAAATTTGGTGTTAATGAAGTCTCGCTGAGAATAAACGGACAACAGGAACCATCCTAGGATATACTACTTGATTACGAAACCAATCATATTGTACGCGCATATCATCGTCTGTTGTCATATATGGGACGCAATCAAAATGTCGACACTGGACTTCAAATATCACAAATGGATTTTAAAAATCTATATCCGATCTATTACTTTTCGCTGGAACACCTCGATTTAACAAGACAATCCGTCGTTGATATACACTTTAGAGCTCGTGTAGCCCCTGCTGATGTTGGTTACAGAGCGGTTGCTGTCATTCTCAGTGTCAAATCAATGCTACTCGAAGGTGTTGGTTGACGAATGAGAGTAGATGATGTACCAGTGAAAAATCTATGATTGAAAATCCTTCGGATTTTTCCAATGTAACAATTAGATCAATCTGTTATTGTATAATGTCATACAGTGTTGTTAGTTTCACGTTGACTCCTGGTCAAATTAAAAAATTGCAATCAGAATCAGCTAAAAAATGTGGAACCACAATAACCTTGAAACACAATCAGATGTCTGGTGGTCAGAATAAATTTTCGCTGACAACCCGTCAGATAAAACATTTCATTGATGCTTTCAAAGATAAAAAGGGTGTTCAGATCACATTCTCTGCAGCCGCGATAAAAAAATGATAAAATCAGGTAGTATATTTCCGTTGTTGGCTGTGATTCCAGCGTTGATTGCGTCAGCGGCTCCAACGGTAGATAAAGCGGCAGCGTTAGCAGCCGCACGCACCGCAGCAGGGATGGCACTAAAGAAAGCTACCGGGAAAGGATATAAAAAAGGGAAAGAGTCTAAGACTACCAGGAACCCCGTATTCATGGTAGAAAGGAAGCGGCCTGAGAATAACAGGAACGGTTTACTAGCTCGAGAACCTATGGTTCCACTGTCAAATTTTGATTTACTCGATGCTGCTAAAAAGTTGGCGATAAAAAAAACTTTAGAGGTGTCTTCATGAAAGATGAGTTGCCGGCACAACCAAACAGCGTTGAAACCGGCATCATTAATCTCGATAACAGCACCGGACCTGGAACCCACTGGGTTACATACGCGATTGATACGCGTGTGATTGTTTATTTCGTTTCATATGGGTTAGCGCCGCCTAAAAAATTTATGCGTTATATAAACCGCTTAAACACCCCTTGTTGGTACTCAACGCTACCAACACAACAACTAAATGACCCGCCAATATGCGGGAACGAAGTGTTAAATGTCCTTGACGCTATTTCAACATCTGGAAAACCACCCCATCGAGTCGTAAATGAACATGCTAGTAATCGCATTTTAGAGAGAAATTATATAAAATAACATGATTGATATTTGGGGGAGATCTTTATCAGCGCTGAAGAAACCCGATGCTGATGGCACTGCAACCGGTGATATAAAAAATAATCGAAGATGAAATAGCTGAGATGATGAACTTAGCAAGTGTTGATCCCAATGAAATAGTTGTATTTCAAGATCGTCAGGGTAAATTGAAAACGAGTAATATTTCTCTTGATGATATTTTAGTTAAACAACGCGGTGTAACGGAAAATGCTATCGCGGTATTTTCCGATAAGGGTAAACTCAAACCAAGTGTACTTGTTTCAACTATTGTGGATACGCAACAAAAACTACAATCAGAATGAAACGATTATATAATTAATTTTGGTCGCTTACAACAGAGTATAATTGATAACATCGAAGCCACGATAAATAATTTCTTCGGGGTTCCATGTTCGCAACCCGAGTTGCATATCATACACGTAAAACTGCTATCGATAATTTAGCAAAATTGCGATCCGAGTATGACTCTCATGCAGTTCAATTAGGTAATCTACGTAAAAAAATTTAAAAGACTGATGACGCCATCGATGAATTATTTGGTAAAGACGTGAAACCCGATGATATTAAAATGGATATCGCTTATATTATCACAAAACTCGATGAAATAACAGCGATTAATCAGCGATTAGGGGTTATTCGCGAAGAGAGATCATTTTCAGATGCAATCGTGGAAATAAGGAAGACATTCACAGATATTTAAACGATCACTGATGCCATCAAAGATGATCTGCCGAGAATGATAGAAACAATTGAAAATACAAAATTTCCTCATGAGACAACCAACAACGTAGTGTACACAATTCAATACGGATTATTTGCATGGACACCTACAAACAACATATTAAATATCACTGCAACCGTCAAGGGTATTTATCGATTAACAATAGTGTCGCCGACTCAATTTAATATTTCATCAACGAGTTCATCTAGGGTTAACAATACGATATCAACGATCATCGACAAGGATATCGTCATCACTCGATGACACATTAATATCCGATAGCGAGTTTTCAAAAATGGTTCATTTGTATGATTCCCGGATGTCAAAATTAGAAAAAGATTATAACAATAACAATGACAACATCGCAAGAACTACTTCACCGAATAGCGGAGAACACAAACCCGGTGAGCAGCGGGGGGGGGGGGGGGGGGAAATCGGACAACTTTTTTCGACTTTTTTGATTGAAGAGTCAAAACGGAAAATAGAGCCTTCCTACGAAATTTCATGTTTTAACCCAAAAAAAAAGAAAGTCTCCATTTGGCAAACGGAGACTTAGCGATTTTTCAATCATCGGGGTCGCAGCTGTGTTGTCATCGCCCACCCCCCCCCCCCCCCTGCTGCTATGGGTTAACAAAAATCATTTATGATTTTTCACGACGGGTTTTTACGATTTCAACCGAATATTTGATCAAGTCCGATACGATATCGTGTTCGAGGGTCATGTAAATTTATTGTTTAAATCCGTGTAGTACCGACTGAGCATGACTAAAGAAATTTCGAAATTGATTGAAGTCCATATTGAAGCACCATGTCTGCAAAATATTTCGTAGCATATGTGTATCAACGCCGTTAAACACAGCAAGAATATTACAGTTATCTCTGATCACTTTTGGAATCTGAGTGTAGCGTTGAGTGACATATATCACGTCGGTTTTTTTATGCCTGCCTCGGGAAAATATTCTAGCTGGGTTTTTTTTATTGTCTAACATTGCATCATCGTATACGACTAAATTGTTAATGCTCCCATCAAGGTCATCCACGGATGGTGCCTCGTCAATATCAGTTATAAAATCAATAACGTTCTCACCTTTAATTTCTGATGCATTCTCGTTAAAATCCTTTAACACTTCATAGCATCGTTGATCATCTACGCTAGGAGCAACTAAATACAACTTATCCCACTTCATCCATCTCATTATTAAATTGAGTAACAATTGCGTCTTGCCGGATCTAGATGGCGTGATTATAATTGTGCGGATAGAGTTTGGTAGTGCTGCATGATGCTTAACTGGTTCTCTTGTTTTAGTCGCTGAAAAATCAATTATATTCATATCTCTATACATAAATTATGGATCAATATTGTGTGAAGTGTAAAACGCGTACTAGCACATGGTAGATTTGTTTCTATGAAATCCGGAGATGTTTTTAAAAAAAACGAGGAGGTGATATTGCAGCCAAATTGGCAAAGCTCCCTGGAACACCATGGGCAAAGTACCCCGGAGAAAAGCACCTTCCGGGATATAGCTACTGTGGCCCAGGAACACCATTAGATATGAGACTCGATGATCAAAATCAACCTCGACGTGGTGAGTTTCTGATAAACGCTATTGATAAGGCGTGTCATGTTCATGATGTTGCATATAAAAGCAGCAATCTGTAACATAGATATCTCGCGGCTGTAAAATTAATTCATGCCTTAAATGCTATTCCTGATAAATCCTTCAAAGAAAAGTTGGCTTCATGGTTGGTAAAATCAGCTATGAAAGGCAAATTGATGTTAGGTGCTGATAATTAATAATATGGAATCTATTTATTATTCTCCGAGGGGATACTGGAGGGGTAGCGCTGCAATCAGTAAACTCGCCAGCGCCGCAAAAGTGAAAAAGGCTACTGCGGCTAATTGGTTATCCAAACAAGCTATATGGCAAATCTATTTACCGCGTCCTAGCCAAGTCAACTTTTCGCATTTTGATGTTACCGGACCCAATGAAGTTCATCAAGCTGATTTATTGTTTTTACCACATGACAACGGTTACAAATACGCGCTAACCGTAGTTGATGTTGCGAGTCGATACAAACAAGCAGAACCACTAAAATCAAAATCATTACCTGAAGTTGCTTCTGTATTTGAAAGGATTTATCGACGAGGCCCTCTACGCTGGCCAAATCTATTACAAGTTGATCCTGGCAAGGAATTTTAAGGCGCTGTTTTATCAGCGATGAAGCATCACAATGTCACCATCAGACGGGGGCATACTGCACTACATCGCGATCAGGCAATTGTAGAACGATTTAATCGGACACTTGCTGAGTGGTTATTTGGATATCAATACGCAAAAGAATTCATCCAAGAAAAGCGATCCCGTGAATGGGTCAAAAGGTTACCAGGGGTAGTTTCAGCGCTAAATAACGAGATTACCAAAGCAATCAATATGAAACCTAACAACGCAATAAAAAAAGTATATACCACAACCACAGCGGGATAGCGTTTCTCAACCAATTCTCAGCAATGACACCGTTAGATATTTATATGAACCAGGAGAACTCGAAGGTGGTACAGCAAGGGCTACTGATCCTATTTGGAGTGTCACTACGCATAGCATATCTACTATAACACGATCAACTGGTAGACCTCCAATCTATAAATTGGATTCAACTGCCCCTCAGCGGGGTTTCACACGTGAACAATTACAAGTTATTCCTGACGATACTCAATTGCCACCGCATGGTCTTAACTAGCACCGTTGCGTCTATTACACTCAAGACAAGTCAACATCATATTGTTGTTTACATGACCGAGACTGCTATTTTTTCTGTCTATGGTAAATTGGCGAGGATCTTTATTCGAATAACGCCAACGCATTATACAATTGCAACTTGCGCAGTGATTATTCTGTTGTTGCTTCAACGCAATTATTAATTCAGCATCAATATTAAATTGTCGTTGTTTTCTTTTTGTCTTGTTGTTTATGTCCGGAGAGTTTTTTATCAATGATTCTAAGATCAACGATGCTAGCATCACTGACGATAGTGTCATTATCGTCACTGGCTGCGCCAACAACAATTCTTCGAAGATGATTTATTCGCCGTACTATAGACTCTGCAAGATAGACTAAATTTGACCATTCAATGCGCTTATCAACTATCCAAACAATTGTATCCGTGATGGTTAATCCCTGCGAAGAATGTATTGTTGTTACATAACCCAGTGTCCATGGCGATTTATCAGCACGCAATGCGTCTTCGACAACACTGATATCAACCAGCACAATATCATTTAGCACTAGTGTTTGTCTTTCGGGTCCTGACTCTGTCGTTGACGAAGTCACGCGTCCTGAAATTTCAACTTCAATATTCTGCCGCCGTGTATCATAGGGTCTATAACACAGCGGCACTGGAAGCGTTGGGAATTTTTCTTTGTGAAGCTCAAACAACTTTCTCTGAAGTGTGTCTCTGACTATCTTTCTACTTGCCACTACAAAATCGTTTGGTCTCCATGCTTCCCAAAATTTCTCCATGGGAGTTTCTGAAATCACTTCACGAATTATTTCACATTGTATTTTATCCGGTTGTAATCTAATTATTTTTTTGACCTCACGTAATTGTTCATCAAGTGCTCTATAGTCAGTATCGATTTTTTCATAATAGT
This sequence comes from Unio delphinus, assembly GCA_029339505.1. Lineage (NCBI taxonomy): Eukaryota > Metazoa > Mollusca > Bivalvia > Unionida > Unionidae > Unio > Unio delphinus. The sequence continues at coordinate 15,272,110 of JAQISU010000010.1, forward strand.
CAACAAACCCTATTAACCAATCATGTGGACCCGCGCGGACAAATGGTGGTGGTTGGCCATGATCTCCACACATTATCACCGCTGTATTCTTTTTCAGCAACCAATCAAGAAACATTTTTAATACATGTAATAAAACCGTACATATCTCATCCCAAATAATAACCGCAGGGATGAATTTTCACCCATTCGTTCAGGGGTCCATTTGTCGACGTTGTCTCGAAACAAACTGTGATAAGTGCAAGCTTCAACGTTTCGTTATTTTATCTCTCGCGCTAATCTATGGGTCGGTGTCACCAGAATAATATTTGCCCGCGTTCGATATAATTCAATCGCCCGAGTTGTTTTTCCTGACCCCCCACAGCCGTTTAAATAAACTGTTTTATATCAACAATTACGATCTGGTATCGGTGGTGCATTAGAATGTTCTCATAAATTATCACCACGTAAGTAATTATTTTTAATTCAGAATAATCACGCAGCATTTTTTTTAATTCTCCATGATCCCCAACTTTCATCCGGATTAGTGAATTCAGCAACTGCTCCACTGTACTTGCTGTCAATGTAAAATGAATCAACGGCAACTCTAACCGCAGTGTCAGCAAATCTATTTATCATTGAAAATAAATTGATACAAGCATAACCCAGCATCGACGACCTCAAATGTGTATACGGGGATCTGTACCCGTCGCTGTAAGTAACAACTGTACCCAATTTTGTTCCATCGGACAAAAAAGCCTCTTTACGATCCACATATATATTTTTGGATACTGCATCCGCGTTTACAAAATCATATTCGGTGTTATCCATAATCAGCCGTGAGGAATATCTTTTATAGTCGCATTTTTTTCCTCCCTGAGTGAATTTTCCGATTATTCTTCTGCCGAGATCTTTTGCTTCGATGTTTCGTTGATTAAATACCTGTTTGGACCACTCAATGATATATTCTTCGTCGGCATCAATATGTTTTCTGGATTCCTCAATTATACTATCAAGACGTTCCGGTGTTGGTAACCAGACATTGGGTTGTTTCCGATATGATATAATTGCTTCACTGACCGTCAGCGAAATTAACATTTTTGTATCAATCATGAATCGTAATAGCGCTATTGGCAGCCACTTCTTTTCAGACATGTGTCTACCAATCCAAACATAACAACAGCGATGAAGTCCTGCTGCGAATTCAAATGATACTACACGAGCGAATCCAGTTAAATCAAAATCAGGCAGCGGCCCATTAATTGCAACACGAGTCATTTCATGTACGGGGTGTCCAAATCGTTTAAAATACTCAGTACACTCTCCATAACCAAGAAAACTCGCTGGATAACAAGCAACCATATCAACTGAAATGATATTATCACGGTCGTATTTGTTGTTGGATAAACCGCCATGATTAAATTCTAAACAACTAGCCTCAATGTCTGGCAAGAATTCAACGCGTGTTGGTTTCCATGCTTTTTTGATTCTCGCAAAATGAGCTGCAATCAACGGGATTGTAAAACAGTTTGTCAATAATTGTTCATCGTTGATAATTTCATCACTGGTGGCTTCGCCACACGCCGTTAAAAACCCACTAGCTGTTTTTTTTCATTTTGTTGTGAAATGCTTCAGTGCGGAATAATTCGCCGTTTGGTCTTACAAACTGATCAAACGTATCCGTGTCGTTTTCAGTGCTGCGAAGTAACCACACCGACACGGGGTCGTTTTTACTCAAATACGCAATAGCATTTTAGTTTCTTTTCAACGAGAAAACCATCCCTGGAGAATTCTTCTCGTAAGAATTCGTCAGGTATATACTTTATTGTTCTGTTTCGTGAAAATATTGTGAACGCGGACGTCCATGCGTGTTCTTTATGATCAATAATTTTGATTGGAGCTCCCTTTGATTTATATTTTGATTCGTATAAAACTGCTCCGGTTATCGTTGTAACGGTTATTGGAAATCTCAGCGACGTTTCTAATTTTGCTATATCGCTAATAGTTGCTCCGCGGTCTTTCACCGTTAACTCCCATTGAGCTATTTTGCTACGCCATAGATCGGTAAGTTTGTTCCCTCGGGATGCATTTGTAAAATGTTCTGTTATTCGTGCTGCTACACAATTCAGCGACGAAGTCGCCGGCGACGACTGTTTCATCGGCGCTAGTTTTCCTATATTGGGTTTTTCATTAACGGATATATCCCATACACAACTGCTGTTTCAGGATATGCTCGTTCATAGTATGGTTTTGTCAATTCCAGTTAACAGACCCGGCTTAGAATCACGGCTAAGAACGACTGTTTTCTTGTCTTTGAGAATCGGCTCAAATTTGTCTCGTATAATCCAACCTCCTGATTCTACACGGATAATGAATTTTACTCAAAAAAATTACTTTTTGTTGCCAAGTTGTGATAACATCATGGCTGCGTTGCTGTCGTTCATGGTGGCATCAACAACGCCATCAATTCGAAATGTTGACCAGCTATGAGATGCACCGTCGTGCTTGAATTCAACAGCGCATTCGCGAATTTTATTTATCAAGGCTCTATCCGTTATTGCCCGTTTTGGCACATCTTTGAGGGTTCTATCGAGATTAAATTTAACGGTTTTGTAACGCTTAATTGCTAATAATCGCTCGAACTCCTCCATGTTATAATTAAAACAAGTATTTAAATAAGAAAAAATTATATAATGAACCATTGCAAGTGGCTAATGAATGGATCAACAACTCCGTTTTCTCTACCCCTTGTCTGGTTTGCCACGTTGGCGTTCGTGGGAAATCACAAATATGTCTTGCTTATGGTGGTAAACGTTACAGGGAACTAAAACGCTACTACGACAAACAAATAAAATATGCAGTCATTGATCCTACTGACGACTCCGTCAGCAACAAAATCATAAAAACCCCTCAAGATTGTTTCCAGAGGTTTATAATTAAAGCAGATAATAAATTAGACAAGTAGTATTATTATATAAATGAGCCAAGACTTCAGACCCCAAACAGTGCTTGTTAATTATGAAGCATCCCGTGATGGTGTTGTCAGGCACCGCAGACTGAAGAAGCCGGTTGAATGGGTAAATAATAGAAAGTATTTGATGTTTGGTGCCCGGAAGAAGAAATGTTATTGTCATCGATTCGCATACGAATGTCACAACGGATTGATCAAAGATGGCTTTGTGATTGATCACGTTGATGGATTCCCTCAAAATAACAAATTGGATAACTTACGAGCTTTTACTCAAAGTCAGAATACAAAATTAGGTGGAACCGGCAAACAGGCAAAAAAGGCAAAACATGTCAAATCATTTGAAACAGAAACCAACGAAGAAAAAATAAATTCAGTCAATAAATGAAGCCAGTAGATATTTCGATATTTGTAGGCCTTCAATATGATTTGTTGCAGAAGGAATACAAAAATCAGCTCTGTCAAAAAAGTCAACACTGTAACGTAGTCGAGCCGACCCTTTGAGATTAGGTTGGGTTTTGAAGAAATAACAAACACGTTTGTTCAAATACAAATTATATTATAAAAAAAATCATGATATATATATATAATGAGCACACAATACACACAAATGAATCTATGGTTGTACACTGCTGTACTATTTTTCTATAGTTATACACCACTGTATTATTTCTATAGATATACACTACTGTATCTATGGTTGTACACTGCTGTACTATTTTTCTATAGTTATACACTACTGTATTATTTCTATAGATATACACTACTGTATTATATATGTCCCGTCATATACTACCAACGTAGCATGATATTGACTATTGATACGATATCAATATCATAAGGGTTAATTGACAATAAACATTCTACTTGTGTCACACACGCAAAATATAATCAATGAAAACCCAATAATATCATCAAATTGACTTAACACGCTATTCGTGCTTTACATAATGAAGCAAACGTAGGGTTTTATTGACTGACGAACACGCTATTCGTGTTTTACAAAATAGAGCAAACGTAGGGTTTTATTGACTGACGAACACGCTATTCGTGTTTTACAAAATAAAGCAGTCTATAAAACAAACCACGTGTGTTAACAATACACTTCCCTCCGGTGTGACAGTAATTCCTTGTCCGTCTCCATTCCACCGGTCAACATTGGTCTTGAATACACATCTATTCACACGACCGGCGAGCTGAATATAAAAATAGACAGTTTCCCAAATAATAAAAAATGAATTAACACAATACATAATAAAATAACACAATACATAATAAAATAAACGTGCTGTTACGAAACTGAATATTCACCTGAAACAAGAAACCAAAAAGGAATGTATTTAACTCACCCAACTTTTTGGCTCTAAAAATCCGACAAATGGTAACGTTTAGAGGTCTGCTCTAATGTCCACTGTGTCTTAAAAAGACCCTGCACTGTACTTATATATTAGTTGGCCGTACTTGTAAAAAAGTAATTCGCGTGAATTATCCGCGCGGCACGTGCAACTCGCTGTATAGGACAATTCACGTTGAGGAGTATGGTGTACCCTCTTCGCCATATCGGATATTGCGTAACGAGCTTAAAAATAATAATCCATGAAATACAGAACGTCGACAAACACATTATATGACAAAATTAATGTTTAAAATATAGCTTAGAGGAGTATAGTGTATCCTCCATGCCATATCGGGCATTTCGTAACAAACACACAGGATACAATTTTTATACATCAAGGAAGATAAATCGTACAATGATAAAGTCGCATGACAGAGTTACGTCCCTTAAAGTCCAATTACTACTACTATACACACAGGATACAATTTTTATGCATCAAAGGAGATAAATCGTACAATGATAAAATCGCATGACAGATTTACGTCCCTTAAAGTCCAATTAATATTACGGTTAATTAATCATTTTACGATGAAAACTAATGAAATACACGTTTTATCTAACTGCTATATTCTTTTGTTTAGTGTTTTAATCAAATATTCGGTCTCATTTAAATGTTGCAAAACAGCATTAATAAGTAATTCAAGAAAATAAAATAACACACCCTGTGGATTGACGCTGCTGTATTAAGTCACCTTATAAACGTTATGACTCGTAATAAGCTTGTGGCTTTTGAAAGTTGATCCGACCAATCAAAACTAACCCACGCCATTTGACTTGGGCGTGTGGTTTTCTTTTGTCACAATCATGCAACCGGGTTAATTTAATTGGGTTGCTTTTAATTGGTTGGATTGGTCGTAGAAAATCCACCCCGTCGTTTTATGTTTGTGCTGTCTTGTGCTGTCCCATCATCACATTATAAATTTCATCATGGTTTCATTGTAAATATACCATCCTTAATTAAGTTAATGATGTACATGTAGTAACGTCCCACCAAGCATATCTTCTGGGCGGTCTAAGATGACGTTTGTCACCTTAGGCCTCCTTTACGAAGATGTATGCTTTAGGGTCCCCTTGGGCTTGCATGGATGCAAAGGCAACCAAGGAGTTCCAAGATGTGTTTTTGATGCCTTAAATTAAGTTGAGTACTGTCCTTAATTAAGTTAATTAAGTAACATCTGGGTCTCTCTGACGTCATAGGGCGCCAGCGAGATTGCCAAATGGGGTATCATTGTACATACAAAAACGGAGTCAAAAATGACCCAAATTTTTTTTTAATAATTAGAAGTAAAATATATTATATTATATTTTTATGATAATGGATATCAAAGATGTAAATGCTATAATGGCTGAAATTTCAAATTTGAAAAATCGCGGAATAGTATTATCTGAAGATCTCGACTGCGACAGGATTACCTCGGAATATGAAAACATTGAGTATCAGTCTAGTAAGGGTCGTTATGTTTCACCTAAGATGTACGCGCTCGTGAAAAGAATTCAAAAGTCCATCAATACTTGTTTGTACGGCAACGACATTAATGCATTTATAACGCTATTTAGCACCGTTGAAGCAATACGTCAAAAGCTCGGCCAAGAGTATCAAAAACGAACTGAAATTATTTCTAAAGTTCGTGATCTTAGAAAAATGTTAAACGAGGAAAAACCGTATCCTAGCCATGTGAGCGTTACTATAAAAAATAAAAGTTTTTTTTTTTTAGCGTTTTTTGTAACACTTTATACACTTGTTTGTTGTGTAGTCAGCGGCGTCTATGACGCTGTCATCACATAGAATTTTCTCCTGAAAGAATTCTCATCAGTTTGGGTTGGCTCACGCAGTTATGTGCGTACTGGATGATCTGGTCGTGGTAGCAAGTAATCACCGCGATGCCTCCGTTTTCACGTAGTTGTTGTTGTTGCCGCGTCGTTAACAAAAATCGTTCATCGACGCGCTCAGATATTACAATTTTGAAACCCCCAGCGATGTTATTTCTAAAACATTCGCGGATAGCGTCGTACAGTTTAACCTTGTCGGAGATGGATACTCTAGCTTGATAGTACATTATTTGATAACTCAGCTTTTAATTGTGATATAGTCTTCACGTGGAAATACCCTTCGGGTGAAAACGCAGGCATGGAAACCCAAAGGGTTTCACATTTGAAAACTCCGTTCACAAACAATATATAGTAGGTGAATCGCCTACAACTAGATTAGCCCGAGAGCGGCTAGCAGCAATTAAAACGTTTATACCGGTTCGAGACAGACTTCGCGAGAAACTTCAACAACGACAACAAATGCAAACTGACTTTTCTGTGTCAAGTGATCAACGATTTACTCCGATAACAAGTGAGACCAAAGATGTGAAAACGTTAACTGAAGCAGCGATATACGGAGATATTCCTGAACGAGAACGAGCAAAGAAGGCGCCGCTGCTTGATACACTTGAAAAGATAGCAGCAGAGACCGGACAAACACGCGCAGGGATACAACAGCTATCCAGTGATATAAAAAGCCAACGAGAATATGAACGATTAGCTGAAAACAACTCCGTTGAAATAATTAATGAAGCAGCTGATATCTGTAGACGATTATTTGCCGGCGGTATCATGGACATTGATGTATATCGAGAACTCATTGCTGAATTAGTTGAAAATCACAGAGACGCCCATGGTTATTACAGCGATTGAAATTCCTGGAAACGCTAGCGTTTCATAATTGAAAACGCTAGTGTTTTTATAACAAGATGATCATACACTACAACCATGATAAACCCGTAAGAGTCTACGTGGTAAACTCACGATTGCCTGTTTATAGAGCATATTACGGAGATGGTTTCGGCAATATCATTGCGGGGTTATTTACAAGAATGGCCCCAAAAGTGGCACCGCTAGCTAAACAATTATTAATGAAAGCCATTAATGTTATTCGTGATAAGGGAATAAGCGCTGTTAGAAATCTTGCCGGAAAAGCATTTTCTGCCGCGAAAGATAAAATAACATCATTGGTGAGAAATCAACGAAAAAAGCAACCGTCATTGCCGTTGCCATCAACGACAGTGATGCCTGCAAAAATCAGCAAAGCAATAAATAGCGCAGTGGAAGAAAAACTAGCGTCGTTGATGACTCCGTCATTTGCGGCTGCGCCGTTGGCGGCTACACCATTGGATACACAGAGTAATAATATTGCAAATATGATAGCGGGAAGTGGTTTCAAACAAAAAAGAAAACTATAATGATTGCAAGCATTGAAAACGCTAGAGTTTCACAATTAAAAACACTAGTGTGAATATAATAAATAATGTTTAAACGACAAGCTGATCCGGCGTTTAATTTAGATGTCCCAGTGCGCAAAGACGATTCCGTCCGTGATTATCAATACTGTTCCTATCATGCAATACAACCCGACCTACGATCGCCAATTGAACTTCAAGTTCAAGATACCAGTAGATACTTTTTGCCATGTGAAGCATTTATTGAAATCGAGGAAAAACTCGTAACAAATGTTGCAGCTGATACCCCATATGCAGATGACTCAAATGTCCGGGTTGGTTTTGTTAATAATGGCATAATGGCGTTATTTAAAAGCGCACGATATCTCATTGATGGAAAAGAAATTGAATCAATAGACCGTGAAGTTGATGTTGCAACAACAATAATCGGACTAGCAAGATATTCTGATGATTATACAAGATCGGCTGGTCCGTCTATGATGTTTGCAAAGGATACCTCTGATAACGCTGACCACCTTCAATACATTAAAGTGTTAACAGCAAGAGATAATGCAGAAGCCGATCAACAAGAAGCAGCTAATCCAGAACGTCGAGCTAGACCCGGAGCTGCGTTTGATATTCTCGGAGGCGTTAATGGTAATTTCAATTTAGGATTTGCAACACGAAAAGGAGCATTGCAAGGACAAAAACGATATTTTTCATGTGCGATTCCGCTGCATCATATATTTGGATTCGCCAGAAACGTCAGAAAAGTTATTTATGGAGCTAAACACACAATTGCGTTAGTGCGAAAAGGCAATGACAACGATGCAATTTGGCGTGCTAATGGTGTCAATGATGGTAAAGTTGTTTTAACTAAATTATCATTGTGGATACCAGTAATGACCCCATCAATTACCGCAGAAGAGCGGCTACTCTCATTTATGTACACAGGCGGCAAATCATTGCTAAGTTGCTAACAACGACTGATACCAAAGAGGATGATGTCGCTGGTACATTTACATGGCATTTGGCATCAAAACAAGGCGTTTCAGCCTCACGTCATATATTTGTAGCGCTGCAGAATAGGGATCGATTAGGTCGTCAATTATCCAGCCATATGATATTTGATCGATTATGGGTAAAGGATGTTTCACTGAGAATAAACGGACAACAAGAACCATCTGAGGATATACAGCTTGATTACGACACTAACCACATAGCACGTGTGTATCATTGGATGCTGTCATATATGGGTCGTGATCAAAATGTTGATACTGGTTTACAAATATCGTAGCTTGACTTTAAAAACCTATATCTGATTTATTACTTTTCGCTGGAACATCTTGATTTAACAAGGCAATCCGTTGTTGACATACATTTTCGAGCTCGTATAAAGCCCCCCCCCCCTTGCTGGTGTTGATGCCCCTAATTATAGAGCGGTTGCTGTCATTGTCAGTGATAAATCAATGTTGTTAGAAGGGGTTGGCGGACGAATGAGACTTATTGATGCACCAGTGGGAAATCTTTGAGTGAAACTCGAAGAGTTTCCAATTAGATCAATTGAAAGCATAAATGTGAACAATAATAATGCCATATAATGTTGTCGGTGTCACGCTGACTGATGGTCAGGTCAAGAAATTGCGATCAAAGTCCGCTAAGCAATGTGGAACCACAATAACGTTGAAGCCGTCAGCGATGACTGGTGGCACGCAAAAAATCTCATTGACGGATCGTCAAATAAAACATTTCATTGATGCGTTAAAGAAACAGCGAGGGGTTCAGATTGTTTTTTCGAAGGCTGCAATCACCAACATGGAAAAGACCGGCGGCATATTTCCGTTAATAGCTGCGATTCAGCGTTAATTTCAGCGGCTGCCCCAGCGGTGGCGACGGCATCGGCGTTAGGAGCCGTTGGTACCGCTGAAGGGATGGCACTGAAGAAAGCAACCGGTGGATCCGCTCGTGGATCCGGGTATAAAAAAGGGAAAGGGCCTAAGACTACCAGGAACTCCGCATTCGTGGTACAAAGGGAGCGGATTAAGAATACCAGGAACAATTTATTAGTGGGAAACTCGAAGAGTTTTAATCAAAGATTTTCAACGGAGCCAATTGTTCCAATGTCCAACTTTGATTTAATCGCTGCTGTTAGCGCGCTAGCGATAAAAAAGACTTCAGAGGGGTCTTAATGAAAGATCAGTTGCCGAAACAACCTAAACGCGTTGAAACCGGAATAATCAATTTTGATAACAGCAGCGGATCGGGAACTCACTGGGTTGCATACGCGATTGATCCGCGTGTGATTGTCTATTTTGATTCATATGGGCTAGCTCCGCCAAGCGAGTTTATGCGGTATATAAATTCAAAGAATCATTCAATTCCGATTTTTTTATTCCACGCTGCCAACACAACAATTAAATGATCCACCGATATGCGGCCGTGAAGTATTTAATGTCCTCGCGGAAATATCTAGATTTCCGAGGAAACCACCTCATCTGGTTGTAAATGAATACACGAGTGCGAAATTACAAGGAATTAAATTGAAATTAAAAAAGCTATTGACGAACAAAAGCCCACCAGCGAAATTGTTAATAAGTTTTTTGGAACCTCACTTGTGTCAGGCGTGACTCTCGCTGAAATTAGCGAGTTTATTGGCTAACATTCCCACAACACCTACGTCGCTAATAATTTCTTTGGTGTCCCGGCTACATCTACAATAACTCTCAAAGATATTAATATGTTTATGGTGAGACAAACGACACTTAATACCATCGTAGATAAATTTTTGGGTGAAACACGTGTGTCTGGAACCACATCTCTGACAGGCCCGACCCTCGCTGAAATTAAAAAAGCTATTTACGAACAAAAGCTCACCAGCGAAATTGTTAATAAGTTCTTTGAGGGCAGTAAACCCCAAGATATCACGACGAAATTTTTAAACATCGACCGGTATCTTAAAGACCAAGAACAGCTTGGAATCAAAACCCTTCTGACTTCATTCTTTTTTATCACGAAGGATAGGAGGATGATGGGTTCTGCCGAAATCAAGGCAAATTATTTCGATATTTACAAGGATATTTTTAGACTAAAAGAAAATTTTAAAAAGGTAAAAATTCCGCATTCACACATAGGCGTAAAAAATATCGTGTATACGACCGATCATGGAACCATGGATTGGATAGGAGACGTTTATACTAAATTGTCCGTCGGTCTCTGGGGGGAGTTCGAAACCGGGGTTGATGGTACCCACAGGACAAAGTGGACCGATGGTATCTACAGGCTAATGTGGATCTCTATCCATCAATTTAATATGATCGCGGACGGTAAAACCTACTCTGGTGGCACCGCGATGTTAATTATCAAGGGTGGTGGCGGACAAAACTTTAATGTCGTCGCAGTTGATAGCTCCGCCATTAGATCAAAAATAACCTGGTGTTTAGAACTTGTAGATGATTTTTCCGGCTGAAGCTACTATACCTATAGGCCCGCAATTCCCCTTCCACCTGGCCCGCCCTGGCCCCTTAACGATGGCGAATAATTGAAAACACTAGCAGTTTTAAAATAGTAATGACATCGATGAAATCAATTGAACCGATAATATCCCCAGAGGTATCACAATCGCATCGATATCGATATGATACCGTGAAAGAAATTTCCGCGAACTTGAAATCACTTTCTGAGCATTATCGTGAAAAAAAAAAAAATATCACCGCAACGTAACAATCATCGACATCACCGTGTACTCGGTGTCCGGTGTGAAGGCCAGCGCCGGGATTATTTTGTCGACGGTGACCATGATGGCTCCGATTGCAGTTCCAATCGCTATCTCTGCGGCAACAACAATCACGGCAGTCGCCACCGCGATAACTAAAAAGTTATAATCGTGTTCTCAGAAAAAAACTCAGCGATTATACAGCTCGTTACCGGGTGGCATCAGACGCGTACTCGAAATTATCCGAGTTGATCTCGCTGTCGATAGATAACTCGTTCATATCCAATGTTGAATTTTCCGCGATGGCCCAGTTGTATAACTCCGCGATGTTGAAATTGGAAATTGAAAACAACGTTAACAGTAATGTCACTCGAACCGCTTCAACGAATCGCAGAGAATACCACTCCGATACGAACAAGCATGATATCAATAACATCAACAAACCCACAATTTAGTGTGAACTTCCCTTCTCCGATTCCAGTGCGCGAGATCGCGCTGGCAAAAATACGAGTATATCATAGCTGGCCCAATATCAGATCGGTTGCATTTGGCGGTCAGCAACCGAATAACACACTGGTGTTCTCGTATAAGAATAAACCCGATGGCACCCCAGACTGGAACGTTATTTCGTTACCAACTGGGTCATACCAAATTGAGCAAATCGATGCTGAAATTCCACGTAGAATAAAATCAATAACGGGAAAAGAATCAAGAATAGCTATTAAAGTTCATGAACCGACGCTCTCGTCGTCGATCGAAATAAACTCCCCTGAGTATGTCGTGGATATCTATAACAGCTCGTTAAAAACAGCGTTAGGATGGCCTGAAAAACCACCCGCCGACTTAACCACAGACGTACAATCATATCATGAAATCAACCCCATGTATCGAGATGATTTATCTGATATAAGAAAAGTAAAACTCACCGATAGATTCATATTTACCAACAAAAACACGTTGCAATGGAATTTTATTATTAAAAGAACAGTTGACTCATCTGTTACTATTTCATTTACGCTAACTGACATCACTCGTTATTTTAATGAAATTAATCAATTACATGAAACACAACTAGAACAACTACGGCAAACAAAATCGTGAAAACACGTTGAAATATTAAATCAGCTTGTATCTGACATGGAATATATCAATGAACGAATTATTTAAACAATAATTAATGACAACAGCGACAATAAACAACGATTCCTAACCGGTTACAATATCACAGAAGCCGATCTGCGTAATTTCAAGTTTTCCGGATACAACGCTGAGGAACTAAAAGAATCTGTTAGAAATGTTATCAAGGTATTACAAGTACAAGATTCAACTATCCTCAAATATAATAATGACCCAGATGGCGGCGGTAGGCATATTGCCCCGCACAATGTAAATATTTCAGCGGTGATTGCGCTCAATTTAACATGTGAGGTAATCGAAGGAAGCTATCAAATTAATCTAGAGCAATCAAATCAACCCCAACAAGGATATATTCTATATTCATTTGCACCAACAGCTCCTCCAGGATTCCTAATTATTGAAAACCCAATTAATCATGTCTATATGCGATGCCATAATAATTTAGTAACGAGAATTAATTTCCGACTCACTGACCAATCAAATAATTTGATTGATCTACGCGGTGAGGTGTTAGCGATTAGTTTGTTTGTGAAATCCTGAAAGGATTTCCGTCCTAAGGACTCCCCATCATAAATGATTTTCGTCCTCGAATACGATATCGTGTCGGACTTGATCAAATATCGGTTGAAATCGTAAAAACCCCTCGTGAAAAATCATAAATGATTTTTGTTAACCCATAGCAGCAGGGGGGTGGGGGCGATGACAACACCGCTGCGACCCCGATGATTGAAAATTCGCTAAGTCTCCGTTTGCCAAATGGAGACTTTCTTTTTTTTTTTGGTTAAAACATGAGATTTCGTAGGAAGGCTCTATTTTCCGTTTTGACGCTTCAATCAAAAAAGTCGAAAAAAGTTGTCCGATTCGTTCCTCCCCCCCTGCTGCTCGGTGAAAACAAGTGTGATATCAATAACCTCAACGAATCCCGAATTAAATGTGAATTTCTCTACTCCGGTTGCAGTTACGGAGATAGCGTTAGCGAAACTACGAGTGTATCACAGTTGGCCTAACATTAGATCGACACCATTTGGCGGTCAACAACAAATAATTCCAAGGTGTTCGCGAATAAGACTAAACCCAACGGTGAACCAGACTGGAACGTCGTTTCGATACCATCTGGGTCATACCAAATCGAGCAAATCAATGCTGAAAAATAAAATCCATTACTGGAACAGAATCGAAAATCGGTATAACGGTTCACGAGCCGACGCTATCATCTGCCATTGAGATAAACTCACCCAGTTCGATAAGGACAATACTGGGTTGGCCTGAAAATCAATCTCCACCTGAACCACAAAAATCTGATTATGTCACGGATAAACAATCATACCACGAAATTACCACATCGTATCGAGAACACCTCAGTGATATAAAAAAAAAAGTCATCACTGCCGGGTAGTTATTTTCATTTTATTGATCGAGATTCCGCCTTTTGGAGATTTAAGATTGGACAGACTCCAAAATCAATTACATACATAAATATTTACCATAACAGAATTATTGAATACTTTAAAGAAATCAATCAAAAATACGGTCAACAACTACAACAAGCTTACAATGAGTCTAATCGGAAAGAAATCATTAAACGAATTGAAATATTAAATCAACTTGTATCCGACATGGAATATATCAACCAGCGAGTAATTCAAGTAATAATTAATCACCGTGATGACAATATTAGTCACTCCAAACGAAATTTTCTAACCGGTTACAATATAACAGAAGCCGATCTACCGAATTTCAAGTTTCCTGGGTATAACGCAAACGAACTAAAAAAAATCCATTAATGATTTTATCAATGAATAATTTACTGTGATACTCACCTCATGGCGACAACAAAACAAGGGTCCAACTATCCTCAAACATAATAATGACCCAGACGGAGGCGGTAGGCATATTGCTCCGCTCAACGTAAATATTTCCTCGGTTAATGCATTGAATTTAGTATGTGATGTTATCGAAGGAAGCTATCAAATAAATCTTGAACGATCAAATCAAGCTCAGCAGGGATATAATTTATATTCTTTTGCACCAACAGCTTCTCCAGGGTTTTTAATAATTGAGGATCCAACTAATCCAGTCTATATGAGATGTCATAATAATTCACTAACGAGAATTAATTTTAAACTCACTGACCAATCAATAATCTGATTGATTTACGAGGTGAGGTTTTACAAATTAGTCTGTTTGTAAAGTCCTAAAGGACTTTCATCTTAAAAACCGTTTACGATTTCAACAAGGATTGTTAAACCCGGTAGCAGCAACGGGGGTGCGACAACGACTTTGGCGTCCTTTTATTTTTTTGCCAAATGGACACTTTTCGAGGAAGCCTTAGTTTGCCAAATAGAAAGAAGAAAAAAAGTCGTCGGATTCGCCCCCTCTGCTGCTACACCTATTTCTGCAACAAAAGATAAAAAAAAAAGATGAATTAAGGTATTTCAACATAATGTGGTACATATGTCAGTTACAGAGAGATGCCTTTATACAGTCATCTTTTAAAAATTGCTACCGTAGAAATAATGCGGCATATATAACTTACAATCCTCGACCATTCTTGCACTAGTACTATAAGTTACTAGTTCAGCAACACCATTTGATTTCATGAAAATCTAAGGAATGTTGACAAGTAAACCATTTTAAAAATGCACTCATGAATATCACTTTTTGCAAAAAATGACCATATCCCATGTTCTCCAATAGAATCTATATCTTCATAAAATTGACATCACTGTAACAAACTGGTTAATCAGTTTATCGTTATATAATGTCTAAAGATGTTATGCAAGAGTCAGATCGAATGATTACTACATTTTTCATGAACCAGGAGGTTGAATCTATGGTGGCATGTAAAGAGTCATAAATATGTGAAGCATGTTAATGTGCATGTTTTCTGAGGAATTTGGGAAAATTGACTGAAATTGACTTAAACAAATTTTTTATATTATTTATTACTTCTTCTTGGAACACATGGAGCAAATTGAACATTCAGTGAACGACATCCACTTTTCATGATTATAATATTCATGAAGCATGGGAATCATGCACCCCAACTGATCACTCACTTGCTCACTCACTCATGACAAACATGCACTGTGGTACACAAAAGAGTTACATGAGGACCATGTAAATATAATTCATTTTTCAAGATGATTTTCACTTTGTGGAAAATATACTTAAAGTTTCCAACATTAGAAGTATATGCCATCATAAAAAATATTGTTTAGTTATCACTGTGATATCAGAGTAACTCCCCTTGCATAACCTGGAATCTACATGGTGTTTGTTTATTGATCATATCTTGCAATCTGATTTAAAGTGGAAATTAAATGTATTTTAATAAAGAGCAGAGAAATATCCATATGTATTATTATGAAGGTTAGTGTCTTTATTGACTTATTTGCTGATTGCTAACTTTAAGAACTGTGATACCATAGTACTTCTCTCTCTCTCTCTCTCTCTCTCTCTCTCTCTCTCTCTCTCTCTCTCTCTCTCTCGGGGGGGAGGGGGGCTAACTGTGGGTGTATCTCAATTCAATTTTTCAAGCAGCAATAGCTAGTAAGATTCTTTGTTTAACTATGACATGTATGTATATGGTAAGGTACAGTATTTAATGGTTTGCCCAGGAGACTCTTGGGTAAAAGTTTTCAGTTTTATTGCATCAGATATCAGTAGTTCTCCCTTGGACATTTTCACACAGTGAGTTTATGCAGTGCAAATAAAGTAAAAAGAACAACGTTATATTTTTTGCATCTGTTTCCTTTTCATATATATATATATATATATAGTGCTCCATCATGTGGGACATAAATATTACGTCACCAAATAACCTCATTACCGTTTATTCAGAGCAGGGGAGCTAACTTTCTTATGCGTTGTAAAAATGAAAGTAGGGTTACGAAGGAAAAATTCCTGGAATCTATGCATTGTAATTTCAAAAGAGGTCTCCTAAGAAAAGCTGAAAGTTTGAAATCGCGACTGTGTAAGGTAATTGAAAGGTGAGTTTCATAAAATTGTTATATTGTTGATAAGCGATGATAATAATGTATAACTATCTTATTATAATGTTATTATAAAGTAGTCATACAAAAAAAATACAAAATTGGTTTTTAATGAGGCATGACTATTTATACAAGGGACTAAATTGCTTATATATTTTCATTTGTTCGTCCGGTATTTCACATTTTTGCAAGAAAAAACAAAAATAAAATCATTTATAGTTCTGTTGTTAAAGCAGCACATAACACATCGGGTTCATCGGAGAATCCATGTATGATGTCAGAACTAAGCGTTTGCAGAGCTCGGGTGGTAGAACCAATATTCAATATGGCAGCGAAGGAACGAGACGAACGCTTATAATAACCAAATGTGACAAAAATAAAGCGCTTTATCAGTTATCACTACCATGCTGTCAGACATGTCTGCGCACGTAAGATTTCCGTCACCAATATTGAAGAAAGCGCATACCGAATTCGTCCGATTGACGAAAAGAAAATATTGTCATGGTTACAATTTGAAAAGAGGCAGTTGTCACCAGAGTATTCTGCTCAAAATAATATAAAATTTTGGAAACACGGGATACCACCTCCGTGTTTTCATGTCTCGCGAGATGTCGGCCTATTCTGCACAGTTTTGAAAAGATGTAATGTTTGTTAATCGGGCTAGGGAAATGTAATATATTACTTGGGACTGTCTCCGTCAGCAGTTCAATCGAGTAATTAGGTCAGAATTATAGCTAGTTTTACAAACTTCTGCGTAACAATGCCTATAAGTTGCAAGAGAAATTAAGCAAACTAAACCAATCATGTATTAAAAAAATTAGTAAAGTTAAACATTTGATAAAAAATAAGCTATTATGTGGAAGAGAAACAACAATGAATAGGATGTAATGTGTTTACAACATCTTGTTTATGGTGAAAAATTGCTACAGAAGCTCGAGAAAGACCAGTGCATAGAAACGCCAAAATGCAATAGAAACACCTGAAAGCAATATCAAATATACCATCGCTGAAGATTGTGAAAATTGTGACATTTTTGAAAGAAAATAACATTTACTATTAATGGTGTCTAATACAATTCTTACATAATTTTAATGCTTAATCTATTACTAATAAATATATATTAGTAATGATTTATTAATAATGCCAGGATGAATGAACTTCGTGAAAATTATAAAATTAAATAGCCGTACAGTGAAAGTGTGCCACTTGTTCTCTTTACTCATAACGTTTTATCCATCATCATTTACACTGTTATTTCAAATTCATGTATCTTTTCACGAACTATTCTTATTTTCCGTTTTCTAATATTCTGAGTAACTTCAACATGGATAATGTATCTTTCAAATTTCTGTTCGTACTGAAACGTATTAACATGTAATCTAAAGAAGAATATTTTGAAAATAAAATACATTTGATTACATGTTCATACTTGTTACGTTGAACACTTTGCCATATTATTTCCACATAAATAATTGGTGTCTAAACCATTACACCTGTCTAAAATGTTTTTTGCATGGAGAAAATGTATTCTGTATGATGAATGCGCATTATTCATAGATCTCACATTAGGAACCATCCATTTAGTATGTACGCAATGATCTGGCGGATCTTTGCATTTAGACCATTATCACGCATAATTCATGATAGTTACACTCAAACTATACCGCTGTTTCGCATGCAGGGTTGCACAAATTTCACACATCAAGAAGATAAATATAATAATAACCACAACATAATAATCAACTTAAGAAATCAATATTAAATCATTATTTATGTTTATTTATATTAATTGCTGAAGCATTTAAACTCTTGCAAAAATTGCAATGCGCGCTGTTAATATAAAATTTTGTTTCTGTATGAACCGTTGCCAAATGCACAGTTTACAGTTTCCTTTAAGTTTGATGTTGCTTCACTTGCAGAAAAAAAGAGTACATAATAATTTATTGTATGACTAATATTAAATGTCACAAATATGAATTCTACATTCACCACCAATATACACTAAGGTATATAAGATATAACGGATGTGCGTTCTGGTGTTTCTATGGTGTTTCGATATGTTCCAGTGTTTCTATGCACCCGAGAAAGACTGTTTGGTCGGGGGATTTCTTCAGAATCCTGTTCTTGCAGCATGTTGGGTAGCAAATGATTATGTACATGTGGGACAACTTTTTGCAAAACTGGAAACTTGGATTAAGATTTAGAATTTTGTTATGGTATACATTACCATCTTTTATATAATATATTTATTTGTATGATTCTAAGAGATACATAGTAAATAATATTTTCTGGGTTACAGGTTCAAGAAGGTCATGGAGTGGGTCTTCATATTGACATTTAGAAATCAACTTTTCCTATGCATTTTGAGTCAAAATGTGGGATATTTTTTATACACTTTATGAATATCACTTTTCTAAACTACAATAGTTCTTTCTTTATACAAAATGGACTTTAGACCAAAAATAACACGTGATCAAATGTTTACAGAAATGATGTATTGTTGCGCAGATTTACCCGATGTGCAGAATTGGCAAACCTGGTGGTATATGCAAAAGTAACATGGTACAGTGGGACCCCGTTATAACATGGTAGTTGAGAGCCATAGAATCTGACCGTGTTATGAACCGAACCGTGTTCAAAGCAACCATGTACAATACCAATCCATTTTTGGATTTAATTGGGGGGGGGTTTACATAAAGACGGGTGTGAAAATGCATGGCACAATTACCATTTTTGATCAATATATATTAAATGAGAAAAACATTTGCTGTCGTAACAGAAATTGCAGATATAATATATTACTTTATTCAGAGAACCATGCATTGGTACATACACGTGTCTAATTTATATATACATGTATAATCTATTGCATGAAAAGAGTATCAACACCGTGTACTCACCAGCGAATCTGGTCACATACATTGAATCCATAATACAAATATTTCCATCGAAAATGTCCACACATGGATGTAAAATATTCAATAATTTTGTCACAGATCATTATGTGACTGAATTCAATGAAAAGAAAATAACAAAAATTATGTAACGGGTGTACGTAATGAATGATGAAATAGTACATGTCCGTAGATTAAATAATGGAAGCTAAAGTGAATTCTTATTATAACTACATGTAGATCTCGGGATCTTTCTGTCTCTGAATTCAGTCGTCGTAAATTTCAGCACATTTTCCCACCCAAGCTGCTAGTCAAAGTCCTTTGAACTTGCCGCCCAACTATTGTGTCATGTTCTTTTGATGTACTCTAATAAATACAGCAGGCAGAACTGGCTGTATTTTAACAACTGAATTATGTCACTGTAAATATAAGCACAGCTAAAATGATAAAGTAATCAACACTAACTTTGTCTCACAGCTATTTGCATGCATACGGAGGACTCCTGCATGGAGTGATTTATGTGTCCCAGATCAAATATTTGCATTCAAATACGCGTAATTAAGCATTTCCGAGACCTCTGTGTCGTATATATTTTATACCATTACATTTCTCATCTGTCAATAGTTATTATTTTTTGAAAAACTCTGATTTTTAGCTGCTTTCTGCTAATGTCACGTTTGCTCTTGGCAAAGTCAATTATAGTTCTCAATTGCAGAATTCGAATTTACTAGTCAACAGATTGCATAAAACAACACCGCCAAGTCACGCACACATGGCGGCTTTTGGTTTCTTTGAGGCTGTATAAATCGTTTCCCCCTGATTTGAACAAGTTTAGCTCAGCAGTTCACTTTGATGATAAACAATGTACTTAAATTAATTGATTTATACATTCTGGAGAGAATTCTTTTTATCAACCCCCACATTGGCTATTGCTTAGTTGTGTATGAAATTAAGAGAACATATTTCGGAGATTATTAGAGCAACGATTGTATTTGGAATGCATTCAAGACAAACACAAAGTAGACGCGATGGCTTCATTGCTCAGGGATCAGTAATAATAATATTGACACTTATGAGCTGTCATTTTTCAACAATAAACAAAGATCAAAGTTCTCAGTAGGCCCAGCAATTGGTTCGTATTTCCGATGTTTATTTTGGCACAAATTTTAGGAGCCATACAATGATTATTTTATATTCGATTTTGTGTGTGATTTCCTCCCCAAAATGATAATACATTTTCTACACGTTTTTTTCCTGCACTTTTTAGACGAGTATGAGAATGAGAATTAAACTCTTGACGTATTTTATTTTTCATACTAAAAAGATTTTCTTTTTGGTCTTTGAGACAAATATCTGTAATAAATTACCTGAAATTACGAGAGCCATGCCACGACTGTTTTATATCCGAATTCGTGTTATAACGGGGCATGTTATAGCGGGGTCTCGCTGTATTAAGATTTTAAAGGACTACAAAATTCAGGATTGAAAAGTTTTGCCCCATTTTTTTCTCGTTTGGTTATTGTTACATATATTTCTCACATGGGGATATTTAATACAGGCCATGTGATAATTTATTCCAAACCAATTGGGAGTGTTAATATTGGTTTCCCAATAATAATAATAATAATAATAATAATAATAATGCTTTATTTATAGAGGGTGACTCATTAGTCGAAGTCTATTTTCCCTTGAAGCTCTCTTAATGAAAGTATAAAAAATGCACATTATGTGAAGATAGCAATTATTAGTGCTTATTTTAGCATGTTTAGTATTAAAATACTAAATTCCATTATCTATTAGAAACACATGCATGCTCATGATATCTCTTCTTAAATACTCTAATATTTTCAGCCTATTTTACATGTAGTGGAAGCTTATTCCACAGAACTGTACCAGATATTGAAAACTCTTTTTAAATTGCTCTGTTCTTGGTTTTGGTACTACCGGTAGAAGGTTTCCATGTGACATTGATCTCAACTGGTAGAAGGCCTGAATAAGTCTTGAAGATACTCTGGTGCAGTTCCAAGTAGACATTAATATAAAAGAACTGCCTTGTAAAAATCTATCCTGTCATATATTGTGAAACATTTGAGTTCTGTAAATAATGCTTTTGAGGGATGATCAATAGATGTATCTAAAATTACACGTAGGGTAATGCTCATTTCTGGAGTTTAAAATCCTGTCAAGCTCAGATTTAGCACAGTTTCCCCATACATTAGAACAGTAATCCATTGTTGGAAGAATATATGACTTGTAGTATAGATTGCGAGTTTCCATAGGTAAATATTTCTTGATTCTGCTGAGAAGGGCAATTTTGGATAACAGTGTTTTACAAAGCTTATCAATATGGTCATTCCATAATAAATTATTAACTATGGACACACCTACAAGCCTTTCATGTTTGACATTTTCTGATGGATGATTATTTATTGCGAGAGATAGTTTTGGGTTCCCTGACATTGGTAGCTTTTGTGTCATCCCCAGAATCATACATTTTGTTTTGCCTTCATTAATTACCATCCTATTTTGTTGTGCCATGTTTTGGACTCTAATAAGGTCTGAGTTTAATCTTATTTGGATAACTTCAGTATCAGAACTAGATGTATACAAGGTTGCATCATCTGCAAACAAATCTGTATTTGTGGATTCATTATTGATTGATAGATCAGTGATAGATAAGGAATAGGAGAAGGCCCAAAACTGAGCCTTGAGGGACTCCTGAATGAATAGTGCGAGTTTGAAAGCTAATATTTCCAATGCTTACTTGTTGAGACCTTTGGTTTAGGTATGATCTAAACTAGTGTTAAAAAGGATTGTCAAACCTGTAACAGTTAAACTTTTGCAGCAGAATTTCATGATCAACAAGCTCAAAAGCTTTCTTGAAGTCAACGAAGCCAATCCCAGTCATATGTCCATTATCCATTTCCTTCAGCCATAGATCAATTATTTTGTTAAGTTTTGTTTGGCACAAGTGGTACTTTCTAAATCCTGACTGTGCTTTATGAAATAGTGAGTATGTTTCACAAAATTTATAGACCTGAATGGCTACATGCTTGTCAAACAGTTTTGACAATACAGGTAGAATTGATATTGGTCTGTAATTTCCTGGATCCTCCTTTTCTCCTTTCTTAAAGATAGGTGTAACATTTGCACATTTCAGTGTTTCTGGAAAATTACCACTCATTTCAGTTAAATTTATGATAGCGTTACTGACTTTGTTATTACTGATGCAGGAATTTTAAGAATTTGTGGACTAATACCATCCAATCCAGAGGATTTATTAATATTCAACTTAATCAGTATATCAAAAACATCAGCTTCACTAACATTAGCTATTGAAAAATAATTATCTTCAGGAATTTTAGCTCTTATAAATAACAGTAGAGCATCAAGTTCAGTTGAATGTTTGTCTGGTTCTGAATACTGTTACTAGAGATGCTTATGAAGAAATTGCTGAACATTTCCACAATGTCTTGTACAGATGCTGCTATATCATCATTTTGCTTAAGTCTAGGGGGAAGACAACTGTTTTAGATGTTTCCACAATGTTTTGGTACTCTTACTTTCATTAATAGCCTGTATATAGTAGTTCTCTTTTACCTTATCTATTAGATGCTTAGTTTTATTCCTCCACTTTCTATAGCTTTTCATGTCTTTTTTCTTATGGAAATTATCTCTCATAGGTGCCTAGCCTCATTGATCTCAGGGATAATCCACTTGGGTGTAATTTGATGTTTAACCCTTTTTGTTTTAATTGGGGTATGCTTGTCTAAGGCTGCATTGAACATCTGATACCATTTGTCTAAAGCAGTGTTGACATCATCTATATTGCAGACTGATTGAAAGAGTTTGCATACTAAATCATTTAAGAACATTTCCTCATCAAACTGTTTAAAGTTCCTGTATTGTATTTCAATATGTTGCCCATTTTTAGATGATTTCGGAACATGTCTAGGTATACAGACTGGGCAGTGGTCACTCAGTGCATACACTGGCACATTTATTTCACTAATGTTTTCAGGTTTATTAGTATAGACATGATCAATGATAGTAGCACTTTTATCTGTTACTCTAGTTGGGGTGTTAATTAATTGAGTAAAGTTGTAAGTTTCAAAGTTACTTATCCATGTTAATGGTGGAGTTTTCTTGTAGTCGATGTTAAAATCACCTAATATGATAGTTTCTAAATCTTCCTTTAGTAATGCTTTTTGAATTTGAGCCTCAAATATATGAATCCAATCAGCTGTGGAACTAGGTGGCCTGTAAACTGAACATTAGAGTATTGGGTTTGATTGGGCAAGGGTTACTTCGATCCAGATACTCTCTACCCCAATAGTTTCTAAATCAATACGTCTGTTATAACTAATGGAACTGTCTACATAGAGAAGAATACCCCCACCACCCATGGAGTCTCTATCTTTTCTTTCAAAGTGGAAGCCCTGTATTTGGAGAGCCAAATCATCAGTATCATCGGAAAGAAGGTTTCACATAGACCTAGAATACTGACTGATCTAGTTTGCTGTAATATTAACTTTATCTCATCCAGTTTTGGGAGAATGTGTTGAATATTTAGGTTGATTACATGCAGACCTCATTTGAGGTGCCCAAAGACATGACAATTTTTATCAGAGGACTGATTTTCAGACAAGCCAGTATACCATGTATTGTTTGTAGACTTGACAGATTTCTTTACATTGCCTTGATTCTTTACATCAACACATGAAGAAGATAACATATAAGATCCATCTGTCGTACAATGACCACATGTAGTGGATACAGGAAAATATTCAAAATGAGACTGATTTACATGCATACAAGAAGACATTGACATATTAAACACTTGGGGAACCTCAGAGGGAACAGTACAGTATCACATAATTGTTTACAAGTTAATAAGCTGCACTTTGTACACAAATCAGATAGTGCCTGAAACCTGTTCACAGAATTATAATTATTACATTGAAAAGTGTACACATATTCTAATGCATTTTGTTTTTGGATGTGTGTTGCATAGGCCTGTACCTCATAGCCTTCTACCTATTGGTATGTGCACAACGTTTGCTTATGTCCTAGTTCATTATAAAGATGACAACGAATCTGTTTTCCAGGCAGACACCACTGCGTTACATGACCGTGCTCTCCACAATACAAGCAGTTTTCTGACTCATGCCTAACCCCTTTTATAAGTCTTATGTACTGGTCTATATTCGTAAGGAGCAAAGCAGTACCTCTGTTGGACAAGTGGATTTGGTCTCACTGGTATAATTGTTGGTTCACACGATTGTCTTTGAAGAAGGTTCTGTATTGCGGAACAAATAGTACTTGGAAATTTTCACACAACATACTTAAGGTGTCATTAAGTTGAGTCATAAGTACATCCCTTCTTGGCGGTAGCCCTGAGATGATTATTTTACACTCTGTGTTTTTGGACCTGATGGCATACAACAAGCTTTCATAATCATCCTCAATGCCCTTCAAAGATTGCCAATGAGAAGAATTACAGTACGATATGGTGACATATCCATTTCCAATATTTTATTTGCAATAGTGTTAAATCGATGCAAACTCTATGGGTTTTTACGTCAATTTTATATAACCCTCTTGTTCTTACTCCTTTGAGTATTGATCATCCTATGAGAAGAGACCTGTTTTTAACTATATTGTTGATTTTGACAAGTGGGAGGTTCAGATGCATTGCTTGAACTTCTTGCTTTCCATGTCTTGACTGACTGACAATTTGGTGACTGCTGCTGTATTTAGTATTTGTATTTAATTTGGCTTCTTGCTGTAGGTAATTGGAGGTTGTCTTTAGAACGGTTTCTTCTGTGCCTGGATTTGATGATGAGTTTGACACATGATGGTCAGTGTTTACAGCATGTGCTTTAGCTAATTTTTGGTTCTGGCCATCTAATACCTGTAGAAGAGATTGGTCTTGTTTAATTGGTGTGGTTTCATCTATTTGTGTATATACTGATTTTTTTCTTATACAGTAGCTGGTGTTGGTATAGTTTGAGTGCCCTGACATGCTCTTGTGTTTTGTTCCTTTGACATGTTTGTGTATTGTGCTGACTGGGTATTCTGGCACACTTTTGTTGCCCCTGGTTTATCCATTCCAACACTGTAGATTCTTTCATTTTAGTGCAGAGAGTTCCTGTTCTAACCTTTCTACTTCGGCCTGGAGAATACCTATCACTGCTAAGCACTGTATGGAGGTACAAGTCTGGTTATGGGTTCCCTGGAACTCAAAGTAATTTGTTGCCCCTATCATAAACTGGGTTCCTGGAGTTTCCTCTACACTGATAGCAATCTGGCTAATTTCATGTAAAGCTGTGTTACTGTTAACTCTGTGGGCTTTAGGGATGGGTGTTGAAGCACTTGGCTGAGAGGTAATTAATTGCAGTAATTTCATTAAGCACAATCAGGATTTAGAAAGTACCACTCATGCCAGACAGAACTTACCAAATTAATTGATCTTTGGCTGAAGGGAATGGATAATGGGCATATGACTGGGATTGTTTTCCTTGACTTCAAGAAAGCTTTTTGATCTTGTTGATCATGAAATTCTGCTGCACACGTTTAACTGTTACAGGTTTGACAATCCTTTTTGAAACTGGTTTAGATCATACCTAAACCAAAGGTCTCAACAAGTAAGCATTGGCAATATTTGCTGTCAAACTCGCACTTATTCAGGAGTCCCTCAAGGCTCAGTTTTGGGCCCTTTCCTCTTCCTTATCAATATCAATGATCTACCATTAAATAATGAATCCACCAATACAGATTTGTTTGCAGATGATGCAACCTTGTATACATCTAGTTCTGATACTGAAGTTATCCAAATAAGATTCATACATGCCAAGTTTTCTGGAACCAAATCAGGGAGATTTGTGTTCAAAATCAGGGAGACTGGGTCCAAATCAGGGAGATTAGCGTAACGACTATTTGTCTCATAAGTTTAAGTGCAAAAGTGCAGATCGTACCACAACAAAGTAAAATAACTGTAATGAATAATAGTTACTGAACTTTATTAATTTTGTTATATGTTATTTTCTTAATAAAAATAATTTAAGAATCTTCACAAGAATCACTATGGTTGAAAAATACTGACACACTGGAACCTCAAACGCTCAAACAAACTTAGTTTTTTTCTACATGTGTTGGTTGTCTTTCAGTCTTGTAGAGAAGCTCCTTTTGCAGCGATACACAAATCATTTGAAGGTCTGAACTCATAACAGTCACACTTTGCATTTATCTTACACGATATAAGTGACGACACAGTTTTTCCACATAAATTTCCATGGTGGTCTGTCTGAATCTTCCTCAACATGCTGAAACAGCACTCAGGGTCTGCATTACTGTGTGGCAAGCTGAGTGCTGCCATAGAGAGCTTCACTAGATTTGGGAATCGAGGTTTCTTCAATGGTGTGGAGACTCTGCTCATGTCTACCCAGAAGACATCCAATGGTGTTTCTCCCTGAATGAAACTGGGCAGGTCTGAGGCTGGGGAGAGCTGGAAGTCCCTGAACTCATCTTCAAGTTGACACTGTTTGTCAGTTGCTGTAACCAGTCTGTCACTCAGCTGAAGAACAGCTTCTACTGAGATCTCTAATCTCCTCTCAGGATTCAGGTAACCAAGGGCCTTCAGGGTCTGGTCATTAAATGGAAACTTGGCTAGCATCATTGCTGTAACTTCCTCATAGAAGGACCTCACACTCCTAAAGAAGGAGCTCAGCTGGGATGGAGAAATGTCGTCTGAGTTGTTGTGAACAAAACGCCTGGCTTCCATACCCACTGCTAACAAAGAGTTGTCATGCTGGTTTTCTGGTGACATAAAGTTGACCTCCGTAATGCTGGCTGATGCAGTGATGACACTAGTTTTCACAAACTTTCCCATGAATTTCTGTAGAATTCGTTCCATCTCCACATGGAGGTATCCCACCATAGCATCACCAGCCTGGAACATGGTGTTGAAGTCATTCAGTGGTTCCATGATGTATAAAAGAAAGTGGTATGTCAGTTTCATCTCAGGGTTTTTAAGGTTCTCCACAGATCTGTTTACTCCCTGTCTTCTCAGCATCTTCATGGCTCTGGAAATATGACTGGAGAGTTGGCCATTGTTGAAGAAAGCATGCAATACATTTCTGGAGTGACAGCCACCTTGTACTACAATGCTTGACCAGTTTGTACTCCTCAGTGTTGGTAAACTCTAGGAATTCTTTATACACCTCTCTACGCTTGGAACTATAAGTGAAGTGATAGTAGGTGTCGACCAGAAGTTCTTCAACTGGGACAGCCAATTTCTTCAAACCATACTGTGTACATGTACTGGCCAAATGGCAGATACACCCAAGGTCAATTACATTTGGTTGCTGTTCACGAACTCTGGAGAGGACTGAATTTTTCTTTCCAACCATTACATTTGCATTGTCACTGCTAAACCCTACCAGGTTATTCCATGGAATCTGTCTCTTTGTTAAGACTTCTTGAAGACAGTTGAAAAGGTTTTCACCAGTTCCAATATTGCAAATGGGCATAGCCAGGAATTTGGTTGTCACTCTGTGAATGTCAATGTCAAACACCCTTACAAGAATTGCTACACACTTTTCATCACCACTGTCATTAGACTCATCCATCATCACTGAGAAAGGGTTTTCCTTGCATAGTAATGTTACCTGATTGTCATACATTGGACCCAGTGCATTGTTAACAATGTTTGTTACCTTAGTTCTTTTGCAGCGAAATTTCTGAGCAATTTGCGAGTCAGGAAACATAACCTTACACAGCTCACTAAAGTGATCAGCAACCAAAAATGGTAAATTATGCTCTGCCACAAAGTTAGCAAACAGAACCTCAGCTTTAGTGACACTGTCTGCTGATGTTGGTGCAAACATTTGTGTTACTTTAGGCACATTATGTGATGATTTCTCATTTGCAATGTGCTGCATACTTTTCAAGTGCCTTGTAAGATCATTTTTTCCCCCACTAGAAATGTTCAAATGTGTGTTGCAAGCTGTGCAGTACGCAAAGCTTTCTCCCTTTTCACTACGCTTCACACATTTAAATTCGCCTATCCAAGCACTATTGAACTTGCAAACATATTTCTTTTTTTTCGAAGGCATATTTTCCATCGAATCCGTTAGTGGACGTTTGGACATGGCACCAGAATTTTTTAAATAACCAGAGAAATAGTTGTAGGAATATACATCAATTTTTATGTGTTTGGTAATTCGCCTCTGGCGAAGCGCACTACGTACTGTACAACAGCAAAGACCGATGATATTCCGATTGTGATGCGTCTCCTTCCACTGCTTTAATGCTCCATGTGAACAAAAGTAGTTCAGAATATAGCGGGAACGAATTACATAAGTGCTTTATTGCTCGAATAAACGGAAAAGGCAGAGAATATTCCGATTGTATTAACTTGATTGACGGATTACGGTTGTCGTGAACATGTTGTTTTAGCTGGAAATACCCACGCTTGGCAATTTTTTTTTTCCGGGAGATCTTGTCGGCAAATCGGTAGATCAAAAGATGGGGTCGAAAATCAAAAGACTCCCGGACAATTCGGGAGACTTGGCATGTATGTAAGATTAAACTCAGACCTTATTAGAGTCCAAAACTGGGTATAACAAAATAGGATGGTAATTAATGAACGACACAAAAGCTACACAAGTCAGGGAACCCAAAACTATCTCTTGCAATAAATAATCATCCATTAGAAAATGTCAATCATGAAAGGCTTGTAGGTGTGTCCATAGATAATAATTTATTATGGAATGACCATATTGATAAGCTTTTGTAAAACACTGTTATCCAAAATTGCCCTTCTCAGCAGAATCAAGAAGAAACTTGCAATCTATACAATGGATTACTGTTCTAATATATGGGGAAACTTTGCTAAATCTGAGCTTGACAGGATTTTAAACTCCAGAAACGAGCAGCACATGTGAGTTTAGATACATCTGTTGACCATCCCTCAAAAGCATTATTTACAGAACTCAAATGGTTCACAATATATGACAGGATAGATTTTCACAAGGCAGTTCTTTTATATTAATGTCTACTTGGAACTGCACCAGAGTATCTTCAAGACTTATTCAGGCCTTATACCAGTTGAGATCAATGTCACATGGAAACCTTCTACCGGTAGTACCAAAACCAGAGTATCTTCAGGACTTATTCAGGCCTTTTTCAACACAATACCAGTTGAGATCAATCTCACATGGAAACCTTCTAGTACCAAAACCAAGAACAGAGCAATTCAAAAAGAGTTTTCAATACTCTGGTACAGTTCTGTGGAATAAGCTTCCACTACATGTAAAATCGGCTGAAAATATTGGAGTATTTAAGAAGAGATATCATGAGCATGCATGTGTTTCTAATAGATAATGGAATTTAGTATTTTAATACGAAACATGCTAATATAAGCACTAATTATTGCTTCTTCACACAATGTGCATTTGTTATACTTTCATTAAGAGGGCCTCAATGAGTCACCCTCTATAAATAAAGCATTATTATTATTTTTTTTATTATTATTATTATTATTATTTATTTATTTTTAAAATAAATTGTGTTAATACTTAAAATGACTGAAAGGTCATAAATGTGTACTGATGTGAACAGGAATTAATCAGTCAACAATGAGAGGCTGATACTTTAAGACAATTTGGCAAATTTAGTGTGTCGTTTGTTTTGTATATAGTCAGTTCTAAACAGCAGAGAGAAATGCACCTAAATGAACCTTCAAACAGACATTTTGACATAACCAAGTTGAACTATTTGTTTTATCATTACTTCGATTGGTTGTTTGGTCTTTAACAATAAAAAACTGGTACATCTTTCAAAAACGTTTAGTACCAAGATCATCACACATATACCTCAACATCAGCAAATATTAAAATTTTCGGTATATTTTATGCTTGGAGATTGTTAAACTAAATTTAATTCAAATAATGAAATCAATGTGAAGTACTTCATCAATTAATCAATAGATCAATAAATAATGTACTTAAGAATGCAATAAAGGTATATGCAAATCAATAATCTCAAGAAATCATGATTGATTAATTGATATCTGTATTTTCTCCAATTTTGCAAAGATTACAGTCAATGAAAACTTTGCAGTAATTGGCAACAAGAAAACACCACATACTCTTGTTAAAATGCAGACATCCAATTGTCGGTGAAGCAAATCGTCTTGAATCAAAAGTCCCAAATCTTTAAATGAGTCATTTTCAGATTCCAAAGAAACAGTGTTTGGCATCAGTCTAAATCACAACATGGTTTTAAAACTGTGTCCAGAACCAAAAACTGGAAATATTGGAAGTGTGGACATGGCAACTCAACATTTGATTCTTTTCTACATGATAAATTCGTTAATCTCCATTACATTGCTAAATCTGCCTGCTTGTTTTGAGGTGTAATACGAAGTAAATCATATTTGAAAAATTGCTTGGGTTTTGAATGGAATATACTTTATTTTGTTTAAATATTCTGTGTTTTCTTGAGCCATGGTAGTATATTATACATTTTTGATATTTCTTTATCTTGACCAGTTAAGTCCATTCCTTACAACAGCCTTCCTTTTCTCACATGTTTAGTACTAGTAAGGAATATGTTTTATTTATAAATATCTTCTTGTGTCAGTTTAAGGTTTCTTTTCAGTCTGGATTCTGTTCATAGCATTTTGTTGTTTTTTGAAACAGTTCAGCATGTATTTAATTTAATATTGGTATTAGATCCAAACATGATAGAATGACAAATGGACAATATTTGATAACAATTTTAACTTTTGAAAATAACAATTTAACTTTTGAAAAAATTGAAGTAATAAGCCGTCCTACAGAAGTTGTTAGTGTTCTTTAAATGTTTCGTATTTTAAGTGTGCTTTTGAGACAGTGTTTAATTTAATTGATGAGAAAGCTATTTTGCAAACTTAAGCTTATTTTATTGGTCACCTTTTCAAAAACAGCAACAGCAAAGTTTTATTAAATATTATTTGAATATACCCAGTGTTTTTTTCCAGGACAGCAAGCAGTTTTGTTGAAGCCCAAGAATGGAGTATAACTATTATCAAAGAGGATATAATCACAGAGGTTTTGCACCCCACCCACAAAACTGGAGTCGAGGTCGAGGTAGAGGATATTCAAGGGACATGGACAACCTGAATCCAGGACTTATGTATCATACGGACAGACGGTCACGATGGGACCAAAATTATGGAACAGAAGTGAGAACCATGTCACATCAGAATCAGAATCCTTGCCAAAGTTACCAGAATCAAGATTATATGAATAACATGCCATGTCAGATGTCAGTTCCTCTTCATGTTTCAGATAAAGTACAATACGCAAAGCAAAGTCATGAAAATTGGAAAAGAATGGTAATGTACCTTTCTAATATTTACCATGTGTTTAACAGTTTCTCAGTAGTAAGTCAAACCTGTCAATAAAGGTAATTACATGAAGTAATTTTAATAAACAGAAGATATTGAAACTCTCATTCTTTTATACATTGACAAGAAATGGTAAAACATGTTAGATCATTTGAAAAGCTTAGAATTTCATTGTAATAATTAGACAAAAGCAAGAGTAATCACTTTGTCCATCTGTTAACAATTTGGTTTCTGCACTGAATTAAGAATCGTTGAATTCTATTCAAATTGAATATGCAGCTTTATGATAACTCAAAAGAGTTGGATTTCCAGCACTTTATAGTGTTTATGATGGCCTATCATTCAGTTTCTGCTATTTAACATTACTATGTTTTGATGGATTTCAGCCATATTTCCTGCTTCATAATGAATAGCTTTCTCAGTCCCTGGTTACCCATCCTGCTAACACTTGTATGCAATATGACTTTAAAAGAATTTGTTATATTTCAAACTAATTTAGTTTGCTTTATGTTATTATGTGCTTGATTTATGTCATAGTATCATTGACAGGAGTTATGGCTCCTTATTGCTGCCTCTGATTTCTACAGCAGAACTTTTCTGGTGGGTTTCAAGCCAAATTTGGGATATATAGAATCTATGTTAGGGTTTGGACTGAGACAAGGAAATCCCATTCAGGGGGTTACATTATTTATCTCCCCATGAACTCTGTGAAAGGGGCTCCAGATATACTTTCTTTTGGAGTGGCAGAGGAAATGAAGAGCACCACGAGGCAGGTGTCGGCTTTGAAGTGAAGACAGTACTGATTGACAAATTGGCTGGACCTCCCAAGGGAGTAAACAACAGACTCATAATGATGAAACTCCCCAGGAAGAAAGTATCTTACTATCATCAGTTGCTATGTTCCAACCATGACCAATCAAGATGAAGTGAAAGTTAAGTTCTATGAGGATTTTCACTCCGTCATTGCTGATGTTCCAATGGCAGACAAGCTCATCATTCCTGGCAATTTAAATGCAAGAGTAGGCTATGATCACGTTGCCTGGGATGGAATGCTAGAATAGCAAATAGTTGATCACTGTAACAGCAACAGTCCATTTTTGCTCCAGACTTGCGCCAAGCATGAATTGCTGATCATCAATAGTCTTCCGCCTCCCTTCCTGTAACCTGACGTCATGGATGCACCCACGCTCTAATCACTGCCACCTCATTGACTACATCATTGTCAGGAAGAGGAACAGGAAGGATGTGCATGTGACCAAGTCCTTGTGCGGTGCTGACTGCTGTACAGACCACCACCTTGTCTTCTCCAAGATCAACATTTGCATTCAGCCCAAAAAACGCCAACAGTAAAAGAAGGCTCCTAAACAACTGAACATCACCAAACTGAAAGCACCAGTACCAAACAGTCTCTCGTAGATGCCATGGAAGAATGTCTGAAGTCCACCCCTCTCAACAATCAGACTGTGTTGACCAAGTGGGCTGCATTCAGAGAGCTGGTCTACAGCACAGCTTCAGAAATCCTAGTACCCTCAACCAGAAATTAACAGCAAGACTTGTTTGATGAGAACTGCGACGAGATCAAGCAGTTGCTGGATGAGAAACACCACCTCCTTCAAATCTACCTCAACAACCCAAAGTCCACCTCTACTAAAGCTGCGTACAACAACATACGCAGAATTGTACAGTTGAAGCTCCATCAGATGTGAGACACATGGCTGAGCAACAAAGCTGATGAGATCCAGTGCTACACAGACATCATGAAGAACATCTGCAATGCACTGTAAGAAGTATATGGACCTACATCCTCTAAATCATCTCCCATCCTCAGCGCAGACAGGAACACACTAATTACTGACGAGTAGATTTTTCAACGATGGAGTGAACACTGACAGTGTTCTGAATCCCCCCTTATCCATCAATAAGGAAGTCATCAGTTGTCTCTCCCCAAATTACTCATCAGCAAAGCATTGGATGTAGATCTTTACCGATTAATCGCCAATACTCATAATCGGGCCGATTATTAGAATAATCTGTATCGGCAGAAATAATCGGTGCTGATGTAAATTTAAAAAAATAAAACAACAAATTTCCAAAATATAAATTCAATCATAACATTCATCTTGACATAGTTTTGAATTTTAAATCAGAATTAAATACAGTCCTACCCGTTTATATTGACATCACTTATATTGACAAGCTGCCAATGTGGACAAAAATACAAAGTCCCAGTCTGTTGGTCTACTATTACTACCAAATTGTCATGCTTATTTCGACAGTGACATAAAAGACAAATGTACATGTTGACAGAAGCTATTGGTCACAGCTTGAACAAATCCTTTGTTTTCTAATCATTTATGCCGACAAGCTGCCAGTTCCAACCCATAATTTGTTCAACAATTAGTTGATCTTGCCACCAGGCTTTAATGTCTTGGTCGGATAATAAAAAAAAAACAACCACCCTTGACTTTTGTTTGGGTCTATAAAGCTGGCCTCTCGCGGCAACTTAAACGAAGTCAAATCTTATCAATTCTAGCATTTTCCAAAGAATGCACAGAGGTATAGCTAGGATTTTAAAACTAGGAGTTCAAGAGTACCTCCAGTAAATGTTGCAGTCCCATACCAGAAGCAAATTGGGCCTACCTGCAATGGCTATATTTCCAGATGAGTAGAAACAGCGGATGCCATTGAGTTTAATTTTCAAACTTCTTTACAGCACTGACATGTAGCCCTTGTTTGTCCATTAGAGTGAGAGTGAATTGTTATGTCAAGATATGGTCTTATTCCAAGCACTACGTTAGGCATCATACATAGTGTTCCACATGAAATGTCAGCGCTAGCAACTTCTAACACTCTGGAGAATTTCATTACAATATTCGCCAATTAGCCGTTTAAGTATTCTTGTTAAAATTTGCAAACAGCATTTTGTCTAACTCTCAACATGTCTTGATTTTGAGGTCACAAGCACTACTTAGATTGCTACACTTGGAAATGAAAACAATAATGAAGGCAAAAGTTTTTCATTTGATGTACTCTTCTTATACACAAGTACATCAACGGGTCATTCTACCTCTGAAATCAGTCATTGTAAATATCACACATTTTCTCACCACTCTGTAGCTAGTCAAGTCTTTGACCTTGTCATGTTCTTCAGATGTACTCTTATACTGACAACATGTACATCTATGAATCTTTCAGCCAGATATAAAAAATGTGTCCAAATATGTGTGATTACACTTTTCCGAGACCTTTGAAAGTGATCGGTGATTAAAACAAGTTTTTTTTTGCTGTGAAAGTTTCGTTTTTAACTTTATTTACATTTACAGTGGCTACCAACAGCAGTGTAAAATGCAAATTAAATATACAGTCTCTGGAAACTAAATATCTGTCTGTTAAGGAAATTGAGGGCTGAACATCTCGCAAAGAGGTCTGTGAAATTTTTTCGCTTAAAAATAACACCCGTTCAGGAAGCATGAAATCTGCTGAGTCTATAAAGAAAGACTATGTTGAAGGTAACTGTGCTTTCCAAAGGAAGAAGCAAAAGACTGCTACATTTGAATGAAGACGTGGAGGAAGCCACAAAATGGTTCAATGAAACATTTGCAAAAAAAATTTAGTGTGGAGAACTTCGCTGCAACAAGTGGTTGATTCAGTCGCTTTAATGTTCATCATATCATCAAATACAAAAGTATTTGTGGAGAATACATGCACTGTTGACAGCTTTTCATTTCCATGTGAATAGCACCATCCCCTTGTTAGCCACAATAAGATGGGAAGAGACTGACCAAAATCAAGGCCAATTTAAGTACACGTACATGAAGGATGTAAATAACAGCTATCCAACTATGTGCTAATGCCGACATTAAATATCGTACTGTTTTTTTCGTATCAGGATGTGATCGATGCAATGTTTTATTGTGGGTGTTATTACACAAAGGTAACTAGAATGTAATTTGTCAATATACAAGTGTATTTCACACTGATCATGTACTCAAAATTTCCAGTGTTTCTCAGAGTGTAAATGCTACTCACTGATGACGAGTCACTCTTTGCAGACGAATATTAACTTTTCTCTTTTAAATCAATGATAGTACTTTATAACAGTTTAATAATTGTCTGGTCACCAAAAGTTATTTTTTTAACTTGCCTATGTCTTAGGACATGGAAAAAATTATTGTTTCATGTCCCAAGATTTACATCCGTTACAGTAGTTAACAAAAAGACCTAAAAACGGTAAAGTTTAGACATTGGTTCGCGGATTAGCCAACTGCCCCCCCCCCCCAATTCCAGGCTTTTATGTTTTCCTAAATTATTCAGCTTATACGCGAGTATATATACTGTGATAATGAAAAAATTGGTATCAGCAATATTAATAATCGGCTATACATGGTATCGGCATAATCGGCAAAAAGTGACATTGGTACAGCTGTGACTGGATGATCCTCTAACCTTGCTGGAGACATAGAAAGTGATATGTCTGTTCTGCAGTGGCATAGCACCTGGTTCAGACTCCATCCCAATTGAAGTCTACAAGAAGGGGGCATATCGCTGATAGAAGGGCTCCATGAACTGGTATTACTGATGTGATAGCAAGAGACGATCCCCCAAGAATTCAAAAACGCTTCCATAATCCACCTGTACATGCACAAAGGGAACCACCAGGCCTGTGAAAACCACCAGGGTATATCCTTACTCTCAATTGCAGGAAAGATGCTTGCCAGAATCCTACTGAATTGCCTCACTACTCACTTTGACCAGGGACTACTGCCAGAAAACCAGTGTGGATTCGGAAAAGAACATGGGACCATCGACATGTTCTTTGCTGCGAGGCAGCTGCAAGAGAAATGATAAGAGCAAAATACCAACTTTTTGTCCATCTACATTGACTTGACAAAGTAGATGGAACTGTCAGCACAGAAGGCTTGTGGAAAGTAATGGCCAAGTATGAAGGCCCAAGAAAATTTATATCCATGTTGGAATATTTCCACAATAACATTCAGGCACAAGTCCAGGACAATGGAGAGACATCTGATCCATTCCCAGTGACCAATGGTATCAAGCAGGATTGTGTTCTGACACAGACACTGTTGAGTCTATTGTTCTCTGCCACGCTGACTAATGCTTTCAGAGATGGAAAGGTTGGAGTTGGTATCAAGTACCGTACAGATGAAACCTATTCAATCCCAGGAGGCTTCAAGCAAAAACAATAGTTATTGCAGACACCATCAGCGATATCTTATTTGCTGATGACTGCGCCCTCAATGCTGGCTCAGAAGCCGACCTGCAATGCAGCATTGACAAGTTCTCCAGTTCCTGCACAAGCTATGGTCTCACCATCAGTACCAAGAAGTCCTGCATCAGCTGGCCCCAGGATAGCCCAATGTTCAGCCTAACATCACTGTCAATAGCCAAAAACTCAATGTAGTGAACTACTTCACCTAGCTTGGCAGCACACTGTCACATAGCATCGCTATTTACGATGAGTTGAACCTTTGCA
Organism: Unio delphinus; assembly: GCA_029339505.1. Classification (NCBI taxonomy): domain Eukaryota; kingdom Metazoa; phylum Mollusca; class Bivalvia; order Unionida; family Unionidae; genus Unio; species Unio delphinus. The sequence goes on from JAQISU010000010.1 coordinate 15,309,279, forward strand.
TTGCCAGAGCCAGCGCAACTTTAGGCAGATTGAATGCCAACATCTAGAAGAGGCATCAGCATCCAGACCAAACTAAAGGTCTACAGGGCAGTTATGCTCCCCACACTACTTGATGCATGCGAAACGTAGATGATGTACCAATGCCTGGAAGCTGAACCACTTTCACACCATAAGTCTCAGGAAAATACTCAACATCAAGTGGCAAGACAAGGTTCTAGACACTGAGGTACTCACACAAGCATGTCTCACCAGCATTCACACAATCCTAATTCGGTGCCAGCTATGCTGGACGGGACACATTGTATACATGACAGACCACCAGCAGCCTAAGAGACTCTACTATGGCCAACTACAGCAGGGACAGCAATGCCAAGGAGGCAAGAAGAAATGTTTTAAAGATAATCTGATCAAAGCTTCATTAAAGCGTTCAAGATAAACCCTGGTTCCTGGGAGCAAACAGCAAGCGATTGAGTCACTTGGCATTCCTCTGTGCACAAAGGCTTCAAGTTATGCGAATCTAGCAGGACAGCAGCTGCAGAGCTGAAGAGGCAAACCAGAAAAGCATGTACCATCAATCATTCTGGAGATGTCCCACTCATCCCTGTCCCTTGTGTGAATTAACATTCTGTGCAAGGCTTGATGTCATCAGCCACCTGGGCACTCACAGTACAGAACCAGCCTCTCCAACCCTCGGATGACTTAAGAAGTCCTCGTTGAATCAACAGATAAACACAACACAACAATGACTCTGACCTGAAAATGTATTGAGCTTAGGCCTGCATATGGCATAAAATTGACCATACTGGGTGGAATGAACTAGCATATCAAAAACTCGAAATAGTACGCACAAGTGTATCTGTCTCTATCAAAATATTTTTGAACGGTGAGTTCTCAAAGTTGGATTGACCTTAAGATATTATGTTGTGTTATATATTTGTTTTTGTTGTTGTTGTTTGATTTTAAAACAACTACATCAGGCACAGCAGAATACAATAAGGGGTTCTTGTTTTTAAAAGTAGTTCTGAGTGCATGGACACCTTGACTAAGATGACTGGTTTGAGATGACTAGACTGAGATAAGAAAAGTAAAGTTAGCAAAACAGCTGGCTTTCTGTTGCATGGGTGAGAATTTGTTTTATATTATAGAGACCATAAGCTTGATTTCCAGCATTGAATAATCTTTAAGTTATGGCCCCTGATTTCCCATTTTCCAAAGTTTCATTTCATTGGCATATCTTTTACTAAGGATTATTGGACTTCAGCGAAATTAGTTGTGCACCATTATATTGACTTGACTGTGAATTTGTTTGATTTCTAACATTCCGTAACATCATTCATAAGAGTTATGGCCCCTGATGGACCATTTTTATAACTTGTGATTTCTTTTACCTACAATTTTTTTTGTGGGGTGGGGTTTGTAAAATGCCCCTTTCATGTCTCACAAATAAAGATGGCTGCTTATGTATTCAATTTGATTTCTGTAATCATAAATGGCAGTAAAACTGTACCTATTACTCTCGCATTTCATTGTATCTACTAATTAACACATGGTGATGCTTAAACAGTGATAAATGCAATCTTTTGTTTAATTATCTTTAACAGTGATAAAGAAAATCTTTTGTTTAATTATCTTTAACAGTGATAAAAGCAATCTTTTGTATAATTATCTTAAACGGTGATAAAGGCAATCTTTTGATAATTATCTTAAACAGTGATAAAGGTAATCTTTTGTATAATTATCTTTAACAGTGATAGAGACAATCTTTTGTTTAATTGAACTGCTCAAACTGTAGAGCAATACCTTATAGTTTTCTTTCCAGTCTTTAACTTTACAGCTATTTGAGGTAAATGGAATAAACTTGGTATAATTGTATGTCATAAGTAGAATGTGTGCTGCATACCACAGTGGGTTTTTTTTTCAGGTCAGGGTTACAGTGATATGTTTAAGGCTTCAGTATCATTTGTTTATGCTACATAATTCAATAACTGTTTTGTGATAAATGTACAGGACTTGATTAAGCTTTATAGACCTACATAATGTTGTTAGAAGATGTGTTGCATACACCCTTTATAATTCTGTCTTCAAGGTCAACATCACGGGTTAGTTTAGACTTTTGTTTCAAATTTCTCTTTCACGAATTTCTCTTTCAGTCACAACTTTTCTGAACTTATATTCCAGTGGCCTTGGAGATGACAATAGATGTGGGGCAAAAATTGAATATGCTAAATAAAGAATATGACACATTTGTTTTGTTTTTAATTAACAAGGCAGTTTTTGTTGTAAGAAAAGTAGAATGTGGAGTTAAAAATGATGCTTATTTTATCTAGATGTCCATGATTATTACAAGTTATTTACATGCCTTTTTTTTAGGGTCAACAGGATATTGTACAACTGTCCAAAACATTAGCATTTCTTCTCAGGCATGGAGCAGAGAAATTAGGCTTCCATTTTATGCCAGGTAATCATTTCATAAATTGTGGCTTAAGTGGAAAAATCAAAAACATGTCTGTACATGTAATTCAAATTCATAAAATCATTATTCACGTGTTGTTATTGATATTTAATTTATTTATTATGTTGCATGTGAATGGCAAGACAGTAACACTCTCTGGCAACACCAGTGATCTTACCAATGATAATGTTATATGTTTCAGTTTTCAAATTTATCGGATTTGCTGAGAAAAAGAATTGGAAATTTACTCAGGGTCTTTGCATTTTTTGACACAATACAAAATGTTGAAAAATATAACTTTCTAATGTAGAAGTAAGATTTACATATTTATTTTAAAATATTACATAACATTGGGTGGGTCAATTGACTTGCAATTTTTGATGTGTGCTTTTTTTTTTTTTGTTTCTTCTACTTTTGTAACTATTTATCCAGTGTTAAAGTACACTGTGACGGAAGTTCTATTTCAGTATTTAAAAATACTCTTTGAAACCTTTATGAAGTGCTTTAAAACTCCTTAGAAAGTTCTTGAAAATCAACTTTTTGCAGTGGTACAAACCATGTACAGGGTGGACCCGCTGGGTTTATCATAGAAGAACTACTGTTACTTTCTTTACAGATCACATCTCACCTCTGTACAAACCAGCTCGAGTCTTTGGTCAAACAACATGATATCTAAGAAATCTTGCCATTGGCTTTATCTAAGGCTTGCAAGTGATTAAAAAATTCAATTTTTAAATTTAATATTAACTGAACATTTTCTTAAATAATAGAACCGCATTTACTTTAAATGGAAATAAATTGCTAATCATTCATATTACATGATTTGCACAAACTTTTACCTACTTATGAAACTCAGGAATTTTCAGTATTATGTTATGTTTATATATTTCTGTATTACTTATATTGTCTTCACACTTGTAGGTGGTTTTCTGTATGTGGACCAGTTGCTGGAAAAGCACAAGCCTCTAAAGGGCTTTACTCGCGAGCAGATAAAAGAGTTGGTGAGAACAAATGACAAACAGCAGTTTTATCTTCAAGAGGATGATGAGGGCAGATTGATGATTAGAGCCAACCAGGGTCATACCACTGTAGGCAATTTTTTGTATAATTATCTTTAACAGTGATAAAGGCAATCTTTTGTATAATTATCTTTAACAATGATAAAGGCAATCTTTTGTATAATTATCTTTAACAGTGATAAAAGCAATCTTTTGTATAATTATCTTTAACAATGATAAAGGCAATCTTTTTGTATAATGATCTTTAACAGTGATAAAAGCAATCTTTTGTATAATTATCTTTAACAATGATAAAGGCAATCTTTTTGTATAATGATCTTTAACAGTGATAAAAGCAATCTTTTGTATAATTATCTTTAACAATGATAAAGGCAATCTTTTTGTATAATGATCTTTAACAGTGATAAAAGCAATCTTTTGTATAATTATCTTTAACAATGATAAAGGCAATCTTTTTGTATAATGATCTTTAACAGTGATAAAAGCAATCTTTTGTATAATTATCTTTAACAATGATAAAGGCAATCTTTTTGTATAATGATCTTTAACAGTGATAAAAGCAATCTTTTGTATAATTATCTTTAACAATGATAAAGGCAATCTTTTTGTATAATGATCTTTAACAGTGATAAAAGCAATCTTTTGTATAATTATCTTTAACAATGATAAAGGCAATCTTTTTGTATAATGATCTTTAACAGTGATAAAAGCAATCTTTTGTTTAATTGAACTGCTCAGACTGTAGAGCAATACCTTATAGTTTTCTTTCCAGTCTTTAACTTTACAGCTATTTGAGATAAATGAAATAAACTTGGCATACTTGTATGTCATACGTAGAATGTGTGCCGCATACCACAATGTGGTATTTTTTCAGGTCAGTGTCACAGTGATATGTTTAAGGCTTCAGTATCATATGTTTATGCTACATAACTCAATAACTGTTTTTTGATAATGAACAGGACTTGATTAAGCTTTATAGACCTACATAATGTTGTTAGCAGATGTGTTGCATACATCCTTTATAATTCTGTCTTCAAGGTCAACATCACAGGTTAGTTTAGACTTTTGTTTCAAATTTCTCTTTCATGAATTTCTCTTTCAGTCACAACTTTTCTGAACTTATATTCCAGTGGCCTTGGAGTTGACAATAGATAAGGGGCAAAAACTTGAATATGCTAAATAAAGAATATGACACATTTGTTTTTTTTTTAATTAACAAGGCAGTTTTTGTTGTAAGAAAAGTAAAATGTAGAGTTAAAAATGAAGCTCATTTTATCTAGATGTCCATGGTTATTACAAGATATTTACATGCCTTTTTTTTTAGGGTCAGCAGGATATTGTACGACTGTCCAAAACATTAGCATTTCTTCTCAGGCATGGAGCAGAGAAATTAGGCTTCCATTTTATGCCAGGTAATCATTTCATAACTTGTGGTTTAAGTGGAAAAATCAAAAACATGTCTGTACATGTAATTCAAATTCATAAAATCATTATTCACGTGTTGTTATTGATATTTAATTTATTTATTACAGGGTTCGTACGGTCTTTGAAGGTCTTTGAGAGTTTGGGAAAAATGAGGTAGCATTTTCAAGGCCTTGAAAGTTTGGGAAAATCGAGCATATTACCCTGAGGTCTTTAAAAGTCTTTGAAAATTGAAATAAACCCTCCAAAAATTAATTTCTTTCCAGAATCACAAATAAAATTATCCGAGGTTGTTAGATTCAGATGTAATCTAGTTATCCTGGTTTCTATTTTTTTGATGACCCATTCAGTTTATTGCCGCCGCATTAACAAAAGAGGCTTTGTTTTGTTTGGCCATCCGAAGTATGCCTCGGCAGCGACTTCAATCACACATACATGCACTCTTTATCAAAGCAAGACTGTGCCGCTACACACTTCATCAAAGGATGTCACCAATAAAATTGCCCAAGGTCGTTAGCTTCGGATATAGCTGGTTTTCCTGGCTTCTTTCGTTTGACGAATAGTTCAATTTGATTGGACGAGTCCATCAGTTTTAGCCAATCAAAATGTTAATTACGCTAATTCTATGTAGAAAATTCGCGAAAGTTACACGCTCGAGAATTCAAAATTTGTTCATTCGATTTACATCTTCCAGTTCAGTGTTTAAAAATGCCAGGTCTTTGGTCTTTCAACGATATCTGGCTTGAACAAGAGAAATACAAGGAATGGCTGCAAAAGGATAAATTATGTAAACAAAAGACGTTTTTTACATTGTGTAAAAAGACGAGCAGCTTGGCTTCAATTAGAGAAGGAGTCCATGCAAATTAGTAACTACATACTGTTCATTTAGTGGAACGAAGATGCAGAAGTATAAGCTATTGGTAATTTTGGGCAAAATACTCTGAGGGTATAAAATAAGATATTGTTTAATGTGATGATTTGGGAGATGTGGCAAAAGAGGGCCCGTTTAAATTTACTTATACCGTCGGTTTATTTAACACGTTTGAGGGGAAAAAAAAATCATTTTCGAAAATTTTGTTCTACATAATAATGTTCCTTGGTTTAATATAAAAACATACATTGTAATAAATTCAATTCACGGATATACAGTTTCAAAGTGCGCATGCGTACACTATAGTAGAGCTAAGCAAGAGTTGTTGTTCTTGAATTATGAGTATATAAAAATAAACGTGTGCTGTGAAGCTTTAGCTGTAAGAAGTCAGGTCATTTGATTAGGTAAATAAATAAAAGAATTAAAAAACGTATTTCCAGTTGACGGAATATCCCCGTTTCTCATTGCCGACCCTCGACTTTTTCCCCAATGGTATTACAAAAAAATAAAATAAAATCACATTGCTGAAATTGATTTGTGTATCTATAGTCTGATTATACATCCCCGTTTGTTTGTACCCCTATCGATTTCAATAACGAAAATAATTAAATGATAAAAGGTGCACAGAACTAATGCAACTGAATCATTGATTTATAATTTCTAACCTGAATGTGACCAGAATGGCACTAATACTGCCATCTCCTGCACATTTCATGATTAACGGACTTTTCAAAGAAACAAACAGGTTGGTATAGTTAGACTATAATTGAGCCCGTTTTGCCCACTACTTTGAAGTGCTTGAAATGTTACTAGATTTATAGATAATGTTTCTTTTTGTAAAAAAATGGAGAAAAAAAGCGCCCAACCTTGATGAAGTGTTTTATTCTGTCCTTTCCAAAAGAAAGGAATATGTCGAACTTTGGGGTGGTCTCCAGAAAATGTTGTCACACAGGCAGGCAACAGTGGAGAGAGAATTTTCGGTCAACAAACAGGTATCTGTTGAGAACCTCAGCAGAGAAAGCCTCAGAGCTCAAGGGCTAATCATTGACACAATGAGAAAAGCAGGTGGACCTTTGGAAATCATCATTAGCAATGAAATGATGAAACATGGCTCCTTTGCAAGACATAAGTACCATGCTTATCTGGATAAGAAGAAAGTAAAGAAGGATGAAAAAAACCAAAAAGGAAAGAAACGGGAGTTAGCCTTGGATGAAGTGGAAGAACTTAAAGCCAGAAAACTGCCTCTTGAAGCTAACATTGCCAGCCTACATGCTTCCTCTGTACAGAAAGCAGAAGAGGCAGAGTTAAAAGGACCCATTGTGCATGTCACAGAGTCAAATGCTCTTAGGAGAAAAGCAGAGGAAGAGATGACAGTGGTATCGTCTCTTTCCAAAATGATTGAAGAGAAAAGAAAGCAAATATTAATAATGCATTTAAAGCAATGCTGATATCTGTTAAGAGAACAATTTATTTTGTATTAAATCTGACACGTATGTTACATATTTCTGAAACAACAACGAATGTTAACCTATCTTCCAGATAATTATAATACAATTTTAGGAAATTAAGTATAGTTTGACTTTAATCAGTAACCAATATTGTAGTATTTGGCATTCATTTTTTGTCAAATAACCTGTATATATTATGTTAACAAAAATAGGTCTTGGAAATCTATGTTTGTGGTCTTTGAAAGTTTGGGAAAAGTCTTTGAATTTATCATCCACAGTTCAGTATGAACCCTGCATTATGTTGCATGTGAATGGCAAGACAGTAACACTCTCTGGCAACACCAGTGATCTTACCAATGATAATGTTATATGTTTCAGTTTTCAAATTTATCGGATTTGCTGAGAAAAAGAATTGGAAATTTACTCAGGGTCTTTGCATTTTTTGACACAATACAAAATGTTGAAAAATAAAACTTTCTAATGTAGAAGTATGATTTACATATTTATTTTAAAATATTACATAACATTGGGTGGATCAATTGACTTGCAATTTTTGATGTGTGCTTTTTTTTTTGTTTCTTCTACTTTTGTAACTATTTATCCAGTGTTAAAGTACACTGTGACGAAAGTTCTATTTCAGTATTTAAAAAATACTCTTTGAAACCTTTATGAAGTGCTTGAAAACTCCTTAGAAAGTTCTTGAAAATCAACCTTTTGCAGTGGTACAAACCATGTACAGGATGGACCCGCTGGGTTTATCATAGAAGAACTACTGTTACTTTCTTTACAGATCACATCTCACCTCTGTACAAACCAGCTCGAGTCTTTGGTCAAACAACATGATATCTAAGAAATCTTGCCATTGGCTTTATCTAAGGCTTGCAAGTGATTAAAAAATTCAATTTTTAAATTTAATATTAACTGAACATTTTCTTAAATAATAGCACTGCATTTACTTTAAATGGAAATAAATTGCTAATCATTCATATTACATGATTTGCACAAACTTTTACATACTTATGAAACTCAGGGATTTTCAGTATTATGTTATGTTTATATATTTCTGTATTACTTATATTGTCTTCACACTTGTAGGTGGTTTTCTGTATGTGGACCAGTTGCTGAAACAGCACAAGCCTCTAAAGGGCTTTTCTCTCGAGCAGATAAAAGAGTTGGTGAGAACAAATGACAAACAGCGGTTTTATCTTCAAAAGGATGATAAGGGCAGATTGATGATTAGAGCCAACCAGGGTCATACCACTGTAGTAAGTGTAACCACAAGAAATTGAAAACATAAAGCATTTGTAGACCAACTCTATGAACATGTAACTAATCCAAACTAATAGAGTGCCCTCAAGACCAACAATTTTATCCTTAGAATAATAATGATGATACTAATTTTGTATTATTATTATTATTATTATTATCATTATTATTATTATCTGCTTATAAAGACACAAGATGATGTTTTCATAGTCTGTCCATACACACTTGTGGTTGTATGTTTGGATTGTCCTTGAACTCCTCATAATTTGTTAAAATTAGATACATAAAACTTTTTGGACATTTATTGTTCTACGGGTGTAGACTGGGAGCACATTTGGAATATTTATCACACCTTGCAGGAAAGGGGTGATATAGTTTACTAAGATGGATAGTGGTGATTTTACATAAATTTCAAAACAACTCCCAAGATGTGTATTTCACATGCCTATGAATCACCATATATGTTTTGTGACTCAAATGTACCATAAGAATTTAGCAGAAAAAGTGAGAAGTGATGAATTAAGTCCAGAAGAGGAAAATTGCGAGTTTAGAATAAAATCAAGGAAGTTCAAGAAGGCCAAGGCAGTCAGAAAAGGAAGACTCGAAATAGGAAACATTGGAACATGTAGTTCTGGACATTGTGGTCTTTTCACAACTTGTTATGATGATGAAATCAATCAAAAACTAGATACTGCTTGTAAATCATGTTGATATCATTTAAGTTGAATAGTCATTACCACAGTTAATTTGTTTGATTAAATTTCTTATTTTTCTTGTCTTTGGGGGCTTGTATTGCATTATTTCTTCCCAATATTGCCAAGTTCTCTGTTGATATTCTGTCTTTTCATTCCCACTGGATAATACTGTTGAGGGAGGTCATCCCCTAGATAATGTAGCTAAATCCAGTTAACTACCCCTATTACTAAGAGGGAGTTGTTACACTGTATATCGATATTATTATATCATTAAGATTTTCCCTGTTCAACTCAGTCATAAAGTATGCATATGTGTTGTTCTTTCTCCAAATTGTTCCACACAATATTACTTTATCCTGCTTCTAATGCATCCTATAATAAAGTCATTACAGACTTAAAATAATCACTGATCTTAATTTGTGTTCTGGACCATGGCAAAAGAAATTTTGTGCTGATTGACTGCTTAATTATGACTCGAAACCAGATTGCTGACTCATTGGTAAGCCAGCTTTTATAAATTAGGCTTGTAAACAGCTGTTCATACTGCATTAACAATATCAGGATTAGTCAGTTTCTCAATTAACAGACATCAAAAGACAGTCAGTTTATATGAGAGACCTGTGGTGAATGGGATCAGAAGAAGCCATATATGGCTGTTTTTATGACCCATGAACTGAAACTTTGCAGTCAACTTTTAAATTTTCAGTGATCCCTAACCCTGTTAGTCAGTAATCTCAAGAGGAAACAAGATCCTATCTACACAGTATTTCATTGACACTGTCAGTCTAACTCAAATATGTCAACATATAGGTCTTGAAAGCAAGGCAGTTGTTATACTCACATCAAATATGTCAACATATAGGTCTTGAAAGCAAGGCAGTTGTTATACTCACATGGTCAAAACAATTCATCTACTGGACACTTGTTGAAAGAAAAGCAGTTGTGAAGTCACAGCAGAAATAGGAGCGAGTCTAACTCAGATCTGTGGGAATTATTCAGCATAAGCATGCCATTTTGACCCATTTTGAGAACAAGTTTATCCTTGTACAGAGATATGAGATACATCTCTTTTACATTCAGGATATTTTGTTACATTAAAAGTGTCAGCAATAAATACATTGTATTCTGCTTTGACAATTTTAGACTTTAAGACTGATTCTTTAATATGTTGTCTCCATAACTGGGAAAGATAACATGGGCTTATAATGTGCCATTCATGGAATTCTTGTTCATATTTATTTTAAATTTTGTATAATTCAGTAAACTTAATGGATTCCTAGAATAAAAACATGTTGTGACCTAACCGGTTGAACAGGGTAATGTGGACATATTGGAATTCTGCATTCTGGTCTGAGATGTTTTGTTCAGGTGCTTTTGACACAAGAGTAACGGCTATCTCGAACACATGCCTAGCAGGCTAAGTTGTTGTCAAGAGAGGAGCCATATCCTTGACACCAAGTGGTCCCTTCATCTGTCAGTCATATTTGTGCACATTGCAGATGTCCACAGTTTGATCTCATTATGATAAGAAGGAACTGTGCCTGCAAGCTTTAGTCTTTAAAAATTCCATATTTTATTCACTGGTTCATCAGAAAAAAGAAGTTTGCCTTAATAACTTTCATAGGCACAAACATCATGGTATTTTCTGGCCTTTAAGTGGATACTTATTGATTTCCAATAAATGGATACTTTTTGATGGTTTACAAGTGGATATTGTTTGATGGCCTATAAGTGGATACTTTTTTACCAAAAAATAATAATGGCTTTGTCTTTGTCGCACAAAAGCACGCACTGCTAATATAATTGTTTAAATTTACTGAGTTGCAGAGCGGATCAAATTCACAATGTTATTTGGAAAGAACTGTATTGAAAAGGTGAAGTAGAGATATGGCCATGTCCTATACTCAGAAGAGAATTTTATATGGATGAAAGATGGAAACTTAACAAAATTTGTAAATTCATCTTATATTCTGCATTGTTTTATCTGCTGGAAAATATATTAAGCCATGCTCTTAGGCACTATTTGAAATTAATGAAGACATTGGAGGGGGAAGGCTTAATGATGTCTCTACCTTCCAGAAAAACATAGTATAATCTTGAAAACTTTGGCATATTAGCTTCATTTGTGACATGCTCAGTTTTCTTTGAAGTTTGATAAGATCAGATATGCACCATGATAATGTTCCTTTAGTATCATGTTTGGGTGCAACAGTACATGCTATCATTGAAGCTGTTGGCTGACATGCATAGTCAACCTTTTTGAGTTTTTATTTTTGAAATCTTGTATCACAGAGAAATAATTGAATCAGATATGTCCAGTGGCTGTGACCCATATGAACACTACCATACGACTGTTACTTGTGCTGTCTTAGGGAAATAGTTTACCCATATACTGACATAAACATTATCATTGTTGAACAGGAAATTGTACAATAAATAATGTTTTTGTAAGAATACTTAATCATATTACGATAAAGCCCCCCCCCCTCCATGCAAATGCAACCATCTTTGTTATTATTTTGCTGAAGATTAAACTGAATAACATCCAGTATGGCAAGTGGAGACAACCTAGTGGTGGGAAGTGGAGACACTTTGGATGCGTTTTAACTCTTTGAATGATACATAGAAATAGGAGTGAAATGTTCATTTCTCTATGTGACAGTTGGGTTTAAGAGGAAACAGTTTATTGCCTAGTGCTGCTGGGATCGGGTAAGTATTCTAGGAGAAATAGACTTTACAGTTACATTTATTTTCTGATAATAATAATAATAAATATATGCAGAAGAATACAGTATTTCTTGTCAATATGAGTTGAAAAACTATGCATGATTTAGTTGCAAAGTCCTAACATTAATGGAGTAATGTGTAGTCTTCTGTTGCCATACATGATTCTCTAACTTCATGTACCTATGCAGGTGTGTTCCTGTATAGTACCTCATCTCCATGTGTCCTTTTGGTATATATGCTAAAATAGATGGACTGCTCTGATGGCCTATGTGGTTAATGCAACAACCTCAGATACAGGAGGTTGCAGATTTGAACCTGAACTGAGTCATACCAAAGACATAAAATATGGTACTTTAATTGGAGCTCAGCATTCGAAGGTTAGTGCTAGGACTGGTCGGCCTAGTGTCAGGATAAGATGACTGGGTGGAACATCATGCTACATTTCAGCAGCATGATGATACAGTGCTATACATCACTATAAACACCAACACTGCAGACATCATAGCAATATGACTCAAATTGTTAAAGCTACATTAAAAATCCAAATCACAACTCACAAACTTTATTTGATGCACATTGTGCACTTTTCATTGCAAAAGCAAGAAAACTAAGTAAATATGTTTTATCACATATAAATCAAATGTATTGCTCAGTTCTTTGCAGTATATGTTGATGACAGAAGAAAATCATACATTAAGCTTGTCACTTTTTTGGCCATCCATTCACTCAGAGGGCCATACCAGAAGAACATTTGTGGTACTCTGAATTAGTATTAAATAGTATGAGCATGTTTTTAAAAATGAAATTTTTTTCTAGCTTTTTGCTGAATAGTTTGTATTGGAGATTAATGGATTTAATAATTTCTTGCTTGCCCTATGTTAAATATTCCTTGTTTTTCAATTTTAACATTTGTGAATTTGAATATTTTTGAATAGGTAGAAGGTTTGGACTTGAACCCTATATATGATGCCTCTGAAGTTCAAATGGTGGTACATGGAACATACTATCAGGCATGGGATCAAATACAAAACACAGTATGTAATAAAACATCAACTTTTAAGTGAAATATTTCTCTGGTAAGTGGTCTAAAGCGCTCACCTTTTTGGATCATTGCCATCTCACCTTTGCGTTGGTTCGACTCTCAGGCTTCAGCCAATGTGGTTATGTGAGAAAGGAGCTTTTGCCTGTAGCTTCTCAATAGTCATTGGTTCCTTCAGGGATTTTCCTTGGTTCTTCATCCACCTTTTAGACTGGCTGCCAAATATAACATATCTTATGCAGAAAAATGGCATTAAAACTCTACAACAACAACAACATTATGTACACTAGATGAAATCATTATGAAATAGTTTTATTTGTCAAAGTTGTAGACCATAAAACTCCCGATATTCATTGTTATGACCATTATTGCAAAAAACAGAAACCTTTACCCAACAATTTTTTTCTAATTTAATCAAATTCAGCAGCATTCTCAACTGAAGGGCTTTCAGTTATACTGATTGATGCCAGTCCACCAGCGAAATATAGTTGCTGTTGCTAAAAAAAAGATAAAACCTTTTAAAATTTTCTTTGAATACACTGGACATGATTATATCAGATTTGACACAATGCATTTTGAGCTTTGAATTAGTATAAATGAATATCATTGGTAATAAAAACCACTCCAAAATATTTTACTAAATTAGCAGATAGCATAATAGCATTTTACTTTTTGCCATAAGACTTTTGCTATTTGCCATAAGACTTTTACTATTTGCCCTAAGACTTTTACTATTTACCCAAAGACTTTTACTATTTGCCCTAAGACTTTTACTATTTGCGCTAATACTTTTACCATAAGACTTTTACTATTTGCCATAAGACTTTTATTAATTGCCCCAAGACTTTTATTATTTACCATAAGACTTTTACCATAAGACTTTTACTATTTGCCATAAGACTTTTATTTTTGCCCTAAGTGTTTTACTATTTGCGATAAGACTTTTACTATTTACCATAAGACTTTTACTATTTGCCCTATGACTTTTACTATTTACCCTAAGACTTTTACTATTTGCCCTTAGACTTTTACTATTTGCACTAATACGTTTACCATAAGACTTTTACTATTTGCCATAAGACTTTTATTAATTGCCCCAAGACTTTTATTATTTATCATAAGACTTTTACCATAAAACTTTTACTTTTTACCCTAAGACTTTTACTATTTCCCATAAGACTTTTACTATTTGCCATAAGACTTTTATTTTTGCTCTAAGACTTTTACTATTTCCCATAAAACTGTTACTATTTGCCATAAGACTTTTATTTTTGCCCTAAGACTTTTACTATTTACCATAAGACGTTTACCATAAGACTTTTACTATTTACCATAAGACTTTTACTATTTGCGATAAGACTTTTACTATTTGCCAGAAGACTTTTACTATTTAACCTAAGACTTTTACTATTTGCCATAAGACTTTTATTGTTTGCCCTAAGACTTTTACTATTTACCATAAGACTTTTATTATTTGCCCTACGATTTTTACTATTTACCATAAGACTTTTACCATAAGACTTTTACTATTTACCATAAGACTTTCATATTTGCCATAAGACTTTTAATATTTGCCATAATTGTTTTACTATTTGCCATAAGACATTTACCATAAGACTTTTACTATTTGCCTTAAAACTTATTATTTGCCATATGACTTATACTATTTGCCATAAGACTTTTACTATTAGCCATAAGACTTTTACTATTTGCCATAAGATGTTTACCATAAGACTTTAGACCGTTCTTAACTTGTCTAAAATACAGCATTGGAAACATTCCTTTCAAAAACGTCCTATAGACTTATCTTTCTTGGCTACCTGTTTTTTGCATTTACCTTTGAGGTAGGTGTCAGCACTTTTTTTGTAGGGTTTAACGCCATTTTTCAACACAAGATAGGCTATACATGGTATCAGGGATTAATGGTGGAGGAAGAACCCCTTGAAAGAACCACCGACCTACGAGACGCTAATGGCAAGCTTTCTCATATACTCAAATTGACTGTGTCAGCCATGTAAGTGATTTCAGGTCAACATTGTAATACATTTTGACTTTGAACTGTCCATTTTCAGAATGTTATTAGTTACTAAATCAAAATATAATACATACTGAAACAGACTTCATGTAGATAGAAAATTAGATGTTCTATCCCTTCCCAACCTTCATCCATTTACTACAAGAAATTGACAACTGTATATGCAAATAATAATAACTCCTAATAAGTTTGAACTGTTACTGTATATGTCTTTATTATCGTTTCACTGTCTTTTACTCTCATTTTCATTTATTAAATTTATACAAAAAATGATTCATTTAAAATAATTAAAGGCAACGTGATTCATTTAATTTAAAAAGAACACCACATGATTCATTTAATTTTTTATTAAAACCAACATGATTCATTTAATTTAAAACAAACAACATTCATTTAAGGTTTAAAAAACCATGATTCATTAAATTTTTAAAAACACATGATTCATAGATTTTTTTAAAAACAACACATGATCCATTTAATTTTTTAAAAACAACACGATTCATTTAATTTTTTTAAAAACAACACATGATTCATTTAATTTTTTAATACACATGATTCATTTAATTTTTAAGAAAAAAAAACATGATTCATGTAATTTTAAAACAAATGCATGACATATTGCTTAGTATTTGTTAATATTGATTCTGCCTTGGCTGTTGCTTAACATGGTGATCATGTGTGTGTGTGTGTGTGTGTGTGTGTGTGTGTGTGTGTGTGTGCGTGTGCATGCGTGCACCCACCCAGACTATATTTTAGTAATGCAGTCAATTTCTCAAGTACAGTTGGTCAGCATTTTACTATTTGGATGCTGATAACTCTTTATGTATACAATTCAGTTTATCAAAACCTCAGGGCAGGCATGACTTGAAGGCCTCTGCCAACTTCTTGTGTAAAATTATTCAAATCTCAAATTGTTTATGACAATCTTGGAATTCTTAATAAATAAAATAGTAATAACATACTACATTTCAAATGTACATGTATTTCTAACTATGATTGTAAGGATCCCAGATTTGGCATAGTCTAATGAATGGGACAGTTTTTTAAAAGTAGAATAGTTTCTGTGACATCATACATATTTATGTCAGTCTGTTGGACCTACTTTCTCTGTACCTATCTCTTGCATTGGCCATTACATCTTCTTGACATTCATCTTTACTCCCTAACATTTTGAGTTGGCTAAGCATTTATAATGTTAAATAAATTATAGATTAGAATGGCTACATTATTAAAATTAAAATTAAAATTTTTACTAGACATGCCATATTTTCTTTAGAGCACCATACATAAATATGGAATGTGTATTAGGCTTGTTCCAGTAAAATTTACATGGAACCCAGGGAAGGCAGTTTTAGTATAGAATAGTCATTCATAGATGCAATTTAGAATTTTGTATAATTACTTTCTCTTGAACTCTTTGGGTAATCTAAGTATCCTGGATACAATTTATGTTTAAATGGAATAGCCCTTACATAAATTATTGTAAAAAATCACATAATTCAGCAGTTTGGGTTTTTAAATACATGCATTTCTTCTATTTAAAATCACATTTTCACAATACAGAATAATAAGAGTTTAATCATGTTATGATATATCATCATCATCAGTCTCTTGATCAAGTGTGGTCATTCAGACGCCGTGCTGCTGAACATCTGACCAGTTCTCTCCACTTGTCTTGATTATGTGCCAATGCCTGTGTGTCTGCAAAATTGTCCTGGTCCATTCTTTGATGTTATCAGTCCAATTTTTCTCTGTCTACCTCTCTTTCTGCCACCCTGGATGTTGCCCTGCATGATTGTTGTGGATAGACTGTTGGCTCTAGTGACATGACCATACCATATTTCAGCTTTCTCTTTATGACAGTGGTGAGGAGGTCTTCATTATTGGCCTACTTTACACCTGATGGTGTTAGGCACTTTTTCATTTGTAATGTGGTCCATGTAAGAGATGCCAAGGATGGTTCTGTAGCATCTCATTTCAAGTGCCTGGATTCTTCGTTGTAATTCTGCTGTCAGGGTCCAGGCCTCACATGAATACAAAAAGATTGAGATGACTAATGCTCTCAATAGCTTTGACAAAAGCTGCCGTTGTTTGTGCTGCTCGTGACAATATTTCTGCTCCTGATCTCTCTTTGGTGATTATGGAGCTAAAGTATTTGATCTGGCTCAGTTTAAAATTCCTGTCCTCTGAATTTAATCTTAGCTGAGATTTGTTTACCACTATTTGTCATCAGCTTTGTCTTCTCAGTGCTTAATGTCAAATCTGGAAGATGTTTCATCCAGGTTCTTCTCTAAGGTTGTCAGCTCATCTTCACTGCCTGCCAACCCATCAATGTCATTTGCAAAGAAGAGGTTGGTGATGTTAAGCCCTCCAATTCGGACTGCCCCATGATGCACTCTAAGTAGATAATGAAAAGCGTGGATAACAGAAGCCAGCCTTGATGTACTCCGACTGTTGTCTGGAACCAGTCTTCCACAAAACCGTGGGCAATTACTGCACTGATAGCCTTGGTGTATAGCTGCTTGATGGTATTGGTCAACTTTTGACCCATGCTGTATTTCTTCATTGTGTCCCACAATGCCTCATGCCACACTCTGTCAAATGTCTTTTTGAAATCGATGATCACATGATAGATGTCTTGTTGATGCTGCGAGTACTTTTCACAAAGAACCCTGAGATTGAATATTTGTTCTGCTGTGCTTCTTTGAATCTGGAACATGGCCCGTTCTTCAGCGATTATGTCTTCTGCTTGTGGCTTCAGTCTGTTCAACATAATCATGTTATGATTATTTCTTTTCAAATGAAATACATTATTTACAACAAATATGAATGTTCTCATTCCAGTAAGTAAAGTAAGTAAACTAAATATTGCAAGGTTTCCAATGTTTGTCTTCAATTCCATAACTTTGAATCAAGGGTCAAAATTCCTCATCCACATAAAAATCTGTCATCATCATCGTCATCATCATTATCATCAACATCATCATCATCATCATCATCATCATCATCATCATTCTCTTAACTAGTGTGGTCATAGAGGCACTGTGCTGTATAAACAGTTAACTCCAAATATGAGCTACCATTCATACCTTAAAACTCTGTATAAACAGTTAACTCCAAATATAACTACCATTCATACCTGCTGATACATCAGATCCAACTACAAACTGCACCTAATGTGTTGGCAGATTTGGGTCTATGTGGTTTGTTGGGTTTGATTAGTAGAATAACTGTAATAGACCATGATCTGTTGGCACAACATGTTATGGTAAATCAAGGTCGTGTTGTTTGCAGTTGGTTAGACATTTAGTTGAGAATGTATATTAATCATCATAGACATTTTAATAAGAATGTATGGTAATCACCATAGACATTTAAATGAGGATGTGTGGTAATCATCATATACATTTAAATGAGGATGTATGGTAATCATCATATATATCATTATAGCCATTCTCCATATTTAGCTCTATTTACATTGGTATAATGAAACAAAATTGAATAATGTGAATTTATTGAATTTTCTCATAATTTTGCATATTTTAAAAAAAAAATGTGTTTAAATTCATAAAAATGTTCATCAGGAACAGAGAGGGATCACTTTTGGGTCTTTAAGTTTATGGTTCAAAGCTACCATGAAATTTACACAAATTTGAATGTGAGAAAAATATTAACTTATACACATTTATCATGCATATTATGTAATATATTTTATGATTGGAAGGTAATTCTTTTCTTGTACCAGGGCTTGAGTCGAATGAATAGGAATCATATACATTTTGCTGCTGGGATGCCAGGAGAAAGTGGTGTTATAAGTGGTAAGAATATCTGCATTATGACTGTACTTTTTATTTTGTTTATGTTCTTCTCAATATTTCATATTTGTAACTTCTCATGCTATGAAATTAGTCTGGGATAAAATTAAATAACATTAAATTAAAACTTTTTTTTACAAAGCTGTTTGTTTTGATTCATCAAAAGTCTTGAGTTTTCCAACTCTTTAACCATACTAAATCCCTGAACACAGGTTTTCATTGTTTAGAAAAGAAATTGTGGAGTTATTATCAAACTAGATATCAATTGATTAGTTTTAGATTCATTATTATCCCCATAGTATTTAATACAAGATGATTATAACTACTGTTATGTGCATCTGTATGTCTGTCCATAACCTTTTAAATTTTGAGAGTTATAACTATCAAACTTGTCAAGGTGTGTTACTTGATAAATTTATGGCATTAGTTTTCTGATGTGACACATCAAGTTGTGTTACTTGATACACTTATGGGATTAGTTTTCTGATGTGACTTTTGCTATTCACAGTTCATAATGTTTAATATTTTGTAGCTTTTGTCAGTTTTTCTGTCCATCCATCATGTCTGTAAGCATGTTTGTTTCCAGAGTATGATTCTCAAGCCATTAAACATTTCTGTAAAAAAATTGGTACAATATCAAACGTATTTCTGTTAAACTTTGTACAGTATTAAATGTATTTCTGTAAAACTTTGTACAGTATTTAACGTATTTCTGTAAAACTTGGTACCATATTAATCCATTTGTTCTGTTATTGATCATTATCCATGGTTTTGTTTTTAAGATACTATATGTACAAGCTTATAGGTCCAACTGCAAATTGCATAGATCCAGAGCTGGTGTCACATAACATGCTGGCAAATCTGGGTCTATGCAGTTTGCTTGGAGTAATCAGTAGAACAAACAGCATAGAACCAGAAAATTTATATGCTTATGAAACTAGTGGTGTAGATAATGCCTTTTCCTATTGCCAATTCTTCAGTTCCAATTTTTTTTAATGTTTTCATCCACTTTGTGCACCTTCTGTTTGGAGCAGAATTATAAAACCATTTATGAGTTTTCTGTGAAACTTGACATACATTATAGTAGAGCTTCAAATATACCTTTACCTACTTACAATTCTAAAATCACCATTTGTCTTTCAATACGTCCATTATCCACTATTTAGTTTTAGGGGTGAAAACTCCCAAGATATTTGGTACATATATTAAACAAGTGATACATAGATTTTGTCTTTGCTGTTCAGATTTTCTTGTTTCAATATTGTTATAATGTTCATATATTTGTCCATTCATCCATCCTTCACACTTCCAATCCTGTAGTGTAACTTCAGAGCTGGTCAGTCAAGATATTTCTGTAAAACTTGGCATACATATTAGACTAGTTGTTAGATGTACCTTTTGCTGTTTACAAATCTTGATTTTAAATTGTGCAGTGTTTTGGCCCATCTTCTGTATATCCATCCATTCACTATAAACACTTTTCTTTTGTTGGATAAAATTCCCAAGCTGTTAAAGAGTCTGCCTGTCAGTATTTCTTTATATTGACATGGACACAAAGTGTAGTGTAAGTATTGTATAAATAGAGATTGCTGCACTTTAAGGTATAAACAGCATATAAATTGAGAATGCAGAAAGCCCATTGGGTACTTTTAGAAGGAATCTTTCCATAAGTGGGAATCCCCCTATTAATAAATATGACTTGCAGAAGCCCATTGGTTACATTAAGTAGGAATCTTTGCATAAATGGAAATTTCCCTGCAGCCTTGGGGATATAGAATAGGTCTAATGATTCATCTGTAGGTTGTAAGAGGCAACTCATGGAGTTAACCATTTTGATCTGGGATGTGTTCACTGATGATGGTCTATTCTTATGATTATTTTTTCAGATTATTTGCCTCAGGTTAATATGTTTAATATGTTACTTATATTTTGGTGCTAGTTATGATTCATGATTGAAGGAAAAAAATACTTTACTGTTACATTTGTAAATTGAACACTATGGAATACCATATATACAATGTTTAATGCCATTTTCAGCACATGACAGGCTATACATGGCATGATGGGCTATACTTGGCAGCCAGTATATATTTAGAGGAAATGCTCAAGAAGACCCTGTGACAATCACCAACCCACATCTATTGGCAAATTTTCTCACTTACCCACATTGGTTAAGTTGAGACTAAGACCCACATTGACAGAGGTAAGATGTGAGTGATATGTACAAAGTCATACAGGTTAGACTGCTCAAGGCTCCTGCAGACAACTTATACCAGGTTTGCATTATATACAGTTGTATCAGGTCTATAGTTTTTTTTTGCTGACCACTCCTGTAGCCTAGTGGTTAGTGTCCACATGTGATGCAGGAGTTCATGGGTTTCCCTAGCAGAGTCATGCTAAAAACTTGCAAAAATGGTACTTGCAGCTTCCTCACTTGATGCTCAGCATTAAGAGGTTAGTGTTAGGACTGGTCTGCCTGGTGTCAGGATAATGTGACTGGATGGGAGGGACATCATGTTACATGTCTGCCACATGATACCCCAGTGCTGGGCATCACTATAGACTGCCACATTGCAGACATTATAGCAATATGATTGTTAATGCTACATTAAAAATCCAAATCACACTTACACTCACGCATTCTACTGATGCTAGCTTGATAATCTGTGGTGCCCACCTTCTGTCCTCATTTCAGGATATCAGCAGTTGCCCCATCAGAATCATTTATTACACGTTGATCTCCTGGGCATCATTGTTAATTCATTTTAATCATTGCAGGAGGTGCATTCTGGAAAGGGCATTCTAATTTTATCCTGCAACTCGACTGTAGTAAATTATATTAGAATCAGGGAGGGCAGATCCCCAAACCTCTCCCTTCTGCTGTAGGATTGTCTTCTGGTGTCCTAAATGACAAATCTATGTACTAGTCAGACACAACGTGAGCAGTCGCAGTTCGCCCCTAAGTATTCAAATGAATCTGCTTCTCCAGTAGAGGACAATACTTAAGCTTAAGTTCATTTGTCCTATGTATGATGGGTTATTTTTTCTGTCTATTTATGATGGATTATTTTCTCAGTCTATGTATGATGGATTATTTTTTCTGTCTATGTATGATGGGTTATTTTCTCTATGTATGATGGGTTATTTTCTCTGTCTATGAAGAATTAACAGAAGACCAAATGAGTTTCTTCTGCTTATTGGTTCACCAGTTTAGGGCATTTGCGAACAGTTTAGATGTTGAGCATTAAAGTCCCCTAAAATTATCCAAACTATGAGATGGCAGTCAGAAATGATTTTGTCCTGCTTTTAACTGCAACTACTTACATCTTGAAGTGCTTATTTTCACTCTCTACAATTGCAGATTCAGCCACTTTCAGTAACCTTGGTCCAATCATATCAAATCCTGTAGCTTTACAAACATTCATTTTTTAAAATATATTTCAAAACAAGTTCTGGACTCATTTCAGGAATTACAAACTTTATATCATTTGGTAGTTTTTTAGCACAAAAATATTTGAGTTCCAGATGATCAGATGAAGTTCTGGGTTCTTTAAGTTTTTCAGCAATTTTAACAATAAAGTTGTTAAAAATGTTTGAGATGTCCTTTGGATTATCAATGTAAATGCTCTCATGATTGAGGGATAGAATTTCAGCTTTATGCTTACATTTGCTTGCACAAAACCCTGTAAACACTTTCCAGATAGCTTTTGGGTTATTTTGGTTTTCATCCAGCACTTTTTTGTAGCGTGCTTGTTTGGCTTGATGTATCATTTTATGAACTTTATTCCTCCAAACTCTATATTCAGTTTGATTTCCTACTGATTTTATTTGGTCTCTTTGCTTTATTGCTTCTAAAATTTCTGGGGAGATCCAGCCTGGCTGATGGTCTTTTTTTATCTTGTGTGTTTTTAAAGGGGCATGCTTGTCCACTATACTGATGAACTGATCTGTCCAATTATCTAAAACATCATCAATATCTTCACAGATTTGGACTGTATTCCATGGAATCTGTTTTAGATCTTCTAGGAATTTAACAGGATCAAAGTTTTGAAAGGATCTATAAGTAATGGGTTTATGAATATTATTTTGTGTTGATTTGCCATTGACTTTATGTGTTAGAAAAATTGCAAAGTGATCACTTATACCAATCTTTGGAACCATTACTTCCAAAACATTTTCTTTTGTATTGGTATAAATATGATCTATAAGTGTTTTAGAGGTAGATGTTACTCTGGTGGGTTCATTTGCTAGTTGCTCCATATCTTACGAAGCAATAAATTTCATCCAATTCCCTTTTATTTGTAAAATTCTTTCTCTTTATTTGAGATTTTATCTACTTTAAAAGTTCAAAATATTCACACCAATCAGTATGTGATGATGGGGGTCTATACACAGAACCTACTAAATAGGGTTTAGCTTTTTCTGCAGTGATCTATTCTCTTTCCTGTATTTCTAGGTCTTCCTGTCTTTTACAAATATTACTGGTTCTAACATACACAAGGAGCCCACCACTGCCTTCTTTCCTATATCCTTATGAAAAGGTGTTTCATAGCCATTAATATATAAGAAATTTTCACCCTGATTTTCTGTTAACATTGTTTCCGAGATTCCAAATAAATGGATATTATTATTTGGAGAGGTTAACAGTAACTTCACTTGATCAATCTTTCCTCGAAAACCCTGAATATTTAAATGACCTTTGTGTAAATCTTTGCTAGAAACTCCTAAATGCATGAGACTAATATCAGTGCTATTAGAGGCACTCGAGGAAACATTTAAAGTATTAAAACTATGTTCACAGGGATCATCATTACCAGAAAATGGACAAGATATTGGGTCTTATTCAAGGGCTGTGACTTTTAACACTTTTGTTTCTATATATAATGAACTTGGTATAGATTTTGTAATATGTTTAGTTTCAGAGAGGAAGGACATTGGTTTCTCTCAAGACTTAAAATGTCCAGGTTGATCTTGTACCTTTCAACTATCAAATGAAACATGATTAAAGCACCCAGATCAAGTTACTGTACTGATGATGTTTTATTACATACCCAAAACAGTTGATGTCATATAAAATGGCAACTTTTACGTTGTTCTTTTACTTTAATTTCACCCATCTACTCACATTTTACATTGCATTTTACAAAATTTGGTGATTATGCAAATATTACCTTTAAAGAGTCAGTTGAAAATTATGGTTATTTTTAATTGATCAGCACTTGTACAAAAATAATACAAAATGTAGCAAAAACTAAATACAACATGGTATACATTGAAAACTATATGTTGATATGGCACAAGAAATTTTCACTTGTTGTTAGTATTTTGTTATGTGTAAGCTGAGATAAATTGAAATTTTGTCAGTAAAAGTTTTTAAATTATTAAAGTTTAAGAGGCTGTAACATGTATCTTTAAAACGTAGATAAAATTTAGTTTGGGCTGATATTGAAAAAAACATGACTGAAACAGTTCTAGATTGACAGTATTTATCCATGCCACAAAAGTTTGAAACACTTGAAATTGCATAATGATAGGTGTAGATTTCAGCTTTTATCTTTTACTGACTTGATGAATGTGTATTGCCTACATTATTATAAACGTTTTCTGTTTAAATTGCAGGTATGAGAAAATCTTGTGAAGTGGTTATAGAAATAGACCTGGAGAAGGCACTGAAAGGTGAACATATGTTTTTTACTATTAAATTACACATATATTTCTTATACAGTCTTGACTGTCAAATCATATTTATTTCAGTGAAACTAAAGCAGCTAACCAGTGTTTAATAATTCTGGTAACATCTGGTAACAGGGCTGATAAAAAGAGTTGTTTTTTTTTGTGGGTTTTTTGGCTATATAAACCCATAATTTTTTTATCGAGACCACCAAATTCTACTTTTTGCACAGGTTCACCTGTCTGTTTAGTTGAGACTGGTCTGCCTTAGATCTTTGGCCAAAAAGTCTCAAATCTGGACACAAAATCAAATTCTAAACATGAGCAAATTTTGGGTGGAAACAAACAGGTAAAAAAGTGTATGTTTTTCCCTCTGTGTTTTGTAATGCAACTAAAACATCCAGATTTATTTAGTATCATTGTCGAGCTAAATCTTTCTATCTTTCTATGACACCACCCACTTTAGTGTATCATAGATGACATTAACACTACAGAGCTTGGAAGTAGGCTACTACCTCCTGCCTCTTATACGAGTTGTCAAATATTTTAGACCTGAATACAGGTGTACATTTTTTAGACCTGAATACAGGTGTACATTTTTTTTTTTGCATTTTAAATTTTTTTTTTTTTAATTCTTGGAGTTTTCAGTTTAGAACAGGTACTCAGTTCCATTTTGATAGAAATGTATAACATGTATATAGGAATACAGTTCTACAATATGATTGGATAATTCGAAATCGAGACTACCATTCATGTCATTATCCACCAGGTCGGATTTTGCAAACAGTTACTGCTGTCACAAGTATCTCATTCTCGTTATATTCAGCTTCTGATCATGTTGAATAGGAAAGCAGAATGTTCTCCAGGAAAAAGAGAAGAAAATAACTTGAAGGACAATTGTGCTGTCTTGTGTAGATTTGTGAAGCTATCTAGTAAATGAGAAAACTTTACGTTTTGTAAATTGTGTAATCTGATTTTACTATTGGGCATAGAGGCGCCCATGAAATACAAGAGCATGGAAAAGGTAATAAACATCAGCTTGCTGCTTCATCACACACAACTCAGATTGAACTTATGACATATGAATACCAGAGAAAACCTGAATGTAATTCGATGAAAATACGGTTTATTAAATTTCTTTTAGAAAAGAATCTTTCAGTTACTCATAGCTGCCAAACCTCATGATTTTTGTGTGAATTCCAAGACGTTTTCGACAATTCACGGATTCAGGCCGCATGCAAAAAATTCACGAATTCTTTGATTCTCAATTATTTTAAATCAAATAACAGATTTCTCAATAACTTACTAGTGTTGCTGGCAATTTATTTTGCACATGTTTTCAAGACTGTAAAATCGCAAAGGAAAACTGTTAATAAAACATGTTCAGTAAGAAAATCACAGAATTGAGAATGTCATGAACATATGCAAGGCTGCATATCTTGAATTGAGATGCATCAGTAGGTACATTTACAATTAAATCTTGATTATTTTGTACCTAACACTGTGTCATTCATGAATGGCAGTTATCTTCAATATATCGGTTGATTATTTCCCTCTCATTTGAGAAATCATTTGCTTCTCTTCTGGCCTTCACGAATTCATCACATGATTTTATTTCTTCAAATATTATGGGCGATGCTGGGTCATCGATATATATGCACAAAGCACTATATTGTGTCACTTTAAAATTTGTTCCATTGTTTCAATTTTGTTTAAAAACTTTTATGAATATCAAAGAAAAGGAACCAAAGATTGCTTCCAAATCTCAGCCATCTTTGTATAATCCAAAAACAATATCTGCTAACTTAAAACAATCCATAGTTGGCTTCAAATGTCAGCTTGCATTGCAAAAAAAAAACAGCCTTTGTATTGATATCCTTTGCAAAAAAATAATGTAACCAAAGTCGACTTGTTTTGTAATACAAAAAAAAAACTTTTGTCTTTGATGTTCCATCAGTAGGTTCAAAGAAGGAGTTAACTGTTTTCTGCCAGTTGTGTTGATTCACCACCAGGGCTTCTATGTATTTGGCATCTGTTATTTCAGTTAATACAAAGGAGCATTGATGTTGTTACAAAATGCCCAATATGGCCCAGTTAAACCACCATACTTTTTATTATTATCAACGTGTCTTGTTTTGCGAGCCATAATATTTTTTATAAATATTTTTCTTTGTATCGTGTGACGCCTTTATTGCTTGCACAGCACATACGTGTTATGCATTAATGCGCATGACCATATATATATCGGGTAGAAATCTTGAAGGGCACAGCCACTATAGAGAGAAGCTCTAAATGTATTCAGCTGTCGGGGCAGGTGTCATTTTCACTTAGTTTCAGCCAAAGAGTTGGCTCACCGGGTATGAATAGCTGGATGAGCGTGTGAATATGAGGATGCTTGGTGCATCATTATGAGGTTAAACCACCAGTTCAGTGCCCACGTTTAGGTACAAGTCTGGAGGGTAGAGTGACCGTGCTGGAAAGCAGGCCGAGTCAACATGGAGATACACATGTGGTGATATCGACGTTGTGATAACAGTAGTGTTTGACTACATGAATTTTGTGATAACAGTAGTGTTTGACTACATAAATTTTTTAATAACAGTAGTGTTTGACTACATGAAGTTTATAACAAGTATTTGACTACATAAGTTTGATATAGTAGTCAAATCCAGTTTCCTATTTGTTTTATATTCATATTATATGCCTTTGTGTTTGTTATTCTCGTGTCACTAGTGTGTTCAATACATTTTCATTGTCACTCACGAACATGTTTGTTATTTCTTGAAAACATACCCAGTCTCAAAGGGTGTCAGCTCAATTACGTTACAGATGTATGCAGGTAAATAGTAAGGATACATTGCTAGCCTTAGCTGGTTAAAAGATTGTCACTTACACTCCAGTGAATGTGTTTTCAAATAATGATTTTTTTTTGTGAGATACTGTCATACAGTAGACCTGGATCTAATTGAATCTTGATTATTTTGCTCCTAGCTGTATCATGCATTAATGGCATCTTCAAGATATCAGTTGATTATTTCCTTCTTGTTTGCAGTTTTGTTGGATCCAGTTTTCAATCAGATAACATGTTCAAATCTTTGAGCACAATCACACACAATTTTTTTTCTCAATGTTTACATCAATGAACAAAGTGACACGTGTTATTGGACATAATTGATACATGCCTCAAGATGGAAGCCTATGTTACTTATATGGATTTCATGGATATATTTTATTTTTTAATGCTTATGTTAAAAAAGGAATAAATGATAACAATGCAAGGCTAGTTTCTTTATTTTTATTATCAATTAAGCTTGTTTTTTATTCATTTATTTACAACGTGCATTTGGGGGAAGGCAAACACAAATGAAATACAAATTTATTTCATTTTTTTAAGTCTTGTGACATATGACCAAAGTGAATATATATTTCACCATGAGTTCTGGGACAGGAAAAAAGAAGTTATTTTATCATGTCCCAACTTGTACAGTAAATACGATAACTTCTGTCAAGACACGATCAATTGACAGAACAAAGTCTCTTGCCCTGAATCTGTTTATTAGCAAAAGTTTGAGAATGTTCTTCTTCTGGAGGGCACACAGTATCTCTATATCAGAAAATGAGTTTCCATATTGGACTACATTGTAGGCTGTGTTAGAGATAGAGAGAGAGAGAGAGAGAGCTCTCATTTTATTTGTTTTTCATTTCATTCTCATTTATTTTTAAAATGACTTTTATAGTGAAGTGTTAGAAACTGCAACATCAAGGATTTTCTGCACATGCTGGCTAGTGTCACGCATATACTGTGCTGTTCAGACACTATCATGATACTTGCTTGATTAAATCCTAAATTTGTCATTTACTTGAAAAGTACACTGGCTGAATTGTCAACCTTTACTAGTTTGGGATATTGTTTGTAATGACTTCAGAGCAATCTAAAATGGGAGTTAATTATTTGTTTATCAAATTCCTATTTAGACACATTTTCACTGGATCTACAGTGTTGTTATTGTTGTTGTTGTTGTAGGGTTTAATGCCATTTTCAGCACAAGACAGGCTATACGTGGTGGCCAGTATTAATGGTGGAGGAAGAACCCGGGAAAGAACCACAACCCATGAGAAGCTACTGGCAAGCTTTCTCACATACCTACATTGACCAAATCTGAGACTCAAACCCACACAGACAAAAGTGAGATTGCAGTGATTCATAACAGAGAGCGCTTTAGACCACTCAGCCACTTGGGGCCCCGGATCTACAGTGTAAAAGAATGTGAAACAACCCATACAGATATTCATCCTGAATTTGTCTTTCTAATTGTGATTTAAGTTTTGCCTTGTCAAAACATATATATCCATTTAATATAAACTGATTTATTTTGTCTGCCCACATTTTTAATAACCCAGTTATTTAAAAATAAAATATCAGGTCAGTTTCTGAAATCCTTGAATTCAAAATTTCCAGCTAAACCAGATTTCCAACTAAACATTAAAATTAGTGGTTTTGAGTTTCTCTTCCTACTGTGACAACTCATGGTCTTAAAATATGTAACAAAACGAAAGTGAAACTGACAATATAAAAAAGTGAAAATCAACAAACAGTTTTTTTTCCTGGAATACACAATGAAAATTCAAAAATATACAGTATTGTTTATTAAATTCCAGATGTTTAAATGTCTCCAAAAATATAGAATATTCTGAATGAATTCCAACACTCTTGAATGTCTTGATTCACCAAGGTGATATAATCATGAATATCTTTGAATGAGTTCACAAACTCCAAGGTAATGTCTTAAATCCAAAAGTCAGTGAGCACTTTAGTAATTTCAATGAATATTTTAAATAAATAATTCCTCACAAATGATATTTTATTTCAACAATACAATTCTAAACTTAGATCAAAAATGGATTCCCAAAGACTGATCTAAAACAGGGATGAATTATTTATCAAATTCCTATTTATAGATATTTTCACTTGACCTACCATGTAAAAAAAATAAAACAAACCAAGGGAGAAAGTAAGAAAAACTGAATGTAAATTTTTTTTGGCCTTGAACTCAAATGCTAGTAAATATTTTGTTTGCAATTTACAGTCATGGATTGAAGTTAGCTAGGTAAACATTTTGCTTATATCAGACCACTTTCTTGGTCTAAGTGGTTAAAATTCCCACCTAGGATTCAAGAGATTGCAGGTTCAAACCCTGGCAGTGTTATACCAAGGCTTATAAAAATGTACTTGCATCTGCCTCACTTGCTGCTCAGCATTTAGAGGCTAGTGTTCGGACTGGAAAGCCTGGTGTCGGGATAATGTTACTGCGTGGGACATGATGCTACATGTATGCAGAATGATGCCTGATGTCACTGTGAACTGCCACACAGCAGACATCATAATGATATGACTGGAAAATTGTTTAAGCCATCAAAATCACAGACACACACAACTGAGAAAAAAAATAATTAAAAAAAAATATTAATTAACTTTGCTTTATTGATATGTGAGTCTTGGCCTTATTCCTTATTTTTAATAGCAAGCATGGGTTCTTTTTTTAACTTCATCAAATTCATTAGTGCAACCATCAATCATAAGTTTAATATTCTCTTCCCATCATCTCTAGCTTTTTTCAAAGAATGATACAAATTTGACCTTACAACACAAAAAGAGGAAAATCGTCCGCTATTCTAACATATGGATCTGGGTTGACAGCTTCAATGGATGCAACATTTTCATTGTTTCTCTCATTATAGGCAGTATTGTGTGATTGCTTCTTTCTCACTATTTACTTAAGACTCATTTCTTGTCCTCTTGTATGTAGAAACTGTTAAATGGTTGGTCACGGTGTATGAGTTCCATAAATAACCTAATGAGTACTTAAACCTTTTCAATTACTCACTTTTAAAACACACTAAGAAAATGGTATGTTGATGATTATTTTCTGTATTACAATTATTGAGGTCAGAAAGTCTGCTTGAATGACTTACTGCAGATCATAAATAACTTAGGATGTCCTCTCTACTTTATGCTGCCTTAATGATTTTCTTTCACAGAACTATTATTGTACTTAATAAAATGGCACATGAATTTATTATCATTTAATAAGAGACAACTTGGCAACCATATCATTTTATGTCCAGTATCTCCTAAGGTTGATAGTGATCCATGTAAGCCATATCATTTTCATCTGTCCAGTAAAAATTGATTTTACACAAGTGGACAACAGTGATGTTAGCAATTAGGTTTTTAACACACTTAGGCCAAGGGAGGATCATGATTGTTTTCTTCTATGAGCACATTTCTAATTCATTATTTATTTTTATTTTTAAAAATGTTCATAACAGGTTGTTTACAAAACTGGTCATACAAAGAATGACTGTGTTTTACCCACAAAATAGGTCATAGAAATAATATGTGTTTTTCCCACACAAACTGGTCATACAAAGCATGACTGTTTTTCCTACAAAAACTGGTCATACAAAGAATGACTGTGTTTTTCCCACAAAATAGGTCATACAAAGCAAGACAGTAGGGTGTTACCAAACTGGTCATACAAAAGCTAGGTTGTTTACCAGACTGGTCATACAGAGCAAGGCTTTGGGGTGTTTACCAAATTAGTCACATAAGCCAAGGATGAAGGGTGTTTAAAAAACTAATAATACAAAGCAAGGCCTTAGGGTGTTTATTAAACTGATAATACAAAGCAAGGCTTTAGGGTGTTTATAGAGCTGGTCATACAGAGCAAGGCTCTTGGGTGTTTACCAAATAAGTCACACAAGTCAAGGATGAAGGGTCTTTAAAAAACTGGTCGTACAAAGCAAGGCCAGAGGGTGTTTACAAAACTCATCATACAAAGTGAGGCTGTATTGTGTTTAAAAAACTAGTAATAAAAAGCAAGGTCTTAGGGTGTTTATAGAACTGGTCATACAAACAAGGCTGCAATGTTGTAAACAAAACTGGTAATGCAACGTAAGGCTGTATTGTGTTTAAAAAACTGGTAATGCAAAGTAAGGTTGTAGGGTGTTTATAAAAATGGTCATATAAAGCAAGTCTGCAATGTTGTAACAAACTGGAAATAAAAAACAGGGTGGTAGGGCATTGACATGCAAAGTAAGGCTGTAAGGTGTTTACAAAATTGGTCATAAAAAACAAGGCTGTAGGATTTTACCTACAACATTAAGGTTACCACTTAAAGCTGAAAATAACAGGATACCTACATATTCTAATTGATTCTATGCCATATAAATGATGTCCATGACAGCATTCATGATGGTATTAGGCATAGAAGGCCTGCTGGCCACATGAAAGATGGCCATGACAGCACTCATGATGGTATTAAGCATAGAAGGCCCACTAACCACATGAAAGATGACCATGAGAGTATTCATAATGGTATTAAGCATAAAAGGTCCACTGGCCGCATGAAAGATGACCATGCCAGTGCATATAACACTATTCATAATGTTATTCAGTCAGGATAAAGGTGCATTGACCACATGAAGAAAAAATATAATTCCATTGGGTAATGACAGTGTTAATAATGGTTTTAAGGATAAAAGATATAATGACCACATTAAAGATGGCAATGCCAGTGGACATGACAGTATTCATAATGGTCTTAAGAATCAAAGATACAATGACCACATTAAAGATGGCAATGCTAGTCTATATAACAGCTTATTCATAATGATCTTTAGTATAAGAGGTCCACCATTCAATTCATTTAACATCACATAATTGTACTCTGCGACATGCACTGTCCATGCCAGAAGATGTGTCAGTATTAGTAATTGTATTTAGAATTAAAGGCCACATTTCAGATGACCATTCCAGTGGATATTACGTCATATTTATACTGTGCCATGTAAAAGATGTCCATGCCAGTGAATATGATATTATTCCTATTGGTCTAAAGGATAAAAGGACAATTGGACAAAAGAAATATGAAAAGTAGATATGACAACATATTTTTAATGGCTTTAAGGACAAAAAGACCATTGTCCAATGCATTCCAAATAACACATTACAGATTTTCTGAGATTTTTTTTCTCCCTTTACAGCTGGAATCCCTTTCTTCAGGTCTGCCAACAATGTAATCCTCAGTCCTGGAAATGACGAGGGATTTATTCTCCCTTCATTGTTCAAGAGCGTCTTTGATAGACATTCAGGTAACCATAATTGAAGATTTTAATAGTTTCCAATTGGGATAGGGTTATTCTTTTTAAGTAACTGATAACAGTGTATACTGATAACAGTATATCACTAGGTCTTCACACATAGAAATGAGCCATATACGTGCATTGGAAACTATGCTGTTGTAATTCAGTCATAAAGTTAAAATTGTGTAGTTTTAAAACATTTTATTGTTTCTAATACCGTTAAATAATTGCAAAGAGAAATTCTAATTTGATATATTACAGTGAATTCATCCTTATTTTTTTAGTTTCAGTTTCCTTCAATTTCATAGATAGGCTGGAACACAAAACTTAGTCACAATGAAATATATGCCACATTGATAGTTATTACCTACTCATCGCTGCTTTACAGAATTATAAGGCATCATTATATTGTTTTAATGCCAGGGCTAATTATTGAAATGTTAAAACATTTCAGAAATGTGATAATATTAAAGTTTAAGAAAATAAATTGTCAGGCATCATTTGTGGGTTTTTAAAAATATGTCTTTGAATAATATTAGTCACTATTTAGCCTTGTAAATATCCAGCATAATCTATGAATCACACATGCATTTTCTATTGTTGGGCACTTTATGCTACTGAATATTTATATATTAATGTAAAAATAATTACTCTGATTCAAACATTAATAGTTTCACAAGTAAAAAAATGTTTTCACTGCTTTTTTTTATTCTGTTGATGCCAAGCATTATTCACTATTCCATCAAGGAAACAACACAAAGGCACATTGTTGTAACTAAAATACATTTTTTAAAAATACACTTTTTGATAAACAATAAGGATTTAAGTTCAGCTTTCATAAATGCCAGAGCCAATGAACATGATACTTTGTCCCATGTGAAGATAATCCACTTTGCATAAATTGGCTTAAGGAGATATGATTAAGGCCTTATCTGTTCTACAATATTTAATGAGCAGTCACCTGGGAGGAATACTATTTGTGAAAGTATGAGTGGAGTTCCTCCTTGTAGGGTTATTGAAAGATATATGCAAGGCTTTTCCATATATGGTGATATGATGATGCTGTTTCCCTTTAATTAAAGAAGCTGTCTCCCTCCATGATGTTCTTTGAAAACATGAAAAAATACTACCCTTATGATGACCACACTCTGGGGCAGTGTGACATGCAGTGAGTTCACTTAGACTAAGTTCAATAACTCATAGCAGTGTGTCATGCAGAGAGTTCACTTAGACTGAGTTCAGTAACTCAGCAGTGTGTCATGCAGTGAGTTCACTTAGACTGAGTTCAGTAACTCAGCAGTGTGTCATGCAGAGAGTTCACTTAGACTGAGTTCAGTAACTCAGCAGTGTGTCATGCAGAGAGTTCAGTTAGACTGAGTTAAGTAACTCATAGCAGTATTTCATGCAGTGAGTCACTTAGACTGAACTCAGTAACTCTCAGATCTCATTCACATGTGAATTCTATTCCATGTAGAAAGCACCTTTCCATCTTTCTGCTCTATATCAGCTGAGGTAGAAGCTGCAGGCCTGATTTAATGATAGCTAGAAATAATGTGATTTTTCTCTTTTTTGCCTAATCTGTAATTGTTAAGAGCTTTCAAATTTTGATAGCTGTCTATAAAAACACAACATTTTTAATCTTAATCATAACAGTGTATTTAAACCTGTTTACCCGTACCTACATGGAAAAGCTTGCCAGCGTCAGCTTTTATTAAGATCTCTTCATTCACATATGGCAGTTTCCTGCCACATTGATCTTTCCATGACTATCATTCCATAATTCCATCTGTTGAACGATGTTGTTTTTGTTGGTTTAACACCATTTTTCAGCACATCATGGACTAAATAATTTTGCCAGTTTATCTGGTGGAGAAAGAACCCTTGAAAACCCCAAAACAACCACTAACCATGTTGAGCTACTGGCAAGCATTCTCACGTACCCACATTCGCCAAGCCCAAGGCTTACATTCCTGTGGTGACATGGCAGTGATTTGTAAAGGCACGTGTCTTAGATCACAAACCCCCTGGAGGAACACATTTGTTTGATGTCTTTAACTCTTTTGTTTCAGACTGATGGATTCTTTGAGATTCATCTTCCTTTTATATCACGAGTAACCATGTTCCCCCCCCCCATTCACCCTCCCTGTAGAATAATCCTGATGCAGCCTCCTGCATGTCATTGGAGTTGTTGATGGAAAGTATAGTAGTACCTGTCTTGTAAGACCCTCCCTTCTGCCAACAAATAATGGTCTCTCAAGACAGGTGGTCTCTTATAACAGGTCATAATGCTATATAATCAATAATAATAATAATAATAATAATAATAATAATAATAAAGAATTTATTTAGAGAAGGTAACTCAGTTAGTTACAGAACTAATCTACCTTGAGTCCTTCTATCTGTTATGTACAATATATACAATACATACAACATGATGTGAAGAGTCTGGCTCGACACTAAATAATTAAGGAATTTTAAATTTCAAAGTATCAAGCCTGGAACACATGCACAGGCATCTGTAAAAATATAAACATATAAGAAACATAAAATTACATTCTGCGTTGAAACATTCAGCTTTGAAAATGATGCAAAGTTACAGACAAGCAGGCAGTATTTTTTTGGTACTAGCACTGCTCAATTTTCTAAAGATTTCAGTTTAGATCTGTGCATGAATATTCTGTTATTCCAAAACATGTGGTATCTTATAGCAGTGGTCTCTCAAACAGGTTTTACTGTATCTTGTTTGTTGGTCATTCTGCATGTCATTGGAGGTGATGATGGAGGCAATCTGCTTTAGGCTGCACTCCATGTTGTTGATGGAAAGTATCTTGGTTTTTGGCCATTCTGAATACTACTTCAGCCTTAACTGGATGGTTGGTCAGAAGGGCCCAGTGTTTTCAATTGGCTGATCATTTCAATCTTATGGGGCCATTCACTAGATGGTTGGTCAGAAGGGCCCAGTGTTTTCAATTGGCTGATCAGTTCAAGCTTATGGGGCCATTAATTAGATGGTTGGTCTGAAGGGCGCAGTGTTTTCAATTGGCTGATCATTTCAAGCTTTAGGGGCCATGTTAGTGAAGATATTGTTTCACTGATCTCCAGCCCTTTGACGGTTACCATATCTTCTAAGCATAAGAGGATGTGTTTTCTTAATCATTTAGGAAACTCATACTGTTATGCTTAGAACCTTACAAAGACTGTGCCTTGGAGAGCAGTGGCAAAAGGTGAATTAAGTAAGGATCCTACTTTGCTGAAGTATATCATCCTATGTAACCCTGACGACAAATGCAATGAATCAGCATAACTCTCTGTCCCTATTGTTGGGTTGCAAGGTTTGTAGGTAGCACTGGTGATGAAGATTTTGAGATTGTGCTATGTTTTCTAACACACTCATTATGTTCCGTTGATTTAAACATGAGAAAAAAGGAACTATTAGATTGTTTTAATAGCAAAGAGCAATGTTTACTGGTCAGAATATTAAGTTGTTTAAAATGAGAAGAGTAATTTAAGGCATATGTTAAGTGGGGAACAAATAATGAGGACAACCCATTTAAATAAAAATGTTTTGGTTATATATTTTATATTGAATTGAGTGAATAATATTTTTGGGAATTTAAATTTGTTATCATATCTGTCCCATAGGTGAAGATCTAATGCCATCGGATTTAATGAGAAGTAATTCTTCATCTAGTCAGAATACTTCATTACCAAGTGTTCAAGGGGCAGCTGAAGGATGGAGCCTACAAAGTTCCTTGAAAAGGATGATAGAAGATAGTGAGGAGAGTGAGGATGAATGCAAGCACAAGAAAAGAAGAGAAGATATGCTAAGATCTCAGAAAGCCGAATATGAAAAAGAGGGATCATCTTCAAAATATGGTACATTGCAATATAAAAAAGAAAGAAAGAATGAAAATGAAAGGGATATCGTAAGACAGATGAGAGCACAAGATAAAAAAGAAGACATCTCAAAATCACATGATGCAAAATCGAAAGAAAGGATAGTGCAGGTGAGAAGAGAGGATGAAAAGGAAGTTGGAGAAACATCAAAATACAGACCAGGGAAGTGGAAAGAAAAACAGAGAAAGATAAAAATTGAAATTCCAGCTGCCTGGAAAAGAACAAATGAAGGAAACAAGAAGACAACTTAAAAGAGAGGATAATAAAGTAGAAGTAGAAGTGATATATAGTCAGTGGTGATAAAAATAAAGACAGAGATGTCAAGATTTTAAAAAGATCAAAGTTCATAAAGGAGATGGAACAGTGTTAAAATCACAGAATAAAAAAGATGAACAATAATGGGATCATTGCATGAAAACCTGTAGAAACACTAGGATCTGGTAAATCAAGAAAAAGAAACAGACCATATGCTGAAAAGGAGATGAGTAAATTACAAATTCAGAGAATGATGAGGAACAGAATAATTGAGAAAAAGTGAAATCTGCTACATCATAGTTATTTAGGGAACCATCCATAAATAGTCATTAAAATAGATTTGCAATTTCTTAAATTACTAATTAGCAATAATTGATGTAAATCAACGCAGTAGCGTTAATACAAATTTATATTTTACAGGAGCTAGAAAGACTATTTTTTAATCTGTAGCATCATCCTGTGTTCTTATACAAGAAAGATAATTTAAAAAATCGGCAAGTATAAACAAAATTTTCAATAAGCATAGATGACAATTTCATTGGAACAAGTGTGTAACAGTCTCATGGGACCAGTAAAATTTGTCTGCATGCAACAAAGATCTCCATCATATGACAAAAATTCTGTCTTAAGAATGCCCCCACAAGTTGATCTTCCAAATTATGCAAATCTTTTGGGGTAGGGAGTTTAAGAGGTTGGAAAGTGTTTAGAAGGGAAAAAAAATCAATACTTACGATATATAATTTTAAACTTATGATTTACTGTTGAGCAAGCAAACAGATGTTTTCATGCAGTATTCAATTCATTCAAGTCTTCTCAGAAATGTTCTGCTGAATCACAAGTTCATACTTCACTCAATAGTTCAGTTCCCTCTATGGAAAACCAAACAAAGCTGTAATATTTGACTGCTATTCAATTCCTACATTTGCCACATAGGAATGATAGTGAATAGAGGGCACTGAATTATTTGAGTTTGACACCTCTGTCAATTATTCACCAAATGTATATCATTCTGTCATAATTTTCTCTATCTACTCCTCCTTTGCTTCATAAAAAAAAAAAGATTTTTTATTTATAAAAATTGTTGCATTTTATTGGACTTGGTAGTTGTCAGGATGATTAAAATTTTGCCCATGCTAAATTTACCAACAATAACTGCATATTGTTTCTTGCCATTTCAATACAAATGTATAAATTGCTAAAAGAAAAGCACATTCCTTTCAGTTAAAACTTTAAAGCAATACCAATTACTTCCAACTGCTGGTTCTGTATGGAGTAAAATGCATTGTCTATTTTAGCAGCTTTATACAATGTATATAGGGTGACCAACTTTCATAGTGAGAACATTCTGGATGCACAGTGATATAGAGGAGAAAAAAAGAAATAAAAAGTTTGATCTGAGCAGATTTGTACTGAATAAAAAATAAAACACTAAGCACCATAATTTTATCAATACAGTAAAACCTGTCTTGAGAGACTACTGCTGTGAGAGACCACCTGTTTTGGGAGAGCAGAATCTCAATGCACATATTTATTGGTAATATAGTGTTATGAACTGTTATGAGAGACCACTTGTCTTGAGAGACCAATATATTTTGGCATGAAGGGCAGTCTTTTAAGACTAGTTCTACTGTATTAAATTTACTTGACAAAAGTTTAGAATATCTGGTCATTATTTTTAGTTATCCTTGGTGGGTAGACATTTCTTTATTGAAGCTTACTGTTAGTGTCAGAACATTTCTGAAATACATGTACCAGAATTTTATTAGCAGCAATTATCTATTTTGTCTAGTGATGCATTATGTGTTATGATCAAGGAAGACTTACAAATTACCCAACAGAGCTTTGCCTTGGCCCACAAAGGGGCCTTGGCAGCCTCCTTGCACCTGGGCCTAATTTTCACTATTGTGGTTTTCCCCAACTTTCACACGTGTATTAAAAATGGGATAAATTCAAAGGCTTCATTATAATTCAGACTTAAATTAGTTTGTGTATCCAAAAAATCCCTAAATCTAGATGTAGGTTAGCAGTAAAATGTGTTCCATTGTATGCAGTTGCTGTGGATTGCCTCATTAACATTGAATTACAGACATTTGACCAGATGTGTACATTTTAATAAACTGATTTGTATTCTATTGTCATTAAGGTGAATCTTTTAAATAAAATATAATTTTTTTTATTATCTTTAACCATGAATTACCGGTATGTAATAGAGTCTGGGGATAAGTCCATACACAGACTGCTCTGACCAAGATCTGCCATTGCATAATTTGCTGACAGATTTAGGTCTGTATACTTTGTTAGGTGTAATCAGTAGAACAAACAACATAGACCATTATCTGCTGGTGCATTATCCAACAACTGTTGTTTGCAGTTGTACTTGATTATATATGGTAGCATTAAGTAGAGATTAAGACCTGTTTATTAAGGCCTGTTTAACAGGTAGAAGTTTATTCAGGCATATTTAATAGGTAGAAGTTTATTAAGGCCTGTTTATAAGTCAAAGTTTAATGAATCCTGTTTAATAAGTAGAAGTTTATTAGGGCTTATTTAATAGGTAGAAGTTTATTAATGCCTGTTTAAAAGGTAGCAGTTTTTTAAGGCCTAATAAATAGGTAGATTTTTATTAAGGCCTGTTTAATAAGTCAAAGTTTAATGAACCCTGTTTAATAAGTAGAAGTTTATTAGGGCTTATTTAATAGGTAGAAGTTTATTAGGGCTTATTTAATAGGTAGAAGTTTATTTGGGCTTATTTATTAGGTAGAAGTTTATTTGGGCTTATTTATTAGGTAGAAGTTTATTAGGGCTTATTTAATAGGTATAAGTTGATTTGGGCTGATTTATTAGGTACAAGTTTATTAGGGCTTATTTAATAGGTAGAAGTTTGTTTGGGTTTATTTAATAGATAGAAGTTTATTAGGGCTTATTTAATAGGTAGATGTTTATAGGGCTTATTTAATAGGTATAAGTTTATTAATGCCTGTTTAGTAGGTAGAAGTTTATTAAGGCTTATTTAATAGGTAGAAGTTTATTAAGGCTTATTTAATAGGTAGAAGTTTATTAATGCCTGTTTAGTAGGTAGAAGTTTATTAAGGGCTGTTTAATAAGTCAAAGTTTAATGAATCCTGTTTAATAAGTAGAAGTTTATTAGGGCTTATTTAATAGGTAGAAGTTTATTTGGGCTTATTTATTAGGTAGAAGTTTATTAGGGCTTATTTAATAGGTAGAAGTTTATTAGGGCTTATTTAATAGGTAGATGTTTATAGGGCTTATTTAATAGGTATAAGTTTATTAATGCCTGTTTAGTAGGTAGAAGTTTATTAAGGCTTATTTAATAGGTAGAAGTTTATTAATGCCTGTTTAGTAGGTAGAAGTTTATTAAGGCCTGTTTAATAAGTCAACATTTAATGAATCCTGTTTAATAAGTAGAGTTTATTAGGGCTTATTTAATAAGTAGAAGTTTATTAAGGCCTATTTGATCGGTAGAAGTTTATAAAGGCTTGTTTATTAAGTAAAGGTATAATAAGGCCTATTTAATAAGTAGAAGTTTATTAAGGCCTATTTAATAAGTAGAAGTTTATTAAGGCTTACTTAATAGTTAGAAGTTTATTAAGGCTTGTTTATTATGTAAAGGTTTATTAAAGCCTGTTTAATAAGTAGAAGTTTATTAAGACCTGTTTAATAGGTAGAAGTTTTATAAAGCTTGTTTAACAAATAGAAGTTTTGTAAGGCCTGTTAACAAATTATCCCACAGGTAGGCTTAGCTGACATCAGATATGACTGTGATAATGGTTAT
Organism: Unio delphinus; assembly: GCA_029339505.1. Classification (NCBI taxonomy): domain Eukaryota; kingdom Metazoa; phylum Mollusca; class Bivalvia; order Unionida; family Unionidae; genus Unio; species Unio delphinus. Next base: position 15,349,828 of record JAQISU010000010.1, read on the forward strand.
AATAGATTAATGAAACTAGACTGATTCTAATATTTCTCCCCTTTTATCTGACAAAGAGAGATTAACTGGTATCAGGATGAGATCATAACATAAAACCCTTTAAAACAGTTCACAACAATCATGTAGAAATTTATACAACAAATATTAATATCCCTACAAAGTATAATGTTCTTAAAATGATTGGAAAATTACATGTCTCAAAAAAATTAGTCAAGCCCAATTTCCTTGTTAAGGAAACCTACTTTTGCTTAAAGAATATCTAAATTTCCTTGATATATGGAAGATGTTTATGTGGAGCTGACCCATGTACTAAACCTGATTTTGGGTTTCAAACTTGAATTTCCTACTTAGGACTTAGGAACTAAAAGGTTTCAGTTTTGTGGAATTGTCTAGGAACACTTGATGCATTGGATCACTTTTAGTACAAAATTCACCACACTAATTGCATTCAAGCCCATCCTTTCATAGGATCATGGTTGTTATGACAGGACCATTGTATTCATCTTCACTTTAATTTAAATTACTTGTAAACAATTTCATTAGAACATGGGCTTGAGATACAAACTGCAGTCCCATTGGGATTAGTCCCTTACCACCATTCAATGCTGTTTCTATCTGGTGTATGCATGATATGGAATCTACTTGCAGCTTAGATCCATATTATTTGCCATAACCAGCTTAGATCCATATTATTTGCTATAACCAGCTTAGATCCATATTATTTGCTATAACCAGCTTAGATCCATATTATTTGCTATAACCAGCTTAGATCCATATTATTTGCCTTAACCAGCTTAGATCCATATTATTTGCTATAACCAGCTTAGATCCATATTATTTGCTATAACCAGCTTAGATCCATATTATTTGCTATAACCAGCTTAGATCCATATTATTTGCTATAACCAGCTTAGATCCATATTATTTGCCATAACCAGCTTAGATCCACATTAGTTGCTATAACCAGATTAGATCCATATTATTTGCTATAACCAGCTTAGATCCATATTATTTGCTATAACCAGATTAGATCCATATTATTTGCCATAACCAGCTTAGATCCATATTATTTGCCATAACCAGCTAAGATCCATATTATTTACTATAACCAGCTTAGATCCATATTATTTGCCATAACCAGCTTAGATCCATATTATTTGCCATAACCAGCTTATTTGCCATAACCATCTATATAAACAGTAACAAGCAGAAAAGAGAATGAAAACTTCATCTGAATCTCCACCGTTGACCTAAGAGACATAATCTAAGAGCTCCCTAAACCATCTGTGGATCATCCACTGACACTACAGCCTACTCTGGGGTGTAACCAGCTTCATTTGTACCCTGAACACTTCTTCTACCTGAACACTTCTTCTATGATACCCAAATGTTCTCTGATCATTAAAAGCAATATACACAGATCTGTCTGCAACAAAGATGGGAGGAAGGTATAATTGTTTTCAACAGATCGGGCCACATGGGTGATAAAGAGGGAAAGATGCACCAACTGGCTTTTAACTGGCTTCCTGATGTAAAGAAAAGAAGGAGGAACTAAGTCATGCTGTGGACGATTTATAAAGGCAATGGAGAATGACATCATCAAGTTTAACTTTTATTTCAAAAGCAAATTAGTGACACTTAATTAGATTTTATTTTTGGAACCCAAGTTATATGCATATCTTAACGAAAAATTAAAAGCAATCAATGTATTAAGTTTTGATAGGGAAAAATTAAAGTATCATAATTTTCTGTCGATAAAAACTTAATAACAGTATGCCTCTATACCTGTATTCATTGTTTTAAAAAGTAAATTAATTTTGTTTTCAATATTTACACCAGCAAAAGAAAGATATTTTTTTTACAATACTAAAGTTCTGCATCTCTTTCCATCTTGGGGGTGGAGGGGGACAGAATTACAGTAAATCAAATCTGTTAAATAGATGGGGTTTTCTGACACAAGTAGATATTTTTTATGACTTCAGTAAGTTGAAACTGGGATTAATATATGAAATATACTGGCTTTGCTTGAAGTTTGTTCAAAATTTTAAAATTTCAGTTTTGGTTGAGGTTTTCAACAATTAAAGGGAGTTTCACAATGTGCAGTGTTTCGTCGCAGTGAGAGCATCTTGATTTGGTCCTCTAGGTGAATCTGTTCATCTGTCTATCCCAGATTTGCAAAACTGTGCAGAACCAAAAATCAATTTATATAGGCAAGTTACATTTTTTAGGCCTGGTTCTATGTATCGGTACAATTCATGATTAGATTTGTATGCAATTTAATGTATTTTTACATTTTGTATTACTATTTTTATCAGCTATTTAGTTTATAACTTTTTTAAAAGAAAACATTGTTAGCATGTATAAGCCAAAATAAATTTGCAGAAACTACATCGTTCAAATTTAATAAGCATGTTTTAAGTGTATGTTTAGATGACTTGACAATATTTCTGTATCATATTTTTTTTTTTTTTTTTTTTTTTTATTAAACTGGAGGAAAACAGAGTCAAGGAACAGATTCAGAATGATCTGTGTGAAACTAGTAATACATGGCATAATGATCTTGTATATTTAACTCTACTGGTCATATAAACATGTTTTTTTTTTTCTATGTCAGCTTGGTCCTAAATAAAATTAGTGCTTATCTAATGTTCATTATCTTGAAAATCTTTGTATCACTGTGACTAAAGTCTCAAAATCTTTGTATCACTATGACAGATTTTTGTGACTTCTCAAATAGATTTATACTGCTAACTTGTTGACAGATCAGGTTTCTGGTGTTAGTACAATGTTTTCTGCAAGTGTCTCTCTTTCTCACAGGAAATGTGAATGAACTGTGATTGCTAAGTGTGGAGTGCTACTGCTTTTATTTGAATACTATTCTAATTTCACAACATTAAGTAGGTGACTTGCAGGTGTTACATTTCTAACAGATGGCCTAATAGGATTATAACAAATATTGTTTAACCTAGTGTGATATTATTGGTTCAATTATAGAAATTAAATTTCCATAAACAGACTCCAAATTCATTTCAAAATCAATGAATAATGAAATGTGTGGAATATGTTGTTCTGATATAACATGCATTATGTTTTCTTGTATTTCCTGTAATATATGTATAATTTGTATATATTCCTTTGTCCATACCCATTTATTGCATCATTCTTTATCTGAATTTTTTTAAAATACAAAATAAGAGTGTGGAACTATAAGCTACTTTTTCTTTACCTTTTCCTCTCTCTCTCTCTCTCTCTCTCTCTCTCTCTCTCTCCAACAATTAAATTGAAAAGGAAATTTACCAGATAGAGAGAAAGAGATAACGGCTACTTAATGAATCCACACTTATGACAGCAACATGAAATATGTGACTTGGAAGTTGACAATCAAGGTCTTCATTGACCTGATGGTAATTTATTTTCTCAGTTTGTTTTGTTTAGTTTCTAGATAGCAAGTTTCAGACGTTAGACAAATCAACATACAAAGCTAAATATATTTTGTTCTTGTTTGATTTTCCTAAAATGTTTGAGAACCATGAAGTTAATAAAATGTAATAAAATAGTAAAGCCTAGTAAAAATTGTGTGTGAAAAATTTTGTTAATCCACTATTACCATTGAATTCAATATGCACATAGAACTTGTAAAACAAAAAATAATTTATTTGATATACAGACATCAAAACAACCTAAGACCACATATTAAAAGCCCAAAAATTTGGCCTGAAAATTTAATCCATTAAGAGTTCTTAGGAGTTTTAGTAATGTAAAAAATATACTGATATAACTGATATCATAGACTAGTACTTTGAGATGAACTTTTGAAGGAAATGACTGCTTTATGAAAAAAAATGATATCTACACATGTCGATATTATGGATGTTAAATTTGGAAAACAAGTACCTGCAATTCAGCCAGGTTCAAAGTTAGCGTTTCATTGTTTTCACTGTTTACCTATCTGAAATAAACTATCTAAATATAAATCAATCCAAAGAGTATATTGCCCATTAGCAAAATTTTCATTAACAATAATTTTTTTTGTAGTTATATCAGCTAAAAATTATTAAGTGTTACGATTGCTACTCAGAGATCGATTTTTTAAATACTTTTGGCAGGTTGCAAATAATGATTATCATTTGAAACCTTACAACTCATGTTCTTTGACCTACATTCAACGAGAAAAAATGTAATCACCTGCACTTTTCAGTAATAGTGGCTTTCATGCCTCTCATATCTACAGATTGACGCAAAATAACACCTGGCAACTAATGTCACTTGCATCCATGTCTACTGGACATAAGAGTTAGCTTCTCAGCATTCATACTGTTGTGTATTTCAACTTCAGTTGGAGGTAAAGATCAAAGAGCTCACTTGGCTTTAGTAGTTTGAAAATGGGTGTTTTGCCTTATTGCCCTTCCACCACTGACTTTAGTTGTTTTGAAAGTGGATGTTTTGCCTTATTGCCCTTCTACCACTTAGTTGTTTTGAAAATGGGTGTTTTGCCTTATTGCCCTTCCACCACTGGCTTTAGTTGTTTTGAAAGTGGATGTTTTGCCTTATTGCCCTTCTACCACTTAGTTGTTTTGAAAATGGGTGTTTTGCCTTATTGCCCTTCCACCACTGGCTTTAGTAGTTAGAAAGTGGGTGTTTTGCCTTATTGCCCTTCCACCACTTGGCTTTAGCTGTTTTGATAATGGGTGTTTTGCCTTATTGCCCTTCCACCTTTTGGCTTTTGTAGTTTGAAAGTGGGTGTTTTGCCTTATTGCCCTTCCACCACTTGGCTTTAGTTGTTTTGAAAATGGGTATTTTGCCTTATTGCCCTTCCACCTCTTGGTTTTAGTAGTTTGAAAGGGGGTGTTTTGCCTTATTGCCCTTCCACCTCTTGGCTTTAGTTGTTTTGAAAATGGGTGTTTTCCCTTATTGCCCTTCCACTTGGTTTTAGTAGTTTGAAAGGGGGTGTTTTGCATTATTGCCCTTCCACCTCTTGGCTTTAGTAGTTTGAAAGTGGGTGTTTTGCCTTATTGCCCTTCCACCACTGGCTTTAGTTGTTTTGAAAGTGGATGTTTTGCCTTATTGCCCTTCTACCACTTAGTTGTTTTGAAAATGGTTGTTTTGCCTTATTGCCCTTCCACCACTTGGCTTTAGTAGTTTGAAAGTGGATGTTTTGCCTTATTGCCCTTCCACCTCATGGCTTTAGTAGTTTGAAAGGGGGTGTTTTGCCTTACTGCTCTTCCACCACTTGGTTTTAGTTGTTTTGAAAATGGGTGTTTTGCCTTATTGCCCTTCCACCTCTTGGTTTTAGTAGTTTGAAAGGGGGTGTTTTGCCTTATTGTCCTTCCACCTCTTGGCTTTAGTAGTTTGAAAGTGGGTGTTTTGCCTTATTGCCCTTCCACCACTTGGCTTTAGTTGTTTTGAAAGTGGATGTTTTGCCTTATTGCCCTCTACCACTTGGTTGTTTTGAAAATGGGTGTTTTGCCTTGTTGCCCTTCTACCTCTTGGCTTTAGTAGTTTGAAAGTGGGTGTTTTGCCTTATTGCCCTTCCACCTCTTGGCTTTAGTAGTTTGAAAGTGGGTGTTTTGTCTTATTGCTCTTCCACCACTTGGCTTTAGTAGTTTGAAAGTGGGTGTTTTGCCTTATTGCCCTTCCACCTCTTGGCTTTAGTAGTTTGAAAGGGGGGTGTTTTGCCTTATTGCCCTTCCACCTCTTGGCTTTAGTAGTTTGAAAGGGGGGTGTTTTGTCTTATTGCTCTTCCACCACTTGGCTTTAGTAGTTTGAAAGTGGGTGTTTTGCCTTATTGCCCTTCCACCACATGGCTTTAGTTGTTTTGATAGAGGGTGTTTTGCCTTATTGCTCTTCCACCACTTGGCTTTAGTAGTTTGAAAGTGGGTGTTTTGCCTTATTGCCCTTCCACCTTTCGGCTTTAGTAGTTTGAAAGTGGGTGTTTTGCCTTATTGCCCTTCCACCTCTTGGCTTTAGTAGTTTGAAAATAGGTGTTTTGCCTTATTGCCCTTCCACCTCTTGGTTTTAGTATTTTGAAAGTGGGTGTTTTGCCTTATTGCCCTTCCACCTCTTGGCTTTAGTAGTTTGAAAGTGGGTGTTTTGTCTTATTGCTCTTCCACCACTTGGCTTTAGTAGTTTGAAAGTGGGTGTTTTGCCTTATTGCCCTTCCACCTCTTGGCTTTAGTAGTTTTAAAGTGGGTGTTTTGTCTTATTGCTCTTCCACCACTTGGCTTTAGTAGTTTGAAAGTGGGTGTTTTGCCTTATTGCCCTTCCACCACATGGCTTTAGTAGTTTGAAAGTGGGTGTTTTGTCTTATTGCTCTTCCACCACATGGCTTTAGTTGTTTTGATAGTGGGTGTTTTGCCTTATTGCTCTTCCACCACTTGGCTTTAGTAGTTTGAAAGTGGGTGTTTTGTCTTATTGCTCTTCCACCACTTGGCTTTAGTAGTTTGAAAGTGGGTGTTTTGCCTTATTGCCCTTCCACCACATGGCTTTAGTTGTTTTGATAGTGGGTGTTTTGCCTTATTGCTCTTCCACCTCTTGGCTTTAGTAGTTTGAAAGTGGGTGTTTTGCCTTATTGCCCTTCCACCACATGGCTTTAGTAGTTTTGAAAATGGGTGTTTTGCCTTATTGCCCTTCCACGCCTCTTCATCTATACTCCCATGACATATTTATCCTCTGTGTGGCTGTTATCTGTTGATCACTTTTACATTTGTCCCACAGGAAGTGCAAACATCCCACACGCAACCGTGTGATGCTAGTGGGGGGTAGAGTCTTGTACAGGGTTTCCAAACAAAGGGCAAACGCCGACATACTACTCTGTGATTAAAGAAACAAATCATGCAAGCGTAATATGTTAGCATCCAATACACTTTGTAAACCCAGCTTAAGTTTTTTGTATTTTTTAATTGCTTTGGGTTTTGGGGTTTTGTTATTTATATTTTTACTTTAACTTGTTCTAAATCTTCACTGTTTCGTATTAGTGGCCATAACTGTCTGCGGTTTTCCATTTCTGCCAGCCTTAAACTCGATGGCACAGATTATTTTATTATTGATTATGAATCGGGCAATAAAATTAACACCCCTGGAGAGTGTCAGGAAATTACATGCTCCATAAATCATGACCACAGCAGTGATGGCTTAAACCTTAATGATTTCTCCATGTGTGGACATCAAACAACAATCAGGAACTTGGAGGCCCAAATTGAAGAATTAAAACTACAGTTACATGCTATTAAGTCAGCACAGGGAAGGATTGATGAGCAAGTAAACTCATGTGAAATAGCAATTCAGACAGACTCCCAAGTGACAACAATGTCAGATGCTCAGACGCAGACAATCCCAATACCAGCCAAGAGAAAATGTAAAATGTATGTAAAAACTGATACCCTAAGTAAACCTGCATTGCAAACAATAGTACCCTCCTACAAGTCACACGTCACACCTGTAACAGCAGAAAGTGTCCATCCATGGCCCTCAACTAAGACAAATCTGTTACCTGCACCAACAACAGCATTTCCAAGTGCTCAGACAAATGTGTCAACATCAACATCAGCTTGATCAGTTCACACAACTGCAACACCAATTTCAGCACCCCTTCCTCCAAGAGATGTGTCTGATATACAAACCCCCAGAGTCCAACTGATGAAATCAAAAGCCAAAAAAGAAAGGACTCTAATAATTGGCTCTTCAATATTGAAAACTATAATTCCAAGGAGACTTTTTAAAACAGATGTACAGACTCTAAGAGGTGCAAAAATCAACATCACAGACAAAATAATGAATTCTGACCTTACCAAATATAACCAAATTATTATTTTAGTAGGTGCAAATGATGCCAGTGAGGGAAGGTCACTAAATCAAATCAACAGATTTTGAAAGTTTACTCTATGCTTCAAGGTATTGCAGTCCAGATACATGTAAAATAATGATATCAGGACTACCTCCGCGTGTGGACACGAGGGTGAAAGAAATCAATGATCTGATAATTTACAAATGTGAAGACTTCAACATACAGTACATTCCACAATACACATCTTTCTTTCTTCAGAACCAGGACGTCGACCTAAGACTCTTCGACAGAGATAAAATTCATGTAAGCAGTAAAGGAACCTCTCAACTACTGAGAAATATTAACATGTTTGTCCCTATTTTCAGACACTGTAATGAAGAGTACTGTCTCTACTGTGGAGAAACTGGGCACATGACACAAGTATGCCGTCATGGCAAACAGATTGAGTGCTTCAGATGCCATAAATATGGACTCAAACAAAGTCTCTGTACATCATTGAATTATACATACTAGGAAGCTTGCAAAGAGGAGAATGCCAATGCTTCATTTACAACAACAAATCTAAATGTACCAAGTGACACTCTTGTCTCTAACTATTCGCTGGACACAATTGTAAATACAAAAGCTAACAGATTTTCAGGGTCTGCATGTGACTTTGAAAATGCTAATATATATGACCATTTAAATATAGAAATAGAATGTCAGAATGATAAAAGTAGTACGGAGACAATCTCTTTGTGTGCCCCACTGCATGATAACACACATATAATCGATATGAAACTAAATTCAAAAGGTTTTAACATAGGTCACTTAAATGTACAAGGTATAGTGGGAAAAATAGACCAGATTAACTTAATGTTGTTTTCTAAAGAAAATAAAATACATAGTTTAGGACTCACTGAAACTAAATTAAATGCTAACCACAATGATAATCTATTTCACTGTCAAGGCTACAATAAACCATTACGCAGGGACAGAGAGACAGCGGGGGGAGGTCTTGTTGTATACATTAGAGAAGATGTAAATGCAGAAAGGCGACTTGACTTGGAGTCACATGAAATTGAGAGTGTCTGGGGGAAAATTTCTCAAAATAATGCAAAATCATTCCTAACTGGTTTCATTTATAGGCCACCTTCCTCCAAAGCAATCTGGAATGATAATTTTTTGAAACAAATGGAAAATGTTCTTGCACAGTTGAAAGAAACAAATATACTCTGTGATATAAATAAGGACCTTCTCAACACTCAAATAAGGGACAACTGGATGGAATTTATTGAATCATTAGGCCTAGTCCAGATGGTAAATGAGCCCACAAGGGTAACAGAAAAATCAAGCACTCTTATTGATCACATTTATACCAACCTACTAGACAATGTGGATTGTGTTAATGTACCAAATGTTGGTCTTAGTGACCACTATCCTACTTTTTTGACAAGAAAGGTTAAATGCAAGAGAAATAAGAAAAACACACAAAACGATCACTTACAGATCGTTCAAACATTTTAGTGAAGAAGAGTTTCTTGATGACCTATATAAAGTTCCATGGAATATGATCCAAAATTTGGATGACATAGATTAAGCTCTGAGAGTGTAGACTGACTTATTTATGGAAGTAGTCTCTAAGCATGCACCACTGAAAGTACATGGAGTAATGAATGAAATCCAACCTAACTGGCTTACTACTGAAATACAAGATGCTATGAAAACACGAGACCAATTCAAGGCTAGGAGAAACCATGCAAAATATAAAGTATGGAGAAATAAAATAACAAGTATGATTAAAAGCTAAAAAGTCGTATTATCAGTCATTGCTTGAAAACAAAAATGCAACACAAATTCCATTTGGAAAGTCTTCAATGAACTCACTGGAGGAACACAAAACAATCAGACAAGTAAATTTTACTCACTTCTGGTAAATGACACCATAGTCACTGATGACACTGACATTGCAAATGTTTTCAATGATTTATTTCACCAAAATTACCACAAAGTTAAAAGAACCAGTGATAGAAAACAACTTTAGTGAACTGAAAAAGTTCTGCAGCAGCAAAATCTCTAAGGAAGTATGTTTCTCTATCCCACCAGTATCCAAAAACTTTGTTAAAAAATGTCTCGGTGAACTTGATACCAAGAAAGCTACAGGACTTGATCAGATTGGTCCAAGACTCATTAAATCTTCTGCCTCTGCTATTTTAGATAGCATAACATTCATAATCAATTTAAGTATTGCAACCTCATCTGTCCCCAAAATATGGAAAACTGCAAAAGTAACTCCTATTCACAAATCTGGATCTAAGAATGATGCTGATAACTATCGACCAATCTGAATACTACCAAACTTGTCTAAATTAATTGAAAAACATGAGCAGCAGAGGGGGTGAACAGACCAAGTTTTCAAGCAAAAATAAGGCTTCTATGGAACCGAAATTATTTAACAAAAGGATAGAAGGGGTGAACAGACCAACTTTTACAAGCCTCAATTTAGCAAACTGAGACTTTCTCGAAATTGCTTAATAGGCCTCAATTTAGCAAACTGAGGCTTCTTTGCAAATACTTAATTAAATTTTTTAATAATTTGAGCAAAAAAATAAAAATAAAAATAAAAAAAAACGACGCCGACATTTTCGATGTTGTCGTTGTCACCACCTCGTTGCTGCGTTACTCTAACCGATACAGCTTTAGATGCGGTCTAATCCAACTCGATATCGTGTCCGAGGATCGTGTATGTTTATCGTGATAAATCCATGTGGGGTAGCTCTGGTGCCGTTGAAGAAATTTTGAAATCGATTATAATCCATTTCAGGACACCAGGTCTGCCAAATATTTCTGAGTGTATGAGTATCAACTCCGTTAAACGCACATAACAAATTGCAGTCGTCCCTTATCACTTTTGGTATTTGTGTATACCGTTGAGTAACGTATATCACGTCAGAGTTTTTGTGACGTCCTCGGGAAAATATTCTAGCTGGATTCTTTTGTTGGTCCAACATCACATCGTCGTATACAACAAGATTATTAACGAATCCATCCAAGTCTTCCACGGATGGCGCATCGTCGATATCTGTTATAAACTCAATTACGCTTCCACCGTAAGCTTCTGAAGCAGTTTCGTTATAATCTTTTAACACCTGATAGCAGTGTTGATCGTCTATGCTTGGGGCAATCAAATATAATTTATCCCAGGTTAAATACTTCATTATCATCGTAAGCAACAATTGTGTTTTACCACTTCCTGATGGTCCAATAATTATCATTCTGATTGAATTTGGTAGCATTGGATGATGTTTTATCGGCTGTTGCTTTTTCAACGCGGAGAAATCGATTACTTCCATTAGATATAGTATATATAATATTATGGATCTATATTGTGTGAAATGTAGGAAGCGTACACCGACTATTGACCCAACGACTGTTACCACAAAAAATAACAGAAGCGCGGTCACCGGCAAGTGTGAAATATGCGGTACAAAAAAATATCGATTTGTGAAGAAAAAAAAGGAGGAGATATTGCCACTAAGTTAGCAGCATTTCCAGGGTTACCATGGGCAAAATATCCAGGTTAAAAACACCTTCCGGGATATAGTTATTGTGGACCTGGAACACGATTAGACATACGACTCGATAGTCAAAATAATCCTAATCAGGGAGAATCACCGATAAATGCTATCGATGAAGCATGTCGGATAAATGATATAGCTTATCGAAGTGGTGATCTACAACAGCGTCATCTCGCGGATGTAAAATTGATTCACGCGTTGAATGCTATTCCAGATAAATCGTTTAAAGAAAAATTGGCTTCGTGGTTGGTAAAATCAGCTATGAAAGGTAAATTGATGTTAGGTGCTGGTAATTAAAAATATGGAATCTATTTATTATTCTCCGAGAGGATACTGGAGGGGCAAGGCAGCAATCAGTAAACTCGCTAGCGCTGCAAAAGTAAAAAAAACTACAGCGGCTAATTGGTTATCCAAACAGGCGATATAGCAAATTTATCTACCAGCGCCTAAACGAATTAACTACTCGGTTTTTAATGTGACAGTTCCTAATGAGGTTCATCAAGCTGATATACTATTTTTACCACATGACAACGGTTACAAATACGCGTTAACGTTAGTTGATGTTGCAAGTCGATACAAACAAGCAGAACCGCTGAAGACAAAATCACCTACTGAAGTAGCTTCTGCATTTGAAAGGATTTATCGACGAGGTCCACTACGCTGGCCAAATCTGTTACAAGTTGATCCTGGCAAGGAATTTCAAGGTGTAGTTCTATCAACAATGAAGCATCATAATGTCACCATCAGACGAGGGCATACTGCGCTACATCGCGATCAGGCAAATGTTAAACGATTTAATCGGACGCTTGCTGAGCGGTTATTTGGATATCAATACGCGAAAGAATTCATCCAAGAAAAGTGATCCCGTGAATGGGTTAAGAGATTACCAGGTGTAGTTACCGCGCTCAATAACGAGATTACTCGAACAATTAACATGAAACCTGTCAACGCGATTAAAAAAACGTCTATACCAAAAATGGAAATCCAAGGAATTTTACAAAAAGATTTCAAAGAACCAATACTTGGTAGTAATGTCACTGTAAGGTATTTATACGAACCAGGAGAGCTTGAGGGTGGTAAAAAAAGAGCTACTGATCCTATTTGGAGCGTCACTACGCATAAGATATTCGGTATAACACGATCAACTGGTGGAAACGCTAGCGTTTCTAGACCAGCAATCTATAAACTAGATTCAACTGCTCCTCAGCGAGGATTTACTCGACAACAACTACAGGTAATTCCCGAGGATACTCAATTACCACCACGTGGTCTTAACTAGCACCTAAGGTGCTGGCACCTCTGCGTCTGTTGCACTCAAGACATGTCAGCATCACATTGTCGTTGGTATGACCAATGCTGTTATTTTTTCTATCTACGGTAAATTGGCGGGGATCTTTATCCGACCAACTCCAACGCATTATACAATTGCAACTCGCGCAGTGATTATTCTGTTGTTGCTTTAGTGAAATTATTAATTCAGCATCAATGTCAAATTTTCTATTATTTTTTTTATCCTGTTGTTTATAACCAGAGAGTTTTTTTCTGATTATGTCCCCGATGATATCATCGGCGCTGATTGTAGTGTCATTATCGTCACTGACTTCGTCAACAACAATTCTTCGAAGCTGATTTATTCTCCGTGCTCGAGACACTGCAAGATAAACTAAATTCGACCACTCAATGCGATTATCTACTATCCAAATAATTGTGTCTGTGATAGTTAATCCCTGTGAAGAGTGTATTATTGCTGCATAACCTAACGTCCATGGTGATTTATCAGCGCGTAATCCATCTTCGACGACGCTGATATCAACCAGCACAATATCATTTAACACTAAATTCTGCTTTTGTTGTTGTCCAGGAATGTCAACGTCGATATTTTGTCGTCGGGTATCTTTTGGTCTATAACAGAGCGGTACTGGAAGTGTTGCAAATTTACACTTATGCAATTCAAATAACTTCATTTGAAGTTTGTCTCTGACTATTTTTCTACTTGCGACTATCAAATCGTCTGGCTTCCATGTTTCCCAAAAATCATTCATGGGAGTTTCTGAAATTATTTCACGCGCTATTTCACATTGGATTCTATCCGGTTGTAATCTGATTAGTTGTTTCAACTCCTTTAATACTTCATCTAACGATCTAATGTCATCGTTTATCTCTTCGTAATAATCAACGTGTTCTTTGAGCCATTCATGGGGGGATTCACCGAAAATTGGTGGTGGTTGACCATGATCACCGCACATAATAATTTTTGTATTTTTCGTTGACAGCCATTCAAGAAACATTTTTAATATATGTAACGGTACAGTACAAATTTCATCCCATAATATCACCGGTGGAATAAATTTCTGCCCCATTCGCTCAGGGGTCCATTTATCACCGCTCCATCGGAAGAAGCTGTGGTAAGTACCAGAATTTTTTACATCTCGTTGTTTTATGTCTCTGGCAAGTTTATGAGTTGGTGTTAGTACAGTCATGTTTGTGAAATTTGTAGACTTTTCCATAGTGGTTTCCATAGTGGTTTCCGTAGGGGTTTCCGTAGAATTTTCCCCTAAGATTTGTCGTATGATTTCTGGAGACTCCTCGTGTAGAATTTGCCGTATGATTTCTTGTATTTGTTTTTGATCATCTGTAAGTTTTTCAATTGGTTTTTAAACGGATTTTTCAATTGGTTTTCTTTCCCTATGAAATAAATTAATTACTCGTGTTGTCTTTCCTGATCCTCCTAATCCGTTTATGTAAACGATTTTATCTCGCGTAATCGGATCTGATATCGGTGGTGCATTAGAAAATTCTGAACACTGATTGCTTTTCAAGTATTTATCGTCGTTGGTAACGTCTGCGGATTTACAATACTCATGTAGTGTTTCTTTTTTAAATCGCCAACATTCCCACGCTTCCTCTGGAGATGTGAATGCCGCTACATCCGATCTGTATTTCTCGTGTATATACATCGAATCAGTAGCTACTCTAACCGCGGTATTAGGAAATCTATTTATCATCGAAAATAGATTAATAGTAGAATAACCGAGCATAGAACTTCTCAAATGTGTGTACTGGGGACTATATCCATCACAGTAGGTAACAACTGTACCTAACTTAGTCCCATTGGATAGAAAAGCATCTTTACGAGTTACAAGTTTTCCATGTTTCGTTAAATCCGCTATGATAAAATCATATTCAGCGCTGTCTATGATCAACCGCGAAGAATATTTTGCATTGTCATATCTTCCACCTTGAGTAAATTTACCAATTATTTTTCGTCCAAAATCTTTTGCTAGTTTATTTTCATTTTCAAATAACTGCCTAGACAAATCCATGATTTGTTGTTCATTGAAAATCTCCGATTTTCCATTCGAAGAATTTCCATCAGAAAACTGTTTTCGTTGTTCGCGTATTATACTATCTAGATCGGGTTGTGGTAGCCAAACTTCTTGTTGAGCTCGATAGCATATAATTGCTTCGCTGATAATCAACGATTGTAACATATATAGTAGTAACACTATTGGCATCCAGTGTTTTTCAGAGATATGTCTACCAATCCAAACATAACTACACGGATGTAATCCTGACGCTAATTCAAATGATACCACACAAGCGAATCCAGTTAAATCAAAATCAGGCAATGGACCATTAACAGAAACACGAGTCATTTCATGTGTGGGGTGTCCAAATCGTTTAAAATACTTAGCACATTCTCCATATCCTAGAAAAAAACCCGGATAACACGCGGATATATCAATTGAAATCATACCCTCGCGGTGGTATTTTGTATTCCATAGTCCTCCATGACCGAATTTTACACAGCTTGATTTGACATCTTCGAGAAAATCACTTTGTGTTGGACGCCATGAGTTCTTTTCTCGTGCAAAATGAGCTACCACTGATGGAATCGTAAAACTATCCGTGAGTAGTTTTTCATTGTTGAAACTCTTCGAGTTTTCAGATGAGTATTTTACAGCGGTTTTTTTCATCTTCGAGTGTAACCCTTCAGTGCGATATAATTCTCCATTCGGTCTTACAAACTGATCAAATCCTGATTCGAAATCTTCAGCGCTGCGAAGTAGCCACACTGACACAGGATCATCTTTACACAACGCATGAATAACATCGAATAACCTCTTTTCGTGGAACACATCCTTACAAAATTCCCACGGGATATATCTCACGATTCGTTCTTGTGGAAATACATTTACTGCAGGTGTCCACGCGTGTTTGTTATGATCAATAATTTCAATTGGAGCTCCTCGTGATTGATATTTCGGTTCGTATAATACTTCTCCGGTTATTGTCGCTACAGATATTGGAAATTTTAATTATGCTTCTAATTTAGCTATATCGGAAATCATTGCCCCGCGCTGTTTCACTGTCAGTTCCCATTCGGTTATTTTTTTTCGTCGCAGATCAGTTAGTTTATTTCCTCGGGATGCATTTGTGAAGTGTTCCATTACCCGTGTTGCTACACAATTAAGCCTTGACGAAGTTAACGGTGAATATTTCAAAGGTGCTAGTTTTGCAATACTTGGCTTATCATTTAGCGGATATATTTCGTAAACAACTGCTGTTACAGGGTAAGATCTCTCGTAGTATGGTTTGTCAATTCCAGTTAGAATTCCTGGTTTGGAATCTCTACTCACAATGACAGTTTTTTTATCCTTAAGGATTGGTTCAAATTTATCCCTAATAATCCATTCACCTTCGTCTTCAATAATGAATTTTAGCAGCAGAGAGGGTGAACCCTACAACGTTTTGAGACAAAATTTTGATTGAAATCGTAAAACGAGATTTCCTACGATCTCATTTTAACCAAAAAAAATGTCTCAGGGGCAAACCCTACAATGTTTTCAGACAAAAAATTGATTGAAATCTTAACGAGCCTTCCCTACGAAATCTCATTTTAACTAAAAAAATGAAAACGGAGACTTTTACGATTTTTTAATTAATTTTGGTCGCAACTTGTTGTCATCACCCTCTCTGCTGCTGAACTTTCAGTTCTGGTTAATAATTTTTTTACGATGAAAATCACTAAGATTTCAACCGAATATTTGATAAAGTCCAAGACGATATCGTGTCCGAGGATCATGCAAATTTATTGTTGCGAATCCGTGTGGTTTTGACTGAGCATGACTAAAGAAGTTTTTAAATTGATTGAAGTCCATATCAGAACACCATGTCTGCCAAATATTTCTAAGAGTATGAGTATCAACTCCGTTGAATACAGCAAGAATATTGCAGTTATCTCTGATCACTTTTGGAATCTGAGTGTAGCGTTGAGTGACATATATCACGTCAGTGTTTTTATGTCTGCCTCTGGAAAATATCCTAGCAGGATTTTTTTGTTTATCCAACATTATATCGTCGTATACGACTAAATTGTTAATATCTCCATCAATATCATCAATGCTCGGTGCTTCATCGATATCGGTTATAAACTCAATAATACCCTCTCCGGATTTTTCTACCGCGCTGTCGTTAAAATCTTTTAGCACTTCATAACATCGTTGATCATCTACGCTAGGGGCAATTAAATACAACTTATCCCACTTCATCCATCTCATTATTAAATTGAGTAACAATTGCGTTTTACCGGATCCAGATGGCCCGATTATAATCATCCGGATAGAGTTTGGTAGCGCTGCATGATGCTTAACTGGTTCTCTTGTTTTAGTCGCTGAAAAATCAATTATATCCATATTTCTATACATAAATTATGGATCTATATTGTATGAAGTGTAAAACGCGTACTGGCACAGATGACTTGACTACGATTACAACTAAAAATAACCGATCAGCGCTTTCTGGTAAATGCGTACAATGTGGTACAAAGAAATTTAGATTTGTGTCTATGAAATCCGGAGATGATTTTAAAAAAAACGAGGAGGTGATATCGCAGCCAAATTGGCAAAGCTCCCTGGAACCCCATGGGCAAAGTACCCCGGAGAAAAGCACCTTCCAGGATATGGCTACTGTGGACCGGGAACCAGACTTGATATCAGACTCAATAATCAAAATCAACCCAACCCCGGTGAAGGACCAATAAACGCCATTGATAAGGCCTGTCACCTTCATGATGTTGCTTATAAAAGCAGCAATCTGCAACACAGGCATCTCGCAGATGTTAAATTAATTCATGCGTTAAATGCTATTCCTGATAAATCCTTCAAAGAAAAATTGGCTTCATTTTTGATAAAATTGGCTATGAAAAGTAAATTGATGTTAGGTGCTGGTAATTAATAATATGGAATCAATTTATTATTCCCCAAGAGGATACTGGAGGGGTAAATCAGCAGTCCATAAACTCGCTAGTGCTGCAAAAGTGAAAAAAACCACTGCGGCTAATTAGTTATACAAACAGGCACTATGGCAAATTTATCTACCACCGCCTAAACAAATTCAATTTTCGCATTTTGATGTGACAGTTCCTAATAAAGTTCATCAGGCTGATATATTATTTCTGCCACATGATCGTGGTTACAAATACGCTTTAACCGTAGTTGATATTGCAAGTCGATACAAAGAAGCAGAACCGTTAAAAACAAAATCAGCCACTGAAGTCGCTTCTGCATTTGAAAGGATTTATCGACGAGGTCCTCTGCACTGGCCAAATCTATTGCAGGTTGATCCTGGCAAGGAATTTCAGGGTGAAGTGTTATCTACAATGAAACATCATAATGTCACCATACGACGAGGGCATACTGCGCTACATCGCGATCAGGCCATTGTAGAACGATTTAATCGGACGATTGCTGAGCGGTTATTTGGATATCAATACGCAAAAGAATTCATTCAAGAAAAGCGATCCCGTGAATGGGTTAAAAGGTTACCAGCTGTGATTACCGCACTGAATAATGAAATTACTAGAACAATCAACATGAAACCTAGCAACGCTATTAAAAAGAAGTCTATACCCGTACAACCACAAAAAGATTTCAAAGAACCAATTCTTGGTAGTAATGTCACTGTTAGGTATTTATACGAACCAGGAGAGCTTGAGGGTGGCAGAAAAAGAGCTACTGATCCTATTTGGAGTGTTACTACACACAAGATATCTAGTATAATACGATCTACGGGTAGACCTCCAGTCTATAAACTGGATTCAACTGCCCCTCAGCGGGGTTTTACACGCGAACAACTCCAGGTAATTCCTGACGATACTCAATTGCCACCGCATGGTCTTAACTAGCACCCCGGCGTCTATTGCACTCAAGACAAGTCAACATCACATTATTTCTGACATGACCGAGATTGTTATTTTTTCTGTCTACGGTGAATTGGCGAGGATCCTTATCCGAATACTGCCAATGCATTATACAATTGCAATTCGCGCAGTGATTATTCTGTTGTTGTTTCAGCGTAATTATTAATTTAGCATCAATATCAAATTCTCGTTGTTTTTTTTTTTGTCCTGTTGTTTGTAACCGTAGAGTTTTTTATCAATAATTTTAACATCAATATCATTTATTGTGGTGTCATTATCATCGAAAACAATTCTTCGAAGTTGATTTATTTTTCGTACTCTGGATACTGCGAGATAGACTAAATTCGACCATTCGATGTGATTATCCACCATCCAAACAATTGTATCCGATATAGTCAATCCCTGTGAAGAATGTATCGTCGCTGCGTATCCTAGCGTCCACGGGGATTTATTAGCACGCAATGCATCTTCAACGACGCTGATATCAACCAGCACAATATCATTTAATACGAGAATTTGTTTTTCACTCTGTCCTGGAATATCAACTTCGGTATTCTGTTTTCGTGTATCCGAAGGCCTATAACACAACGGTACTGGAAGCGTTGCAAATTTTTCTTTATGCAATTTAAATAACTTCATCTGAAGTGCGTCTCTGACTATCTTTCTACTTGCAATTATCAAATCGTTTGGTCTCCATGTTTCCCAAAAATCATTCATTGGAGTCTCTGAAATCACTTCACGCGCTATTTCACATTGGATTCTATCTGGTTGTAATCTAATTAGCGCTTTGAATTCTCGTAATCGTTCATCAAGTGATCTATAATCAGTGTTAATTTCTTCATAATAGTCTACAAAACCCTTTAGCCATTCATGTGGGGATGCACCGACAAATGGTGGTGGTTGGCCGTGATCACCGCACATGACGACTTTTGTGTTTTTGTTTAACAACCACTCAAGAAATGTTTGTAATACATCTAATGACACTGTGCATATTTCATCCCAAATTATGATTTCAGGAATGAATTTATCACCCATACGCTCAGGAGTCCATTTGTCACCCTTCCATCGAAAGAAACTATGGTAAATACAGGCATTTACCCCTCGTTGTTTCATCTCTCTGGCGAGTCTGTGAGTCGGTGTTAGCACAATCATGTTTGTGAAATCCGTAGGACTTTTCCCACGGAATAATTCGATTGCACGAGTTGTCTTTCCTGACCCACCACAACCGTTTAAATAAACTGTCTTATATCTACAGATTGGATCAGATACCGGTGGTGCATTAGAAAATTCTGATTGAATTTCAATACGGTTACAACAAAGATATTTATCATCCATGGCAACGTCTGCGGATTCGCAATACTCATGTAGTGTTTCCTTTTTAAATCGCCAACGCCCCCACGCTTCCTCGGGATCTGTGAATGCCGCTACAGCTGATTTGTATTTATTATGTATATACATCGAATCAGTGGCTACTCTAACTGCGGTATTAGGAAATCTATTTATCATCGAAAATAGATTAATGCAAGCATAGGCTAGCATAGAACTTCTTAAGTGTGTGTACTGGGAGTTATATCCATCACAGTAGGTAACAACCGTACCTAATTTTTCACCATTGGATAGAAAAGCATCCTTACGGGATACAAGTTTTCCCTGTTTCGTTAAATCCGCTACAAGAAAATCGTATTCAGCGACGTCTATGATCAACCGCGAAGAGTATTTTGCATTGTCGTATCTTCCACCCTGGGTAAATTTACCGATTATTCTTCGTCCAAAATCCTTTGCTTGTTCTTTTTTGATTTCAAATACCTTCTTAGACCTATCCATGATTTGTTCTTCATTGAAATCTGGAAACAGTTTTCGCTGTTCGCTAATTATTCTATCTATATCGGGTTGTGGTAGCCAAACTTCTTTCTGAGCTCGATAGGATATAATCGCCTCACTGACAATTAACGATATTAGCATACCACAATCGATCATATACCGCAATAACACTATTGGCATCCAGGCCTTTTCAGATAGGTGTCTACCAAGCCAAAGATAACTACACGGATGTAACCCTGTAGCTAATTCGAATGATATCACACGAGCGAATCCAGTTAAATCAAAATCAGGCAAACGACCATTAATCGCAACACGAGTCATTTCATGCGTGGGGTGTCCAAATCGTTTAAAATAGTTACTACATTCCCCATACCCGAGAAAACTTCCAGGATAACACGCGGATATATCAATTGAAATCATACCATCACGTGAGTATTTTGTATTCCACAGTCCTCCATGACTAAATTCGACGCAACTCAATTTAACATCCTCGAGAAAATCACTTCGTGTTGGACGCCATGAGTTTTTTTCTCTTGCAAAGTGAGCTACCACTGATGGAATAGTAAAACTATCCATGAGTAGTTTTTCATGGAAACTCTCCGGTGAAAAATCATTTGCAATTTTTCTCATTCTAATATCTAACTCTTCAACGCGATATAATTCACCATTTGGTCTTACAAATTGATCGAATCCTATTTCGGGATCTTCATCACTTCTAAGTAACCACACTGACACAGGATCATCCTTACACAGCGTCTGAATAGCATCGAATAATTTCTCTTCATAGAAAACATCCCCGACGAACTCCTTGGGGATATATTTCACGATTCGTTCTCGTGGAAATATTGTTACTGCAGGTGTCCACGCGTGTTTGTTATGATCAATAATCTGTATTGGCGCTCCATTTTCGTTATATTTCGGTTCGTATAAAACCTCTCCGGTTATCGTCATAACGGTTATTGGGAATCGTAATGATGTTTCTAATTTAGCTATATCAGAAATCTTTGCACCATGCTGTTTCACAGTCAGTTCCCATTCGGTTATTTTCCTACGTCACAGATCAGTTAGTTTATTTCCTCGGGATGCATTTGTGAAGTGTTCTATTATTCGTTCTGCTACACAATTAAGCCCTGACGAATATTTCATAGGAGCTAGTTTTGCGATATCGGGTTTATCATTTAACGGATATATCCCATAAACCATTGCTGTTACGGGATAAGATCTTTCGTAATATGGCTTATCGATTCCGGTTAGAATTCCTGGTTTGGAATCTCTACTCACAATGACAGCTTTTTTATTCTTGAGAATTGGTTCAAATTTATCCCTAATAATCCATTTGCCATCGACTTCGATAATGAATTTGATTCGGAAAAAATGCCGTTTTTCCCCAACACGTGAAATTATCACTGCTGCTTTTTCATCATTCATGGTAGCGTCAACAACACCATCAATTCGAAATGTTGACCAACAATAAGATGCTCCATCACGCTTGAATTCATTAAAACAGTCTCTGATTTTACTAATCATGGCTTTATCAAGAATTGTATTCTTTGGTGTATTAGAAACTATATCAAGATTGAATTGAGCATCTTTCCAGGGTAATCTCTTGGACGTTTTTTTGGGTTTATCGAGATTAAATCTAGGACTAATTTTTAATAATCTCTTAAACTCTTTCATGTTTCCGTCTCTTGGACGTTTGAGATTAAATTTAGGATTAATTTTGTTACGTTTTTTTGGTTTATCGAGATTAAATTTAGGACTAATTTTTAATAATCTCTTAAACTCTTTCATGTTTCCGTCTCTTGGACGTTTGTTACGTTTTTTGGGTTTATCGAGATTAAATTTAGGACTGATTTTCAATAATCTCTTAAACTCTTTCATGTTTCCGTCTCTTGGACGTTTTTTGGGTCTATCGATATTAAATTTAGGACTAATTTTTAATAATCTCTTAAACTCCTTATCAGCATTGAATTCAGCATTTTTCGAAGGCGTTCTCCTTAATTCCCTCATGCTATAATTAAAACAAGCATTTAAATGAAGAATTTATATATAATGAATCACTGCAAGTGGCTTATGATTGGATCAGTAACCCCGTGTAACAAATCATGCAGAATTGAGTTTTGTGGGTATCATATGCAAAGCTATCGTCGTGGAAGCCTTGGTCCGTTACCTTGTATTCTATGTGGAGTTGGGGTCAGGGGAAAATCTCAGTTGTGTCTAAATTGCGGTGGTAAGCGATACAGGGAATTGAAGCGTTATTATGATAAAAGAATAAAAAATGGACAATCAATCAGAAATTATGACCCTGACGCTGACAAAGTCAGTATTCTTGACGCTGACAAAGTCAGTATTCTTGACGCTGACAAAGTCAGTATCAAGGATAAAATCATAAAAACTCCTCAAGACTACATCGAAAGATTTATCATTAAACCAAACAATGAATTAGACAAACAATAGTATTATGTATACGAATGAACCAAGAATTCAGACAACACCCTGTGATCACAAATTATGAAGCATCCAGTGATGGTGTTGTAAGAAACCGCAGACTGAAGAAACCAGTTGGTTCTGTGAATAATCAAGGGTACTTGATGTTTACAGTTGGCGGGGAGAAGAGATATCTCAATCATCGTTTCGTATTTGAATGCTTTTATGGATTGATCGAGGATGATTCTGTCATTGATCACAAGGATTCTAATCCGAAAAACAATTCTTTATCAAATCTGCAGGCTATCACACAAAGTGAGAATACCAAACGAGGAAAGACTGGCACTTGTTCAAAAAAAGCGAGACCAGTAAAATCTTTGAATACAACAACTAACGAAGAAAAAATATTTCAATCATTATATGAAGCCGGTAGGCACTTCGATATTTGTAGAGCCTCAGTACGATTTGTTGCAGAGGGGATTTATCAATCTGCGATTTCAAAGGGGACTGGACAGAAAATTCGATTTAGTTATGTCTAATGCGTCATATTTTTCATTTAGAAATATGTCATTGTTATAGAATAATGAATTCTGAAAATATGAATAGCATTATATCCGAGATTTCAAAATTGAAAAGTTGGGATATTGAACTATCGGATGGGTTAAATCCTGATCAAATCATGTCTGATTTTCAGGATATAGAATACGGAGTTAACAACAATAAATATATGCTGCCAAAGCAATACGCGCTCATCAAAAGAATTCAGAATTCTATTCGAGACTCTCTTGCATTCTCCAGTGACGTAAGTGTGTTCGCTCCGTTATATACTATCGTAGAACGAATACGAAAAGAATTAGGTAACGAATACGAATTGAAAAAAGAGGTTAATTCTAAAATTAGAAACCTACGGGCGTTAATTCAAGAAAACGAACAATTTTGATTGACCATTTATCATTATTTGATTGTGACCGTCCCTCATAGAGATTTTAATTTTTTTTAGCATTTTTTGATTGAAAAACAACAAAATAACGCTTCTACGGTGATTCCATCACTGGTGTTAAAAATCATCCGACGTGTCGAAGTGTTTTCGTCTGTTAGGTCGGGATTTGCAATTGAAAAATTGTTACGATTTCAAATAATGGTCAATGAAGCATTAACAACTAGATTGGCTCGTGAACGACTAGATGCAATCAAGAGATTTATACCAATTCGTGACTCTGTACGGAATAAACTGCAACAACGACAGAGTCTTCAGACTGATTTTGCTGCGGGATCTGAAGAATTGTTTAAACCAGTAACCACAGCAACGAAAGGGGCAGAGCGTGCTATACTGGGAGATGTTCCCGAGACGGGGAAATCTGTTATCGGTGAACTCGAAAAATGGAATCAAAAGAAATAGTAGATGATTTACGCGTGATATTTAACGAGGCGGGGTTAGCAGAAATTAATAAGACTAATCCAACAGGAATTCCTGAGCTTGTTGTTACGAATTATGAAAACAGGAAAAATATGTTGAAACCAGAATATCATAAGTTTGTTAGAAATATAACTCACTGGGCTGATATATTCTACAAAATCAAAACTGAAAAAACAAGAATTAAGAAGGATAGTGCATCATATATTCAATATATCAATGCGGTGGATATAGTATATAAACAATACGAAGAGTTTAAACAACAACAAAAACCGCGAAAATTGCGAGGAAGGCGACAGCAACCTGCAAAGAAATTAGTCTACTCACCTAAAAAACAACTACCACCACCTGATCGAGATGATGATGTTTCTGATTATTTCCAAGAAACCGATTTAGAAAAACTGGATGAAGCAACTGGTTATAGCGGAAGTGGATTGCAAAACGCTAGCGTTGGAAACTCTTCGAGGGAAAATCCTTGGATTTCATGTCCTGGTAGTGTTCTCAGTGATATATCACGATTAGAAGTTCTTGTAGGAGGAATCCGAGCTGGAAACAACTCACCGGAAATAATTAATGAAGCATCTGATATCTGTAGACGTTTATTTCAAGGTGGTATCATGGATATCAGCACATATCGAGATTTCATTGGCGAGTTAGTGGAGGATTATCACAGTGATTAATCACCGGGATTGAATAAAAACGCTAGTGTTTCCAATTGAAAAATGGTTTCTGATTTCAAATAATGATCATACACTACAATCATGATAAACCAACCCCCGTCTATGTAGTTAATTCACGGTTTCCAGTTTATAGAGCATACTATGGTGATGGTTTAGGTAATACCATTGCGGGGTTATTTGCAAGAATGGCTCCAAAAGTGATGCCGTTAGCTAAACAATTATCAATGAAAGCAATTGATGTTTTTCGTGATAAGGGTACCAGCAAAGATTTCGTTGGAGATTTTGCCGGGAAAGCGTTTTCAGCCGCGAAGAATAAATTAACATCATTGGTGAAATCACGGATGAAATCCAAAGGATTTTCAAAACCATTACCGTCTACAGCGGAAATGCCTGCAAGTGTTAGTAGAATTATAAATAACGCAGTAGATGAAAAATTAGCGTCGATGGTGACTCCCTTGATAAATCAAGGGGACCAAAATAACATGATAGCAAATATGATAGCAGGAAGTTGCTTTAAAACAACACGACGATGAAATGGAAAATCGCGATTTAGACTCTGATAAATAGAATAAAATGTTCAAAAGGTCACCTGATCCAGCGTTTGATATAGATGCCCCAGTTGGCAAGAATGATTCTGTACGCGATTTTCAATTTTATTCTTATCATGCAATACAACCCGATCTCCGATCGCGAATTGAACTTCAAGTTCATGATACCAGTAAATACTTTTTGCCGTGTGAAGCATTTATTGAAGTAGAAGGAGAACTTGTAACAAATGATGCTGCTCATAATGATCCTCCATATGACATTAGCCCAACTATCAAAGTTGGCTTTGTCAATAACGGTATTATGGCGTTATTTGAAAGCGCTAAATATCTCATTGATGGAAAAGAAATTGAATCCATTGATCGTGATGTTGATGTGGCCACAACAATCATAGGGTTAGCGAGATATTCTGATGATTATACAAGATCAGCTGGTCCATCTATGATGTTTTCTAAGGATATTACTGATCACCCTGAACACAACCAGTATTCTAGAGTCAAGGCAACACAAGCTACCGCAGTTGATCCAGCACCAGCCGGATATACAAGACCAGCTGGTACTTTTGATGTCATAAATAATGTTCTAAATTATAACCTAGGATTTGCAACACGCGTAGCAGCGTTGCATGGACAGCGTCGACGATTTTCATGTGCGATTCCACTGCATCATATTTTCGGATTCTGTAGAAACGTCCGAAAAGTTATTTATGGAGCAAAGCATACAGTAGCACTCGTGAGAAAAGGTCCTGATAATGATGCAATCTGGCCTGATGTTGGTGTTGCTGATGGTAAAGTCATTTTATCAAAACTAGCATTATGGATGCCAGTGTTAACTCCATCAATCACAGAAGAACAGCGACTACTATCATTTATGGATCAAGGAGGAAAGTCGTTGTTGAGTTGGTTATCAGTGACCACGGATATTAAACAGGATAATGTCGATGATATATTCACATGGCACCTGGCATCAAAACAGGGTGTTTCAGCTCCACGTCATATATTTGTAGCGTTACAGAATACTGCGCGAGTTGGTAATCAAGAACGAAGCCATATGATATTTGATCAGTTAGGTGTTAGAGAGGTCTCGCTGAGAATAAACGGCCAACAGGAACCATCTGAAGATGTACAGCTTGATTACACTCACAACCATATTGCACGTGTATATCATAACCTGTTGTCATTTATGGCACGTGATCAAAATGTGGATACTGGTTTGCAAATATCACAATTGAATTTTAAAAGCCTCTATCCGATTTATTACTTTTCACTGGAACATCTCGATTTGATGAGACAATCTGTCGTTGATATACACTTTAGAGCCCGTGTAACCCGTCCTGGTGGTATTGCTAATTACAGAGCGGTTGCTGTCATTCTCAGTGATAAATCAATGCTACTTGAAGGTGTTGGTGGAAGAATGAGAGTGGTAGATGCACCAGTGGAAAACATGTAAACGATTTAGAATCAATCAATTATGTATAATGTCATATAGTAATATTAGTGTTGCGTTAACTCCTGGTCAAATCAAAAAATTGCAATCGGAATCAGCTAAGCAATGTGGAACCACAATCACGTTGAAACCCAACCAAATGACTGGTGGTGCAAATAAATTATCGCTGACAACTCGTCAGGTGAAACATTTCAATGATGCACTAGTAGCAAAAAAGGGTGTCCAGATTACTCTCTCTGCGGCTGCTATCAAAAATATGATTAAAACAGGCGGTATATTTCCGTTGTTAGCTGCGATTCCAGCATTGATTGCAGCAGCAGCCCCAGCGGTGGCTAAAGCGGCAGCGTTAGGAGCCGTTGGTACTGCAGCAGGAATGGCACTAAAGAAAGCAACTGGGAAAGGATATAAAAAAAAGGGAAAGGGTCTAAGACTACCAGGAACCCCGTATTCGTGGTACAGCGGAAAGGGTCTAAGACTACCAGGAACCCCGTATTCGTGGTACAGCGGAAAGGGTCTAAGACTACCAGGAACGATTTATTAATTGAGGAACCTATGGTTCCCAAATCTTCGAAGATTCCCATGTCCAATTTTGATTTACTCGATGCTGCTAAAAAACTAGCGATTAAAAACTTCAGAGGTGTCTTTATGAAAGATCAATTACCACATCAACCAAACAGCGTTGAAACCGGAATCATTAATTTAGATAACAGCACCGGACCTGGAACTCACTGGGTTGCATACGCTATTGATCCACGTGGGATTGTCTATTTTGATTCATATGGATTAGCCCCACCAAAAGAGTTTATGCGTTATATAAAAACCCTTCCAATGAAGACTTGGTATTCTACGCTACCAACACAACAAATGAATGACCCACCAATATGTGGCAGCGAAGTATTAAATGTCCTTAACGCTATTTCTAACTCCTTGAGTAATCCAAGCGGAAAACCACCACATGTTGTCGTGAATGAATACACTAGTAATCGCTGGAGAAAATCGAAGATTTTTCAACGAAGTCGTCAACAAAGATTTTAGAGAGAGAAAGAGTTTTACAATAACATGATTGATATTTGGGGGAGATCTTTGAAACCCAAACCCGATGGCACTGCACCACCTGATTCTGTCAAGGATATAAAAAAAATAATTGAAGATGAAATCGCTGAGACGTTGAACTTAACAAATGTTGATCCTAATGAAATAGTTGTATTTCAAGACAAACAGGGTAAATTGAAAACTAGTGATGTGTCGTTGGATGATATTTTAGTTAAACAACGAAACGCAATCGAGAATATATCGCGCTATTTTCCGATCAGGGTAAATTGAAAACTAGTGATGTGTCGTTGGATGATATTTTAGTTAAACAACGAAACGCAATCGAGAATACTATCGCGCTATTTTCCGATCAGGGTAAACTCAAACCGGGTGTACTCGTTTCGACGATTACAGATCGATTAAAAACTCTCAACGATGAGTTAAACAATTCTGTGTTTGTACTAACAACACTTGAATCTAGAATTGAAGAAAACGGAAAACAGTTTACATCATTTCGTAGAAATATCATTGATAAATTTATTGGAACCCCGTTAGATAAAATTGAAATAAAACTCCCTGATATTAAAAAATCCATCGATGAGACGAGAAACTTCATCGAAGCCATCAAAGGTGATTTTTCGAGGATGATAACAATCATTGAAAAAGCAAAGATTCCTCATGAGAAAACCAACAACTTAGTATACACAATTCAACACGGATCATTTGCGTGGACACCTACAAACAATATATTAAATATCACTGCAACCGTTAAGGGTATTTATCGATTAACACTAGTGACAACGACTCAATTTAATATTTCATCGTCGAGTTCATCCGGGGTCAACAATACGATTTCAACGATCATCGACAAGGATACAACTGAAAAGTTCACGTTAACATCTACTGATAAAAATTTGGTTGGGGTTTCAACAACATGGTATGTGGAATTCGTAGCGGATTTAAGTAAATAACTAAATTGAAAGGATTTCACAATTGAAAACGCTAGCGTTTTTAAAATAAAAATGATTTCATCAACGCAATGTCGCTATGATCAGGTCAGAGAATTTCAAAATAGACTCAAAACCCTCACTGAGGAGTATCAAATAAAAATAAAAAAATACCGACGAAGAATCACCGCAATTGATATTACTATGTACTCGGTGTCAAGCGTTCTCGCTGGCGCCGGAATAATACTTGCATCGGTTACAATGATTGCCCCGGTCGTAGTTCCAATTTGCATTTCTGCGGTGGCTACAATCGGGGGTATATCAACCGGGATAACAAAAAAGATATCATCATGCAGCCATAGTAAACTGCAGAATTACTTACTTCAATTTCATATTGCATCAACCGCATACTCGCAATTATCATTGATGATATCGTCGTCACTCGATAATACAATTATATCAGATAGTGAGTTCTCAGCGATGCTCAGTATTTTTGATTCCGCGATATCAAAATTAGAGCGACAACAACAATATAGCAACGATGACAACACCGATGGAATTAGAAAACACGAACCCAAAAACCAGAATGATATCAATAACATCAACGATATCAGATCCTGAGTTCTCAGTGATGGTCAGTATTTTTGATTCCACGATGTCAAAATTAGAGCGACAGCATGAGTATAGCAGCTATGACAACACCAATAGAATTACTTCAACGAATAGTAGAAAACACAAACCCAGTACAAACAAGTATGATATCAATAACATCTACGAAACCCGAGTTTAGTGTGAATTTTCCTAGCCCAGTCCCCGTGAAGGAGATAGCGCTAGCAAAACTACGAGTGTATCACAGTTGGCCTAATATCAGATCAAAATCATTTGGTGGTCAACAACCGAATATATCCTTGGTTTTCGCGAATAAGAATAAAGAAGACGGGACTCCAGACTGGAACGTCGTTTCAATACCAACCGGATCATATCAAATTGAACAAATCAATAATGAATTCGCGCGTAGAATAAAATCGATTACTGGAACAGAATCAAAAATAGCTATAACGGTTCATGAACCCACGCTATCATCTGCCATTGAAATAAGCACAGAAGGATACGTCGTAGATATCTATCAGAGTTCTATTAGAACCGTACTAGGATGGCCTGAATTACCACCCGGGGGAAAAACCGTTGATATACCCGAACCACAAAAAACTGATTATATCACCGAAGTGATAAAACCCGATAATCCAGTAAAAAGTTATAGAGAGTACAATATAGCTATAGAGTTTTTTGGGTTAGGACACGAACATTTTATAGGGAGTGGACTATCGAGTGTGTATCATTTTGTTAACGAACCTAGAATCGTTGAAAATTTCACAGCGATGAATAATGATTTTTCACTGTTGTTAATATCCATTAAATCCGGCTCTCTCACCCGAGATGAATTTATCAGCGTCGTAGAAACATGCAATAAAATTATCGACGATATGGAAACATTTAATTTGAAAATTATTCAGGGTATATTAGATGACGATAATCCCCTATCGAGAACAGAGTTTGCAACAGACTATAAAATCCCCGTTAAGGATATTCCAACATTTAAACTACCAGGATATAACGTTCCAGAACTAAAAAAACTTCTCAGTGATACCATCGATGTTGGTTTCAAAATAATTCATGATGCATGGAAAAAAACAGCATCATCGGAAATAAAAACCCTTAAACATAATAATGACCCAGACGGTGGCGGCAGACATATCGCTCCGTTCAACGTGAATATATCCTCAGTGATTGCGCTCAATTTAGTATGCGATGTTATCGAAGGAAGCTATCAAATTAATCTCGAACGATCAAATCAAGCTCAGCAAGGATACATTCTATACTCATTTGCACCAATAGCCCCTCCAGGATATTTAATAATTGAGTCTCCGGTTAATCCAGTCTATATGCGGTGTCATAATGATTCGCTAACCAGAATTAATTTCAAACTCACTGACCAGTCCAATAATCTGATTGATCTACAAGAGGAGGTGTTAGCGATTAGTCTATTTGTAAAGTCCTAAAAGAATTTTCATCGTAAAAAAATTATTAACCCAGAACTGAAAGTTCAGCAGCAGAGAGGGTGAATGACAACAAGTTGCGACCAAAATTAATTAAAAAATCGTAAAAGTCTCCGTTTTCATTTTTTTAGTTAAAATGAGATTTCGTAGGGAAGGCTCGTTAAAATTTCAATCAAGTTTTTGTCTAAAAACGTTGTAGGGTTTGCCCCTGAGACATTTTTTTTGGTTAAAATGAGATCGTAGGAAGGCTCGTTTTAAGATTTCAATCAAAATTTTGTCTGAAAACGTTGTAGGATTCGCCCTCTCTGCTGCTATTTTATTCTGAAAAAAATACCTCCTACCGCCAAGGTGTGAAATTATCTCAGCTGCTCTTGTATCGTTCATAGTAGCATCGATTACGGGTACATTGACATCATCATTGATAATTCGAAATGTCGACCACGTATGAGATGCTCCATCGCGCTTAAATTCATTAAAACAGTCGCTGATTTTACTCAACAGGGTTTTGTCATCTATTAGACTTTTTGGTATATTAGAGATTCTATCGAGATTAAATCTAGCATTTTTCCAAGGCTTAAGTTTCGATAATCTTTTGAATTCTTTCATATTATAATTAAAACAAGTATTTAAATAAAAAAGTAATTTATATAATGAATCATTGCAAATGGCTCATGATTGGATCAGTAATCCCGTGTAATAAATCATGCAGAAATGAATTCTGTGGGTATCATATGCAAAGTGTGAGAAACGGTTCAAAAGGTCCTTATCCGTGCCTGTATTGTGTGGTAGGTGTTAGAGGCAAATCACAGTTATGTATTAGTTGCGGTGGTAGGCGTTATAGAGAGTTGAAGCGTTATTATGACAACAACAACAAAAAAAATCCTGACGTTGTCAATGACGTTGCCAACGGCAAAATCATAAAAACTGCTCAGGACTACATAGAAAGATTTTGAAATAATATATCTCAACCAAATAATGATTTAGACAAATAAAGTATATTGTATATAAATGAACCAAGAATTTCAAAGACATCCCGTGATCACTAACTACGAAGCCTCTCGTGATGGTGTTGTTAGACACTGTAGACTCAAGAAGCCAATTGGTGTTGTGAATAATCAAGGGTATTTGGTGTTTAATACTGGAGGAAAAATATATCTCAATCATCGTTTCGTCTATGAAGTATTTAACGGATTGATCAAGGATGGGTTTGTTATTGATCATATTGATCGCATTACCACTAATAATTCTTTATCGAATCTACAAGCTATTACACAACGCGAAAACATCAAACGAAGTAAGACTGGGAAACACTCGAAAAATGCTAGACCCGTAAGATCGTTTAATACTGAAAATAACACGGAGATAGTATTTCAATCTTTGTATTCAGATGGTAGGTATTTCGATATTTGTATATCATCAGTACGATTCGATGCAGAACGAGTACAAAAATCGGCGATTTCCAGAAAAAATAGACAAAAAATTCAATTTACTTATATGTAACTATATAATTTTGCATTGTTCAAGGGGAATAACTCTCTTAGGTAACGCGCGTGTGATAAATCACCAATGACACAGTTACGGATCTTAAACACTGTCATTTGATTTCTGATTGGTTGGTTTCGCTATTATGAATCTCAACAGAATATAATCAATTTTGTCTTTTTTCAAGTATTAACAGAACTGTTTTATATACACGTCGTATTTAATTTTTTTTTTAGTGTGTTTTTCAAGTATTATGTGTTACTTCAACGTTGTCAATGATCATTATTAAACACAACAAGGAATAAAATAACCACACCGCGCTGCGCTGTTAGTCTCTAACAGCGGCTTATATACCATAAAATCGTCTTATACTATTGGGGGTTTTAAGCGTTCGAAAATCATACATGTGATCATTACAGAACATACTTTTCCGGGTGTATGGATATCTTTTGGTATTCATACAACCTAGGTTTTATATAGGTTGTAATGATCACGTATGAATGTAGACCCACCCCCGTCATCCATCGTCATTGAATCAATTCATTGTACATATATACCATTATCATTCATCCATTGTCATTAAATCAATTCATTTGTGTTATACCATTGTCATATAATCTATTGTTGTGCCGTCGTCATTCATTGCATTTGTATATAACCATTGTCATTGTAAATACCATAATATAATCTATTGTTGTGCCGTCGTCATTCATTGCATTTGTATATATAACCATTGTCATTGTAAATACCATAATATAATCTATTGTTGTACCGTCGTATACAACCGCCTACACACTAGATCATGGGGTTGTAATGTGCCGTATGTGCCGTCCTATGTGTATTACAACCGCCAACCACACTAGATCATTGGGGTTGATGTGCCGTATGTGCCGTCCTATGTGTATTACAACCGCCAACCATACTAGATCATTGGGGTTGATGTGCCGTATGTGCCGTCCTACGTGTATTACAACCGCCTACACACTAGATCATGGGGTTGTAATGTGCCGTATGTGCCGTCCTATGTGTATTACAACCGCCAACCACACTAGATCATTGGGGTTGATGTGCCTTCGTCATCCATTGTATATAACCATAATCACTTATAATCGCATTAAGCTTCTGGACATGCTAAGATGACCAACACCTTAGCGGGTCCAGAATTCATTTTGTGGATTTCCAACTCATCAATTAAACAAATATACTTTTTCATATATATAAATTCTGAAAATCTCAAATGTATTATTGTTGAAATTAACAAGCTTAAAGATCAAAATATTAAACTATGTTCAGGGTTAGATTGTGATCAAATAATGACCGATTTCGAGGATATAGAATTTGCACAAAATAATGGAAAATATGTACTCGCTAAGCAATATCATTTAATTAAGCGCATACAAAAACTTATCCGTGAAAGTTTAGTTAATACCGAAGACGTTAATGTGTTTGTACCATTATGTATGATCGTAGAAGATGTACGGAAACAATTAAGTTCTGAATACGAGCAAATAAAAATTATTAATTGTAAGGTTAGACAGATAAAAACTCTAATCGATCAGGCTGAGTCCCACGCGTAGAGAGCCTCCTTCGTATAACCCGTACACAGGTAATGTGAAACGCATGTATAATACCCGCTTGTGAAGCGTGATTACTCAACTAGAACAAAGTTTGTAAACCTGTGTCAACAACAGGGAAGTAAAATTGTATTGTATGCGGTCAACAGCAAGGAAGTATAATACTTATGCAGTATTTTTTTTTAGCTGAAAATTCTTTCAGAATTTCAAAATCGTGAAATCCTTCGTGAAATTGCAAAGCAATTTCCATTTCAATGAACAATTTTAGAAAATATGTAAGATTTTTTTAAGATTTTGCACGGATAAGCATGAATGGGCGTATTGCATTATTTGATCACGGGTTAATCTCACCACGGTTATAACGTTTTGCTGAAGATTTAACATTTGATAATCAGTCAATAAAAACTTCTCTTGAAAATACAAGGATTTTTCACCTAGATTATCTATGACTATATCCACGTAGAATTCACTTGTTGTGTTGCCCCCGAATACCTCTCTGATAGCGTTTTCAAGGAGTTCTTTATCATGGATAGATACTAGTACATGTTGATACATTATTGAAACTGTTTTTAAAAATCTAAAGGATTTTTCATTTTTTAATTGAAATTGCAAGTGAAAATTCAAGGAATTTTTCATTTACGATTTCACATCTAGCGTTATTTGTAGTGTTTCCCCGCGAAGGTCAATTAGGTTAAATTCTTGGTCGGTTATTGAAAAATTTATCCTGGACAGAAATGGATTAATGGGCTTAAGATAAGTCAAATTAGGTGGGTTTTTCACTATAAGACTTCCTGGTGATACGTCTGGAGAAAACGTGTACATGATATATCATTGATTGGCGTTGTTTGATTTTGAAACATCCACGGAGAAACTTCCCAGGATACCATCACAGATAACGTGTATTGCAATCACCGATGATATATCGACGTTGCCGGGCGATCTATGTTTGTTGCCGCGATACACTGAATTCGTTGATGTTAAAATTGCTACTGGTGGAATCAGTTTAAACCATAACGCGTGAATCTGAGGAAAGAATTCATCGATGAGTTTTCTCGTTGATGCTTTTAACGCTGGTACATCATACCCTTGAAATTTATAATCAGATATAGTTTTTTCATCTCTTAGCGAAAACATTCTTTGAAAATCTTCATTGTATTTTACCACATCAAGTAATCCTTTATTTAACGAATTCATATCAGCGATAATTTGATTTAGTTGTTGTTGGTGTTGCTTGATTAAATCACGTGTAATTGTTACACCTGTAAAATTCAAATAATTTCCGAGAGATCTTTGAATAAGATTTCGTAGTTGTTGTTGGTGAGTTTGATATAATCGCTTCATATTGTTGAATCTCGCAGATAAACTATTGTACGTGATTGTGAAACTTTTCCCGGTAGATCGTGATGTAAACGTCCAAGTTACAGGACCCTGTGTTATATACTCGGAACTCTGGTCGTTTGTTATCACACGAAAGCGTATCATTTCATCTGTTTCCATTATTGTACGAAAGAAGCCATCATCGGAGTAATTTAATTGTGAACCACTAGGTGTATCATCGATGAAGTCAGCATATTTAGGTTCTGGTAATCTTGGGTGAAACGCAGGAAGACTATCTAACCATGCTTTGTGAATCTGTGGGAGGTAATTGTCGATGGTGTCACTAAGTTGTTTACGCATTGCTGGTACATTATATCTTGGAAATTTAAAATTGGGAATATCTTCGACGCGGATTTTATTAGCTGCTGCAAATTCTGTTCTCGATGAAGAAATATAATTATCACCGAGAATATGGTGAATATTTAACTGATTATGAATTTCCATGTCGGTGATAATTTCTTTACACACTTGCATGTATTTGATGACGTCATTGCGACGTGGTGGAACTTTACTTATTGAAATTATTAAATAATTTAAAAATCGATGAAAATCATTGTTCATTAATCTAAAAATGTTTCCAACAACGCTAGAATCCACCAAAGAACCAGGTAATATTGGTTCTTGTAATTCATATGTTAATTTAGGTATACCATCAACATCACGAAAATAAAGACCATGAGAATCTTTTTTCGTGGTAAAATAATCAGATTTCAATGGTTCCGGTGGTAGATCTTTTATGTCGACGGTGCCTGGAATAAACTCAGGATACCCCAATAAAGTTCTAATTGAGCTGTTGTATATATCTACGGAGTAATCCGGTGAATTTACTTCGATGACCGTTGACAGCAGCGGTTCATGCCCGTGAATCTCAATGGGGAATTTATCAGGTCCATCTTTGATTTCAATGATATTTGGTCCTGTTATTGCCTGGATTGATTCTATGATTGCGTCGTTGATATCTTCGATATCGTATATACCTGTTGGCAGATGTATTGTGTGTGTGTGGTTGGTTCTGTTTTTGTACCATCGGGGTTAGTTTTTCTATACATGAATGTAAAACTGTTATTGGGAGGTTTACCATTGAACGGTGTTGATCTTACATTAGGCCAACTGTAGTAGCATCTTAATTGTGTTAACGCGATTGCAGATACCTCCAACGAAGGATTAAATTCAACGCTGAATTCTGGTGTTTTCGTTACCACCGAGATCAACTTTGTTTTTGTCGTGGCGGTATTTGTTGCTATTCGTTGAAGGATTTCTTGCGACGATGTTGCCATTGTTATTATTGTTACTGTGCTCCAATTTTGAAATCGTTGAATCATACAACCGTACCATCCTAGAGAACTCTTCGTCTGATATTATTTAATCATCAATCGATGACGAGATCAGCATTGACAATTCCGAATAAGCGTTTGATGCGGTGATAAGTTTAACAGCGTAATCGTGTAATTTTTGTTGAGAACACGATGATATTTTTTTTTGTTATTCCGGTGAATACTCCTGCGATTGTTGCAGCTGCGGAAATACAAATTGGTACAGCAACGGGGGATATCATAACCACCGAAGATAGTATTATTCCAGCGCCGGCAATTACACCTGATACCGAGTATACAGCTACATCTAACGCGGTGATTCTACGATGGTATTTTTTCTTTTTATTGCTATACTCGGTAATTAACGCTTCAAGTTTGTTTTGAAATTCTTTGACTGTTATAACGATATTCAAATGCTGTTGGTGCCAACGATAACGATGACGTTGTTGACATTTTATCTATTAACAACGTCAACAATTCTCTGAAATCCTTTGTGAAATTCTTCGTTAAAATCCGATAGATTTTAGTTTAACTGTTTACTTAAATCAGCTACAAATTCAACATACCATGTCATTGAAACCCTAGCTAGATTGTTGTCGTTTGATGTAATCGTGAATTGTTCAATCGTATCCTTGTCGATAATTGTTGATATCATATTATTATTTACTCCGGTTGAACTCGATGAGGATATCGTAAATAACGTTGGTGTTACTAACGTTAATCGATAAATACCCTTTACGGTTGCAGTAACGTTTAAAATATTATTTAGCGGAGTCCACGTATATGATCCGTATTGAATCGTGTATGCTACGTTTATGATGCTTTCTTTCTTATCATGAGGAATTTTTGTTTTTTCAACTATTGTTATCATCCTTGTTGCATCTGTTATGATATTATTAGTGGTTGTTTTAAGATCATCGATGGCTTTTTTAATATCAGGAAGGGTTATTTCAATTTTATCAAATGAGGTTCCAATAAATTTATCAACGATGTTTCTACGAAGCGTTGAAAACTGTTTCACGTGTTTTTCATATTCGGATTGCTAGTTCCAACATAGAATCTTTTATCGTTGTGAGATTTGGCGCAGTTACACGCGGAACACCAAAGAAATTATTTATGGGAGTTTCAATGGCATTAATGATATCTTGTTGGAGTTGATTAAACTTGGTTATATGATCGTTATAATCGTCACGTAGTTTTTTCATATCCGCGGCGGAGTCACCAGCAGTGACTTTAACGTCATCGATGGTTTTTTGTAATCCATTTATATCATTTATTTGATCATATAATGTTTTTAATTCATCTAAGTTTGCTATCGATGAGATAGCTTTGTTGATTATTTTTTTTACCTGTGAGATAGTAACCCCTTCTGTAAAAACACGTGGTACTGATCTTCCAAAAATATCTGACATTATTGTTATATTAGATCTATCTCTCAAATTCTGAAGAAATTTCCATTGACGATTTCATCATTGTGTACTCGTGGATGGCTTTATGAGGTAATTTAGGATTTGCCGAGATAACCATTAACGCGTTAAGGGTTTCTTGCCCACATATTGGAGGATCTGTTAATGTCTGCGTGGGCAACGTTGAATACCAAACTGGGATTTTCTTTGAAATCATCGAAGTATATTTGACAAATTCAATCGGAGGTGGTAACCCATACGAGTCAAAATAAATAATACAACGTGGATATATCGCGTAACAAACCCAATGAGTTCCAGGTCCAGTGTTATCATCTAGATTAATTATGCCAGTTTCTGGTATTTGTGGTTTTGCTGGTAATTGATCTATCATGAATACACCTCTGAAATGTTTTATTGGTAGTTTTTTTACAGCTTCTAATAGATCAAAATTTGACATTGGAAATTCTTTCAGAATTTCTCGTAAAAATCCTTTGGATTTTCCTGGTGAAACCCCGTAAGATTTCACTAATTGGTTTTGTAATATCGAGTGAATCGACTTCCTGGTAGTCTGAATCCGCTTCCCTTTTTTTTCTCGTTGATTTTCCCTTTAGACCTTTACCCCATTATCTTATTGACAACACCAGAAGCAAGTGCTCCAGCTGCACCAGTTCCTAACGCCCCAAGAAGTGTCGGAGCCACTGACGCAATCAATTCCGGAACTGCAGCCAACAGCGGAAATATTCCGCCGGTTTTTATCATATTTGCTATAGCAGCCGCAGATAGCGTAATCTGAACTCCTTTTTTTCTTTAAAAGCGCTATTAAAATGATTAACCTGTGTTTTCGTCAACGATAGTTTATTTGATCCGCCGGTCATTTGATCATGTTTTAGCGTAATCGTAGTTCCGCATTTTTTAGATGAACTCGATTGAAGTTTTTTTATCTGACCAGGTGTCAATGTGACATTAATAGTGTTATACGACATTTTTATATAACATTGATTGATTCAATTACAGGTTTTCCACTGGTGCATCAATGACTCTCATTCTTCCACCACCACCTTCAAGTATCATAGATTTATCACTGACAAGAACAGCAACTGCTCTAAATCCGTCAGGGGCAGGACCAACACGAGCTTGAAATTTTACATCAACGGTTGAGTGTTTAGAAAAATCAAGATGTTGCAACGAAAAGTAATAAATCGGATATAATTCTTTAAAATCCACCTGTGATATTTGAAGTCCAGTATCGATATTTTGATTACGACCCATAAACGACCACAATCGATGATAAACTCGTCCTATTTGATTATGTGCATAATCGATGATAAGATTTTCCACGGGTTCTTGTTGGTTACTTATCCGCAATGATACTTCATTGACGCCAAATTTATCAAATATCATATGAGATCGTAATTGTAGACTGTCATCTGCAGCTGTCTTTTGAGTTCTATTTTGGTATTGTAATACAACAAAAACATGTCTTGGCGCGGAAATGTTTTTCGTCAACGCAAGTTGCCAAGTAAAAACTCCAGGACCTGGACTAGACGTAGTAGCTGTTGTAACCTCAGCCCAACTCATCAACGATTTTCCTCCTTGGTCCATAAACGACAGCAGCTGAGTCTCAACAGTCAACGATGGAGTCATAACTGGCATCCACAACGCTAACTTTGTCAATGTTACAATACCATCTGTTACAGGAGCAGGACCATGCCAAAAAGCATAATCATCAGTTGATCTTCGTGTAAGCGTTACAGTATGACTAGAACCAAATATTACTCGCCGAACATCTCGGCAAAATCCAAATATATGCGACAATGGAATCGTACATGAAAATCTACCATCGTTGTCGATATTCTTTTTTCGTAACGCAAATCCTGCGTTGTAATCAGGATTATCACTCACAACAACAGGTTCAATTTTAGAACCATCAGCGAAGGCAGAGTTATCTAACTTTGTTGGTGTTCTTATAATAAATTGACGATGATCAGCGTGATTGGTAGTATGCTTTGAAAACATCATTGAATGACCCGCAGATTTAATAAAATCATCAGAATATCTAGCTAAACCTATAATTGTTGTTGCAATATCAACATCATTATCGATGGATTCTATTTTAGAAGAACCAATCGAATACCGAGCGTTGCTAAATAACGCCATTATTCCGTTGTTGACAAACCCAATCCGGGTATCTTTAAGATTATCGCCGGCTGCAAATGGAGTATCGTCACCTTTCCGCAGTTGTCCTTCTACTTCGATAAATGCTTCACATGGCAAGAAGTATTTAGATGTATCATCGAATTTAAGATCAATTTGTGACTTTACGTTTGGATTTTGTGCTTGATATGAAAAATATTGATAATCGCGTACAGAGTTTTTTCTTCCTACGGGATCATTTACTTTAAAAGCATCATCGATATCATCCTTGTACATTTTATACTAACATAGTTGATCTAAATGTTTAACCGCGCCAACCCTGAACCAGCAATTAATCTCAACCTCGCCGCTGCCATTTTATTAATCGCGCTACCTATCTTTGGTGGCATTTGTTCCGTAGACTGTAATTGAAACTTTCTTCGTTGAAATCCATTTCCACTTTTCTTTGAATTTCTATTTCCACGTTTTGCCAACGACATAAGTTTTTCTTTTGCGCTACCTAACATATCAAATGCGCTATCACCGATAACTTTACCAGCTCGGTCACCGAAAACACCAATAGCTTTTGAAGCTATTTCCTTACCAACAGGTAAAATCTTTGGAGCAATTCTAGTAAATAATCCAGTGACAATATCACCAAGTCCATTTCCATACGTGAGCTTGTAAACCGGTAGTCGCGAGTTTGCAACGTAAACAGGTCTTGCTCTGTTCATACTACGATGTACTATCATTTTATTTAAATGCTATATGTCTAGTCACTGTAATAATCATCGGTAAGTTCATCGATGAAACTGCGATATAGTCCGATATCCATTACATGTCCTTGAAATAACCGCTGACAGATTTCAGTTGCTTCGTTAATTATTTCCTCCAATAAGAACTTCTAATCGCGATATATCATCGATTACACTTCTTGAACAGGGTATTGAATTTCCAATTCCACCACCGCGATAACCCAAACCTAATTTTTCATATATATTATCGTTGGATTCTTCTTCTTCAGGTTCTTCTTCAGGATCTTTCATAACAGGGTCTTCTTGTCTTCGTGGACTTGCTTGTACATGTTTTTGTTCTTGTCTTAATCGTTGTTGTTGTTTTTTTCGTTCTCGTTTTGTGGGGGTTGGTGGTATAAGTTTTTGTTGATCTTCTCTTGTTTGTTCGTTTTCAAAATTTTTTAATCTAACAGCAGCATCAAATGCACTATGCCGTTTATCGACTTCTCTAACTTGGTTTAACCCTGTACTAATCTTATAAACAACATCAATCCATTTTTTAAAATCACCGATAAAACCTTTCTTTTGTCCTGGTTTTAAATAATTATATCTATCAATGAAACCAATAGCTGTAAAATTTATCAATTCTTTAGGATCTTTTTTTTTCTTAACGATAAGTGTTAAAAAATCTTCAGTAAATTTATTTTGTAGCTCTTGATTTCTACTATCCATTTTCATTGTCGGTTTTTTCTCAGGTTCTACCTCTGGTTGTGCGACAACAGGTTTAGATTCTTTTATCGCGGTTACAACTTCTCCGGTTGCCTCGGTTATAGGTTTAAATAATTCTTTGGTGTCGGCGGTAAAATCTGTCTTTGCTTGTTGACGCGCTTGCAAATTATCTCTAAAAGAATCTCTCACCGGGAGAAATTTCTTAATTGCAGCCAAACATTCTCGTTTTAATCTAGTTATTTGTGCTTCTCCGATGTTTGACATTTTATATAAAAAAGATATCGCTAATTCACCATCGTATCGG
Source organism: Unio delphinus (assembly GCA_029339505.1). Classification (NCBI taxonomy): domain Eukaryota; kingdom Metazoa; phylum Mollusca; class Bivalvia; order Unionida; family Unionidae; genus Unio; species Unio delphinus. The sequence continues at coordinate 15,391,791 of JAQISU010000010.1, forward strand.
TTAGCGTAACGCAGCAACGAGGTGGTGACAACGACAACATCGAAAATGTCGGCGTCGTTTTCTTTTATTTTTATTTTTATTTTTTTGCTCAAATTATTAAAAAATTTAATTAAGTATTTTCAAGGAAGCCTCAGTTTGCTAAATTGAGGCCTGTTAAGCAATTTCGAGAAAGTCTCAGTTTGCTAAATTGAGGCTTGTAAATGTTGGTCTGTTCACCCCTTCTATCCATTTGTTAAATAATTTCGGTTCCATAAAAGCCTTATTTTTGCTTGAAAACTTGGTCTGTTCACCCCCTCTGCTGCTACATGTCCATGACTCGTTCATGTCATATTTAACCAAACACTTGCTCTTACACCCTAATCAATCAGGCTTTAGACAGGAACATTCATGTGAGACTGCCTTGATCTCCCTAACTGATAAATGGCTTCAAGCACTTGACCAAGGTAAAATAATAGGATCTGTATTTGTAGATTTCAGGAAAGCGTTTGACATGGTGGATCATGAAATCCTTTTGAAGAAACTGAAAATCTACCAATGAGATGGATAAAACAGATGGTTTACTTCATACTTAAGTGAGAGAACACATGTTTATATAAATAACGTTTTGTCTGAACCTGAAACAATTAGATATGGAGTACCACAAGGCTCAATTCTAGATCCATTACTATTTATTTTATTTATGAACGACCTACCACTTTTACTAAGAGACTCGATATCATCTACAGATCTCTATGCAGATGACACAACATTGTTAGACATTCAAAACACAAAGCATGAACTCGAAATTTCTTTACAGAATGCATCAAACAAGCTGGAAAACTGGTGCACATGCAATGACATGGTAGTAAATACTGATAAAACTAAAATAATACTTATCTCAACAAGGAAGAAAAGGAAAAATCTTGATAGCTATGAACTATGTCTGACATGGAAGGATAAAAATTTGCAAAAAATTGCTCTGTCATGACAGACTACTTGGTGTTTTGGTAGATAATAAATAGCCTATCATGGACTTATCATATCAAACACATCAGTAAAAAGGTCTATTCAAGTTTATGGTTTCTCAGTAGGATAAGACATTTTCTCCCTGAAAGGCAGAGAAAACTATTTTATAACAGTTACATACAACCCTATTTAGACTACTGTAATACAGTATGGGGTAATTCAAATGATAAAAACATAGCAAAGTTGGAAAATCTTCAAAAAAGAGCATTTAGGCTAATATCAAGCCAGAAAGAAAGCAAGGAAAATTTAGTTGGTAAGTTAAAAATATTACCTATTAAAGACCGAATCTGTTTAAGAAAAGCCAAATTAATGTACAGGATATCTAATAATAGTGCTCCTGAATATTTACATTCCCTATTTCAGTATAGGCTTCCTGGTAATACACCCCACCTGCGATCAATGTCTACAAAACAGTATAAAATTCCCAAACCAAAAAAGGAATTATTCAAAAAAAGTTTCCAATACTCTGGAACTTTCCTCTGGAATAGTATTCCAGTTGAGATTAGAAATGCCCACTCTATTTCCATATTCCAAACCCAATATATCCAGTGGCTTCTGAGATGGTGATGAAATAAATAAATTCCTTGTATGAGGGCCTCAAGGTAGATTAGTTCTTAGCTAATTGTGATACCCTCTTTAAAAAAAATAAAGTAATTATTAAATAAGAATAGACGTTTTCTCGTGATTGCAGTCAGAATTAATTTGCTAGTACCACCAAAGACACCGATTACTATCGATAGAGCTCCAAACAATAATACTAACTGGCGCACCTACATTGCTTGATGTGGCTATGATTCCATTCACACCAAGACCAACAGTTGTTGCTGCAGCAAGACCGCAAAAAGCATCTTTGACAAAACACTGGTGTTTGTATTTCATGATAAGCAGTGTTCTTTTGACAGTTTCATTTCACAGCTGCTGTTCACTGCGATTATTTTTTCATATTGGTAGCATTGAGGATCTATTATAATTCTTCTATTAATAATGCAATCGTGTATTTTAATTGTATGACAGACCTTATCTGGTCTCATCATCATGCACACTGGTGCATCGCCCAAACAATAGTCAATTACCGGGGCTCCTTTTACTAGCATAATTGCCATACAGCTATAGAAAACCTGTCTTGGGAATACTTAAAATGTCAGCGAGTGTGGGTACTGATGTTCTGGCATCCTTTTCATTGAAATAAACACTGACTGTGCCGGCACCTTTACATCTAACAATCGTCTTTTCCCTTGAACTTTTGTTTAACCCGAACAAATGCATCCTTGTTGAAGAACAGTTGAGATCTTTATTTTTCAATTCAGTCATCGTGGGTGTAAAATATGCACTGGTGAACTTAATCGGGTTGGATACATACTTGGAGAGGTTTTGCATCTGCTGCTGCAGTCAACGCTTGGGTGCTGCCATGTGCATGTGTGATGATTCAAAGTTGGCTACTCTTAAAAACAAACACCACAAATGGTTAAGTACCCATCAGGATAAATATTTATAACATTGAACTGAATTTCATTTCAGGAGACTAATGACTGATGTGACATGTGTATATATATATACACCATCTCTTTGTTTTCTGGTACATAATATAGTTGCAGTGAATCCAAGGCCAAACCCATTATAAACAAATATTACTATTCGACCCAATACACCTTGACTTCTGGGTATGATATATATATATATATATATATATATATATATATATATATATATATATATATATATATATATATATATATATATATATATATATATATATATATATATATATATATATTGTGATCCAGACTCGAGCACCTTTGAAATGTGAGATTTAGATTTTTAAAATTCATTAAGAAAACCAAACATATGTTGACTATTTGCTTAGGTTGAGGGGTGAGTTCATTCCTCTGTTTATTAATATTCCCGTAATTGAGCTTGGTGAAGTTACTAAACATGGTGGTGCTGTGACATTTGTGATTTGATTTATTATATATTGTCTGTATAAAACTGAAATACCGTTGTCTCTGATAACACCGTTTTCAGCGACTTCAAGAATGTTCTTTGTAACTGCGCCTTTCAACTTTACAGTGATATCTTGAACGATAACATAAGACATTTTCAATTTACCTGTTTGATCTTCAGACATCACAAGCTCACGTGAACCAATGCCAGCAACAGCACGACTAGTAAACTCAGTGAAATCAGATTTGGTGGCAAATCAGCTCAGATCGACATCGGCACTACGTCGTTGAGCTGAGTAACATCCGTAAATGTTAATAGACATTTTTATATAATATTAAACGCACTTTAGCGTGAAGTCGGTAAGTGTTTCCAGTGTTGGTGAGCGCTTCAGTGAAAAGAAAACTTCAACCACAAGGTGTGTCCATCTAACCGTGTTGTATTGGCATAGTTGAATCAACGTTTGTCCACCAATTTTCTAAATAATTAACAACTTGAGCTGGCGGTGCATATCTGTTGAGTCAAAACACAAATGGTACTGAAGTTTTAGGATGTATACAGCCAATGATTACCAGGTCCTGCTGAAAGAGAGTGTGGCATTGTATTTGCTGAGTAGGATATGCATACGACTCCAGTCTAGTTGCACCATTTCAAAAGTGGACTATCTCGCAGGAAATGATGGACCTACAATATTTCAGGCACTTGAGGTCTACCAAACAGAATGCAAGCATTTTTGTAGCAAATTAACTTCGATATTTGGCGACGACATATCGGTGTTTGGATATCTTGCCCAAAACGATATTGTAGACTCGCATGGAAAACCGTTATGCACATCATGTGAAACTGGATCTGTCAAACTGGTGGTTGGTGTAATACAGCTGACACTGCAAAACACAATTGTCCATGCACTGCACAACAGTTTACTGCAGAACAACCCACATATATTCCAGCACAGATTGTACAGATTTTAGAGCAAGCCAAGGAGAAACTATCCACAAAATCAAGTATCAAACTAACTGAAATGTCTACAACAATTTGGTACAGCTCCATAACGAAGTCACCGCTGTTGCAATATTCGAAAGCCAAATGCAATGTTTCCCAGATACCAATGGAACTGTCAGAATTTCAGATCTCAAAATATTTGCTTGGAAGTGGCTTTGGTTTGTATTGTATCGACTACACCCAAGACTTTCCTGGTGCTTTAGATCGTCCAAAACTGGTCCAACATCTATGCAACTAATCTTTTCGATTGTAAGAAGACAAATGCGAGAACTTCGAAGACTCTACTGAAACAATACTAGGCAACATGGCGTTAATGGCAGCAACGTAATCTGCTACGCGCGAACTTAGCCACTTTGATAAATGGTTCGCAGCAAGATCGACAACAAAATCGTATTAGATTTCGAAGCCGGAGATCTATGCGAACATTTTGGTGAACATCTAGTTGAAAATGTGGATTGTCCCAACAAACATCTGCACAAAACATTTTTGTGTCCAGGCACGAAGTTTCAATCGCATCGTAGTACCATTATATGCATGTAAACAAGATGTGGAACTGCACACAAATACAACCCGAGAAGTTGTTGGAGATTTCTTGGAATTGGTCTCGCATCCCAATGGAGAAACCCCCAATGGTTTGTTTGTAGTCCAACCACCAAGCAGACAATGGAGCAATGGAGTGCTGGACAGGACCTTTGTTCTAGCGGACCAACAATTCAATGTTCTGAAGTAGGGACCTGGCACTTTTTGTTTAATTTCCGTCAACAAAAACAAAATATCATTCCTTATTAATGGCAAAAAACGTCATATTATATCCATAATAATATTTGATTTTTTGTTTTACTTATCTGCTAGAAAGAAAATGACGGCCATAACTTTTTGAAAATTTAATGGATAATAACTTATAGCAGATGAATTTTCTATGTTAATTGTTGTACATGTTATAATTTAAAGCTCACCAAAAATGGGATGTTTAAGCTTTCACTATATTAAATAATATGAAAGACATTGTGCTCACATGCACTAATATACTGATGTATCAACAATACAGAAGAAATCACAATGACATACTCCCAAAATGATTTAAACAAATTCACAGTAATTACAATATACTATACATCCAAATGTTTGTACTGAATGTTAGAGCACTGCAATTCCAATGATATCAAATTAAGTAAATTAATAAATCCTCTCCATATAACTCACACAAGAGGTAATACTACTAAGAATGCCCAATTGTAAGAATTAACTCTCTTATATAGAATACAAATACTCACTAGAAAACATGCAACACGAGGCTTGAAATGAATCATTGTGGTATTTTGAAATCATTCGATCAGTAAACAAATCAGCTGCTCTAACAGCGACCAATCATAAATTAGGTCAGCTTATCCTTTGATAAAACCATATCCTAGAGTTGGGTTGCATGGTGTTTACCCGAACTATAGCACATATCAACCTTGTAAATTGTTTAATTGATCAAAGCATTATACAATACTGACTCATCTCGAAAGTACTACGATTAATGGGAAAAAATAGCATTTAAATTGTGACTTACTAAATAATCCTTACATAATTACTATCATAAAAGACACATAATATAGATATGAATGACAATTACCATCCTGCTACTTTAAGTTGATACAATAATACTCCTACGTAAGCCATTTAATGAGATACAGCACACACATTTCAGTATAAATTGGTATATTTAAACATTATTTTTATTTAAAACTCTTGATAGCAATAAAATGTTCGTTAAATGAAATGTTGTTGAATCCAAAAATAATCCATGATCCGCCACCACTTTTCTTACCTTGTTGGTTTATGTTGTCTAAACCAGCTCAACATGTATACGTTACTCGATTGTCCATACTTTTCAAAATACTAAATTATTTGTCAATTTTTAGATAATAAATAAAACTTTGTCTTAATGGATCCGCTTTGCTGATCTGATCCATGTTGTTATTTATTGAATCCGACGAATGATTCGATTGTGTTTTGTCTGTTAAGATCTACTAACAATTTGTTGATTGTAATGTGTTATTATTCAGAATGATCTCGAGGTTATCAGATGATATACCACTGCTGCCATCGGTAATAAGATATTTTATTGTTTTCTTGATATCTGTGACCTTTTCGTTTTAGTTTTCTATATCCTCAGGTGATACTTTATCAACGCCGGTTTGTTTGCCAAGTACAGACTCAGTGACAAGCATAAAGGCTTTATCAGTTTCGTCTGCAGCTTATTGTTGTCCAGCCCGTTCTTGTTCAACTTTATTCTTAAACGCAGCTCTTGGAGCCACATATTTCTTTTTTATCCCCACCTTGTCCATTATTTGTTATTAACACACATTAATTTGATACTGCTTTACAGTCTGAGAACTTGTCAATTCCACGTCGTTTAGTATATCCAGTTCATTAACATGTTTGTTTTGCCAGATTCAGTGCGTCCAACTGTCATGTAATGACAATCCGATAACTCAAAATTGTGTTTATTTTGTATTAATTTTTCTGTATCATAGTTTATTATGTTCATCATATAACATGTACACACAATTTTGTCAGCAGCATTTACAATAACATGAGCTACTACAAATATTAGTCAGCAGTTCATCTGCTGAAACGACTGCAGCAGCAAAAGATGTTAATATAACAAATTATCTCAAGAAATCTGGTGACATAATGACCAGCAACCTTATCATGTCAGGACAACGAGTAATAGATCTAGAAACAACACATATTCCTGTCAACGTCAATAACACACAAGCTGTTAGTTATAATCAACTACCACGGCTGTATTTGAAAAACTTCCACTTGCCGAGTTTATCATGACTGGCAACATCAATATGAGCAATAATAAGATGACAAATATCAGCACGTCATATCCGTTAAACAATGCTGACATCACACAAGCTGTTATTTATAATCAACTAACCACAGCAGTATCTGAAGCTGTTAGTTATAATCAATTAACCAGGTGACATATATGGACCGGCAATATAAAAGTGACTGGTAAGATAATAATAAACCTGGAGATAACAAATCCATTGTCTAATCAAAATCTTTCTAAGGCGGTAAGTATCAACTAGCTAAATACGGTGGCAAATTTAAAAGTAACTAAATTTGGTGATTTTGTACCAGGTACTATTTCATTTATAAATGGTGGTAAGATACAAATCAGTGCATCGATCATGCATGCATTGATCTTCAGAAACACGTACACGATCATAACATCTACTTTCTTGTTTGAAGTCATCATGGAATATCCTAAGCTAAGCGTTATGTGTTGTTTCAATGTTTATTTAAGGATGTATTCATAACCCGGTCCCTAATCGGATGGTACACAAGTATAGCAATCCACGTGTGTGTGTGTGTGTGTGTGTGTGTGTGTGTGTGGTTTGGCATTCATACGTTCTTTCATAATCCATCATGTTATTTCTTCTCCCATTGTTGGATTAATTGCATTTAAGTTAAGTCATAAATCTGATACAGGTCAACACATTGACTCCACGGATATCATTGGATTCTTTATAAGCAGAGTCATGTTAGTAACATGTTGATAGGTCTTATCAGACCCTGGTTGGTTATAGCAACTATATCATTGATAGATAAGAAATCAAATTCATTCTGGACAGCGTTGACGTGGCCACAGTAATTCTCGGACATGCCAGAGATAGCACTGGTTACACAAGAAAAGCTGGACCAACTATCTATTGCGAAATATGTAACTAATAATGCGGATCATAGACTATACATAACACTTGTTCATTATGATTCTTTTGAAGCACATGCTGCTGCTGCTGCTCAGACCACCGTGTTAACAAGTCCCAACCCGATGTTAAACATTGGATCTGCACAGCGTCGATCACAACTCATTGGTTATTCAATGAGGTTTTAATGCGCAATTACCCCAAGTCACATTATTGGTTTCTGTAGAAATGTTCAACAGGTTACATTTGTAGCCCAACATAAAGTCAGTTTGTAGTGTAAAAAGAACTCAAACCATGCAAGTTGGTGTATGGGAGGCAGAGGCGTAGCGATGATATTTTGCGCCCGGGGACAAACTATAAAATTGGCGCCCCAGCGATCTTGTGACCGATCTATTACCCTTGTTTACTTATTATAATGTAACGTTGTAAGCCTCATTTTAGCGCCACTGTACCTTGGCGCCAGGGGACATATGTACCCCCCTGCCCCCCCCCCCCCGCCCCCCCGCAGCTACGCCTCTGATGGGAGGTGCTGCTGGTTGCTGGTAAAGCTGTATCCGATACACTAATTTTGTGGATGCCTGTGTTGAACCCTTCACTAAAATACAGAATCATATTTGTTATTGTTTATGTAGTCGAGAACCGCTTCGATGCTGTCATTTCTCATACATACCACAGGTGCACACCCACCAAATGGTATTGTGGGACAATTTAACTGGCAAATAAGTATCCAACATAGTATTATTTCACTTGGCGTTTCAAAGTGTAAAGCAATAGTCAAGAGCATAGTGTGATTATATTTGACACGTTATGTATGACTGAAGTTTCGCTGTAGCTAAACGGTCATCAGGAAACATCTGAAGAAATTTGGCTAGACTGTGCAGTAGCCATTTCTCATGCTGCACATGCATATCACGATCTGTTGTCGTATGTGGACTGACATCAAAACGATGACACGGGTCTAAAAATTTCCCAACAACACTTGTGTACTTTGTATCTGATTTACTTGTTTAGGCAATCCGTTTTCGATGGGTAATTTCATGCATATATAGCTCCCACGGGTGCTAATTACAGATATTATGCTGTGATACTTTCTAACATGACACTATTGCTGAAGGATGTTGGTGGTAGAATGCGGGTGAATCGATGCACCTGTGAAAAAATTATAATTAAACATGTTACGTTTTTGAACAACAATGTGTCCTTTTGCAAAATGAAGTTCGATAGTTGCGAAAGTGAGATCAGAGGTGACACAAATCCAAACGTCTGGTGCATTTTATTTCAATTCCTTGCAAGAGCTTGAAGAGGTAAGTGGAACAGTCCTTCAATTACCAGGCATGAGCCGTCAAATACCCATGGGTAGAGATCTTCGATTACCAGGCCGTAGAAGATCGTGCTATTGACTTGTCCGTTGACAAATCTTGATTTACTTGCGATGGCAGAATCGATCGAACATTTTCGTGGTGTTGTTATGTAAGATGAACTTACATCGACAGTAACTCATACTTGTGAAAATGAGATCGTCAATCTGGATTGATCAACATGACATGGCTCTCACTGTGTCGTGTTAACACATCAACATAGTTTGTATTTTGAATTATATAGACTTCAAGTTGTAAATTATTTATCCAAGTATGGACAACAACCGCTGTTTCATTTGACAATACCAGTACAGACAAAGCTGGATGGTTGTTTGGTTTAAGTGTAAATCAACAACACATACACCTATTTATTTCACTTTAATTTGCATATGATAGTACACACCATCTATATCAATATGTGTGGTCGTTACTCTGCTCGACTATACTGTGCTGATGTTTATTTTAGCGGATTTGGAACCAAAGCGAATTTGTACGAGTTTATTAGTCATAATGATTTTGGTGTTGAACCAGGTGAGCTAGTCATTTGTAAAGATCAAACTGTCAAAGTGAAAAAGTCAGACGTGAGCAATCAATATATTATTGTCAAGTTTAAAGGCTAATCTGTACTAAGGAGCCTGGTTGAGCTTACTGACAATGGTGGAATCAAAGACAATGTCGTGTCGATTGCGTTTATTAAAAACTATGTTGAAAGAGTCAGTATTACAACATGACAATACTTGCAAGACGTTTTAGAGTGGAATTTAAGGAATATTAATCACAGGCGGAGCAAAACACCACCGTTTTAGCCTTATCAAATAGCCGACTTATTTTCAGGTCTCTTGATGGAAATGCCTTTGAAAGTCCTAAATATCACATCTTAATGGTACACGAATCTGGATCATACTTGTTCATCATACTGGAAACTAAAGGTGGATGAGGTAGAATGGTAATCGTAATGTTAATAAATAATCAGTGACATATTGATCCTATGTTTTGTACCACATATATCACGAGCCGAGAAAGATGGTACTGTTACAGATATTTACGCAGTGACAGACCAAGATCATTAGTTGCTGCAGATGAAATTCAGTTTGAAGAATTCTATGTTTAACCAGAAGGACACTTAACCATATTTGGTGTTCGTGTTTAAGATTAGATTTTATCATTAACATTAATTACATAATAGATTGTGACCGCGGTGATGAGGTTGCATAATTTACTGACTACGTGTCGGATCAGCTGACAGTGGATGTCAGTATTGATGGTGGTTTTGTTCCGCTTTTCAGTAAATATCTGCATTAAAATGGTGTTGCCAGACCCTCATATACACTGAAAAATAATCTTGAGGTCAAGTAGAAAATGACCATTGTAATCACCCTGATGTACCACTACGAGCTTGATGCCATTTTGGAATCGTCCTAAGTGCAATTGAAATTGTTCAAGCCTTAACTGCAGCACTAGATACAAAACCTCTCCGGGCTTGTTTCTACAATGGTGAAGTAGCAATCACCAATTTGTCCACCCCAGTTACGTTTACTATCGAATATTTGAAACCAACGCTGACTCAACTGAGAAAAGAAAGCTCTTGATTGTTATTTAGCAAGGGCACACTTGTTTGAGTGACAGTTTTAAGGCAAAGATGTCTGGCATAGTTCGTTTGTTTTAAAATGGCGTTGATTGAATAGTTAAATAAACAGTTACAATGAAGGATCTGATTTGATTGATGAAGACAAAACTTATGAACGTAATTAGAAAACTATTAAATAATCTGCTATATGATGTAACAAATAAGGCTGCATGAATTTCCTGTAATCCTGGACACCACACGGATGATCATATAGTCTCATGTTTTGTAACTTTCAGGCAAACAAGTTTAATTCAACACCCCACAATGGTGACAGTACTAAACAGCATCAACAACAGCAAGCGAGTCCCAATGACCGGTACTAGTCCAAGATACACAGGGCCTAAGTAAACACATGCAATATAAAAAGAAGTAAGGCTGGGAATTATTTGAATTTTAGTGTGAATGTTAATTACGATGAATTACAATCTCAATTAGGTAAATGAATAACTTAAGACGAGATTTCTCCAGCCATTTGGGGCGACTTTTCCAACCATCCTGGGGCGACTTCTCTAAATACGTTGGGGTAAGTTCTTCATGGCTCGACTTCTCCCAAGGCGAGTTCTCCATGGGGTGAGTTCTGCATGTACCGCGCACCCCACTCTTAGACAAGCTACAACGAGTCGTCTAAATTTCATTAAAAGAGATTGTAGAGGTCTTGATGACAAATTTTTAAAGACTGAAATGAGATATTAAATTAATGTAGGTGTTGCTTTCTCTATTTATGTTTAACTCATTACAAACTTTTGACGTTCGTTTTGTGCTGACAACAGACGATAAATGATAGAAGTTCGATAATCTGTTAAGTTAAGTGCGGAGACAATTAAAATAAAACGTATCTTGGAAATGATCAAATAAAAATAACTTGGGAATATTCACAATCGAGATCACACGGTTATGTTGCTAGTTCAAATAATTGAATGTGGCTACACTGGGTGCACGTCTCCGGAAATTGTGCTACTCGTATTTAGACCTCCGATGGCGGTGTTATGAAGCACCAAAAATCGCATTTTATCTTCCGTCTCATCTCTAACTTGCACCCAAAACCACAGCAACTCGCATTGTGTCTACCATCTCATCTCTAAATTGCAACGCTCGAATCCCCTACGATTTTTAATAAACCTGTGATGTACTGATATTTAATGACTCAAGTGGGATTATACATAAGTTTAAACATTTTTTTAAAATTTTTAAATAATTTTTTTTTCACAAACTGATTTTTTTCTATATATAAAAACGAACAACCTTTACCATACTTATCACATTCGGTAAAGGTTTAAGATTAATTAGAGTTATTTAACTTTATGAATACTTTCTAATACAAACGTACTAGGTACGGACAGAGACAAATGAAGATGTACTTAATAGGATTCATCCACATATCATATACTAATGTAAAGTTTTAATTCTGTGCTTGAATTCTTTACTGTTTTATTTGTATTCAAAATCAAAGCCTCATGTTCAACAAAATCTCTATTCAGCCAATTTATATTTTACATGATGAAGATCAGTTACGACATTGCACTGATCAAAAACCAATAAAACCCTAATGTGATCTATATAGAGGGGAAATCACCCACAAATATAGACAATCGCGAGATCGCTGTACCATATCTGACGTGTCATATGTCAATACTCACCATGAATCATTTATATTTCAAGCGATGATAACAGCTAGGTTATTCAGACTTTTTTTGTCACCGATTCTGTTGACGAATTCCGTACCTTGTATATGAAGAAGAAAAAAAAACGAACAGTACTGTGTCAAGAAACAGTCAATGGCGCGATCACATATGAACCAATATTTCCTCGCCCATCTAGTGTTTTAACACTTCATAGATATTGTACCAAATTGATGGACGAGTACAGAGTAAAATCTAGGAAGTCCAAGAATGGCGAAGCAGTCGGAAAAGGAAGACTACAGGAAATAGGCAACGTTGGAACACAATTGAGGATGTCGCAAAATTGAAACCGAGTGGGTTTTGGATTAAATGAATAACTCAAACACATCTGTGAAAGATGAAATTTATTAACTTAATTAGTAAAGAAAAATGTATGACATAAAAATACAATGATTCTCACACAGTTTCAACATCCTATTGATCCAATCACTCTATACTAACATTCACACATTGAAAATAAACCAATAATATTATATCTATCTGATATAAAGCTTCAAGAAATCTGAGTTTCAAAAAATAGTACACACTACGATATTCACATAATTTCACGTATAGACTAGGCTTGAGATTCAAACAATCTCAAGTTTTCAAATACGTTTCAAATGTTCTGCACTATCAATAAGATTCACAAACCTCATGGAATTCAACTAAGATTCAAAATAATTTCATGTAAATACAAATATCCCAGTTGAAACAACAATTGGAATAGACATATGCTTCTTGACCCTTGTACAGTCGCACAATTCATACACCGATCAACCGCACAGTTTCACCACGTCCCTTGGGTTGGCCCACACTTGTATCGGCAGCTCGCACCCTTTATGGATCCACCACATGTACAGTCAGTCATGCGTATACACGTACAGACAGCATATAGCACCTTGTATTAGATACGTCTACAATCGTGGCTCCACCACATGTACAGACATACGTACATACATATAGACATCTAGATAGCTCTACTCGTTATCTAAACTCATCAGTCTCTTTACATCCGTTAGACTAGTTAGACTCTTAGCCAAGTTAGCCTCGTAAACCTCGTAAGCTACAACAAAACCAAACTGGTAATAATAATGAGTTATGGAAAATACTAATACATTACATTCTTAATAACAACTTGAAATTCACAGTTCACAACGTTTCAAATCTGCGTTGTAATAAATAAAACATTACACGATATGATAATACAAACTCAAAAAACTTCGCATATCAAATAAAATATAAATTTTACACTCACCCCTATGGCTTTCAGAAATATCACGTGTACTCTCCTCGACAGATCCAAAGTGACCAGTGTTGGTTATACCTTAATCATGCTTAATTCATAGGACCGTGAGTAATATTCAGGGTAAAATACCCGTGTATATCGTGATTATGATGTCCGTAGCCGCAAGTAGTTTATGGCGGCGAGACATATGTTGGTTCCGTCGCTTGTCTGGAAAAACACCTGTTCATCACAGATAGCGTTGAACGCATGCACAGCACAAATAATCAAATATTTCTCATGCAGAACAAAAGTTTTTTTTTCTAATTCTGTGACAGAGGAGAAGGTGATGCAATCAGTCGATGGCATTGTGCTCTTTTCACTACTTGTTATGATGATGTAATATACCAAAAATAGACACTGTTAATAAATGATGTTGATGTCATTTAAGTTACCACTACCGATTTGTTTGATTAAATTTGTTATTATCTTGTCTAAGGGGTCTCGTATTGATTAATTATGTCAAATAATCTTGCCCAGTTCTCTGTTTATATTCTACCATTCACTCACACCGGGTCATACCATCGAGGGAGGTCATTCCCTAGATAACGTAGCTAAATCCAATTAACTACCCCTCTGACTAGAAGGTAGACATTTACACAACCTTTCCGTTTGCTTGCTGATGATTTGGGGCTGACGTTCCGTGGTTTATGCCACATTTTCCAATGAATTGTGCGAACTTCTTTCCTGTAAATTGCGGTCCATTCTGTGATATATTTGTGATGGGAATTCCAAATCGTGAGAATTGTTTCTTCAGTACAGTTACAACTTTACAACTTACCATACTTAAGTAGTCCACTTCTATGAAATTCGAAAAATAGTCGACCACAACAAGATACTGTCTACCCTTAATTTAAAACACATCCATGTCCACCTTACTCCAAGGTCTGTCTGTGATATAAACTCGACTCTATTTGGTTTCTAGGTTTTGCATTCCTCGCATGATTCAACCGTTTGTTCCGTTAATTTCTTCTGCCATTCCATGCCAAAATATCTTTCCTAGACCTCGCCTCATCATGCTATCGATACCTAAATGAGAGACGTAAAGACTATTCTTCATATCCTTTCTGAATGAATTGCCTCTCCTGTGACAATTATTCTATCTTGAACGCTAAAGACATCCAGGATATCCTAATGCAGTAACGGTGAATATGTCAATTTGTCTCTAGCTTCAGGCCAGCCCTCAATAATGAGTTCCATAAGTAATTGCATATCAGCGTCTTTCAAAGTTGAGTTCTTGATTTCTTGCAGTCTCGCATCTGAGAAACTGTCGAACATAACGTTCAGGATCCTTGGTCGTTCGGTTTCTATGCTGAGAGGTTCTAGATAAAGCTCGACTTAAGGCATCATCGATAACAAGATTTATTCATTTCACAAATATCAACTCATCGTGGTATATTGTAATCGTTTGTGAGCTTTGCTCAAAGGCTTCTTTAGTATTGCAGTTAACGGTTTGCGATCATTTTGCATTATCACTTTTCTTCCATATATATATATATATATATATATATATATATATATATATATATATATATATATATATATATATATATATATATATATATATATATATATATATATATATATATATATATATATATATATATATATCAAAACATTCTAAACCATATAGCATTGAAAGAGCTTCCTTTTGAATTTGCGCCCACTTTCTTTGGACTGTTTCAGTGCCCTCAACGCAAATTCAACTGGTCAACCATCCTGAAGTATGACGGCACCCAGTCCATTCTTGCTACTATCTACTTGTAGTATGACCTCTCCTTGCTTACGTCACAATATGCCAGTACAAATGCTTCAATCAGCCTTTTCTTAATTCTCTGGAGAGCAGCCTCGCATTCATCAGATCAATTTTGCCATAATCTTTACGTGTGGGTTGACGAATCAGTTCCATTTTATTTGCATGGTCTGGAAGAAATTTCTCTACATTCAGCACCATACAACATAGCCTCTTCACGTCAGGCATAGCCGTTGGTGTGATAATTTTGTGTATTGACTTGATCTTTGTATTTTCTGCTTTGACTCCTTCACTAGTTTTATTATGAAAAACAATTTCAGTCAATCCTACCTTCTTGCCATCATTTAACATGATAATCCGTTCGATGCATCGTTTGTACAAGTTTTGCAATTTTCTCTCGTCTAGTTTCGCTTTTTGTTCAGGGCTCCCACATCCAGCAACAGTTATATCATCCGATTAATAATATCATCCGATATAGTGAAAACACCATCCAAATTTCCAAGTGCTTCAGTGAGTCTTCTTTGAAACATTTCACTCGAGACTTTTAGTCCAAATGGCCACCTCGCCCATATGAAATAACCAAAAGGTGTAATCATTGAAGCTAGTTAACATGATTTCTAATAAAGTCTCACATGCCAGTATGCCTCACGGACATCAAGTGTACTGAAGACTTTTGCATTAGCAAGTTTTGGTAACAGATCCTAAAGTGTAGGAAGTTTCGCGTGTTCTCATATGAGTGCAGTATTTAGTGGCTGTGGGTCTCTGTAAACACGCAAATTTCCATTCTGCTTTCGTACAATAGCCATCTGATCAACCCACATGGTAGGTTCAGTAATAGGTATTGGAACTTCTATTTCGACTAGTTTATCTATTTTTCTCTTCACGTCTTCTTGAAGTGACAATGTCAACTAGAGTAGCTGTAGTTTCTCCCCCTACGCTCGGGTTATTCATTTTCAGATCAGCTTCTCCAAGTAGTTTCATATTTGACTTATTCCTCATTTTCAAGGTTAGTGTTGTCGGCCTTGTTCTTTACGAACATACTTCTTGCATATAGTGTTGATGTCGGCACCGTTATCTAATTGGAAACGCACTTCACAATTGTTGATATTCATTAATGCAGAAATTCTACTTTTCTGACTGGTGTCTATGGTATTAAGCCAATTTTCATCAGCATATGTTTGTTCTTCGTAAGCTGTACTCGCACTAACTAATTGAATTTGTTGCATTTTACCTTGAAATGATTCCTTTTTTTTGCACACGTCGCATATCTTGCAAATGCTCCCCTCCTCTAAATTTGCATTTGCTGTAAAATTGATGTATCCTGTATCCTATATACGAAAATTAACAGGTCCGTCAAGTTTTGTCCTCCTCCTCCTCCCCCCCCCCCCACACACACTAAAAATAATCGAAATGACGTCCCTTGCGTATTTCACTATGCTGGACACTTCTTAAACTTGTGTTTGCGTTCTCAGAAGTTACATTCGTTAAGTGCGACGCTAGCTTTACCCTGAAATGGTGAATACAGTTCATTTCGTGGTTTGCCAATCCCAGATTAGAATCTCTTTCCCTTTAAATTTTCGTTTGTGCTTTATTTCCTTGAGTTATGTTATTTACGGTATGACTGCTAGAGCTGGTTTCCTTCAGTTCTTTTATATGTTTATTTGACTGTTCAAATGCAAGACATATTTGTATTGGTTTGTCCGGGTTTAACTTGTCTTCTCGGATTAAGAATTTCTGAAGTTTTTCCATAACTGAAAACTATGTTATCCTTGATCATTCTGTCCTACTCGCTGAAATTACATGACGACACTCTCGTCCTAAGCTCAACGAAGAAGCCATCTTTCATATCCCTTAATTACCCATCAACGAAGCACTGGATGACCCTCCAACCATGCTCGAGACCAGAAACCGATATGTCTGCTCTACCTGGTTCAGACTCCATCCCAGCTGAATTCTAAAAGGAAGGGGGCAAACTGTTTTTACTGATGTACCAACAAGAGACGATCCCTATGGAATTCAAAGACGCTTCTATATTTCACCTGTACAAGCGCACAGGGAACCGCCAGACCTAAGACAACCACCAGGGTATATCCTTACTTTCAATTGCAGGAAAGATACTCGCCAAAATCCTACTGAACCGCCTCACTACGCACCTTGACCAGGGAACTGCCAGAAAGCCAGTGTGGATTCCGAAAAGAACGTGGGACCGTCGACATAGTATGCTACGAGGTAGATACAAGAGAAATGTCAAGAGCAAAACATAGACAATTTCTCTATCTACGTCGACTTAACAGAGGCATTTGATACTGTCAGCAGAGAAGGCTCGTGCAAGGTAATGGGCCAGTATGGATGCCCGAGAAAATTTATATCCATGGTGCAACATTTCCACGACGTCATGCATGCACTCGTCCAGGACAATGGAGAGACGTCTGATCGTCCAGGACAATGGAGAGACGTCTGAGCCATTCCCAGTAACCAATGGCGTCAAGCATGATTGTTTTCTGGCACCGACATTGTTCAGTCTATTGTTCTTCGCCATTCTGATCAATGCTTTCAGAGATGGAAAGGATGGAGTTGGTATCAGGTATCGTACAGATGGAAAACTATTAAATACCAGGAGGCTTCAAACAAAAACCAAGGTTATGACAGACACCATCATCACCATCACTGCGCCCCCCAATACTGGCTCAGAAGATGAACTTCAATGCACCGTTGACAAGTTCCCCGGTTCCTGCACAAGCTTTGATCTCAACATCAGTACCATGAAGACTGAAGTCATGCATCAACCAGCCCCTGGAAAGGCTCTATACCGTCAACGGTCGAAACCTCAACGTAGTGATCAGCTCACCCTACTTTGGCAGCACAATGCCACAGAGCGTCAATATTGACGAAGAGGTGAACCTTTGCATTGCCAGAGCCAGTGCAACTTTAGGCAGATTGTATGCAAACGTGTGGAATATAAGAGACATCAGCATCCAGAACAAACAAAAGGTCAACATGGCGGTTGCGCTCCCCACACTAGTTTACACATGCGAAACATTCACGGTGTACAAACGTAACCCCAGGAAGTTGAACCACTTTCACACCACAAGTATCAGGAAAATCCTTAACATCAAGTGGCAAGAGAAGATTCCAGGCACTGATATTGACACCCAAGCAGG
Organism: Unio delphinus; assembly: GCA_029339505.1. Classification (NCBI taxonomy): domain Eukaryota; kingdom Metazoa; phylum Mollusca; class Bivalvia; order Unionida; family Unionidae; genus Unio; species Unio delphinus. The sequence continues at coordinate 15,410,288 of JAQISU010000010.1, forward strand.
TCTTGCCAGCATCCACACCAGTCTTGATGCAGTCTCAGCTATCCTGGGAGGGACATGCTTTATGCATGCCACACTACCTGCTGCCTTAGACTCTTCTATGGCGAACTACAACAAGGACAGCGGTCCCATGGAGATAAGAAGAAACGCTTCAAGACAATCTGAAAGCTGCATTAAAAGCGCTCAACATAACCCCTGATTCATGGGAGGAAGCAGCAAGCGATCGAGTCACTTGGCGTTCCTCTGTGCACACAAGCTGTAAGTTGTGAGAATCTAGCAGGACAGCAGCTGCAGAGCTGAAGAGGCAAACCAGAAAAACACGTGCCATCAACCCTTTTCCAGATATCCTACTTATCTCCTAACCCATATGCAAACAAACATTCCGTTCAAGGGTTGGCGTCATCAGCCACCTGCACATGCACTGAACAGAACCAGTCTCTCCAACCCTCGTATAAATAGAGAGGGCCTCGTCGACAAATCGACGGAGGAACACACATATGGGACATGCCTATGGGCAACCGTCACCGCCATTTTGTATTAATCAAATGATGCAGTCATGTGACTATACTGACATGCTGAATGAATCTGCTATGGTCTGTTTCAAATTATGCCAAATTAATTTTATTCAACGTTAGTCATAATACTTTGTACTTTCTTAGATGATTTTAGTCACTTCTTTGAGGTAATGGTATATTTGGAACATTTTAATTCTTGTATATCTTTTGATTTTATAAGTCATTTTTATAAGACAATGACAACATGGCCAGGTTAGAATGAAGTATGTTCTGCCTCAACCAAATATGGGAATACACTATTTGGTTTCAAGTTTACTGTGACTTTTTGGTTAATTCCTGTTTAAAATTTTACATCAAAAATGTGGCATCACTTGGAAACAGCAGAGATGATAATTGGTTACAGTGCACATTATACATCAGGTTGATTTACCGATGATAATGACTAGACTTCATTTTAACTACATTATTTACCATTGAACAACGAAAAGGTTTTGTTGACAATGATACGACCTCCATTCCATACAATGTTCTTTATCGAATCTCTACATGACATGTTACAAGACGATAATCAATTAAAACATCGATGTTTCGAGCCATAAAACAAATCATAATCTTGACATTATAATTCAACTTTACATAGTTAACATTTAAATTTCTTATTTTTGTAAAACAAATTCCTGCCAACCTCGATTGGTAAATAAACCAATGTTTGAATATCCATTTATATTTGCAAAAAATATTCTAATTCGAATGTTCAGACATTTATTATATCTCCAATATATATATAAGTGGACTTCCTGCCTTCTCTTAACCGGCTTGACGCAGCTTTTCCGTTTTTTATGTGCTGTTTTTGATGATTTATGTGCTTGTTGTTTATCTTAGTCTACATTGTTTTGTTTCATAATGCAATCATCATGCATTGACTGTTCAGTTCGTACGTGTTTCTTCATCTTGTTGTTTTGGAACCGAGAACAATTAGAATTTTTCTCAGCTGTTTTACTACGGTCTTACGACGTCCTTTGTTCTTGAATAAACCGCCATCACGTGATCGCCAGTCAACCCGTTTATGCTATGATGGACCCTCAATAATTGCTTTAAATGACCACTCCTTGGCTTTTCATATTACATTATGCTCAAGACTACACGAACAGGGACTACATTCATCATTACTTGAATGTTAGCGAGAGAGAAACGTTGTTTCAAAGCTGGCAGGCGAAGAACTGGAAAAAGACCTCCAGTTATTTCTCTTTTGCCCTTTCCAGCTAAACAATTTGAAAATGCGGTGGTTAATTCTGATAACCTGGTGCAAATCCATCTTATATCGTTAATCGTTGTGTCAACTGTCCTAGAGATACAACTATGTATTGCATTATTCAACGCCAAATCAGATGGACCACCGGAAAAACGCACAGAAGTAGTTAATTTTATAAACGATCAGAATATCGACGTATCTTCCTGACAGAAATATTGCTAAAAACATCAAGCGGTGAACCAGTTCTAACACCCACCGGTGACTCCATTAAGTCGTTTCCCCGCCACACTCGTGGAGGTAGAATTAGTGTCATCACAAAGAATTCCATGATAAAATATCTTAAATACAACACAACCATCAATTTCTGCCACACATTGTTTGAACTAGTCCAAACAACACTCACACTGGAACAAAGGTCAGTCCGTTTTTTCTGCCTCTACCGCCTTCCTCCTAGTAGAAAAAACAAGCTGACTGAATTTCTCTTTTTGGGGAAGTTTCCGAATCTCCTAGAGTATAGAAATTTGATAGATGGCAACCTGATAATTCTTGGAGATTTAAACTTTAACTATGATTGTCCTGGATACTCATACACGTGAAAACTCCTAGATCCCATTCAAGTTTTCAACCTTACACAGTCAGTTAACCAACCCACTGATACACATGGTCATATATTGGACTGAATTCTTCATAGACCTGATGATAATATTCAGCGATCCACCCTTGTATCCCATGAACTTGCATCAGATCACCTCTGCATTATATGCCATCTCAACGTATCAGTCCCTAACCCTCTACCTTTATGTGCTACTAAGAGAAACCTCCGTATGATAAATAGAACCAAACTAATACATGACATCCAAGCACACCTAACAAACTTCTTACCTCCAGCAGCAGAACAAGTCGATAACTGCCTGTGTTCATTGCTTGAAAAACATGCCCCTGCCACCAAGTGCAGAGTATCATTTCAAAAGTGTTCTCCGTGGTATAGCAGTGTTAGTGACCAGCTTTGCACTGCTAAAAGAGACCGCCGTAAAGCAGAGGCTTGGCTTTCCACCAGACTCACTATTCATAAACAAATCTATGAAGCCGCGAAGAAGGATATCACAAACATAGTTCATTTAGCCAAATGATCCCACTACAGTACTAAGATCACAGAGAGTTCCAGATAACTAGCACAATAATGTCAAGGAACAAATGTACACCCCTTCTCCAGTAGACCTTCCGAGCCCATTTGCAAATTTCCTCTGTGACATAATACAAATCATTAGAGATTCGCTTGACAGCACAATTTCAATTGACTCGTCACCATACAGTTATGATACAGAATATCAGCGACAACCGTTAGCAGCATTTGAACCGATCTCTATGTAATTAGTACGGACAATCGTGATGACGAGTGCACCAAAGTCATGTGAACTTTATCCAATTCAACATCACTGCTGCCTGAGTGCTTAGACCCAATATTGCCTTCATTAACTGATATTATTACTCTCTCTCTCTCTCTCTCTCTCTCTCTCTCTCTCTCTCTCTCTCTCTCTCTCTCTCTCTCTCTCTCTCTCTCTCTCTCTCTCTCATATCTGGGGGATTCCCATCATTTTTCAAAATTTCCATCGTAAAGCCTCTGCAGAAGAAACCATCACTTGACAATAACGATTTAAAGAACTACCGCCCAGTTTATAATCTCCCATTCATGTAAAACAAAATCTTAGAAAACGTTGTTCTAAGCCAATTCGTATTTCATTTGAATTCAAACAGAATTTTAGCAATGTACAGTCTGCATATCGCCCTTGCCAAAGTACTAAAACTACTCTTCTGAAAGTAGTTAATGAAATTTTCTCTGCTTTGTATAGCGGAAAGGCTACAATCCTAACTCTCCTTGATTTGGCTGCAGCATTTGACACATTAGACAGTGATATATTATTTCACCATCTCTAACATGTATTTGGCATTCACAATACAGCTGTAACAGAATTGTTACCGAGTGGATGGTGGATTAAATGAACAAAACAAAAACAATATGTGAAAGATAATGTAAATTTATGAAATAAATTATTAATGAAAAATAATGATGTATCAACACAATAAATCGTGCATTCAACCCACAATCACACTTCACAACCATTCACAATTCAAAAATAAATTAAATATTAATACAAAAAAAACACTGATCCAAGGAATCTCCTGGACTAAACACAGATCCAATGAACTTCCTCGACTACACAAATGTTTCACATAAAATGGAACCTTTACAAAAGTTGTATTAACGCAAGTATAAATTGCGATAACAAATACAAACATCAATCTATACTATCGCACGTATGGATTGCGACAACTAACACAAACATCTACATGTATTTAATCAAGTTGCTAACTGTTATTGAGATTCATGTATTCCTTGAAATACTACTGTGATTCAAAGTAACTATATGTAACTATAACAATGTATTCAATTGTAACTACAATTGAAACACACTTATGCGTCTCGACCCTGTACAACCGTACGATTCACCACCTGTTGAATCGCCGCCCAGCTTCTCCGAATACCTAGGGTTGACCCAATACTTTTATCAGCCGTTTGCCCTTCACGGATCCACTACAGTTATACGTACAGACAGCATACAGCATCTACTAGAACCACCGGTCCCAAATACCTAGATGCTACCCCGGACGTTTACATCTCTAGACAGCTCCGACACTCGGACATTTAGACTTTCCGGATATTTACACATCACGACAGATGTAGACGGACAGACAATCCGACAGACAGACAGTCAGATACCTCAATTTGATCTCACAATCAAATGGCACAATTAAGCAGCATAATCACGGCACAATCAATCACATTCAGCTATAATTCAGAGACATTCAGAGACGTTCAAAGATGTTCAGATACAATTTCAGAGACATTCAGCTACAATTCAGAGACATTCAGAGACGTTCAGAGACGTTCAGCTACAATTAAGAGACATTCAGAGACGTTCAGCTACAATTCACAGACATTCAGAGACGTTCAGAGACGTTCAGCTACAATTCAGCTACAATAAAGAAACCAAACTAATAATAGTTTTTTCTAAAACAATCTAAAATTTATATTACGCTATTGCATTTAAAGTCTAATAGTGACTAGTAATTCCAAATATTCAACGGTTTAAATCTGCATTGTAATAAAGGCATCATTATATGAAATGATAAACTGAATAAAATTCACAATAAAACCAAATATAATTTTAACACTCACCCGTTTGGCTGGAGAAAGAATGACGAGCTATCTCTCCTCTGATAAGATACTTTTGGACTCGTAATCTTATCAGAAATATTCTGCCTTATATATACCCAAATAGGTGAGCAAAATTCACAGCAAAATTCCCGTGCACCCCGTGATTCTAATGTTCCTGACTTCAAGTGATTTGTAGTCAGGCACATGCAAATCGCTACACGTCACTTACCTTGAAAAACCTTGAAAAACACTTATTCACCCCAGGTAACGCATGTACGACGAAACAAAAAAAATGGTGAGATTATTTTGTAATTCAAGAAGAAATAAATTCAATTTTCGCCAAATTCTGTGACAACAGCCTTACTGTGGTTCAAGTCCTATTTAGTCAACAAGACACAAAAAGTCTAGCCACCCATCTAAAGTTGATGCAACCATTGTTACTTATATTTGATATAAGTCATTTATATTTATTTTTATTGTTTGTTTGTTAGATTCAAATTTGGCATTTTAAGTTTAAGATTTGTTCATGGGAGGGAGCCCTGTACTTTACAGAATAAACACCAGGTGTTGACCTCATTTCTGACCTGGCTTCAGAGTTGTAAACAAGCTTTTAAAATGATTGGTTGGTTCAAAGGACATTATGGAGCTTTGTATAAACATCTTTTTATTTTTAGTTGGGTCATATGGTGTGTGCGTGAGTTTTTGGACGTAGATTGTTTCTCAGAGATTCTGGAAGATAATGTGACACCTTTCATGTTTACGTAAAGACGGATATATAAACTATGTTTTGGAGCGAGCTATTGAGTGGAAGTTGGGCTGTTAGTATATTTGAGTTGATGCCACTAAAACACTTGTGCGTTCATTAGCACTTTCAAGACTGGACTATTGTATACCAATTCTGTCTGGTTCGTCTTTATATATAGTCCAGAAACTTCAAAACGTTCAAAACACAGGTGCTCGAAGAATCCTTAGAGTACCACGATCAGAGCACACCTCCCCGCTGTTTTGTATCCTTTACTGAATATCCATTAGATCCAGAATCAAAGAAAAAATTTGTCCTCTGTGCTATAGTCCAGCATACCTATCTAGCCTCACCCATGTGTACAGACCAGCAAGACACTTACGCTCCTCTTCTGACAATCGTATACTCAGTATTTCCACGATGAAAACGAAGTCATATGGAAAAAGTTCTTTTGCATACCAGGGCCCAGCAACATGGAATGAATTGCCCATTGAAATTAGACACAAAGACACAGTGATCCCTGTCAAAAAAGTGCTCTTAAAACTCACCTTTTTCGATTGCAAGAACAAACTTAAAGACCTAATAATTTTTCCTACTTTAAATAATTTCAGCTTTTTATGTTATCCAATTTCATGGTGTTTGTTTTGTTTTTGTTTTTTGTAGTCATATCATTATCGATGTTGTAAAGCGCTTATATATATATATATATACGATATTTGCGAAGAAAAAAAATTCACATTTAGAATTTAAACAAGTTAAGGTTAGAATAACTGCAATAAAATTACAATGTCAGAGCATTTTACTTTTGATCACATGAAGTGAAAAGAGTCAGTTTTCGATAATTCTTGCCACAAAAATGAACCTTGTGCAATCAATCAATCAATCAATCAGCAGAGAGGGTGAACAGACCACATTTTCAAGCGAAAATAAAGCTTCCTACGAAACCTTATTTTAACCAAAAAAAATAAGTCTCCATTTAGCAAACGGAGACTTTACGATTTTTTAATCAATTTTGGTCGCAACGATGTGGTCATCCACCCTCTCTGCTGCTGGAACTTTCAGTTCTGGTTAATAATTCTTTTACGAGTTCAGCCGAAAATTTGATGGAAGTCCTTAGGACGAAAATCATTTATGATTTCACAAACAAACTAATCGCTAACACCTCCTCTTGTAGATCAATTAAATTATTTGACTGGTCGGTGAGTCGGAAATTAATTCTCGTTAACGAATTATTATGGCATCGCATGTAGACAGGATTAACTGGGTTTTCAATTATTAAAAATCCTGGAGGAGCTGTTGGTGCAAACGAATAAAGAATATATCCCTGCTGAGCTTGATTTGATTGCTCTAGATTAATTTGATAGCTTCCTTCAATTGCATCACATGTTAAATTGAGCGCAATCACCCTTGAAATATTCACATTATGAGGGGCAATATGCCTACCGCTACCATCTGGATCATTATTATGTTTGAGGATAGTTGAATCTGATTTTTGTAGCGCCTTGATATCGGTTTTAACAATTCTTGCTAGTTCATCAGCGTTGTATTTGGGAAACTTGAAATTACGCAGATTGTCCTCTGTGATATTGTAATCGGTTAGGAATCGTTGTTTATTGTCGCTGTTGTCATTAATTATTGTTTGAATAATTAGTTCATAGATATATTCCATGTCAGATATAAGTTGATTTATTATTTCAACGTGTTTTTGCGATTTTGTTTTCCGTAGTTGTTCTAGTTGTGCTTGTTGTAATCGATTAATTTCATTAAAATAATCACGGACGTCAGTTAGCGTAAATGAAATAGTAACAGATGAGTCGGCTGTTCTTTTAATGATAAAATCCCACTGCAATATGTCTTTGTTGGTAAATATAAATCTATCGCCGATTCTTCCTTTTCTTATATCAGATAAATTATTTCGATAACTGGGATTGATTTCATGATATGATTGTACGTCCGTGGTTAAGTTGGCGGTGGATTTTTCCGGTGGTTTTTCAGGCCATCCTAACACTGTTCTTAACGAGCTGTTATAGATATCTACAATGTATCCCTCTGTGCTTATTTCGATCGACGACGAGAGCGTCGGTTGATGAAGATTAATAGCTATTTTTGATTCTTTTCCAGTGATTGATTTTATTCTACGTTGAATTTCAGCATTGATTTGCTTAATTTGGTACGACCCAGTTGGTAACGAAACTGTTTCCCACGTTGGAGTACCATCGGGTTTATTCTTATACGAGAACACCAGTGCGTTATTGGGTTGCTGACCGCCAAATGCAACCGATCTGATATTAGGCCAACTGTGATACATTCGTAATTTTGCCAGCGCTATCTCGCTCACGGGGACTGGGCTAGGAAAATTTACACTAAACTCGGGTTTCGTAGATGTTATTGATATCATCCTCGTATGTACTGGGTTTGTATTTTCTACTATTTGTTGAAGTAATTCCATCGGTGTTGTCATAGTTGCTATACTGTTGTTGTCGCTCTAATTTTGACATCGTGGAATCAAAAATACTGACCGTCACTGAGAACTCAGTATCCTATATCGTTGATATCGTTGATGTTATTGAGATCATTTTGGTTTTCTGGTTCGTGTTTTCTAATTCCATCGGTGTTATACTGTTGTTGTCGCTCTAATTTTGATATCGCGGTATCAAAAATACTGAGCATCGCTGAGAACTCACTATCTGATATATTTTTATTATCGAGTGACGACGATATCATCGAGGATAATTGCGAGTACGCGGTTGATGCAATATGAAATTGAATTAAGTAATCTTGCAGTTTACTCTGGCTGCATGATGATATCTTTTTTGTTATCCCGGTTGATATACCCGCGATTGTAGCCACCGCAGAAATGCAAATTGGAACTACGACCGGGGCAATCATTGTAACAGATGCTAGTATTATTCCGGCACCAGCGAGAACGCTTGACACCGAGTACATAGTAATATCAATCGCGGTGATTCTTCGTCGGTATTGTTTTATTTGTATTTGATACTCCTCGGCGAGGGTTTTGAGTCTAGTTTGAAATTCTCTGACCTGATAATAGCGACATTGCGTTGATGAAATCATTTTTATTTTAAATCCGTTAGTGTTTTCAAATATTAGCTATCTCCCGGGTAGTAGACCAGGGGTTTTTCTACTTCACATACAAATTCTAAGCACCAGATTATTTTTGATCTAACGGTGTTATCAACCGCGACAATCTCAAATTCTTCTTCACCCCGGATAATTACTGTCGCGGTGCCACCAAAGTAGGTTTTACCGCTCACGATGATATCAAATTGCTTGTTAGAGATTAACGTCATCCTGTAGATACCATGGGGCCACTTCTCGATATTGACCTTCAATTTAGCATTAGATTCTTTTACCCAATCAAAGGTCCTATGCTTTACCCTTTCAGAGGTTTCTTTTAGTTTAGCAATATCGTCGATGACGTCGAGATAGGTTTTATTGATTTCGGTAAGTTTCATCATCGCTCCATCGCTGCCACTAAAAAATGAAATCAAAAAGATGTCAAATCCCAAACTTTCCAGGGTTAAATAATTCCTGTTGAGATCAGAATATGTCGTCGACATATTGTGTTTGTCATAACCCTCAAAGAACTTATTAGCTATTTCGCTGATGCGTTTTTGTTCGTCAATAGCGCTTTTAACTTCAGCGAGAGTCGGGCCTGTCAACGATGTGGTTTCAGAAACAGGTGTTCTCCCTAAAAATTTATCCACGATGGTATTAAGTGTTGTTTGTCTCACCATAAACATATTAATATCTTTGAGAGTCATTGTAGATGTAGCTGGGACACCAAAGAAATTATTAGCGATGTAGGCATTATGAGTATGTTTGCTGATAAACTCGTTGATTTCAGCGAGAGTCATGCCAACCACAAGCGGGGTTCCAAAAAAATTAACAACGACGTCGTTAGTGGGTTTTTGATCTTCTATTAGTTTAGAAATATCAAGATAATTTGCCTTGATTTCATTTTCATTCATCATCCTTCCAGCTTCCTTGTTAGCGAAGAATAGCGATAGAAAATTTTTAATTTCAGCGAGAGTCATGCCAACCACAAGCGGGGTTCCAAAGAATTTATGAATGACATTTTTGCGAAAATTATTATAACCTCGTATATGATCATCCAGCTCACGGCCGCGGGTGGCAATCATGCTGTCTTGGGCGGCAATTGCGTCGGTGATCGTAGACACAAGTGCGCCTGGTTTAAGTCGTCCGCCGCTGGAATACAGCGCAATAGAGTTTTCAGCGGCGTCGTGTTGTCGTATCAAAATGTCATCCAACGACACATTACTGCTTTTTAATTTACCCTGGCTATCTTGAAATACAACTATTTCGTTCGGGTCAACACTTGTTAAATTTAACGTCTGCGCGATTTCATCTTCTATTATTTTTTTAACTTCTTCGATAGAATCCGCAGATGTTTCCGCGGTGGGTTCCGACATTGACAGAGATTGTCCCCAAATATCGATCATTATTGTTAGCGTAACTTGTGTTTTCAATTTATTGATCCTTGTAATTTCCCACTCGTGTATTCGTTTACAATAATATCAGGTGGTTTCCACGGAGATCCAAAGGATTTGAATGAAATCCCCGCGAGGACATTTAATACTTCACGGCCGCATATCGGTGGATCATTTAATTGTTGTGTTGGCAGCGTGGAATAAAAAATCGGAAACTCTTTGAGTTTCATCGAAGAATTTATATACCGCATAAACTCGCTTGGTGGGACTAGCCCATATGAATCAAAATAGATAATTCCACGTGGATCAATCGCGTATGCAACCCAGTGAGTTCCCGATCCGCTGCTATTATCAAGATTGATGATACCGGTTTCAACGTTATTTGGTTTTCTCGGTAATTGATCTCTCATAAAAACCCCTCTGAAGTTTTTTATCGCTATTTTTTTAGCAGCATCCATTAAATCAAAATTGGACATTGGAGTCAAAGACTCTTCAATCATAGACTCCTCAACAATTGGGCCGGTAATCGAAGATTCCACAACCATAGGTTCCTCAACTAATAAACCGTTCCTGGTATTCTTCTTAGACCATTTCCGCTGTACCATGAATACGGTGTTCCTGGTAGGTACAACCTCTTTCCCTTTTTTTTATACCCAGATCCACTCGTAGATCCACTAGTTGCCTTTTTCAACGCCATCCTGCCGCGGTCCCAACGGCTCCCAACGCCGCCGCTTTCGCCACCGCTGGGGCAGCCGCTGCAATCAATGCTGGTATTGCGGCTAACAATGGAAATATACCACCTGATTTTATCATGTTCGCGATTGCAGCCTTTGAAAATTCAATTTGAACTCCTCGCTTATTTTTTTATTGCATCATTGAAATGTTTTATTTGACGATCCGTTAATGATATTTTATGTGTACCGCCGGACATCTGCGCTGGTTTTAACGTTATTGTGGTTCCATATTGCTTAGCGGATTTTGATCGCAATTTCTTGACCTGACCATCAGTCAGCTTGACACTAACAACACTATATGGCATTTTATTGTAAAACACATTTATGCTTTCAATTGATCTAATTGGGGGAAATCTTATGGAAACTTTTCAAGTTTCATTTACATATTCTCCACTGGTGCATCAACGATTCTCATTCGTCCGCCAGCCCCTTCTAACAACATTGATTTGTCGCTGAGAATAACAGCAACCACTCTATAATCAACACCACCAGGATCTATACGAGCCCTAAAATGTATGTCAACAACGGATTGCCTTGTTAAATCAAGATGTTCCAGTGAAAAGTAATAAATTGGATACAAGTTCTTAAAATCGAGTTGCGATATTTGCAAACCAGTATCAACATTTTGATCACGACCCATATATGACAGCATCCGATGATACACACGTGCTATCTGGTTGTTTCCGTAATTAAGCTGTATATCCTCAGATGGTTCTTGTTGTCCGTTCATTCTCAGTGAAACCTCACTTACCCCTAACCGATCAAATATCATATGACTGCGTTCTTGGGAACCTAATCGATTCCGATTCTGCAGCGCTATAAATATATGACGTGGAGCTGAAACGCCTTGTTTTGATGCCAGGTGCCATGTAAATGTACCAGCAACATTATCCTCTTTAGCATCAGTCGTTGTTGTTAGCCAACTTAGCAATGATTTACCACCTGTTTCCGTAAATGAAAGTAGCCGCTCTTTCGTGGTAATTGATAAAGTCATTACTGGCATCCATAATACTATTTTACTCAAAACAACTTTACCTTCATCGGCACCAGTACGCCAAATTGCATCATTGTCAGTGCCTTTTCGCACTAACGCGATTGTGTGTTTGGCTCCATAGATGACTTTTCTGACATTTCTGCAGAATCCAAATATGTGATTGAGTGGAATCGCACATGAAAAATATCACTGCTGTCCTTGCAACGTTGCTACTCGTGTTGCAAATCCTAAATTGAAATTACCATTAACGTCTCCGAGAATATCAAACGCAGCTCCGGGTCTAGCTCGACGTTCTGGATTAGTTGCTTCTCGTTGATTATCAACTGAAGTGTCTTGCGGTGTTAACACTTTAATGTATTGAAGGTGGTCAGCGTTATCAGAGGTATCCTTTGCAAACATCATAGATGGACCAGCCGATCTTGTATAATCATCGGAGTATCTTGCTAGCCCGATTATTGTTGTTGCAACATCAACCTCGCGGTCTATTGATTCAATTTCTTTTCCATCAATGAGATATCTTGCACTTTCAAATAACGCCATTATACCATTGTTGACGAAACCAACTCGGATATTTGGGTCATTTGCATATGGGGTATCAGCTGAAACATTTGTTACAAGTTTTCCCTCAATTTCAATAAATGCTTCACATGGCAAAAAGTATTTACTGGTATCTTGAACTTGAAGTTCAATTCGCGATCGTAGGTCGGGTTGTATTGCATGATAGGAATAATATTGATAATCGCGGACGGAATCGTCTTTGCGCACTGGGGCTTCCATATCTAATGCGGGATCAGCTGTTCGTTTAAACATTTATAACATTACTAGCGTTTTCAATTGGTGAATTGCAAAGCGATTTCATCTTTGTAATCATCGTCGTTGAAAATTCTTCGAATTTCTTTTTTGTTTCAAACCACTTCCTGCTATCGCGTTCATGATAGCGCTATCTGTTACCGGCGAAGCTGTCAACGACGCTAGTTTTTCTTTCACTGCGCTATTTATTACTTTGCTGATTTTTGCAGGCATCACTGTAGTTGATGGCAGCACTGGTGGTTTCACCACCGACGAAGTCATCGATGACGAAGTTATTCCTGGTTTCTTTCGCACCAATGATGCTATTTTATCTTTCGCAGCAGAAAATGCCTTTCCAGCAAGATTTCCAACGAAATTGATTCCCTTATCACGAATTACATCAATGGCTTTCATTGATAATTGTTTAGCTAACGGCGCCACCTTGGGAGCCATTCTTGTAAATAACCCCGCAATGGTATTGCCGAAACCATCTCCGTACCACGCGCGATAAACAGGCAATCGTGAGTTCACCACGTAGACGCTTACGGGTTTATCATGGTTATTGTGTATAATCATCTTGTTATAAAACTAGTAGTTTTTCAATTAGTGACCAATCGCTTACATCCATTGGATTTTCATCATCAATGACGTTGTCATCAATGACGTTGTCATCGTTGTGATTTTCAACTAATTCAGCAATGAGTTCTCGATATACATTAATGTCCATGATACCACCAGCAAATAATCGTCTACAGATATCAGCTGCTTCATTAATTATCTCGACGGAGTTGTTTCCAGCTCGCTTTCCACCTATAAGTACTTCTAACCGTGATATATCACTGAGGATGTTACCAGGACATGTCACGGTAGAGTCAAAGACATCCTTTGGATTTTTAATTGAATATCCCTTTCCGCTTGTTTCCTCAGTTGTACCAGTTGCGCCCTGACTATCATCAAGTAATTGCATTTGTCTGCCTCGACTTTGTTTTTCTCGTTCTTGTTGTTTTTGTATACCATAACTATCAACTCCTATTTTAAAAGATCTATACTCAATTGTATCCTTTTTCAAATTACCAGTAATCTCTTTATTCGTTTTATACAACCAATTAACCCAGTCATCTCGGCTTATTCTACTGTTTTTATACTCGTCTTTTAAAAAGTCCTTTCTAGAATGAAAGCTTTGGGCGGCAAAATCACCAAAAGTCGTATAATCTTCGAGTTTTTTTAATTTAGGTTTTTTTATTTCATTTATACCTCCTTCGGTGAGTTTGTCTATAAAGGGAACACCTCTTGGGGTGACATCAACAGGTTGTAAATCAGGTGTGGAAAATTGTAGATTTTCGTCATCAATATCAGCTAATCGTTCATACTCACGCTGAGTTTTTATATCACTGGATAACTGTTGTATCCCTGCGCGTGTTTGTCCGGTCTCTGTTGCTATCTTTTCAAGCACACCAAGAACAGGCACTTCTCGTCGCTTGCCTTCCTCAGGAATATCTCCGTATATTGCTCGTTCAGTTGCTGTTTTCACATCTTTGGTCGCACTTGTTATCGGAGTAAACAGTTGTTCACTTGACACAGAAAAGTCAGTCTGCGCTTGTTGTCGTTGTTGAAGTTTTTCGCGAAGTCTATCTCGAACCGGTATAAACTTTTTAATTGCTGCTAGCCGCTCTCGGGCTAATCTAGTTGTAAGCGATTCACCTACCATATATTGTTTGTGAACTGAATTTTCAAATGTAAAACCCTTTGGGTTTCCATCACAATTAAAAGATGAGTTATTAAATAACTTAGTTATTAAATAATGTACCATCAAGCTAACGTATCCATCTTCGACAGGGTTAAACTGTACGACGCTATCCGCGAGTGTTTCAGAAATAACATCGCTGGGGGTTCCAGAATTGTAATATCTGAGAACGGCGATGAACGATTTGTGTTAACGACGCGGCAACAAGAACAACTACGTGAAAATGGAGGCGTCGCGGTGATCACTTGCTACTACAACCAGATCATCCATTATGCACATAACTGCATGGGCAAGTCCAGACTGATGAGTATTCTCTCAGGAGAAAATCCTATGTGACAAGTGTAACACTTGTAACAAAAAACGCTAAAAAAAAATATTTTTTAATAAAAATTACTGAAAAGCCTATCACTCACGTGGTTAAGATACGGGTTTTTCCTCGTTTAACATTTTTCTAAGATCACGAACCTTAGAACTAATTTCAGCTCGTTTTTGATACTCTTGGCCGAGCTTTTGACGTATTGCTTCAACGGTGTTAAATAGCGTTATAAATAAATTAATGTCGTTACCGTACAAACAAGCATTGATGAATTTTTGAATTCCTTTCACGAGCCTGTACATCTTAGGTAAAACATAACGACCCTTACTAGACTGATACTCTATGTCTTCATATTCCGATGTAATCTTGTCAACGTCGAGACCTTCAGATAATACTATACCGTTATTTTTTAACTTTGAGATTTCAGCAATTATAGCATTTACATCATTGATATCTATTATTTATATTTTTATATAAATATAGTATACTGTATCTCTAATTATTAAAAAAAAAAAAATAACACTAAAACGACAACACATCTTTGGAACTCCTTGGTTGCCTTCGCATCCAAGTAAGCCCAAGGGGACCCGAAACATACATCTCCGGAAGGGAGGCCTAAGGTGGCAAACGCCATCTTAGACCGCCCAGAAGATATGCTTGGGGTGACGTCACAACATGTACTTAATTAAGGATGGATATATTCAATGAAACGATGATGGAATTTGTGATGTAATGATGTGGGCGTGGTAAACCAAACCAACATGGCAACCCATGAAATCGAATTCATGGTTGCATGAGTTGGAAAAAAACACCAACCCACGCTACCGTGAATGCGATAGCATGAGTTACAATGTTGGTTTGGCTGAATGGGACCGCCCCTCCTCCTCAATTAATAGAAAAAAACATCTTCCGTTTCGCCATCAAATATTGTATCTGCTATGGGGACCGAACACGTAGTTGATAGATCTATGTTTACAAGACAAACACGATACCATTACACCACGGAATAGTCATACAGAATAGAGATTTTTTAATAAATATATCTTCTGCTTATACTTAACAATAAGAGATTTTTAAAATAGACAATTTTACTGTATCCTTCGTATTTAGGAAATATAAAATACTAAGTACACAAAAAAAATTAATTTAACTGTTTGTAAATATCAGTCACGCTTGCCTGCGTCAGTGAAATACCGATCATACAGGGTGGGAAACAGAAGTACGTTTGTACTGAAGGTCACATGAATACCGATCAATATAGAGGAGGGAAGACATGTATACTTAACAATAAGAGAGTTTTCATTATATTTATAAAAATGCATACAGAAAAAAGGAAAATAAAATACTTTTACACACAGAAAAATACAACTCGCACATAGTGATTTTAACCACGCCTACCTACTTACTTCAATGAATGGAAAACACTAGCGTTTCATACTCGTTCTGGCTGAGCGAACATAGGTAATGCGTTAGATTATAAAGAATTTTTGTACTGAAAGAACGTAGTTAGCTGTTTGCTTTACTGCTAGTCCACCCACCCCCACACATCAGACATGTAGATAAATAAAAATACAACTATTTAAATAATGCAGTTTTAGCCCACAAGCGACAATAAAAAGTTTAATTCTCTATCGAAACTCATGTATTATATCTCTATTACAGTCACGTGGGCGCGCCTAGTCAAGGTATACAGGTAATATAGCAGGCGACAAATTCCTTTGACGTCATAATACAAGGGAACTTAGTAGGTAGAGTGTAAATGCGGCGGATTTATCCATAAAGGATTTATCTCCCTTAAATAGTTTCAGTGTATACGAATTTTATTTTATGACCATTTTTTTTAGACAGAGATGTTTTAATGATATTTTCAGCAACAAATCGTATTGAAGTACTACAAATATCGAAATATTTTCAAGCCGCATTTATCGACTGAAAGCTTCTCTCTTCATTATTTTCTAAATCAAACGATTTCACACCCTTGGGATGTTTTGCGTGCCTACCAGCGTTGCTTTTTAAAAGGTTATCGCGCTGCGAGACGGCTTGAAGATTCCCAAGACAATTATCAGTCTTCACGCCATTTATGTGATCAATCACAAGGCCGTCTTCGATTAATCCGTAAAATGCTTCATAGATGGCTCTGTGACAGAGATACTTCTTCCTCCCAGCTGGAAACATCAAATATCCCATATTATTCAGATATCCAACCGGTTCTTTTAGTCTGCGGTGCCTGACAACACCATCACTAGAGGCTTCGTAATTAGCAAGCACTGGGTGAGGTCTGAAATCTTGGCTCATTTGTATAATAAAACTACTTGTCTAATTTATTATCTGCTTTAATTATAAATCTCTGGATATAATCTTGAGGGGTTTTGATGACTTTGTCATTGAACGAGTCATTGATTCGTTTGTAATAATAGCGCTTCAGTTCCCTGTATCGTTTACCCCCACAAGCAAGGCATAATTGCGATTTTCCTCTAACACCCACCCCACATTGGAGGCATGGGAGAGGGCCTTTTGAACCGTTTCTAACGCTTTGCATATGATACCCACAGAATTCACTTCTGCATGATTTGTTACACGGGGTTGTAGATCCAATCATTAGCCACTTGCAGTGATTCATTATACTATATTTTTCTATTTAAATACTTGTTTTAATTATAACATGGAGGAGTTCAAGAGATTATCGAAAATTAAACCCTGGAAAAATACTAAATTCAATCTTGATAGGGAGTTCCAAAGATTATCGAAAATCAAACCTTGGAGAAATACTAAATTCAATCTTGATAGAGTCTCTGATACACCAAAACGTCTAATCGGTGATAGAACTATACTGGGTAAAATCAGGGAGTGTTTTAATGAATTCTACCGAGACGGTGCAGCATACTGTTGGTCGACATTTCGAATTATCAACAACATCGAAGATGTCGGTGTCAATGTACCCATCATCGATGCTACTATGAACGATGAAAGAGCAGCTGTGATAATTTCACACCTTGGTGAAATTGCAAAGAAATTTCCATCCAAAGGTGGAAATCCAAAGGATTTCAAGCTAAGCAATTCCCAACAGAAGTATTTTTTTCAGAATAAAATTCATTATCGAAGTCGAAGGCAAATGGATTATTAGGGATAAATTCGAACCAATCCTCAAGAATAAAAAAACAATCACGCTGAGTAGAGATTCCAAACCAGGAATTCTAACTGGAATTGACAAACCATACTACGAGAGATCTTATCCCGTAACAGCAATTGTTTATGGAATATACCCGCTAAATGATAAACCTGATATTACAAAACTAGCTCCTATGAAATATTCACCTTTGACTTCGTCAAGGCTCAATTGTGTAGCAACACGGGTAATGGAACACTTCACAAATGCATCCCGAGGAAATAAACTAACTGATCTGCGACGTAGGAAAATAACTGAATGGGAACTGACAGTGAAACAGCACGGTGCAAAGATTTCTGATATAGCTAAATTGGAAGCATCATTAAAATTCCCAATATCAGTAACAACAATAACCGGAGAAGTATTATACGAACCGAAATATCAATCGCGAGGGGCTCCAATACAAATTATTGATTATAACGAACACGCGTGGACACCTGCAGTAACAATATTTCCACGAGATAGAACCGTGAGATATATCCCCGAGGAATTTTCCGGGGATGTTTTCTATGAAGAGAAATTATTTGATGCTATTCATGCGTTGTGTAAAGATGATCCTGTGTCAGTGTGGTTACTTAGTAGTGCTGGTTCCGAATCAGGATTTGATCAATTTGTAAGACCAAATGGTGAATTATATCGCGTTGAAGAATTAGATAACAGAATGAGAAAAATCGCTAATGATTTTTCACCGGAGAGTTCCCATGAAAAACTATTGACGGATAGTTTTACTATTCCATCAGTGGTAGCTCACTTCGCAAGAGAAAAAAACTCATGGCGTCCAACACGAAGTGATTTTCTCGAGGACGTTAAATTGAGTTGCATCGAATTTGGTCATGGAGGACTGTGGAATACAAAATACCATCGTGACGGTATGATTTCAATTGATATATCCGCGTGTTATCCTGGAAGTTTTCTCGGGTATGGAGAATGTAGTAACTATTTTAAACGATTTGGACACCCCACGCATGAAATGACTCGTGTTGCGATTAATGGGCCATTACCTGATTTTGATTTAACCGGATTCGCTCGTGTGATATCATTTAAACTCGCTACAGGGTTACATCCGTGTAGTTATCTTTGGATTGGTAGACATATATCTGAAAAGGCGTGGATGCCAATAGTGCTATTGAGATATATGATCGATTGTGGTATGCTAATATCGCTGATTGTTTCCGAAGCTATCATATGTTATCGAGCTCAGAAAGAAGTTTGGCTACCACAACCCGATCTAGATCGTATAATTAGCGAACTGCGAAAACTGTTTCCAGAAGAACAAATCATGGATTGGTCCAAACAGTTATTTGAAATTAAAAAAGAACAAGCAAAGGATTTTGGACGAAGAATAATCGGTAAATTTACCCAGGGTGGAAGATACGACAATGCAAAATATTCTTCGCGGTTGATCATAGACGTCGCTGAATACGATTTTCTTGTAACGGATTTAACGAAACAGGGAAAACTTGTATCCCGTAAGGATGCTTTTCTATCCAATGGTGAGAAATTGGGTACGGTTGTTACCTACTGTGATGGATATAATTCCCAGTACACACATTTGAGAAGTTCTATGCTAGCTTATACTTCTATCAATTTATTTTCGATGATAAATAAATTTCCTAATACCGCGGTTAGAGTAGCTACTGATTCGATGTATATACACAATAAATACAAATCAGATGTAGCTAAATTCACATCCCAGGAGGAAGCGTGGGGATGTTGGAGATTTAAAAAGGAGACGCTACATGAGTATTGTGAATCGGCAGATGTTACCATGGACGAAAAGTACTTAAAATGTGATGAGATTCAATCAGAATTTTCTAATGCACCACCGGTATCTGATCCAATATGTAGATACAAGACAGTTTATTTAAACGGTTGTGGTGGGTCACGAAAGACAACTCGTGCAATTGAATTATATCGTCGGTCAAACATGATTGTGTTAACACCGACTCACAGACTCGCCAGAGAGATGATACTGCGAGGGGTAAATGCCTGTACTTATCACAGTTTCTTTCGATGGAAGGGTGATAAATGGACTCCTGAGCGTATGGGTGATAAATTCATTCCTGAAATCATAATTTGGGATGAAATATGCACAGTGTCATTAGATGTATTACAAACATTTCTCGAATGGTTGTTAAACAAAAACACAAAAGTCGTCATGTGCGGGGATCACGGCCAACCTCCACCATTTGTTGGCGGATCTCCACATGAATGGCTAAAGGGTTTTGTAGACTATTATGAGGAAATTACCACTGATTATAGATCACTTGATGA
Source organism: Unio delphinus (assembly GCA_029339505.1). NCBI lineage: Eukaryota > Metazoa > Mollusca > Bivalvia > Unionida > Unionidae > Unio > Unio delphinus. The sequence continues at coordinate 15,430,500 of JAQISU010000010.1, forward strand.
ACAATTACGAGAATTCAAAACGCTAATTAGATTACAACCGGATAAAATCCAGTGTGAAATAGCGCGTGAAATAATTTCAGAAACTCCAATGAATGATTTCTGGGAAGCGTGGAGACCAACCGATTTGATAATTGCAAGTAGAAAAATAGTCAGAGACACACTTCAGATGAAGTTATTTGAAACGCATAAAGAAAAATTTGCAACACTTCCAGTACCGTTGTGTTATAGGCCTTCGGATACATGAAAGCAGAATATAGAAGTTGATATTCCAGGGAAGAGTGAAAAGCAGATTCTCGTGTTAAATGATATTGTGCTGGTTGATATCAGCGTCGTCGAAAATGCATTGCGTGCTAATAAATCCCCATGGACGCTAGGATACGCAGCGACGATACATTCTTCACAGGGATTAACTATATCGGATACAATTGTTTGGATGGTAGATAATCGCATCGAATGGTCGAATTTAGTCTATCTCGCAGTATCCAGAGTACGAAGAATAAATCAGCTTCGAAGAATTGTCCTGACAGAGTCAGGCGATGATAATGACACCACAATGGATGATATTGATGTTAGCATCATTAATAAAAAAAACTCTCCGGTTACAAACAACAAGACAAAAAAAAACAACGAGAATTTGACATTGATGCTAAATTAATAATTACGCTGAAACAACAACAGAATAATCACTGCGCGAGTTGCAATTGTATAATGCGTTGGCAGTATTCGGATAAAGATCCTCGCCAATTTACCGTAGACAGAAAGAATAGCAGCATTGGTCATATCAGAAACAATGTGATGTTGACATGTCTTGAGTGCAACAGACGCAACGGCGCTAATTAAGACCCCGCGGTGGTAATTGAGTATCCTCGGGAATTACCTGTAGTTGTTGTCGAGTAAATCCTCGCTGAGGAGCAGTTGAATCCAGTTTATAGATTGGAGGTCTACCCGTAGATCGTGTTATAGTAGATATCTTGTGTGCAGTAACACTCCAAATAGGATCAGTAGCTCTTTTTTTACCACCCTCAAGCTCTCCTGGTTCGTATAAATACCTAACAGTGACATTACTACCAAGAATTGGTTCGGAAACGCTAGCGTTTCTATAAACATCTTTTTGTGAAATTCCTTGGATTTCCATTTTAGGTATATACTTCTTTTTAATAGCGTTGACAGGTTTCATGTTAATTGTTCGAGTAATCTCGTTATTGAGCGCGGTAATAACAGCTGGTAATCTCTTAACCCATTCACGGGATCTTTTATCCTGAATAAACTCCTTTGCGTATTGATATCCAAATAACCGTTCAGCAATCGTCCGATTAAATCGTTCAACAATTGCCTGATCGCGATGTAGTGCAGTATGCCCCCGTCTGATAGTGACATTGTGATCTTTCATCGCTGATAAAACAGCGCCTTGAAATTCCTTGCCAGGATCAACTTGTAATAGATTTGGCCAGCGTAGTGAGCCTCGTCGATAAATCCTTTCAAATGCAGAAGCAACTTCAGGTGATGATTTTGTTTTTAATGGTTCTGCTTGTTTGCATCGACTCGCAACGTCAACTACGGTTAGCGCGTATTTGTAACCGTTGTCATGTGGTAAAAACAATAAATCAGCCTGATGAACTTCATTAGGGACAGTCACATCAAAATGCGAGAAATTTATTTGTTTAGGACGCGGTAGATAAATTTGCCATATAGCCTGTTTGGATAACCAATTAGCCGCAGTGGCCTTTTTCACTTTTGCGGCGTTGGCGAGTTTATTGATTGCTGCTTTACCCTTCCAGTATCCTCTCGGAGAATAATAAATAGATTCCATATTATTAATTACCAGCACCCATCATCAATTTGCCTTTCATAGCTGATTTTACCAACCACGAAGCCAACTTTTCTTTAAAAGATTTATCAGGAATAGCATTTAACACATGAATTAATATCACATCCGCGAGATGTCTGTGCTGCAAATTATTACTTTTATATGCAACATCATGAGCATGACACGCCTTATCAATAGCGTTTATCGGAAACTCGCCGGATCGAGGTTGATTTTGATCATCAAGTCTGATATCTAATCGTGTTCCGGGACCATAGTAGCTATATCCTGGAAGGTGCTTTTCTCCCGGGTACTTTGCCCATGGGGTTCCAGGGAGCTTTGCCAATTTGGCTGCGATATCACCTCCTCGTTTTTTTTAAAACATCTCCGAATTGTAAAATCTTTGATTTTGTAGAAACAAATCTGAACTTTTTAATACCACATGTTGCACATCTACCAGTTAGTGCTGATCTGTTATTTTTAGTTGTAACCGTCGTCACATCATTTGTGCTAGTACGCGTTTTACACTTCATACAATATAGATCCATAATTTATGTATAGAGATATGAATATAATTGATTTTTCAGCGACTAAAATAAGAGAACCAGTTAAGCATCATGCAGCGCTACCAAACTCTATCCGTGCAATTATAATCGGACCATCTGGATCCGGCAAGACACAATTGTTGCTCAATTTAATAATGAGATGGATGAAGTGGGATAAGTTGTATTTAATTGCCCCTAGCGTAGATGATCAGCGTTGTTATGAAGTGTTAAAGGATTTTAACGAGAATGCATCAGAAATTAAAGGTGAGAATGCCATTGATTTTATAACTGATATTGACGAGGCGCCATCCGTGGATGATCTCGATGGAAGCATTAACAAGTTAGTCGTATTCGACGATGTGATGTTAGACAATCAAAAAAACCCAGCTAGAATATTTTCCCAAGCCTGACAAAGTCAGGGGCATAAAAACACTGACGTGATATATGTCACTCAACGCTACACTCAGATTCCAAAAGTGATCAGAGATAACTGCAATATTCTTGCTGTATTCAACGGAGTTGATACTCATACTCTTAGAAATATACGGCAGACATGGTGTTCTGATATGGACTTCAATCAATTTAAAAACTTCTTTAGTCATGCTCAGTCAACCCCGCATGGATTTGTAACAATAAATTTACATGATCCTCGGACACGATATCGTATCGGACTCGATCAAATATTTGGTTGAAATCTTAGTGATTTTCATCGTAAATTGCTTTGCAATTTCAAAAATTATTAACCAGAACTGAAAGTTCCAGCAGCAGAGAGGGTGGATGACCACATCGTTGCGACCAAAATTGATTAAAAAATCGTAAAGTCTCCGTTTGCTAAATGGAGACTTATTTTTTTGGGTTAAAATAAGGTTTCGTAGGAAGCTTTATTTTCGCTTGAAAACGTGGTCTGTTCACCCTCTCTGCTGCTCAATCAATCAATATATATATATATATATATATATATATATATATATATATATATATATATATATATATATATATATATATATATATATATATATATATATATATATATATATATATATGTATGTATGTATGTATGTATGTATGTATGTATGTATGTATGTATGTAAGTATGTATGTGTGTGTGTGTGTGTTTGTGTGTGTGTGTGTGTGTGGATGGATGTAGATACATGTACAGTATATATAAATACTGAAACTCCGTTATTTTAAAAAGATTTTTTTCACATTTAGAATGTAAACATATGAAATGAAAAGAGTTTTCGATTATTCTTGCCACAAAAAAATTAATCTCGTGCAAGGGATATACGTTCCAAATATACATGTACATCTTGAAGGCCATCAATTGATATATCATTTAGCATGAATCCTTCAGCTATGTGCTATCCATTCATTTATTTTGACCAACAGTAAAAATATGCGTGCTATTTTAATACGAAATGAAGCATGTCGTGACAGAAGACAAAAATATATACACAAAAAAGATATAAGATTTTGGCATACATATAATAATAAAAAACTAAAAAAAGTATGCGACTTGGTATATGGCATGAAATATTTGTAACCTTTTCTTTCGTCTCCATTTTGAAAGTTGTAAGTTTTCTTCTTGCCATTTATGTCACATGGTCTCTGTCAACCCATCATCAGCAAGAAAGATATTATAATACAACTTGAACTATCTGTTATCTTCAAACACGTAAATGAAACACCAAGGAAGTGTAAATGATACTTTGTTGCATTCATTTATTTATATCGTTTGCGCAACTTAGTATTGTCCTCATTGGGACTTTTGGTTAATGATGACGATATTATTTTTATATATATTTTTTTCTAACAGTTCCAGGGAGATGGTGCAGAAGGAACGTTTAGCGGGTACTTAAAGAAGTAGAAGATCGGTTTATTGATTTGTCGAAACCCACTTTGGGGTCCATGCTTCTGCAATTAAAGCTTTTCCAATGCATACTATTTAGTGCTGGCACCCCATCCCGAATCAGCTCCTACTAAGGTTAACAATAACAACAATAACAGTAATAACGACCAAATGTACACTAAACAACTTAGATGTGATAAAAATGAGCATTTACCTTTTTTAAATATTGGAAGAGAAGAAAAATAATGCTCCAGTATCTAACATTAATTCAATAGCTTGATAGGGTAACGGGTCAAAACGGACCGGTACCAAAAAGGCCCGGGTCAAAAAGGCCCGGTCCAAAAAGGCCAGTAACGGGTCAGAAAGGACCTGGACGGAAACGGCCCGGGTCAGAAAGGACCTGGACGGAATAGCTCGGGTTAAAAAGGACTGTTTACAAGATCGATTAATAATAATAATAATAATAATAATAATAATAATAATAATAATAATAGTAGTAGTAGTAGTAGTAGTAGTAGTAGTAGGAAGAAGAAGAAAGAAGACAACTTTTCTACAATACCCATATCTATTCACTTCCAGGTCAATGGCATTTTTACATGTATTACTAAACCACTAAGCTGTCAAAACTGAAGCACTGGTTAGTAATGATTAACACCTAAACAAATAAATAAAGCACGGATAGCAAACAACAGACCTTTGCCGATTACGCAGATTGTAGTATCGATATTACGAAAGAATAAGCGATCGCCAGATACTTTGCACACTTCCTTTACCTGTTTTTGTTTAAGAGTTATGTATTATGTCAGCAAACTTTGATAATCACAATTATGACGCGAATACAAGTCTCTACAATCACAACTCTTTCCCATGCTCCAGTCTCAACAGCGCTTGACGTGTTATACGAGTTTAACAGGTTTTTTCAACGATTACAGAGACTTTCCTTACTAAACTACCCCAGGCGCTTATCTGTAAACAGAAAATATATATTCCATGGGAATGCGCACGCGCAGCAAAAAATACTAAGATAATTACAGCATGTAATACATATATAAACGACAAAGTCTTTAAGTTGGCACAGATTCAGATGCTTATGGATTTATTTGTATTCTAACTTTATTACAATCTTTTTTCTTTAATTTTAGAATTGTTTTACTAAATTACCTGTTGTGTTCAATTTGTCGCAGCAACACACAATTACGTTTCTTGCACTTATTGTTTCACCATAATCTGTTTTCATCAATTTATTACGACTTATGAAAAAAACTAAGCAATTAGTATAATGGCGTATGTTCGCTGTATTCATTGTGCTCTGGAAGTTAGGCCACGACAGCATGCGATCGCTTGTGACGTGTATGGGTTTTGGCAACATAGCACGTGCAGCACTGGTAAGTACACTTTTAAATATATTCCTACTATATTACTACTCAACAACGCTAACAGTGCCTTCCACTGGTCCCAGGCCGTATGGCGGCACGTTCAGTCGGTTGGATTGGCAGAAACGTATATTCGACGAGAGGGCCTTCACTCCTTCGTTCGTCAAGTGCTGGCTTTTCAGTTCCTGCCAACCGCTCACATACGTCAAACAGTGCAGATGCTGCAAATAAAGGCTACAACACATGGTTCACAGACCCTTATCGAATACCTCCGCAGATGGTCGCTGGATAACCCAGTGTTTCCAGATGAGGACTGGTCAGTATACCGCCAGAAAGTACGAACAAATTCCAGTACTTGTAGTTGAGAAGTGGACTTAGTGTCTATCACAATCACAAAAAATGGCAAGGACCAAGCAAACGGCTAGGAAATCCACCGGATTATAATGTTACCTTTTCATTACTTGGATCTAATTCATTTTCAGAGTACAAAAGGTAATTAGAATTTGGTCAGGGACGAGCTGTGCTCACAAATTTGAGTACCGTCAGTACTTTGCTCTACGCAAAGTAGGAGCTGAATTTTGCTCACTTTTTTTCTTTTTGCTTTTCTTTTTCACTTGTTTGATATTTAAATTTTGCTTTTCCTTATTTTCAGCACCCTTTCATTAGTTTAATTTAGAGCACTTGTTTTAAGCACTATAATCTATATAAATACCCCACAGACGTTAAGTTACAAATTGACAGAAAGTAACGAACTGAAATGGCGGGAAACTACAAAGTAGACCCCTACCGCTATAAGATAAGTGACTTTTTCAACACGGTGGTTGAAGAAGAAAGTGGACAAAAGAAACTTATAATTCATCACAGAGAAGGATGTCAGACATTGGACTTTGGAGACACCTTAGTCTTCCCTAGACAGACTGAAATTCTAACAGAGATGGCAATCCTAGGGATGGACTTAAAAGAAGTGGAAGCCCTTCAATATGGAGGGAGGAATAAGTATATTCTATACCCTACCAACATGAGCCCATTAATAAAGGTGACAGAGATGCAGTTAGTAGGACAAAGGGTTAAAATTTACGAAACGGAGCCCATTGTCAGAGAAATGGAGAGGAAAGCTATAGATCTAGTAGTATCAGGCCTCCCACATGAGATAAATACACACGCCCTATCGGATAAATTAATGGCGAATTTCCAAATACAAGTGGGGAAACACAAGAGCGCCTCATGCTATGGCCATACCGAAGTAAAAAACGGGGAAAGGATCATCAAAGTCCCAGCGGAGGAAGCCAAAAAAAATACCCACCTACTTTTATGTCATGGGATTTTTATGCAGGACGTGGTATAGAGGGTGCGAGAAAGATAGACCCTGTCCGCGGTGCAAAATAGTAGGGAATGGTGCCAAATACTGCACACAACCTCCAAACACAAGTGATGCAAACTCGTACGCAGCTAGGGCTGCAAAAGGCATGGAGGGCCTACATCAAGAACAACAACAGCAGCAACAACAACAACAACAAGATGGACAGATACCAGAGCAACTGCAACGGAAAAACATAGAGCCACAGGCAGCGGAAGGTCAAATTGACAGGAGAGAGAGAACTTTGCTAAATGATGAGGGCTTTATAACACCCAAGAAAACGACAGGAAGAGTAATACCAGATGCACCTCTAAAAACGGCTAATAGGTATATGAATGCCTACAGATATAGGAAAGAGAAGAAGAAGAAAAAGAAATAGAAACGCTAGAAGAAATCATGACTGAGAGCCCATTACCTAAGCCAACTGCCTTAACACCAATAATAGCCCCAAGGAAAAGGAAAAACCAAACACTGTCTGGCTCTTCCAATAGTGAGGAGCTTATAACCACTGTTGAACAACCACAGCAAAAACCAAAACTCGTATATAAACAGACAAGAAGGGAAAGGAAAAGGAAGATGAACGAGGCCAAACCACTCTCGGAGTCCAGCTCGGAACCAGATGTGGGTCTAGACCTCGACCTCACGTCACATTACTCGGACTCAATAATGACAAACACGACAACGGACAAAATAGACGCCACATACGGACTTGTAAAGGGAAATAACCTTGAGGATACATACGACTTATTAGAACAGACTGACGAGGGGCCAATGCCCCAACATGTTACAATTTAATTTATTAATAATATTTGAAAAACTAAGTAATATATTACTGCTAATAAAGTAGAATAAATATAAAGCCACCTGGATACCCAAAAATGGAAGAACTGAACTTCCATATCGCATCAATTAACACTAATGGATTAGATAAGGACAAAATTGCACAACTCATAAAATTAAAACAGGACATTATACTAATACAAGAAACACACAACAAACTTACAAACACAATGATAACAGAAATTGAAGCTCAAATGGAAGCAATAGTTGTAGTTAATGAAGCTAAATACAACGATACTAAAGCGGGGGTTGCAACAATTATAAGAACAAAAAATAGGCAAAATTGGGAAAGAATAATAGAAGATGATAGTTTAAAAGGGAGAGTCTTACATATAAAACTAAATAAAATACATATTTTGAACATATTTGCGCCTGCACATAGGGAGAGTCACTGTGACTTTCTAATAAATAAATTCACCGCAGAACACCTGATTATGGGGGGAGATTTTAACTGGGCGGGAGATGAAGTAGATCAAACTGGTAAAATTACAACCAAAGACCTAGCATCATTTAAGGTAACGGAAAATTTAATAAAACAAAATAAACTAACTGATGTATACAGGAAACTAAACTTGTTAAGGACGGAGTATACTCATGAATATAAAAAGGATCAAGTAGGATAGACAAGTTTTATGTTTCGGATTTCAGACCTAAAATATATAAACAGGCAAAAATTTTAGAATACAAAATTTCGGACCATAAACTGATAACTCTGGAAATGGTGATAAAAAATGATAGATGGGGACAAGGCCAATGGAAACTAAATAACTCAGTTCTAGAAGATGAGCAATTTATAAATGAAATAAAACTGGAAATCCCTAAAACACTCACAAATAAAAAGGGAAAAAATAGAGCAAATATTATTACTGATTGGGACAAATTCAAAGTAAAAGTCAAACAAATAGCGCAATATCACTCAATTAAACGTAAACGGATACAAAAAATACAAAAAACAGTACTAAAAAGATTAATTAATAACGACACTACACCTATAAGGGATAAAGATAGCTACTCTGCACAATTAGAAAAGCTTAGAGAAATTAAAACAAAGGGAATAGAAACAAGGGTGGGTAAATTTCACCACATATACAAACAGGGTAAAGATTTATATAAAAGGGAAGAAAAAAGAAAGGGAGGGGATAAAACTTTAGATGCACTAAACATTAACGGGGTGGAAATTACAACAAAAGCTGAAATCACGAGCGAGATTAAGAAATACTATACAACACTATATACTTCTCAAAACATAGACAACGACACAATCATGCAATATTTAAACTCAATACAATGTGAAGTGATCTCATCAGAGCACAAGAAACGGTGCGATGAACTCATTTCTGTGGAGGAAGTTAAAACCACAATAAAAAAGCTTGCAAAAGGTAAATCACCAGGGAGAGATGGCCTCACCGCGGAATTCTATAAGAAATTCCAAAGTGAGGTGGCACCGATATTAGAGACTCTATTTAACCTCATATTACTAAAAAATGACAAGATGACAAAAACAATGCGAGAGGGTTTAATTACCTTAATATACAAAGGGAAAGGGGACAAAACAGACTTAAAAAACTGGAGGCCCATCTCCCTCCTAAACACGGATTACAAAATATTGAGTAGAATTTTGGCTAATAGGATTAAACACGGAATAAACACCATAGTAAACACTAATCAAACATGCGGCGGTAAAAATAGAAGCATACATAACAATATACTTAATATTAGGACAATAATAGATTTTATAAAAACAACAAATTCGAAATGTGCTATGGTACTTCTCGATCAGGAAAAAGCTTTTGACAGAGTGGAACATGATTATATTCAAAAAGTACTGGGAAAATTTGGATTTGGAAATAATTTCCAAAATTGGACTAGGATAATGTACAATGAAATAACTGCAAGTGTACAAGTAAATGGAGCAAGAACAGAGAAATTTGAAATTCAACGATCAGTGAGGCAAGGTTGCCCGCTATCAATGCTATTATATGTAATAGCAATAGAAATCCTGAGTATGAAAATCAGGAATAATACTAACATAAAAGGGATAAGGATACCAAACCTTAAAGAAGAATTTAAGATGCTACAACATGCAGATGATTGTACGAACTTCATAAACGATTCAAATTCCTTTAAACATCTTCAAAAGGAATATGAGGCTTTTGGAAGAACCTCAGGATCGAAAATTAATCATGATAAAACAGAAATTCTAAAAATAGGCAACTGGAGGGGAAACCACCCACACTTAGTAAAAAATAGAGTAAAAGCCCTGGGGATATTCTTAGGGGCAAACGAAGAAAAGGAAAACTGCATAAAGATAAAAAATAGAATAATAAAAAGAAGTAATAAACATCTGGGCATCTTTGCCACTTAGTCTAATCGAACGTTCACAGGTTGCAAAAACATATATGTATTCAAATTTGACATACTTAATAAACACTGTGGACATTAACAATAAAACACTAGAAACTATAGACAATGAAATAATAGATTACATTTGGAATTTCAAAACACACTACATAAATAAGCAGACATATAGGATTAAAAAAAGGAGAGGATTAGCCTTACCTAATCCTCTCCTAATCAAAAATAAAAGTATATTAAATAGATTTAAACGATTAAGAAGCACACCTACTACACCCAGGGAGGCACTATACATATTTTGGCTAGGCTTTGGTATGAGACATAGACATGACATATACATGAACAACAATTTAGTGAAAAAAATAGACGCACCACATTTATATAGGGGAATGAAGGAAATATTACATAGGGTTAGGGACAATAAAAGAAGATGGGAAATAGATAAAGCTGACACCTATGACTACCTTTTGGAATTAGAATCAAATAAATTTAAATAAAAAATAGAACAGGAATTTACTTATATAAACTGGGACAGAGTTTGGAGGCATTGGTCCGACATCAGCTCTCCTAAGGTACAAAGTATCATATACACGTACCTCCACAACGCCTGGCTTACAGGCGAAGTGGCCCTCAGGAGACGAATGCTACGGACCCCTGTCAGCTGCCCTTTATGCAGCAGTGCCCGCTATACAAAGTACCACACAATCACACAATGTGACAAAACAAAGGAAGAAAGAATCAAACAGCAGCAGAGAGGGGGAATCCTACAACGTTTTCAGACAAAATTTTGATTGAATCATTAAAACTAGCCTTCCTACGATCTCATTTTAACCAAAAAAAATGTCTCAGGGACAAACCCTACAACGTTTTTAGACAAAAAATTTATTGAAATCTTAATGAGCTTTTCCTACGAAATCTCATTTTAACTAAAAAAATGAAAACGGAGATTTTACGATTTTTTAATTAATTTTGGTCGCAACGTCGTTGTCACTCACCCTCTCTGCTGCTTAGTGATTTCATCACTGGGTTAACAAAAATAATAAATGATTTTAACCGAATATTTGATCGAGTCCGATACGATATCGTGTCCGAGGATCATGTAAATTTATTGTTGCGAATCCGTACGGGGTTGACTGAGCATGACTAAAGAAGTTTTTAAATTGATTGAAGTCCATATCAGAACACCATGTCTGCCAAATATTTCTAAGAGTATGAGTATCAACTCCGTTGAATACAGAAAGAATATTGCAGTTATCTCTGATGACTTTTGGAACCTGAGTGTAGCGTTGAGTGACATATATCACGTCAGTGTTTTTGTGACGCCCACGGGAAAATATTCTAGCAGGATTCTTTTGTTTATCTAACATTATATCGTCGTATACGACTAAATTGTTAATATCTCCATCAATATCATCAATACTCGGTGCTTCATCGATATCGGTTATAAATTCAATGGCGTTCTCACCCTTAATTTCTGATGCATTCTCGTTAAAATCCTTTAACACTTCATAACATCGTTGATCATCTACGCTAGGGGAAATTAAATACAACTTATCCCACTTCATCCATCTCATTATTAAATTGAGTAACAATTGCGTTTTACCGGATCCAGATGGCCCGATTATAATCATCCGGATAGAGTTTGGTAGCGCTGCATGATGCTTAACCGGTTCCCTTGTTTTAGTCGCTGAAAAATCAATTATATCCATATTTCTATACATAAATTATGGATCTATATTGTATGAAGTGTAAAACGCGTACTGGCACAGATGACTTGATGACGATTACAACTAAAAATAACCGATCAGCGCTTTCTGGTAAATGCGTGCAATGTGGTACAAAGAAATTTAGATTTGTGTCTATGAGATCTGATTTTAAAAAAAACGAGGAGGTGATATCGCAGCCAAATTGGCAAAGCTCCCTGGAACCCCATGGGCAAAGTACCCCGGAGAAAAGCACATTCCAGGATATAGCTACTGTGGACCGGGAACTAGACTTGATATCAGACTCAATAATCAAAATCAACCCAACCCCGGTGAAGAACCAATAAACGCTATTGATAAGGCCTGTCACCTTCATGATGTTGCTTATAAAAGCAGCAATCTGCAACACAGGCATCTCGCAGATGTTAAATTAATTCATGCGTTAAATGCTATTCCTGATAAATCCTTCAAAGAAAAATTGGCTTCATTTTTGATAAAATCGGCTATGAAAAGCAAATTGATGTTAGGTGCCGGTAATTAATAATATGGAATCAATTTATTATTCCCCAAGAGGATACTGGAGGGGTAAATCAGCAGTCCATAAACTCGCTAGTGCTGCAAAAGTGAAAAAAACCACTGCGGCTAATTGGTTATACAAACAGGCACTATGGCAAATTTATCTACCACCGCCTAAATAAATTCAATTCTCGCATTTTGATGTGACCGCTCCTAATAAAGTTCATCAGGCTGATATATTATTTCTGCCACATGATCGTGGTTACAAATACGCTTTAACCGTAGTTGATATTGCAAGTCGATACAAAGAAGCAGAACCGTTAAAAACAAAATCAGCCACTGAAGTCGCTTCTGCATTTGAGAGGATTTATCGACGAGGTCCTCTGCACTGGCCAAATTTATTGCAGGTAGCAGCAGAGAGGGTGAACAGACCACGTTTTCAAGCAAAAATAATGCTTCCTACGAATCTCATTTTAACCCAAAAAAAATAAGTCTCCATTTAGTAAACGGAGACTTTATGATTTTGGTCGCAACGATGTGGTCATCCACCCTCTCTGCTGCTTAGTGATTTCATCACTGGGTTAACAAAAAATAATAAATGATTTCAACCAAATATTTGATCGAGTCCGATACGATATCGTGTCCGAGGATCATGTAAATTTATTGTTACAAATCCATGCGGGGTTGACTGAGCATGACTAAAGAAATTTTTAAATTGATTGAAGTCCATATCGGAACACCATGTCTGCCAAATATTTCGTAGCGTATGTGTATCAACGCCGTTAAACACAGCAAGAATATTACAGTTATCTCTGATCACTTTTGGAATCTGAGTGTAGCGTTGAGTGACATATATCACATCAGTGTTTTTGTGACGCCCCACGGGAAAATATTCTAGCTGGGTTTTTTTGATTGTCTAACATCACATCGTCGTATACGACTAAATTGTTAATACTCCCATCAAGGTCATCCACGGATGGCGCCTCGTCAATATCAGTTATAAAATCAATGGTATTCTCACCTTTAATTTCTGATGCATTCTCGTTTAAATCCTTTAACACTTCATAGCATCGTTGATCATCTACGCTAGGAGCAATTAAATACAACTTATCCCACTTCATCCATCTCATTATTAAATTGAGCAACAATTGAGTCTTGCCGGATCCAGATGGCCCGATTATAATTGCACGGATAGAGTTTGGTAGCGCTGCATGATGCTTAACTGGTTCTCTTATTTTAGTCGCTGAAAAATCAATTATATTCATATCTCTATACATAAATTATGGATCTATATTGTGTGAAGTGTAAAACGCGTACTAGCACAAATGATGTGACGACGGTTACAACTAAAAATAACAGATCAGCACTAACTGGTAGATGTGCAACATGTGGTATAAAAAAGTTTAGATTTATTTCTACAAAATCAAAGATTTTACAATCCGGAGATGTTTTTAAAAAAAAAGAGGAGGTGATATTGCAGCCAAGTTAGTGAAACTCCCAGGAACACCGTGGGCAAAGTATCAAGGAGAAAAGCACCTTCCAGGGTATAGTTATTGTGGACCGGGAACAAGACTCGATATCAGACTTGATGATCAAAATCAACCCCGATCCGGCGAGTATCCGATAAACGCTATTGATAAGGCGTGTCATGCTCATGATGTTGCATATAAAAGCAGCAATCTGCAAAACAGGCATCTCGCGGATGTGAAATTAATTCATGCATTAAATGCTATTCCTGATAAATCTTTTAAAGAAAAGTTGGCTTCGTGGTTGGTAAAATCAGCTATGAAAGGCAAATTGATGATGGGTGCTGGTAATAAATAATATGGAATCAATTTATTATTCCCCAAGAGGATACTGGAGGGGTAAATCAGCAGTCCATAAACTCGCTAGCGCTGCAAAAGTGAAAAAAAACTACAGCGGCGGATTGGTTATCCAAACAGGCACTATGGCAAATTTATCTACCACCACCTCAACAAATTCAATTCTCGCATTTTGATGTGACTGCTCCTAATGAAGTTCATCAGGCTGATATATTATTTTTGCCACATGATCATGGTTACAAATATGCGTTAACCGTAGTTGATATTGCAAGTCGATACAAAGAAGCAGAACCGTTAAAAACAAAATCAGCCACTGAAGTTGCTTCTGTACTTGAAAGGATTTATCGACGAGGTCCTCTGCACTGGCCAAATCTATTGCAGGTTGATCCTGGCAAGGAATTTCAGGGTGCGGTTCTATCTACAATGAAAAATCATAATGTCACCATACGACGAGGGCATACTGCGCTACATCGCGATCAGGCCATTGTCGAACGATTTAATCGGACTCTCGCTGAGCGGTTATTTGGATATCAATACGCGAAGGAGTTTATTCAGGATAAAAGATCCCGTGAATGGGTCAAAAGGTTACCAGCTGTGATTACCGCACTGAATAATGAGATCACTAGAACAATCAACATGAAACCTAGGAATGCTATTAAAAAGAAGTCTATACCCGTACAACCACAAAAAGATTTCCCTAGAAACGCTAGCGTTTCCGAACCAATTCTTGGTAGTAATGTCACTGTTAGGTATTTATACGAACCAGGAGAGCTTGAGGGTGGTAAAAAAAGAGCTACTGATCCTATTTGGAGTGTTACTGCACACAAGATATCTACTATAACACGATCTACGGGTAGACCTCTAATCTATAAACTGGATTCAACTGCTCCTCAGCGATTATTTACTCGACAACAACTACAGGTAATTCCCGAGGATACTCAATTACCACCGCGGGGTCTTAATTAGCGCCGTTGCGTCTGTTGCACTCAAGACAAGTCAACATCACATTGTTTCTGACATGACCGAGACTGTTATTTTTTCTGTCTACGGTAAATTGGCGAGGATCTTTATCCGAATACTGCCAACGCATTATACAATTGCAACTCACGCAGTGATTATTCTGTTGTTGTTTCAGCGTAATTATTAATTTAGCATCAATGTCAAATTCTCGTTGTTTTTTTTTTGTCTTGTTGTTTGTAACCGGAGAGTTTTTTATTAATGATGCTAACATCAATATCATCCTTTGTGGTGTCATCATCGCCACCAATGATTTCATCATCGCCACTGGCTTCGCCAACAACAATTCTTCGAAGCTGATTTATTCTTCGTACTCTGGATACTGCGAGATAGACTAAATTCGACCATTCGATGCGATTATCTACCATCCAAACAATTGTATCCGATATAGTTAATCCCTGTGAAGAATGTATCGTCGCTGCGTATCCTAGCGTCCATGGGGATTTATTAGCACGCAATGCATTTTCGACGACGCCGATATCAACCAGCAAAATATCATTTAACACGAGAATCTGCTTTTCACTCTTCCCTGGAATATCAACTTCTATATTCCGCTTTCATGTATCCGAAGGCCTATAACACAACGGTACTGGAAGTGTTGCAAATTTTTCTTTATGCGTTTCAAATAACTTCATCTGACGTGTATCCCTGACTATTTTTCTACTTGCAATGATCAAATCGTTTGGTCTCCACGCTTCCCAGAAATCATTCATGGGAGTTTCTGAAATTATTTCACGCGCTATTTCACACTGGATTTTATCCGGTTGTAATCTAATTAGCGTTTTGAATTCTCGTAATTGTTCATCAAGTGATCTATAATCAGTGGTAATTTCCTCATAATAGTCTACAAAACCCTTTAGCCATTCATGTGGAGATCCGCCAACAAATGGTGGAGGTTGGCCGTGATCCACGCACATGACGACTTTTGTGTGTTTGTTTAACAACCACTCGAGAAATGTTTGTAATACATCTAATGACACTGTGCATATTTCATCCCAAATTATGATTTCAGGAATGAATTTATCACCCATACGCTCAGGAGTCCATTTATCACCCTTCCATCGAAAGAAACTGTGATAAGTACAGGCATTTACCCCTCGCTGTATCATCTCTCTGGCGAGTCTGTGAGTCGGTGTTAACACAATCATGTTAGAAACGCTAGCGTTTCCACGACGATATAATTCAATTGCACGAGTTGTCTTTCCTGACCCACCACAACCGTTTAAATAAACTGTCTTGTATCTACATATTGGATCAGATACCGGTGGTGCATTAGAAAATTCTGATTGAATCTCATCACATTTTAAGTACTTTTCATCCATGGTAACATCTGCCGATTCACAATACTCATGTAGCGTCTCCTTTTTAAATCTCCAACATCCCCACGCTTCCTCCTGGGATGTGAATTTAGCTACATCTGATATGTATTTATTGTGTATATACATCGAATCAGTAGCTACTCTAACTGCGGTATTAGGAAATCTATTTATCATCGAAATTATATTAATACAAGCATAGGCTAGCATAGAACTTCTCAAATGTGTGTACTGGGAATTATATCCATCACAGTAGGTAACAACCGTACCTAATTTTTCACCATTGGATAGAAAAGCATCCTTACGGGATACAAGTTTTTCCTGTTTCGTTAAATCCGCTACAATAAAATCGTATTCAGCGACGTCTATGATCAACCGCGAAGAATATTTTGCATTGTCGTATCTTCCGCCCTGGGTAAATTTACCGATTATTCTTCGTCCAAAATCCTTTGCTTGTTCTTTTTTAATTTCAAATAACTGTTTGGACCAATCCATGATTTGTTCTTCTGGAAACTGTTTTCGCAGTTCGCTAATTATACGATCTAGATCGGGTTGTGGTAGCCAAACTTCTTTCTGAGCTCGATAGCATATAATTGCTTCGGAAACAATCAACGATATCAGCATACCACAATCGATCATATACCGCAATAACACTATTGGCATCCAGGCCTTTTCAGATAGGTGTCTACCAAGCCAAACATAACTACACGGATGTAACCCTGTAGCGAGTTCGAATGATATCACACGAGCGAATCCGGTTAAATCAAAATCAGGCAAACGACCATTAATCGCAACACGAGACATTTCATGCGTGGGGTGTCCAAATCGTTTAAAATAGTTACTACATTCTCCATACCCGAGAAAACTTCCAGGATAACACGCGGATATATCAATTGAAATCATACCGTCACGATGGTATTTTGTATTCCACAGTCCTCCATGACCAAATTCGATGCAACTCAATTTAACGTCCTCGAGAAAATCACTTCGTGTTGGACGCCATGAGTTTTTTTCTCTTGCGAAGTGAGCTACCACTGATGGAATAGTAAAACTATCCGTCAATAGTTTTTCATGGGAACTCTCCGGTGAAAAATCATTAGCGATTTTTCTCATTCTGTTATCTAATTCTTCAACGCGATATAATTCACCATTTGGTCTTACAAATTGATCAAATCCTGATTCGGAACCAGCACTACTAAGTAACCACACTGACACAGGATCATCTTTACACAACGCATGAATAGCATCAAATAATTTCTCTTCATAGAAAACATCCCCGACGAATTCCCCGGAAAATTCCCCGGAAAATTTCCGGGGGATATATCTTACGGTTCTATCTCGTGGAAATATTGTTACTGCAGGTGTCCACGCGTGTTCGTTATGATCAATAATTTGTATTGGAGCCCCTCGCGATTGATATTTCGGTTCGTATAATACTTCTCCGGTTATTGTTGTTACTGATATTGGGAATTTTAATGATGCTTCTAATTTAGCTATATCAGAAATCTTTGCACCGTGCTGTTTCACTGTCAGTTCCCATTCGGTTATTTTCCTACGTCGCAGATCAGTTAGTTTATTTCCTCGGGATGCATTTGTGAAGTGTTCCATTACCCATGTTGCTACACAATTGAGCCTTGACGAAGTTAACGGTGAATATTTCATAGGAGCTAGTTTTGCAATATCGGGTTTATCATTTAACGGATATAACCCATAAACAATTGCTGTTACGGGATAAGAGATCTCTCGTAGTATGGTTTGTCAATTCCAGTTAGAATTCCTGGTTTGGAATCTCTACTTACAATGACAGCTTTTTTATTCTTATGGATTGGTTCGAATTTATCCCTAATAATCCATTTGCCTTCGACTTCGATAATGAATTTTATTCTGAAAAAATACTTCTGTTGGGAATTGCTTTGCTTGAAATCCTTTGGATTTCCACCTTTGGATGGAAATTGCTTTGCAATTTCACCAAGGTGTGAAATTATCACAGCTGCTCTTTCATCGTTCATAGTAGCATCGATGATGGGTACATTGACACCGACAACATCTTTGATGTTGTTGTTGATAATTCGAAATGTCGACCAACAGTATGCTGCACCGTCTCGGTAGAATTCATTAAAACACTCCCTGATTTTACCCAGTATAGTTCTATCACCGATTAGACGTTTTGGTGTATCAGAGACTCTATCAAAATTGAATTTAGTATTTCTCCAAGGTTTGATTTTCGATAATCTTTGGAACTCCCTATCAAGATTGAATTTAGTATTTTTCCAAGGTTTGATTTTCGATAATCTTTGGAACTCCCTATCAAGATTGAATTTAGTATTTTTCCAGGGCTTAATTTTCGATAATCTCTTGAACTTCTCCATGTTATAATTAAAACAAGCATTTAAATAGAAAAATATAGTATAATGAATCACTGCAAGTGGCTAATGATTGGATCTACAACCCCGTGTAACAAATCATGCAGAAGCGAATTCTGTGGGTATCATATGCAAAGCGTGAGAAACGGTTCAAAAGGCCCTCTCCCATGCCTCCAATGTGGGGTGGGTGTTAGAGGAAAATCGCAATTATGCCTTGCTTGTAGGGGTAAACGATACAGGGAACTAAAACGCTACTATGACAAACGAATCAATGACTCGTTCAATGACAAAGTCATCAAAACCCCTCAAGATTATATCCAGAGATTTATAATTAAAGCAGATAATAAATTAGACAAGTAGTATTATTATACAAATGAGCCAAGATTTCAGACCTCACCCAGTGCTTGCTAATTACGAAGCCTCTAGTGATGGTGTTGTCAGGCACCGCAGACTCAAAGAACCGGTTGGATATCTGAATAATATGGGGTATTTGATGTTTTCAGCTGGGAGGAAGAAGTATCTCTGTCACAGAGCCATCTATGAAGCATTTTACGGATTAATCGAAGACGGCCTTGTGATTGATCATATAAATGGCGTGAAGTCTGATAATTGTCTTGGAAATCTTCAAGCCGTCTCGCAGCGCGATAACCTTTTAAAAAGCAACGCTGGTAGGCACGCAAAACATCCCAAGGGTATGAAATCGTTTGATTTAGAAAATAATGAAGAGAGAAGCTTTCAGTCGATAAATGCGGTTGAAAAATATTTCGATATTTGTAATACTTTAATTCGATTTGTTGCTGAAAAAATCATTAAAACATCTCTGTCTAAAACAAATGGTCATAAAATAAAGTTCGTATACACTGAAACTATTTAAGGGAGATAAATCCTTTATGGATGAATCCGCCGCATTTACACTCTACCTACTAAGTTCCCTTGTATTATGACGTCAAAGGAATTTGTCGCCTGCTATATTACCTGTATACCTTGACTAGGCGCGCCCACGTGAATGTAATGGAGATATAATGCATGAGTTTTCGATAGAGAATAAAACTTTTTATTGTCGCTTGTGGGCTAAAACTGCATTATTATTTTTATTTACCTACATATCTCATGTGTGGGGGTGGGTGGACTAGCAGTAAAGCAGACAGCTAACTCGTTCTTTTCAGTACAAAAATTCTTTATAATCTAACGCATTACCTATGTTCGCTCAGCCGGAACGCGAGTGTTTCCTATTCATTGAAGTAGGTGGGCGTGGTTAAAATTCCTTGTATATCAGCTCTTTGTGAATGTATTTTATCTAGAGAATTATAACAGAGTATAAAAACGCTGTTTTATTAAACAACTGTATTATTTTGTTTAAAATATTTCTCATTGTTGCAGCATAAAATTGTCTATTTTAAAAATCTCTTATTGTTAAGTATATCAGAAGATATATATATTAAAAAATCTCTATTCTGTATGACTATTCCGTGGTGTAATGGTATCGTGTTTGTCTTGTAAACATAGATCTATCAACTACGTGTTCGGTCCCCATAGCAGATACATTATTTGATGGCGAAACGGAAGATGTTTTTTTCTATTAATTGGGAGGGAAGGGCGGTCCCCCTCAGCCAAACCAACATGGCAACCCATACTATCGCATTCTCGGTAGCGTGGGTTGGTGTTTTTTCTAACTCATGCAACCATGAATTCGATTTCATGGGTTGCCATGTTGGTTTGGTTTACCACGCCCACATCATACCATCATCGTTCCATTGAATTATAATCCATCCTTAATTAAGTTAATTAAGTACATGTTATGCCTAAAATTTGCCACAACACTCGAGTGGAAATATATGGCATTGTGCCGTCCATGTTGTGACGTTACCCCAAGCATATCTTCTGGGCGGTCTAAGATGGCGTTTGCCACCTTAGGCCTCCCGCCGGAGATGTATGTTTCGGGTCCCCCTTGGGCTTACTTGGATGCGAAGGCACCCAAGGAGTTCCAAAGATGTGTTGTCATATATGTTTTTTTTTTAATAATTAGAGATGCAGTATACTATATTTATAAATAAATATAAATAATGGATATCAATGATGTAAATGCTATAATTGCTGAAATCTCAAATTTAAATAATAAAGGGGTATTATTATCTGAAAGTCTCGACGTTGACAAGATTACCTCGGAATATGAAGATATTGAATATCAGTTTAGTAAGGGTTGTTATGTTTTACCTAAGATGTACAGGCTCGTGAAAGGAATTCAAAAATCCATCAATGCTTGTTTGTACGGTAACGACATTAATTTATTCATAACGCTATTTAGCACCGTTGAAGCAATACGTCAAAAGCTTGGCCAAGAATATCAAAAACGAGCTGAAATTGGTTCTAAAGTTCGTGATCTTAGAAAAATGTTAAACGAGGAAAAACCAGTATCTTAACCACGTGGGTGTTACTAAAAAAAAATAATAGGCTTTCGTAAATAATTTAAATAATTTATTTATTTTTTTATTTTTAGCGTTTTTTGTAACACTTGTTACACAAGTTACATAGGATTTTTTCCTGAAAGGATACTCATCAGTCTGGACTTGCTTATGCAGTTATGTGCATAATGGATGATCTGGTTGTAGTAGCAAGTAATCACCGCGACACCTCCATTTTCACGTAGTTGTTCTTGTTGCCGCGTCGTTAACACAAATCGTTCATCGCCATTCTCAGATATTACAATTCTGAAATCCCCAGCGATGTTATTTCTGAAACACTCGCGGATAGCGTCGTACAGTTTAACCCTGTCGAAGATGAATACGTTAGCTTGATGGTACATTATTTAATAACTAAGTTATTTAATAACTAAGCTTTTAATTATGATAGTTTTACATTTGAAAATTTAGTTCATAAACAATATATGGTTGGTGAATCGCTTACAACTAAATTAGCCCGAGAGCGGCTAGCAGCAATTAAAAAGTTTATACCGGTTCGAGACAGACTTCGCGAGAAACTTCAACAACGACAACAAGCGCAGACTGACTTTTCTGTGTCAAGTGAACAACTGTTTACTCCGATAACAAGTGCGACCAAAGATGTGAAAACAGCAACTGAACGAGCAATATACGGAGATATTCCTAAGGAAGGCAAGCGACGAGAAGTGCCTGTTCTTGGTGTGCTTGAAAAGATAGCAGCAGAGACCGGACAAACACGCGCAGGGATACAACAGTTATCCAGTGATATAAAAACTCAACGCGAAATTGAAGAACGCGAAGGTGCAGCTGCAGGAAGAGACTATTCACCTGAAAGTATATTTACAATCGCACCATTAAATAAAATTGAAAAACTCGGTACGGATTACGAATTAGCTGATTTTGCTAGAAACAATTTTCCAAAGGGTAAGAGAGAGAATTTTTTTAAAGGACGAGTTTAAAAGTTTTATAAAAAGCAAAGACACTTGGGCATCAAAAATATATTTAGCGAAACACGGCGGGGATAAAATCTCAGCGTTGCAGCACCCTGGTTATAATAACTTTCTAGCTGTGGTTAAAGGTGGTCCACAACCACCACCGTATATGGAGGATCCAATCCCGGAGGAAATAGACATAAAAGCAGAAGCCGGTTCTAAGAAAACAAGCGGAAAGGGATATTCGATTAAAAATCCAAAGGATGTCTTTGACTCTACCGTGACATGCCCTGGTAACATTCTCAGTGATATATCACGGTTAGAGGTTCTCATCGGGGGAAAACGAGCTGGAAATAACTCACCGGAAGTAATTAATGAAGCAGCTGATATCTGTAGACGATTATTTGCCGGCGGTATCATGGACATTAATGTATATCGAGAACTCATTGCTGAATTAGTTGAAAATCACAACGATGACAACGTCATTGATGACAACGTCATTGATGATGAAAATCCAATGGATGTAAGCGATTGATCACTAATTGAAAAACTACTAGTTTTATAACAAGATGATTATACACTACAACCATGATAAACCAGTAAGCGTCTACGTGGTGAACTCACGATTGCCTGTTTATAGAGCATATTACGGAGATGGTTTCGGCAATACCATTGCGGGGTTATTTACAAGAATGGCTCCCAAGGTGGCGCCGTTAGGTAAACAATTATCAATGAAAGCCATTGATGTAATTCGGGATAAGGGAATCAATTTCGTTGGAAATCTCGCCGGAAAAGCGTTTTCTGCCGCGAAAGATAAAATAGCATCATTAGTGAGACGCGGAAAATCCAAAAGATTTTCAAACAAACCGTTACCGTCTACAGCGGAAATGCCTGCAAGTGTTAGTAAAATTATAAATAACGCAGTAGATGAAAAACTAACGCAATTGACTTCGTCACAATTGACAGCTTCACCGGTAACAGATAGCGCTATCATGAACGCGATAGCAGGAAGTGGTTTGAAACAAAAAAGAAATTCGAAGAATTTTCAACGACGATGATTACAAAGATGAAGTTGCTTTGCAATTCACCAATTGAAAACGCTAGTAATGTTATAAATGTTTAAACGAACAGCTGATCCCGCGTTAGATATGGAAGCCCCAGTGCGCAAAGACGATTCCGTCCGCGATTATCAATATTATTCCTATCATGCAATACAACCCGACCTACGATCGCGAATTGAACTTCAAGTTCAAGATACCAGTAAATATGTTTTACCATGTGAAGCATTTATTGAAGTAGAAGGAAAACTTGTAACAAATGTTGCAGCTGATACCCCATATGCAAATGATTCAAATAGCCAAGTTGGTTTCGTCAACAATGGTATAATGGCGTTATTTGAAAGTGCAAGATATCTCATTGATGGAAAAGAAATTGAATCAATAGACCGCGAGGTTGATGTTGCAACAACAATAATCGGGCTAGCAAGATACTCCGATGATTATACAAGATCGGCTGGTCCATCTATGATGTTTGCAAAGGATACCTCTGATAACGCTGACCACCTTCAATACATTAAAGTGTTAACACCGCAAGACACTTCAGTTGATAATCAACGAGAAGCAACTAATCCAGAACGTCGAGCTAGACCCGGAGCTGCGTTTGATAATCTTGGAGGCGTTAATGGTAATTTCAATTTAGGATTTGCAACACGAAAATTAGCATTGCAAGAACAGCAGCGATATTTTTCGTGTGAAATTCCACTCCATCATATATTTGGATTCTGCAGAAATGTAAGAAAAGTCATCTATGGAGCCAAACACACAATCGCATTAGTGCGAAAAGGCAATGACAATGATGCAATTTGGCGTACTGGTGCCGATGAAGGTAAAGTTGTTTTGAGTAAAATAGTATTATGGATGCCAGTAATGACTCCATCAATTACCACGGAAGAGCGGCTACTTTCATTTATGGAAACAGGTGGTAAATCATTGCTAAGTTGGCTAACAACAACGACTGATGCTAAAGAGGATAATGTTGCTGGTACATTTACATGGCACCTGGCATCAAAACAAGGCGTTTCAGCTCCACGTCATATATTTATAGCGCTGCAGAATCGGAATCGATTAGGTTCCCAAGAACGCAGTCATATGATATTTGATCGGTTAGGGGTAAGTGAGGTTTCACTGAGAATAAACGGACAACAAGAACCATCTGAGGATATACAGCTTAATTACGGAAACAACCAAATAGCACGTGTGTATCATCGGATGCTGTCATATATGGGTCGTGATCAAAATGTTGATACTGGTTTGCAAATATCGCAGCTCGATTTTAAGAACTTGTATCCAATTTATTACTTTTCACTGGAACATCTTGATTTAACAAGGCAATCCGTTGTTGATATACATTTTAGGGCTCGTATAGATCCTGGTGGTGTTGATTATAGAGCGGTTGCTGTTATTCTCAGCGACAAATCAATGTTGTTAGAAGGGGCTGGCGGACGAATGAGAATCGTTGATGCACCAGTGGAAAATCTATGATTGAAAAGTTTCCATAGGATTTCCCCCAATTAGATCAATTGAAAGCATAAATGTGTTTTACAATAAAATGCCATATAGTGTTGTTAGTGTCAAGCTGACTGATGGTCAGGTCAAGAAATTAAAATCAAAATCCGCTAAAGAATGTGGAACAACAATAACGTTAAAACCAGCGCAGATGTCCGGAGGTACACATAAAATATCATTAACGGATCGTCAAATAAAACATTTCAATGATGCAATGAAAAATAAGCGTGGAGTTCAAATAGAATTTTCGAAAGCTGCAGTCGCGAACATGATAAAATCAGGTGGTATATTTCCATTGTTAGCCGCAATACCAGCATTGATTGCAGCGGCTGCCCCAGCGGTGGCGAAGGCGGCAGCGTTGGGAGCCGTTGGGACCGCAGCAGGGATGGCGTTGAAAAAGGCAACTGGTGGATCCACTCGTGGATCTGGGTATAAAAAAAAGGGAAAGGGGTTGTACCTACCAGGAACCCCGTATTCATGGTACAGCGGCAAATCCGTGAACGGATCGGGTCTAAGAAAAATACCAGGAACGGTTTATTAGTTGAAAAATCTTCGATTTACAAATCTTCGATTTACAACTCTTCGATTTCCGAACCTATGGTTCCTATGTCCAATTTTGATTTAATTGATGCTGCTAAAAAACTAGCGATAAAAAACTTCAGAGGGGTTTTTATGAGAGATCAATTACCGAGAAAACCAAATAACGTTCAAACCGGTATCATCAATCTTGATAACAGCAGCGGATTGGGAACTCACTGGGTTGCATACGCGATTGATCCACGTGGGATTGTCTATTTCGATTCATATGGGTTAGCTCCGCCAAGCGAGTTTATACGGTATATAAATTCCTCGATGAAACTCAAAGGGTTTCCGATTTTTTATTCCACGCTGCCAACACAACAATTAAATGATCCACCGATATGCGGCCGTGAAGTATTAAATGTCCTCGCGGAGATTTCATTAAAATCCTTTGGATCTCCGTGGAAACCACCTCATATTATTGTAAACGAATACACGAGTGGGAAATTGAAAGGTAATTTTAGAGAATTAATAAATTAAAAATACTAGAGTCTTTACAATAATGATCGATATTTGGGGACAATCTCTGTCAATGTCGGAACCCACCTCGGAAACATCTGTGGGTTCTATCGAGGATATAAAAAAAATAATAGAAGATGAAATCGCTGAGACGTTAAATTTAACAAGTGTTGACCCGAACGAAATAGTTGTATTTCAAGATAGACAGGGTAAACTGAAAAGCAGTAATATATCCGTGAATGACATTTTGATACGGCATCGCGCTGCCGCTGAAAACTTTATTGCACTGTATTCCAACGGTGGACAACTTAAACCAGGCGCACTTGTGTCTACGATCACCAACGCGATTGCTACCAACGAACGTGAGCTGAATGATCTTATACGAGGTTATAATAGTTTTCGCAAAAATGTCGTACATAAATTCTTTGGAACCCCGCTTGTGGTTGGCATGACTCTCGCTGAAATCAACGAGTTTATCAGCAAACATACTCATAATGCCTACATCGCTAATAATTTCTTTGGTGTCCCGGTTGCATCTACAATGACTCTCAAAGATATTAATATGTTTATGGTGAGACAAACAACACTTAATACCATCGTGGATAAATTTTTAGGGAGAACACCTGTGTCTGAAACCACAACGTTGACAGGCCCGACCCTCGCGGAAATTAAAAGCGCTATTAACGAACAAAAGCTCACAAATGAAATGGTTAATAAGTTCTTTGAGGGTTCTAAAAGTTACAATATCACGACGACATATTCTGAACTTGACAAGAATTATAGTACCGAAAAAGGTTTTGGATTCGACCTCTTTTTGGTTTCATTTTTTAAACGCCGGAATGGAACGATAATGAAAGATACCGAAATCAAAAAAACCTATCTCGACGTTTACGACGATATTCTTAAACTAAAAGAAAAATCTGAAAGGGTAAAGCATGGGACCTTTGATTGGATAAAAGACTCTAATGCTAAATTGAAAGTCAATATCGGGGAGTGGCCCCATGGTATCTACAGGATGACGTTAATCTCTAACAAGCAATTTGATATCATCGTGAAAGGTAAAACCTACTTTGGTGGCACCGCGACAGTAATTATCGCGGGGGGAGAAGAAGAATTTGAGATTGTCGCGGTTGATAACACCGTTAGAAAACATATAGCCTGGTGTTTAAAATTCGTAGGTGAAGTAAACTACCCCCTGATCTACTCCCCGGAAGATGGTAATTAATTGAAAACACTAGTGTTTTTAAAATAACAATGATTTCATCAACTCAATGTCGCTATGATCAGGTCAGAGAATTTCAAAATAGACTCAAAACCCTCACTGAGGAGTATCAAATAAAAATGAAAAAATACCGACGAAGAATAACCGCAATTGATGTTACTATGTACTCGATGTCAAGCGTTCTCGCTGGCGCCGGAATAATACTTGCATCGGTTACAATGATTGCCCCGGTCGTAGTTCCAATTTGCATTTCTGCGGTGGCTACAATCGGGGGTATATCAACCGGGATAGCAAAAAAGATATCATCATGCAGCCAGAGTAAACTGCAGAATTACTTACTTCAATTTCATATTGCATCAACCGCATACTCGCAATTATCCCTGATGATATCGTCGTCACTCGATAATACGATTATATCAGATAGTGAATTCTCAGCGATGGTCAGTATTTTTGATTCCGCGATATCGAAATTAGAGCAACAACATGAATATAATAACAATGACAACACCGATGGAATTAGAAAACACGAACCCAAAAACCAGAATGATCTCAATAACATCAACGATATCAACGATATCTGATACTGAGTTCTCAGTGACGGTCAGTATTTATGATTCCGCGGTGTCAAAATTAGAGCGACAACAACAGTATAGCAACGATGACAACACCGATGGAATTACTTCAACGAGTAGTGGAGAACACGAACCCAGTACAAACAAGCATGATATCAATAACATCAACAACCCCACAATTTAGTGTGAACTTCCCTTCTCCGATTCCAGTGCGCGAGATCGCTTGCAAAATTACGAGTATATCATAGCTGGCCTAATATCAGATCGGTTGCATTTGGTGGTCAGCAACCCAATAACGCACTGGTGTTCTCGTATAAGAATAAACCCGATGGTACTCCAGAGTGGGAAACTGTTTCGTTACCAACTGGGTCGTACCAAATTAAGCAAATCAATGCTGAAATTCAGCGTAGAATAAAATCAATCACTGGAAAAGAATCAAAAATAGCTATTAATCTTAATCAACCGACGCTCTCGTCGTCGATCGAAATAAGCACAGAAGGATACGTCGTAGATATCTATATCAGCTCGTTAAGAACAGTGTTAGGATGGCCTGAAAAACCACCGGAAAAATCCGCCACCGACTTAACCACGGACGTACAATCATATCATGAAATCAATCCCAGTTATCGAGATAATTTATCTGATATAAGAAAAGGAAGAATCGCCGATAGATTTATATTTACCAACAAAGACACATTGCAATGGGATTTTATCATTAAAAGAACAACCGACTCATCTGTTACTATTTCATTTACGCTAACTGACGTCCGTGGTTATTTTAATGAGATTAAACAATTATATGACACACAACTAGAACAACTACGGAAAACAAAATCGCAAAAACACGTTGAAATAATAAATCAACTTATATCTGACATGAAATATATCTATGAACTAATTATTCAAACAATAATTAATGACAACAGCGACAATAAACAATGATTCCTAACCGATTACAATATCACAGAGGACAATCTGCGTAATTTCAAGTTTCCCAAATACAACGCTGATGAACTAGCAAGAATTGTTAAAACCGATATCAAGGCGCTACAAAAATCAGATTCAGCTGTCCTCTTCAGGTATAATAATGATCCAGATGGTGGCGGTAGGCATATTGCCCCTCATAATGTGAATATTTCAACGGTGATTGCGCTCAATTTAGTATGTGATGTTATCGAAGGAAGCTATCAAATTAATCTAGAGCAATCAAATCAAGCTCAGCAGGGATATATTCTTTATTCGTTTGCACCAACAGCTCCTCCAGGATTCCTAATTATTGAAAACCCAATTAATCCTGTATACATGCGATGCCATAATAATTCGTTAACGAGAATTAATTTCAAACTCACCGACCAGTCAAATAATCTGATTGATTTACAAGAAGAGGTGTTAGCGATTAGTTTGTTTGTGAAATCCTAAATTGCTTTGCAATTTCAAAGGATTTTCGTCCTAAAGACTCGATCAAATATTTGGTTGAAATCATTTATTATTTTTTGTTAACCCAGTGATGAAATCACTAAGCAGCAGAGAGGGTGGATGACCACATCGTTGCGACCAAAATCATAAAGTCTCCGTTTACTAAATGGAGACTTATTTTTTGGGGGTTAAAATGAGATTCGTAGGAAGCATTATTTTTGCTTGAAAACGTGGTCTGTTCACCCTCTCTGCTGCTCAGGTTGATCCTGGCAAGGAATTTCAGGGTGTAGTGTTATCTACAATGAAACATCATAATGTCACCATACGACGAGGGTATACTGCGCTATATCGCGATCAGGCCATTGTAGAACGATTTAATCGGACGATTGCTGAGCGGTTATTTGGATATCAATACGCAAAAGAATTCATCCAAGAAAAGCGATCCCGTGAATGGGTTAAAAGGTTACCAGCTGTGATTACCGCACTGAATAATGAGATTACTAGAACAATCAACATGAAACCTAGCAACGCTATTAAAAAGAAGTCTATACCCGTACAACCACAAAAAGATTTCAAAGAACCAATTCTTGGTAGTATTGTCACTGTTAGGTATTTATACGAACCAGGAGAGCTTGAAGGGGGTAGAAAAAGGGCTACTGATCCTATTTGGAGTGTTACAACACACAAGATATCTAGTATAACACGATCTACGGGTAGACCTCCAGTCTATAAACTGGATTCAACTGCCCCTCAACGGGGTTTTACACGCGAACAACTCCAAGTAATTCCCGAGGATACTCAATTGCCACCGCATGGTCTTAACTAGCACCGTTGCGTCTATTACACTCAAGACAAGTCAACATCACATTGTTTCTGACATGACCGAGATTGTTATTTTTTCTGTCTACGGTGAATTGGCGAGGATCCTTATCCGAATACTGCCAACGCATTATACAATTGCAACTTGCGCAGTGATTATTCTGTTGTTTCTTCAAAGTGATTATTAATTCAGCATCAATATCAAATTCTCGTTGTTTTTTTTTTGTCCTGTTGTTTGTAACCGGAGAGTTTTTTATCAATAATTTTAACATCAATATCATTTATTGTGGTGTCATTATCATCGAAAACAATTCTTCGAAGTTGATTTATTTTTCGTACTCTGGATACTGCGAGATAAACTAAATTCGACCATTCGATGTGATTATCCACCATCCAAACAATTGTATCCGATATAGTCAATCCCTGTGAAGAATGTATCGTCGCTGCGTATCCTAGCGTCCACGGGGATTTATTAGCACGCAATGCATCTTCAACGACGCTGATATCAACCAGCACAATATCATTTAATACGAGAATTTGTTTTTCACTCTGTCCTGGAATATCAACTTCGATATTCTGTTTTCGTGTATCCGAAGGCCTATAACACAACGGTACTGGAAGCGTTGCAAATTTTTCTTTATGTAATTCAAATAATTTCATCTGAAGTGTGTCTCTGACAATTTTTCTACTTGCAATTATCAAATCATTTGGTCTCCATGTTTCCCAGAAATCATTCATTGGAGTTTCTGAAATCACTTCACGCGCTATTTCGCATTGGATTCTATCCGGTTGTAATCTAATTAGCGCTTT
The DNA here is from genome assembly GCA_029339505.1 of Unio delphinus. Classification (NCBI taxonomy): domain Eukaryota; kingdom Metazoa; phylum Mollusca; class Bivalvia; order Unionida; family Unionidae; genus Unio; species Unio delphinus. Next base: position 15,461,172 of record JAQISU010000010.1, read on the forward strand.
GAATTCTCGTAATCGTTCATCAATTGATCTATAATCAGTGTTAATTTCTTCATAATAGTCTACAAAACCCCTTAGCCATTCATGTGGGGATGCACCGACAAATGGTGGTGGTTGGCCGTGATCACCGCACATGACGACTTTTGTGTTTTTGTTTAACAACCACTCAAGAAATGTTTGTAATACATCTAATGACACTGTGCATATTTCATCCCAAATTATGATTTCAGGAATGAATTTATCACCCATACGCTCAGGAGTCCATTTGTCACCCTTCCATCGAAAAAACTATGGTAAGTACAGGCATTTACCCCTCGTTGTTTCATCTCTCTGGCGAGTCTGTGAGTCGGTGTTAGTACAATCATGTTTGTGAAATCCGTAGGACTTTTCCCACGGAATAATTCGATTGCACGAGTTGTCTTTCCTGACCCACCACAACCGTTTAAATAAACTGTCTTATATCTACAGATTGGATCAGATACCGGTGGTGCATTAGAAAATTCAGATTGAATTTCAATACGGTTACAACAAAGATGGCAACGTCTGCGGATTCGCAATACTCATGTAGCATCTCCTTTTTAAATCGCCAACGTCCCCACGCTTCCTCGGGATCTGTGAATGCCGCTACAGCTGATTTGTATTTATTATGTATATACATCGAATCAGTGGCTACTCTAACCGCGGTATTAGGAAATCTATTTATCATCGAAAATAGATTAATAGAAGCATAGGCTAGCATAGATGATCTTAAATGTGTATACTGGGAATTATATCCATCACAGTAGGTAACAACCGTACCTAATTTTTCACCATTGGATAGAAAAGCATCCTTACGGGATACAAGTTTTCCCTGTTTCGTTAAATCCGCTACAATAAAATCGTATTCAACGACGTCTATGATCAACCGCGAAGAGTATTTTGCATTGTCGTATCCTCCACCCTGGGTAAATTTACCGATTATTCTTCGTCCAAAATCCTTTGCTTGTTCTTTTTTAATTTCAAATACCTTCTTAGACCTATCCATGATCTGTTCTTCATTGAGATCAGGAAACAGTTTTCGCTGGTCGCTAATTATTCTATCTAGATCGGGTTGTGGTAGCCAAACTTCTTTCTGAGCTCGATAGGATATAATCGCCTCACTGACAATTAACGATATTAGCATACCACAATCAATCATATATCTCAATAGCACTATTGGTATCCAGTGTTTTTCAGATAGGTGTCTACCGAGCCAAACATAACTACACGGATGTAATCCTGACGCTAATTCAAATGATATCACACGAGCGAATCCGGTTAAATCAAAATCAGGTAATGGTCCATTAATCGCAACACGAGTCATTTCATGCGTGGGGTGTCCAAATCGTTTGAAGTACTCAGAGCATTCTCCATACCCGAGAAAACTTCCAGGATAACACGCGGATATATCAATTGAAATCATACAATCACGTGAGTATTTTGTATTCCACAGTCCTCCATGACCGAATTCAACGCAACTCAATTTAACGTGTTCGAGAAAATCACTTCGTGTTGGACGCCATGAGTTTTTTTCTCTTGCAAAGTGAGCTACCACTGATGGAATAGTAAAACTATCCGTGAGTAGTTTTTCATGGAAACTCTCCGGTGAAAAATCATTTGCAATTTTTCTCATTCTGTTATCTAACTCTTCAACGCGATATAATTCACCATTTGGTCTTACAAATTGATCGAATCCTATTTCGGGATCTTCATCACTTCTAAGTAACCACACTGACACAGGATCATCCTTACACAACGCGTGAATAGCATCGAATAATTTCTCATTATAAAAAACATCCCCGACGAACTCCTTAGGGATATATTTCACGGTTCTATCTCGTGGAAATATTGTTACTGCAGGTGTCCACGCGTGTTTGTTATGATCAATAATCTGTATTGGTGCTCCAGAATTGTTATATTTCGGTTCGTATAAAACCTCTCCGGTTATCGTCATAACGGTTATTGGGAATCGTAATGATGTTTCTAATTTAGCTATATCAGAAATCTTTGCACCATGCTGTTTCACAGTCAGTTCCCATTCGGTTATTTTCCTACGTCGCAGATCAGTTAGTTTATTTCCTCGGGATGCATTTGTGAAGTGTTCTATTATTCGTTCTGCTACACAATTAAGCCCTGACGAATATTTCATAGGAGCTAGTTTTGCGATATCGGGTTTATCATTTAACGGATATATCCCATAAACCATTGCTGTTACGGGATAAGATCTTTCGTAGTATGGCTTATCGATTCCGGTTAGAATTCCTGGTTTGGAATCTCTACTCACAATGACAGCTTTTTTATTCTTGAGGATTGGTTCAAATTTATCCCTAATAATCCATTTACCATCGACTTCGATAATGAATTTGATTCGGAAAAAATGCCGTTTTTCCCCAACACGTGAAATTATCACTGCTGCTTTTTCATCATTCATGGTAGCGTCAACAACACCATCAATTCGAAATGTTGACCAACAATAGGATGCTCCATCACGCTTGAATTCATTAAAACAGTCTCTGATTTTACTAATCATGGCTTTATCAAGAATTGTATTCTTTGGTGTATTAGAAACTATATCGAGATTGAATTGAGCATTTTTCCAGGGTAATCTCTTGGACGTTTTTTTTTGTTTATCGAGATTAAATTTAGGATTAATTTTTAATAATCTCTTAAACTCTTTCATGTTTCCGTCTCTTGGACGTTTGAGATTAATTTTGTTACGTTTTTTGGGTTTATCGAGATTAAATTTAGGATTAATTTTTAATAATCTCTTAAACTCTTTCATGTTACCGTCTCTTGGACGTTTGTTACGTTTTTTAGGTTTATCGAGATTAAATTTAGGATTAATTTTTAATAATCTCTTAAACTCTCTCATGTTTCCGTCTATTAAACGTTTTTTGGGTTTATCGATATTAAATTTAGGATTAATCTTCAATAATCTCTTAAACTCCTTATCAGGATTGAATTCAGCATTTTTCGAAGGCGTTCTCCTTAATTCCCTCATGCTATAATTAAAACAAGCATTTAAATGAAGAATTTATATATAATGAATCACTGCAAATGGCTCATGATTGGATCAGTAATCCCGTGTAACAAATCATGCAGAAATGAGTTCTGTGGGTATCATATGCAAAGCTTTCGTCGTGGAAGCCTTGGTCCGTTACCTTGTATTCGATGTGGGGTTGGGGTCAGGGGAAAATCGCAGTTGTGTTTGAATTGCGGTGGTAAGCGATACAGGGAATTGAAGCGTTATTATGATAAAAGAATCAAAAATGGACAATCAATCAGAAACTATGACCCTGATAAAGTCTCTGACCCTGACACTGTCAGCGACAACGTCCTTGACAAAATCATAAGAACTCCTCAAGACTACATCGAAAGATTTTCCAAAGATGTAATCATTAGACCAAACAATGAATTAGACAAACAATAGTATAGTATATAAATGAACCAAGAATTCAGACCACACCCTGTGATCACAAACTATGAAGCATCCAGTGATGGTATCGTAAGAAACCATAGACTGAAGAAACCAGTTGGTGTTGTGAATAATCATGGATATTTGGTGTTTACTGTTAGGGAGGGAAAAGAAACGAAAACCTATCTCAATCATCGTTTCGTGTTTGAATGCTTTTATGGATTGATCGAGGATGATTTTGTTATCGATCACAAGGATTCTAATCCGAAGAATAATTCTTTATCAAATCTGCAGGCTGTTACTCAAAGTGAGAATACCAAACGAGGAAAGACTGGCAATTGCTCAAAAAAAGCGAGACCAGTAAAATCTTTGAATACAACAACTAACGAAGAAAAAATATTTCAATCATTATATGAAGCCGGTAGGCACTTCGATATTTGTAGAGCCTCGGTACGATTTGTTGCAAAGGGGATTTATCGATCGGCTATTTCAAAAAATCGCGGACAGAAAATTAAATTTATTTATGTCTAATGCGTCATATTTTTCATTTAGAAATATGTCATTGTTATAGAATAATGAATTCTGAAAATATGAATAGCATCATATCCGAGATTTCAAAATTGAAAAGTTGGGATATTGAACTATCGGATGGTTTAAATCCTGATCAAATCATGTCTGATTTTCAGGATATAGAATACGGAGTTAACAACAATAAATATATGCTGCCAAAACAATACGCGCTAATCAAGAGAATTCAGAATTCTATTCGGGACTCTCTTGCATTCTCCAGTGACGTAAGTGTGTTCGCTCCGTTATATACTATCGTAGAGGGAATACGAAAGGAATTAGGTAGGGAATACGAATTGAAAAAGGAGGTTAATTGTAAAATTAGAAACCTACGGGCGTTAATTCAAGAAAATGAACAATTTTGATTGACCATTTATCATTATTGATTGTGACCGTCCCTCATAGAGATTTTAATTTTTTTTAGCATTTTTTTATTGAAAACAACAAAATAACGCTTCTACGGTGATTCCATCACTGGTGTTAAAATTATCCGACGTGTCGAAGTGTTTTCGTCTGTTAGGTCGGATTGAAAAATTGTTTTGCAATTGAAAAATTGTTACGATTTCAAATAATGGTCAATGAAGCATTAACAACCCGATTGGCTCGTGAACGACTAGATGCAATCAGGAAATTTATACCAATTCGCGACTCTGTAAGGAGTAAACTGTAGCAACGACAGAGTTTACAAACTGATTTTGCTGTGGGGTCTGAAGAATTATTTAAACCAGTAACCACAGCAACGAAAGGGGTAGAGCGTGCTATACTGGGAGATGTTCCCGAGACGGGGAAATCTGTTATCGGTGAACTCGAAAAAATAGCAGCGAAAACTGAACAAACAAAACAGACTGTACAAAAAATGGAATCAAAAAGAACAGTAGATGATTTACGCGTGAGATTTAACGAGGCGGGGTTAGCAGAAATCGATAAGACTGATCCAACAGAAATTCCTGCGCTTGTTGTTACGACTTATGAAAACAGGAAAAATATGTTGAAACCAGAACATCATAAATATGTTAAGAATTTCGCTCATTTTGCTGATATATTCTACAAAATCAAAACTGAAAAAAGTCAAAAAAAGACAGATAGTGCATCATACATTGAATATAGAAATGCGGTGGATATAGTGTATAAACAATACGAAGAGTTTAAACAACAACAAAAACCGCGAAAATTGCGAGGAAGGCGACAGCAGCCTGCAAAGAAAGTAGGCTACTCACCTAAAAAACAACTACCACCTTATCGAGATGATGATGTTTCTGATTATTTACAAGAAACCGATTTAGAAGAACTGGATGAAGCAACTGGTTATAGCGGAAGTGGATTACAAAACGCTAGCGTTGGAAACTCTTCGAGGGAAAATCCTTGGATTTCATGTCCGGGTAGTGTTCTCAGTGATATATCACGATTAGAAGTTCTTGTAGGAGGATTCCGGGCTGGAAACAACTCACCGGAAATAATTAATGAAGCAGCTGATATCTGTAGACGATTATTTCAAGGCGGTATCATGGATATCAGCACATATCGAGATTTCATTGGCGAGTTAGTGGAGGATTATCACAGTGATTAATCACCGGGATTGAATAAAAACGCTAGCGTTTCCAATTGAAAAATGGTTTCTGATTTCAAATAATGATCACACACTACAATCATGATAAACCAACCCCCGTCTATGTAGTTAATTCACGGTTTCCAGTTTATAGAGCATACTATGGTGATGGTTTAGGTAATACCATTGCGGGGTTATTTGCAAGAATGGCTCCAAAAGTGATGCCGTTAGCTAAACAATTATCAATGAAAGCCATTGATGTTATTCGTGATAAGGGTATCAGTGCTGTTGGAGATTTTGCCGGGAAAGCGTTTTCAGCCGCAAAGGATAAAATAACATCATTGGTGCGACGAAAAAAGAAACCGTTACCGTCTACCGCGGAAATGCCTGCAAGTGTTAGTAAAATTATAAATAACGCAGTAGACGAAAAACTAGCGTCGATGGCTTTGCCATCATTGATAACTCCCGACCAAAGCAATATTGCAAATATGATAGCAGGAAGCGGCTTTAAAAAACTACGTCGATGAAAATCTTTTACGATTTCACGATTTAGACTCTGATAAATAGAATAAAATGTTCAAAAAGTCATCTGATCCGGCGTTTGATATAGACGCCCCAGTTGGCAAGGATGATTCTGTACGCGATTATCAATATTACGCCTATCATGCAATAGACCCAGATACTCGATCGCGAATTGAACTTCAAGTTCATGATACCAGTAAATATTTTTTGCCTTGTGAAGCGTTTATCGAAGTAGAAGGAAAACTTGTAACAGCTGCTGGAGCATAGTATCCAGCTGGTACTCAAGTCGGTTTTGTCAATAATGGTATTATGGCGTTATTTGAGAGTGCAAGATACCTCATTGATGGAAAAGAAATCGAGTCGATAGATCGCGATGTTGATGTGGCTACAACAATAATCGGGTTAGCGAGATATTCTGATGATTATACAAGATCAGCAGAACCTTCTATGATGTTTGCAAAAGATGTTAAAAATACCGCTGGAGGAAATCAATTTGTTGTAAGACGACCAAAGAATAATGCTGGCACTGCTAATATTGATGCCGAAGATATGATTATAAACAGCGATGTTAATTTCAATCTAGGATCCGCAACACGTATTTCAATGTTGCAAGAGGCGCATAAATCATTTTCATGCGCGATTCCACTGCATCATATATTTGGATTCTGTAGAAACGTCCGAAAAGTTATCTACGGGGCGAAGCATACAGTAGCACTCGTGCAAAAGGGTGATGATAATGACGCAATCTGGAGGATTCCAGCGGATATTGCGAATCCAAATGCTGATGCCGGTAAAGTTATTTTAACAAAAATATCATTGTGGATGCCAATGTTGACTCCATCAATCACCGCTGAAGGACGATTACTATCATTTATGGACCAAGGAGGAAAGTCGTTGTTGAGTTGGTTAACCGTGAGTACAGATGTTAAGCAATCAAGTCTCAACGGGTTATTCACGTGGAATCTAGCATCAAAACAAGGCGTTGCTGCTCCACGTCATATATTTGTAGCGCTACAGGATAACACACGAGTTGGCGATCAACGTTTCAGTCATATGGTATTTGATCAGTTAGGTGTGAAAGACGTCTCACTGAGAATAAACTGCCAGCAGGAACCATCTGAAGATGTGCAACTTAATTACGGTGAAAATCATATTGCACGCGTGTATCATAGATTATTGTCATTTATGGCACGCGATCAAAATGTCGATACTGGTCTACAAATATCACAATTAGATTTTAAAAATCTGTATCCGATCTATTACTTCTCACTGAAACATCTCGATTTAACAAGACAATCCGTCGTTGATATACACTTTAGAGCTAATGTGCTTCATGGTGCTATTGCTAATTATAGAGCGGTTGCTGTCATTCTCAGCGACAAATCAATGCTACTCGAAGGTGTTGGAGGAAGAATGAGAGTGGTAGATGCGCCAGTAGAAAATCTATGATTTTCATAAACATGTAATTGAAATTGTAAACGATTTAGAATCAATCTATTATGTATAATGTCATATAGTGTTATTAGTGTTGCGTTAACTCCTGGTCAAATCAAAAAATTGCAATCCAAATCAACTAAGCAATGTGGAACCAGAATCACGTTGAAACCCAATCAAATGACTGGTGGTGCAAATAAATTATCGCTGACAACTCGTCAAGTAAAACATTTCAATGATGCACTTGTAGCAAAAAAAGGAGTTCAGATTACTCTTTCTGCGGCTGCTATCAAAAATATGATGAAAACAGGCGGTATATTTCCATTGTTAGCTGCAATACCAGCATTGATTGCAGCAGCAGCCCCAGCGGTGGCTAAAGCGGCAGCGTTAGGAGCCGTTGGTACTGCAGCAGGAATGGCACTAAAGAAGGCAACTGGACAAGGATATAAAAAAAAGGGAAAGGGTCTAAGACTACCAGGAACCCCGTATTCGTGGTACAGCGGAAAAGGTCTAAGACTAGAACCGGTTTATTAATTGGAGAGTCTATGACTCAGGAACCTATGGTTCCCATGTCCAATTTTGATTTACTCGATGCTGCTAAAAAACTCGCGATTAAAAACTTCAGAGGTGTTTTATGAAAGATCAATTACCACATCAACCAAACAGCGTTGAAACCGGAATCATTAATTTAGATAACAGCACCGGACCTGGAACTCACTGGGTTGCATACGCTATTGATCCACGTGGGATTGTCTATTTTGATTCATATGGATTAGCCCCACCAAAAGAGTTTATGCGTTATATAAAAACCCTTCCAATGAAGACTTGGTATTCTACGCTACCAACACAACAAATGAATGACCCACCAATATGTGGCAGCGAAGTATTAAATGTCCTTAACGCTATTTCTAACTCCTTGAGTAATCCAAGCGGAAAACCACCACATGTTGTCGTGAATGAATACACTAGTAATCGCTGGAGAAAATCGAAGATTTTTCAACGAAGTTGTCAACAAAGATTTTAGAGAGAGAAAGAGTTTTACAATAACATGATTGATATTTGGGGGAGATCTTTGAAACCCAAACCCGATGGCACTGCACCACCTGATTCTGTCAAGGATATAAAAAAAATAATTGAAGATGAAATCGCTGAGACGTTGAACTTAACAAATGTTGATCCTAATGAAATAGTTGTATTTCAAGACAAACAGGGTAAATTGAAAACTAGTGATGTGTCGTTGGATGATATTTTAGTTAAACAACGAAACGCAATCGAGAATACTATCGCGCTATTTTCCGATCAGGGTAAACTCAAACCGGGTGTACTCGTTTCGACGATTACAGATCGATTAAAAACTATCAACGATGAGTTAAACAATTCTGTGTTTGTACTAACAACATTTGAATCTAGAATTGAAGAAAACGGAAAACAGTTTACATCATTTCGTAGAAATATCATTGATAAATTTATTGGAACCCCGTTAGATAAAATTGAAATAAAACTCCCTGATATTAAAAAATCCATCGATGAGACGAAAAACTTCATCGAAGCCATCAAAGGTGATTTTTCGAGGATGATAACAATCATTGAAAAAGCAAAGATTCCTCATGAGAAAACCAACAACTTAGTATACACAATTCAACACGGATCATTTGTGTGGACACCTACAAACAACAAATTAGATATTACTTCAACCGTCAAGGGTATTTATCGATTAACACTAGTGACACCATTGAGTCAATTTAATATTTCATCGTCGAGTTCATCCGGGGTCAACAATACGATTTCAACGATCATCGACAAGGATACAACTGAAAAGTTCACGTTAACATCTACTGATAAAAATTTGGTTGGGGTTTCAACAACATGGTATGTGGAATTCGTAGCGGATTTAAGTAAATAACTAAATTGAAAGGATTTCACAATTGAAAACGCTAGCGTTTTTAAAATAAAAATGATTTCATCAACGCAATGTCGCTATGATCAGGTCAGAGAATTTCAAAATAGACTCAAAACCCTCACTGAGGAGTATCAAATAAAAATTAAAAAAATACCGACGAAGAATCACCGCGATTGATATTACTATGTACTCGGTGTCAAGCGTTCTCACTGGTGCCAGAATAATACTTGCATCGGTTACAATGATTGCCCCGGTCGTAGTTCCAATTTGCATTTCTGCGGTGGCTACAATCGGGGGTATATCAACCGGGATAACAAAAAGGATATCATCATGCAGCCAGAGTAAACTGCAAGATTACTTAATTCAATTTCATATTGTATCAACCGCGTACTCGCAATTATCCTCGATGATATCGTCGTCACTCGATAATACAATTATATCAGATAGTGAGTTCTCAGCGATGCTCAGTATTTTTGATTCCGCGATATCAAAATTAGAGCGACAACAACAATATAGCAACGATGACAACACCGATGGAATTAGAAAACACGAACCCAAAAACCAGAATGATATCAATAACATCAACGATATCAGATCCTGAGTTCTCAGTGATGGTCAGTATTTTTGATTCCACGATGTCAAAATTAGAGCGACAGCATGAATATAGCAACTATAACAACACCGATAGAATTACTTCAACGAATAGTAGAAAACACAAACCCAGTACAAACAAGTATGATATCAATAACATCTACGAAACCCGAGTTTAGTGTGAATTTCCCTAGCCCAGTCCCCGTGAAGGAGATAGCGCTAGTAAAACTACGAGTGTATCACAGTTGGCCTAATATCAGATCAAAATCATTTGGTGGTCAACAACCGAATAATTCCTTGGTTTTCGCGAATAAGAATAAACCAGACGGTACCCCAGACTGGAACGTCGTTTCGATACCAACCGGATCATATCAAATTGAACAAATCAATGATGAATTCGCGCGTAGAATAAAATCGATTACTGGAACAGAATCAAAAATAGCTATAACGGTTCATGAACCGACACTATCATCCGCAATTGAAATAAGCACAGAAGGATACGTCGTAGATATCTATCAGAGTTCTATTAGAACCGTACTAGGATGGCCTGAATTACCACCTAGACGAGGAACCGTTAATTTACCACCTGAACCACAAAAAACTGATTATATCACCGACATAATAAAATCTGATAATCCAATAAAGAGTTATAGCGATTACACCAAAATGAATTTTTTTCTTGAAACGATAGAAATTCCCACTGGTAGAAAATACAACGCAATTATACATAGTATAACTACTGAAAATTTCACAGCGATGGAATATGATTTTTTACTGTTGTTAATATCCATTAAATCCGGCTCTCTCACCCGAGATGAATTTATCAGCGTCGTAGAAATATGCAATAAAATTATCGACGATATGGAAATATTTCATTCACAAATTATTCAGGATATATTAGATGACGATAATCCCCTATCGAGAACATTTTTTGCAGAAGGCTATAAAATCCGCGTTTAAGATATTCCAGCATTCAAACTACCAGGATATAATGTACCGGAACTAAAAAAAACTTCTCAGTGATGCCATCGATGTTGGTTTTAAAATAATTCATGATGCATGGAGAAAAACAGCATCATCGGAAATAAAAACCCTTAAACATAATAATGACCCAGACGGTGGCGGCAGACATATCGCTCCGTTCAACGTGAATATATCCTCGGTGATTGCGCTCAATTTAGTATGCGATGTTATCGAAGGAAGCTATCAAATTAATCTCGAACGATCAAATCAAGCTCAGCAAGGATATATTCTTTATTCGTTTGCACCAACAGCTCCTCCAGGATATTTAATAATTGAGTCTCCGGTTAATCCAATCTATATGCGATGTCATAATAATTCATTAACGAGAATCAACTTCAAACTCACTGACCAATCCAATAATCTGATTGATCTACAAGAGGAGGTGTTAGCGATTAGTCTGTTTGTGAAATCCTGAAAGGATTTTCGTCCTAAGGACTTTCATCATAAAGACTCGATCAAATATTCGGTTAAAATCATTTATTATTTTTGTTAACCCAGTGATGAAATCACTAAGCAGCAGAGAGGGTGAGTGACAACGACGTTGCGACCAAAATTAATTAAAAAATCGTAAAATCTCCGTTTTCATTTTTTTTAGTTAAAATGAGATTTCGTAGGGAAAGCTCATTAAGATTCCAATAAATTTTTTGTCTGAAAACGTTGTAGGGTTTGTCCCTGAGACATTTTTTTTGGTTAAAATGAGATCGTAGGAAGGCTAGTTTTAATGATTCAATCAAAATTTTGTCTGAAAACGATGTAGGATTCCCCCTCTCTGCTGCTCAAACTGATAATTGAAATAATGAAGGTCGACAAATATGACAGACGACAATTACTCTTCCTAGACGGAAACTTTAATAAACAATTGGTAAGACAAATAACAGACTATATAACGAGGACACTAATAAGGTGTGGACCACTAATGAAGGTTAGGGAATAGTTTTCTTAAAGAGAAACTAACTAGATTAAAGTTAAAATTTAAAATTTCAAAAAAAATTTGAGTTTGAAATCTAAATCTTGAAACTTCAAACCAAATTTTTGAATTTTAAACTTCAATTTTGAAATTAAATTTTGAAGTACTTAAAATTTGATCCTTTTGTTTTAAAAAAAAAAAAAAATATGTGTACATATTATTATATATGAATAACAATATTGTGAGGGGGAAGTACATATGAGGACGCCACAGGGCTAGATCACAGGGCGCTACGCGAAGTGAGCAGGCCTGTGGTAGAGTTTGGAAAACACCACCCAAATATTACTTTGTTTAAAATGCTATATCCTTTCTCTCTAAATGCATATGATCTCTTCTCTGGATTCTAAATCCATGCTTTATCTGTCATGACTATCTCCTGAAATAGTCATGACCCCCATTTAGGGGAACTTAAACAATTTTGGACCTTTTCTTAATTTGAATTATAATAAATAATAAAGGCTGGACAAATTGAGACAGGAGCTGTACAGCCAAATAAATTTGTGCAGCTTCTGTCTCAAGGAAAACGGACCAATTCAAATAACAAATTAGATAAATTGAGACACATATAATCATTTATAAATAACGCATCTCAGTTTATGCAAAAATTCTAAAATTAAATCATTTAAATTACCAAATTAAAATTGAATATTATCTTTCATATTGGTGAAGATAATGACAAAATAGGACAACTGGTATGATTTGAAGAATCAAGGCTATCCTTAACCCATACATAAGTATATATTATACTTTTTATAGCAACCATACAAATAGCATCATACATATAGCATACACCAGGATGTAAAGAGACCACCAGCCATGGTCAACAAAATTTATAGTAGTCTTCTAGAATGGGTAGGTCAAATCCCAACTAGAAAGGACTACGGAAAATACACTAGGGAATTAAAAATACCCCTTGTCAAACTATAATATAACCCCGATGGGGAAAACTAAATGGGACTTTTAGAAGTAAAGAATCAATAAAAAAACAACATAAAAACACTTTGGGGAACACACATACATATAAACTTTTTAAAAAAATGTTTTTGATTGGGGGGGGGACATCTGAAAGTACGAACAAACAACGACGTTGAAGGTAAACACAGCAAAAATAAAGCATAACAGTATAAAAACATTAGTCTATTAAAGTGAATAACATAATTCTCAGTATAATTTTAATATTTATACATGTTGGTATATACAGTTATTACGTTTTCAAATCAATTTTTTGTTATCTGTTATACAATATCGTCTAAATTCAAGGCCAGTACACATGGGGCTAGGCTTCTACCAATTAGTGCCACTACTGCGGAGGGAGGCCAATATTTTGCCCTTAGCGAACTAGGACGAGAGAGACGATACTACAGATTTGAAAAATCTTTAAATACGCTTTGGGACCAATACATGCAGCGTGAGATCAAAACCTCTAAGGTTTTTTTTAACTCTGTCGGCGAGCTGTATGGTCTCAGAGTGTAGGTATAAACACTGTCAACAATACAGGGTTCCAACACTAAACTAAACTGATCGTTAGCTAAATGTATCGGGTTCTAACATGGTAGTGGCAAAACATTGCCGATAACCGGATGGCCTAATAATAACAAAACCTCTTAAACTTGTTAGATCGAATGATACAAGCATAAAATGAGTACGAAACTTACTTATTTTATCAGGAATTGTCATGTGTTTGCCTGCGGAAAGACACGATTAAAGTAAGTCGTTGATAAAATGTTGCATGGAACTTGCGATTTGTATTGCTAGTGGCACGAGTACACAAATCATACAACCCACACTTTCAAAAGTTCTAGAGAACTTTTTTTTTTTTAAAAAAAGTAAAATTGTATACTGGTTGCAATAAAACGAAAGAATACAAAATTCTACAAATTTAAATATTCCGAAAACAACTTCTGGAGTTATGTGTAACCACTTGACTATTGTACTTCCGATGTCGTCATTAACGACATAATGATTCTAATAAATGCCATTTTTTAGAAATAAATAATTTTCTTATAAAGTTGATGCAGAGATGAGTCGATATAACATAAGTTGAACTATATTATAGGCCCGCTGTTAAGCGACTACCATACCAAATGTTTTATATACAGTTGCAATGACCCCATTTTTTAAATATATATATACTGTAAAAGGAAATGTTACTTTCGTTCATATATTGCTATAGAATACTTTAGAATTAAAGGTTTGATAGGAAACAAGACATAATTTATACTCATGATGTTGTTCCCATAATGCAGCAAAATAAAGTTAGAATTTGTGTTATGTGCATTGAAACGACTTTACATGCCAATTTTTACGGATGTTCGTATTCGTGTGATACATCTGTTGTTTTTGTTTTCATGATCGTCGTTTCATACTTTGATGTTTTTGGAGAGCCTTGAAAGAGAAACATTTAGATTTAGCAAATGCATTTTTTGTAATTTGAAGCTATGTGAACGTTGAAAAAGTGAGTTCATCCTAGCCAAAATATATGGAAAGGAAATATAAATAAATCTTAAAAAATGCTTATGAACCGTGAACAACATTACTATATCCCCTGTTATCCCAGGATTGTATCATATATCGTAATATAATATTAACGTCGGCAACCAAAGTTGTGCAATTTTGTTAAGGTATTTGGTTGACAATTGAGTATCTATGTATGCATGATTTTATAGTTTGATGAATATTTGTTGCAGTTATTGTATAATTATTGAATATATGTTACTATTAAATTAATTTGACAGACATTATGAAGAATATGTTTGTAGTATTTGAAATTAGAATTTAATATTCATGTATTAGCAATAATGATTGTTCTTAAAATCAAATTTATAAATCTGAAATGGCATTAGTGTTTGTCTTTCTTTTGTTTATACTATAATATCATGACAAAGCTGACATGTGAACCCGCACGTGGGCGACACGAACTCGTATTCAGTCCTGATATTTTATAAAAAAGATATTATTGATTTGCTTTAATACAATGTTTTATAACACAAATATTATTTGCCTTTTTTTCATTTTACATAGAACATGTAGTAACGTTAAAATTATTGCCATGATCACTTGTCGGACCATTGTGACATACTGCACAATTATTCTCTACTGCACATTATTTATAGACATTCACCAGTAAAACAAGGATTTGGTATTTACGTATTAGTTACTTTTATTAGACTAGTACTGTAGTAATTAATTAATATCTAAATAGGCCTTTTTGGGTCGGGCCTTTTGGACCGGGCCTTTTAAGCACTGGTCCGTTTTGGTCGTGGGCCTTTTTGGTACCGGTCCGTTTTGACCCGTAACCCTTGATAGCAATGGCACTTAAATATTAGGCCCCAACTTTTTTTCTTCTTCTGGGCTAAAAGTGGTTGGCAGGACGGTTAGATGATGTTCGACCTACTGCTGGAAGTAAACTTATACGTTTTTAGGTATCGGCGTTGTGTTTGTTTTGTGCTTTGTTTATATAATAAGGGACATCACTCGAAAAGATACAGAAAACGAAACTAGATATGGAAATTTCGCACTCTGACACGTCTGATATTCCTGGAAACACTACGTCACTTCGCGTGGGATTTCATACAAAGAAGTATCTTTCTAATTCATGTTTCGGAGATCTGTCAGTCTGAAAAGCGCAGGAGGACTTGTAGTAAGAGTAAAAATGGCGTCCAATAAACAAGGTGAAGCTTTATGTTATTTTTTAATAGAAACTTGTTAACGTTCTACATATTACATGCTAAGTTGTAAGATGGAGCAATGCTATAGTAAAGCTGAATTTTTTGTGGGAGTTGGCACATATTTGTTCCTGGTCTCTTTTAGGTCTAAGACTTTACCACGATTTGGTTTATTATTTTGCTATGGTAACATGCCATATTCTGCCCAGTAGGGTAATTCTGACCGCATATATACCTCCTACTGTTTGCAACAAAGATATGCAAGTTACTTTTTGTGTTCTTTGTTTTTATTTGTGCATATGCGTAAAGATGATTTCCAGACGACGAAGTCATCGCGTGACAAAATGATGTAATCGACTTGGCATTCTCTCTAACGCGCGAGTTCAGAAAGTGGCTATAACGTGCCACCTACGGAACGTGACCGCCTTCCTATTAACTACTTAACTCTATGTGCTGTCTATAACTCTTCTCTTCGCATCAGGTTGTGTCCAATTACACCTAGAAAGCCTCCTGTGGATTAGAAGGGATGTTCAGTTGTACCTCCTTGTTCGAACACAGGAGAATTAACACACTCAGACCTTCCATTAGCATAATGTTGACTCATATACTCACATCTTGATATTCTATACACACTTGTTCTATAATTAAGGCTGGAACAACAACAGTAATATCACGACTTTTGATATATACATATAAGGCATTCATTCGTCTATGGGAGACGATGGTGTAAGTTGTTGTTTCACTTTCTTTTTGGTTCTCTTTTCAGCTTGCCTTATGTTCCTGTCTTCCTTGGCTTTTTGAGTGCCCAGTCTGATAGTTAGGTGACAGGTGGAGCGGTTGTTAGCACAGCTCTCCCAATTGTTGACATTGATCTTTGCAGTCTTTAAGTTCTACTTGCAGACATCTTTGTAACGCAGACATAGCCATTCAGTCTGTCATGCACCTTCTGCTAGCTCTCTAAATAGCAGGTCCTTGGGAATGCTGCCTGGGTCCATTCTCTCATCATGGCCAAGGCAGTGAAGGCACCTCTCACTGAAGATGAAGAACATGCTGTTCTCGTTGCTGCATTCCATAACCTCTTTGTTGGATACTTTGTAATGCCATCAGATGTGCAGAATGGTCCGCAGGCATCTCAGGTAGAAGCTGTTGAGTTTCCTCTCATGTTTCGCATAGGTGGTCTATGTCTCACCGCCGTAGAGGAGTGTGCTGAGTATTCAAGCCTGTTAGACATGCAGGCTGCATTGTTATCGAAGAGCAATTCACACATTACAAATTACTTAAGTTTTCAGTCACAATTTGTACCAGGAAAAGTTTATTTAAAACTGAAAGCCGCTGTTGAATTCTGGAGAAGAAAAAAAAAAAAACAGGTCCTCATCAGAGATGTGATAAAGGTTTCAAATGTGTGGAGAAAGATTTCAATGATATTAAAGAATAGTTGTGTGGATTCTTTCCTGAAATAGTTTATGTTTGGTGATTTTGAAATAAAAGTCTGCTGTTTTCTTCATTTCTTTCTCTTTCAAACCTCATGTTTAGCATTTATCTGCTATATTGTTGATAGCTATCCATATCATGAACTTTTGGGTCATCTAGAAATTAAAATATTCACATTCTGTCTCTACTATCACATACAACATTTTACAACCTCTAGATTGGAAAGATGTTTCTATCAGAAAACATATATTAACAGTTGATTAAACTTTTAAATCAAATTCCAGGTCTAATATTAAATAAATATTCATGTTCTATTAAGAATTTTTGGTCAGGAGCATTTACAAATAAAAATATTAGTAAAGAGTTTCAGGCTACTGGTATATGTTCAGTGGAATACTGGTATATGTTCAGCAGAAAGAGCGTATCAGCCATATATGTTAAATGAGCAAGAAAACCTGTAATTTGTCTTCTTTCACAGTTTTCTCTTTCAATCCTTTCTGACCAATTTCTTATCCTTGACTGCTCTTAATGAACAACGAGAAGAGAGCAAATCAACAGAACATCATTGTCTTGGAGGAACAGTGCTGTGCAAATTTCGCTTTTGCCTATATACATACACACACATACTCACACACATACATTTAGGAAAAGATACAGACTGACAGTGTTGTTCTTCTTGGCTTAATAAATAATAATAATGAGGACTTTGTATTGTGCATAATCTTTATCAGTTCTAATTGCTTACAACATCTATAATGATATGAAAACAAAAACCATGAAATTAGAAAACATAAAGAATGTTGATAATATTTAAGGTAAGAAACATTATTAGGTCTTTAAGTTTGTTCTTGCAATCGAAAAAGGTGATAGTACTCTTAAAAGAGATCACTATGTCTTTATGTATAATTTAAACGGGCAATTTGTTCCATGTTGCTGGGCCCTAGTATGCAAAAGAACATTGTCCATATGACTTTGTTTTCATAGTGAGAATAATTCATAGTGAGAATAATGAGTATATGATTGTCAGAAGAAGAGCATAAGTATCTTGCTGGTCTGTACACATGGGTGAGACTAGATAGGTATGTAGGACTGGAGTCCATCAGTGAAACGTAGCACAGAGAACAAATTTTGTGTTTGATTCTGGATCAAATGAGAGTACAGCAAACACAAATCAATTTAAAGCATCTTTATCACACTTCGAAGCCTGTCCTGAATCATCATTGTAGAAATATTTTTTTTCAGATCCTATGCTTCTTATCCTTGCAAGATGTTGTTCTTGTATGGTTTAAAACCATTTTTCAACATGCAGTAGGCTATACATGACAGCCAGTATGAGGAAGAACCTGGGGAAAACCCCCGAAAGAACCACCAACAAGAAGCTACTGGCAAGCTTTTATCACATACCCACATTGGCCGAATCTGAGACTTGAACCCACACAGAGGTGAGATGGTAGTGATCCATAGCGGAGAGCGCTTTAGACCACTCGGGGCCCCTCCTTGCAAGATGTACACTATATCCCACATGTTTGAATAGCCAGAATTACATGCAACAGTGGTCGGAGTTACACATATCAGAGGTCAGAATAGGCCACTGATTGCAAAAGAATAAGACAGCACATGAAATGTCATACAGGCATTTCACTGGAGTCTGTGTATATTTATAGGAATGTTGGTGTTGAAATCTAAGTTCATTGCCGTTTGATCTGGAATCTTTTTACAGGAAATTTAGTTTATCTAAATGATAACACTACACATATTGATTTGATTTAACTCAAATGGATTTGTTTAAACTCCTATTACAAAGTTTTTGTATGTTTCCCTAAGGTTTTAGATCAGCAAGTTTATACTATTCTTAGTTTAAATGTGTTGGGTTTTTTTAAAAATTGATTTCTTAAAAAGCTTTTTTGTATGCTTCAAGAACAGGTGGTTTTCCAAATCCAAAAGCGAAACCATATGATGGAAATAGAGAGAGACATATGGAAGCTTCTGAAAGTTTGCCTAGGTTTGAAACTTCCAAGGATAACGGAGTACAGGGTGGTCAATTCAGCAATGATGGAACTCATCAAAATTTTGAAAATACACCTAGACCACCTGGTTCATATCCACATGAAATGAGAGGTAATTATAAAGGTCAAGGTAGGGGTCAGAGAAATTATGACAGAGATGGTTCACAACAAGGTCATTATTATGGAGACCCAAGTAATTATAGAGGTCGAGGTAGGGGTCAGAGAAATTATGACAGAGATGGTTCACAACAAGGTCATTATTATGGAGACCCAAAGAAAGTTGACAGTGACCAAAGGCATCAACAAAGGGTCAAGCCTGGCCCTTATCAGTCGGATTCTCTGAAAGATAATAGGAATCAAGGTCATGAACAGCAGGCACAATCAGGTCCCAATCAAGGAGACTTCCAAAAGGGTGATATGGCTCAAGGAAACTTCATGAAAAGTGGTATGGATCAAGGTTATAGACATGAGGCTAAAACAGACTCTTATCAAGCACACTCACAGGAAGGCAGGGGTGGGGTTCAGGACCATGGACAAGGGGCTGAACCTATTTCTTTTCAAGGACACTCACAGGAAAATATTAATAGGGATCAACATAATGAAAATGACTCTAGACAGGGGCTTCAAGCAGTCTTTGATCAAAAAGACACTCAGAAAGGCACTGAAGGTGATAGGGCTCAAGGTCTTGAACAGGGAATTGAACCTGACTCTTATAAAGGAGATGTTTCGAAGATTCAACCAGTCTTTGATCAAAATGTCTCGCAGAAAGGCAAGGAAGGGGATCATGTGCAGGGTGCTCAGCCTAGCTGTAATAAAGGAAATTTAAAGGAAGGGAATGATATGGGACAGAGTCATGGAAATGACTCCATACAGAGGACTCCATCAGCTTCTCATCAAAAAGACTTGCAGAAAAGCATTAATTACGGTGAAAGTCATGAAAAAGACTCAGGACAATGGAATAAATTTGGACCTAATCAAGAGAGCTGGAGGAAAGGTGAAAATAGCTCAAGAGGACACTATCAAGATAACAGTACACACAGTTACAAGGGGCAGGAAGGTAGTTACAGCAGACAGTCATCATATGGTGGTGGATCCAGGAGAGATAATTTTGATCAACAGCAGAGGAAGAGAAACAGGGTAAAGATGTTTAGTAATGTTCAATATGATCTGTATTATAAAGAGATTTGTTTGTACCTGAAACTTCTTTTGATTAAGGTTTATTTGGTTTTTTATATGATGCACTTTAAACTGTTTCTTTTGAAACATATAATTTGCAACATACCTGAAATTTTTGATGTAATAGACTATTTAAACAGTTTTAATCTGATTGGACATTTGGTTAACTCATCTTAATGGATGACTCAGTTTTAATCTGATTGGACATTTGGTTAACTCATCTTAATGGATGACTCAGTTTTAATCTGATTGGACATTTGGTTAACTCATCTTAATGGATGACTCAGTTTTAATCTGATTGGACATTTGGTTAAC
This sequence comes from Unio delphinus, assembly GCA_029339505.1. Lineage (NCBI taxonomy): Eukaryota > Metazoa > Mollusca > Bivalvia > Unionida > Unionidae > Unio > Unio delphinus. Next base: position 15,481,745 of record JAQISU010000010.1, read on the forward strand.
TCATCTTAATGGATGACTCAGTTTTAATCTGATTGGACATTTGGTTAACTCATTTTAATTGATGGTTGAGTTTTGATCTGATTGGACATTTGGTTAACTCATTTTAATTGATGGTTGAGTTTTAATCTGATTGGACATTTGGTTAACTCATTTTAATTGATGGTTGAGTTTTAATCTAATTGGACATTTGGTTAACTCATTTTAATGGATGACTCAGTTTTAATCTGATTGGACAATTGGTTAACTCATCTTAATGGATGACTCAGTTTTAATCTGATTGGACATTTGGTTAACTGATTTTAAAGGATGGTTGAGTTTTAATCTGATTGGACATTTGGTTAACTCCTTTTAATTGATGGTTGAGTTTTGATCTGATTGGACATTTGGTTAACTCATTTTAATTGATGGTTGAGTTTTAATCTCATTGGACATTTGGTTAACTCATTTTAAAGGATGGTTGAGTTTTTACTCTGATTGGACATTTGGTTAACTCATATTAATTGATGGTTGAGTTTTAATCTGACTGGACATTTGGTTAACCCATTTTAATGGATGACTCAAGACTATGATGACCGGGTGGCAGCAGTAACAAAAGGCATCAACAGAATTTACATTGAATTGAATTTTCATGAAAGATTTTATCTTTTCACAATGTTTTATTAATCGCTTGATGAATTCTATTCATATGTACAATATTTTTAAATTCTATTTTAAAGCAAAGACAGTTTATTCTGTGAAGCACTCACACCTTGTGCACAAAGTCACAAGTCCTAAGATTTTAATTAACATTTGGTTTCAATTATATTGTCTTATTTGCTTATATTTCCTAAATTTGATATGGATTCTGTTCATACTTTGTGATATCTAACCCTTTGACCTTGTGACAGTGTGGCATAGAAGATTTGTATAATAGCTTTAGGCAGTGTTGATGTTGTTTACTTATATCATCTGATTAAATCATTTTATATTTAGAATGTCCATTAATACTGAAAACAAATCATTCTGTGGATCATTCAGTCACATTCTTGTACAAATATAGATGGAGCTTCAAAGAAAATTTCACATTCAATTGAAATGCAGGCCATGGTCTTTTTATTTATAGGCTGATGACGAAGATGATATATTTTTATCCAAGACTCTGTCATTCCTCCTGAGGCATGGAGCAGAGAAGCAACACTTCAAACTAATGCCAGGTTATACTGGTTCATTTTTTTTTATTACTTAAGAAATGAGTTTGATCATATACCCTGTAATATTATCTGTTTAACTTATCTTTACAAATTTTGATCAGACTGCTACATATTATTGGTATTGACTGTTTTTAAAGAAGCATTTTAATTATTATTCATGTTAACCAGCTTGCTAAGCTTGTTTTTGTTGTTCATTGCCTGTCATCAGTCATCTGGCCTCCAAATGACATCCATCCATTAGCACAAGTTTGTTTTTAGTACTCCTTCTGAACTCATCATTAAACTTCCGATTTATCCCATGGCATAAATAATAATTGTTCCCTTGGACATCTAATATGGCTCCATAGCAACCACCATGAAAATTTGTATTGCTACTTCTCCTGAACACTTTGGTTGTTTTGACATGGGTTTTCCACTTAAAGACATCTTACAGAATCTGATTGAAATGAAATTAGTGCTGATCCCACTGCTAAAATGCCTGCCATTATTACCATCTTAAAAATCTCATAGCCACGTCTATTTGACTGATGTTCATATTCATATGAAGTTTTCACAGAAAGATTTCTTATGATATCTAGTTGGTCTAAGCTGACAATCATGTTAGCCATATCAGAATTATTATTTTTGCCTGCTCACTCCAATAATGGTTGGATAGGTAAGGGGCTTTAACTCAAACACTTCTTACTGTATGTGGTTCGACAAATTTATGTTATGGCTATCTAGAAAATCTTCTTATTGCTGCTTCTGAATTGTGACAAAGGTCCAAGTGAGACTTTTCTCATAAGTATCATGTTAGCATGCAAGTGGTTTCTGGCCTGAACTTACAGAATAATTACCACTTTGACCATCTTGAAAATTTTAATAAGTTTCTTGTTCAGTATGCAAGTGGTTTCTGGCCTTAATTTATTACCACTTTGACCATCTTGAAAATTTTAATAAGTTTCTTGTTCAGTATGCAAGTGGTTTCTGGCCTGAATTTATTACCACTTTGACCGTCTTGAAAATTTTAATAAGTTTCTTGTTCAGTATGCAAATGGTTTCTGGCCTGAATTTATTACCACTTTGACCATCTTGAAAATTTTAATAAGTTTCTTGTTCAGTATGCAAGTGGTTTCTGGCCTGAATTTATTACCACTTTGACCATCTTGAAAATTTTAATAAGTTTCTTGTTCAGTATGCAAGTGGTTTCTGGCCTGAATTTATTACCACTTTGACCATCTTGAAAATTTTAATAAGTTTCTTGTTCAGTATGCAAGTGGTTTCTGGCCTGAATTTATTACCACTTTGACCGTCTTGAAAATTTTAATAAGTTTCTTGTTCAGTATGCAAGTGGTTTCTGGCCTGAATTTATTACCACTTTGACCATCTTGAAAATTTTAATAAGTTTCTTGTTCAGTATGCAAGTGGTTTCTGGCCTGAATTTATTACCACTTTGACCATCTTGAAAATTTTAATAAGTTTCTTGTTCAGTATGCAAGTGGTTTCTGGCCTGAATTTATTACCACTTTGACCGTCTTGAAAATTTTAATAAGTTTCTTGTTCAGTATGCAAATGGTTTCTGGCCTGAATTTATTACCACTTTGACCATCTTGAAAATTTTAATAAGTTTCTTGTTCAGTATGCAAGTGGTTTCTGGCCTGAATTTATTACCACTTTGACCATCTTGAAAATTTTAATAAGTTTCTTGTTCAGTATGCAAGTGGTTTCTGGCCTGAATTTATTACCACTTTGACCATCTTGAAAATTTTAATAAGTTTCTTGTTCAGTATGCAAGTGGTTTCTGGCCTGAATTTATTACCACTTTGACCGTCTTGAAAATTTTAATAAGTTTCTTGTTCAGTATGCAAGTGGTTTCTGGCCTGAATTTATTACCACTTTGACCATCTTGAAAATTTTAATAAGTTTCTTGTTCAGTATGCAAGTGGTTTCTGGCCTGAATTTATTACCACTTTGACCATCTTGAAAATTTTAATAAGTTTCTTGTTCAGTATGCAAGTGGTTTCTGGCCTGAATTTATTACCACTTTGACCATCTTGAAAATTTTGTTTTTGCTTCTTCTCATGTTACCATAGGGATTTACTCCATTATTTACTGCTATATGAAAATGGTTCTGATATGACTAGACTTCCCAACATGGCTACTCCATTGTGAATATCGATTAATTAAGCAGATTCTCTTGAACACTATAGCAATACATGAATGAAAATGGTGTTTATCGGAATTATGTATTGGCAAACACAGTGGCCATGTAAACGGTCTTATTTGGTTAACTCATGAGTGAATGGTGACATTCTCAAGAATGACTAAGGTGGTGTCAATAATCTACAGCAAAACAAAAAATAAAAGGACAGGAGAAACGGACTCAATTTCAGAGTCGTGAAAATTTATTTCAGCCTGTAGACCAGTAGTCCTTTGGTGTAAATTCGTAAATTTTGTCGTTAAGTTCTTTTCAATTCATATCAGTAGTCACATACTCTGTCATCTTAATTTGCAATCATAATATTTCCTTTAATTATAAAAAAAAGAAAACCACTTTATGAAACCAAACAAAATATATCAGACAATTCCTGAAAGTGCATGCTGTGAAGTCAAATCAAAAGTTGGAGTTTCACATCAACATTTAAAAGAAGAATACAAAAACATTTGACAACATGGCAGAATTTTTAACATTACAATATATGAGCACCCAGAGAAAATTGAGGATGAATTAAATGCACAACATTCCTCTAAAAAGGTGGATGAAATTATGAAAGAACTATTCAAATGAACTCATTTTAACCACTGGGGTGGGTGGAGGCTGTTTGCATATAGTAACAAATACGATTAGTGATGTCGTTCAACTTGTGTTTTATAGGGCCATTATCCATCATACTAGATGAATATGATGAGCAAAATAAAGTTAAAGAAGCTTAGATTTCTTGTAACCAGCTACATCGGTTATTTTGTCATTTGTTTTGCAACCTTTATGTTTCATAGCATTTTGTAAACAAAGTAAATCATTTTGAATGTATCAAGGCATTTTTTTTTGTGAATTATAGTTACATGAATAGACCCACATTGTACAAGGTGATTTATTGTCTCATTATTTGAACTTGTCTGCATGGTTGTATGGATCTGGTATTTGTATCAAATTAATATGGGCATTATGGAACATTTCAGCAATTAAAGACATAGATATGTAAGTTTGGTGTATAAAAAAAAGTTTAAAATATTATGCACATGTAAACTTGACTTAATTGTTTTTGGTCTCGTTGGTGAAGCATGCGTAAATAAACATTCTGATGATGCCGATACAGAAATGTGAAAATAGCAAACCAATTCTTTATTTTTTTTTCAGGTGGTTTTCTTTATGTGGATGAAATTTTAAAGAAAATGCGGAAACTTGAGGGTTATACTGTAGAGGATGTCCAGAGAATAGTGGCACAAAATGACAAGCAGAGGTTCGCAATACAGAAGGAGGACGGCACTGGCCGTCTAAAGATTCGGGCCAATCAAGGCCACACTGTGGAGGTAGGATGGCTGATTTAATGGTGTACATAAAATTTTCTTATATTTTCTCGGGTCATGAAATTATTGATTATCTTGGTAATTGGACAAGTATTTCAGTTTTAAATGCTTTTTGTTTCTCTGCATAAAATGAATTGTAGATATACTTTTTTTTATTATAGGCTCATTTTTGTTGCCATTAATTTTACATTGTCAGAATCATGCAGTATTTTACAATATTGAACAGGGACCCTGAATGGCCAAGTGGTCTAGAGCGCTTTCCATTATGGATCACTGCCATCTCACCTCTGTCTGTGTGTGTTCTTGTCTTGGATTCGGCCAATGTGGGTGTGTGAGAAAGCTTGCCGGTATCTTCTCGTGGGTCGGTGGTTTTTTCCAGGGTTTTCCCAAGTTCTTCCTCCATCATTAATACTGGCCGCCATGTATAACCTATCATGTGCTGAAAAATGGTGTTAAACCCTACAACGACAACAACAACAAGAATATTGAATGCCTTCATATTGCATGCATGTGCATGACACATATACCCAATAGTAGTACATGTATAGTGTAATAGGAACTACCTTGTAAATAAATCATGTACACTCATTTAGTAGACACTTTTTGGTTGATTAAATTTGTTTCTGGATGAACTAAACCAGCTGTTTCGTGGACTGCTGCATACACTTGCTTTGCATAATTTTGCAATAATGTTTTTGATACAGTGTTTCAGTTTTAGGCTAGTGAAAGATGACAGACAGGTCATAAAATTGCTAGGGTCCCTCCAAATAGCATGCAAGTGACGAGGCATAAACATGTCTGATAAAAAGAATGGCGAAACATATTCTTACAGTTTTACATCCTGAATTTTCCTCAAAATGTACTTAGTTCTGCAAATCTGAATTACATGGGCCATGTCATGGTTTCTAAAGCTTGATTACACATTTTGAAATTGTACTGTAATTTTGACTACATTCCATGTGCATTAACATGCTCCTTACTGCACTCAAAATGAAATGAACATTATATTCTCTAGTGTCTTTTTGATAATTACAATTGAAGGAGTTGATATTTTCCCCCACATTGTGATTCCAAACATTCAAGGACAGAACAGAAACACATTGGCATATAAGTAAAGATGCTGCTCCCTCACTGCACTAATCAGATGTTACTTCATGTAGAATTGACACAGATAAATCCAGTCCATAATCATGAAATTTAGTAGAATCTAGAAAAATACCAAAATCTATTAATTCCAGACCAATCAGAAAAGTTGTTGCAATGCACATTCATTCATATTATGGCACTAAATTTCCATAATGCCGTTTTCTTTCGAAATTGATCTGAAATACACAATTAAATTCAAATTTCTCTGGGTAGAGTTACCGTATATGCATATTAGCATTGTTAATGTGTACTGATGCATCTGCACTTGTTAATTTGGAATACAGCATTAATTAATTTATGTTGTTTTTTTGTAGTGTATGTTTTTTTAAGCCTTTGGTAGAATAAGAAAATAGAAAGGTTTCTTGAATTTGTATGGAAAAATATGAACTTGTTTTGTCAACTGATATACTTCACTCCCAAGGTTGTGCAGTATATCGATCCAAAAATTTTTGTTGTAGGGTTTAACCCTATTTTTTATCACACTATAGGCTATACATGGTGGCTAGTATTAATGGAAGAATAAGAACCTGGAGAAAACCCCCAGAAAGAACAACCAATCCACGAGAAGCTACTGGCAAGGTTTCTCAAATACCCACATTGGCCGAATCTGAGACTTAAACACATGCAGACCGAGGTGAGATGGCAGTGATCCATAATAGAGAGTGCTCTAGACCACTCAACCACTCAGGGCTCCTCCATCTGTAAAAAAAATCCTTCATATTTTCCCATACAAATGCAGTAACCTATTAATACTTCTGCAGTAAGGCAGATTATGTGTTATCATATCTCATCCGTCTGTTGGTTTCCATTTCATTTCTGCACAATAAGTAATCCATTATAACTCATTCATCTGTTGCCAACTTTATTTCCAAACAATAACTCAAGTTTTTCTTTATCTACCATAAGGAAACTTTATGGATGGCTTGTACTTGGGTTAGATGAAGACTTGATTTCAGGGTCACCATCAATACCACTATGAATGAATTAAGCAACATGGTTTCTGCACAATATCATTTTGTTTTTTATCACAGACATTGACCAAATTTTGTGAAAGGTTTGCACTCTGTTTATGGGACAAGTGTATCAATTTCAGGATCAAATCATCAATGTCACTGTAGATGAAAAGTAAAAGCTATAACACAACTTTTGAAAAATGCATTTTGTTCAATATCAAATTCTTAGATTAAATGGTTTTGGTGGCTTGCACATGGATCAAGGAGAAAGCCTATTGATGTTGGGGTCAAAGTTCAAGGTTACTGACTGAAAAATGATTTTGCTTGCAATCTTCAGTTCTCAGTACTACTTTTACTCAATTTCATGTTTGGCTTACATGTTGGGTAAGAAAGTAGTCTATTGATTTTTGGGATCAAAAGTTCAAAGATCATTGTCATTGGCTGAATGGTATATATAAAACAAATTTATCATAACTTTCATGGTGTACCATGTATGTTGACCTAAGTTTATATATGTTTTCACTGAAGGTAAATGGGATCATTGTGAATGGTTATTTTGTCTGAAAGAATAAAAATGTTTAGGTTTTTGGCACAACCTTATTACTAGACTACATTCCTGGACCCAAGTTTATTAAGGGCTTGAGCTATGGACCTCTTCCATATATTACAGTTTTTTGTGTAACAGCTTTTTAAGTCAATTCCTTGATGAAACTTTTTATGTCTTGCAATGAATGTAATAAAGAAGCCTATATATTTTGGTTATAAAGGTCAGAAGTCAAGTAAGAAAAGATTAGTTTCTGCACATTATGTTTAGTTCAAGACTGCATATCTTTATCAAAGGTTCATGTTACTAAGGACCATTAGTCAGTAATCTTCAAGACAACCATGGCCTTCTAGTGTCAATATAAGAGGACTGTTCGTCTTAGGTGTACATCCAAATTGACATTCACTGTACTCTTGTTTACATTCTATTAACCTTCAAGTTAACCTTCAGGTTGAAAACCTTGAGCTGACCCCAATCACGTCTGCTGACCAAGTACCTGTGGTGCTTCATGGGACATATTGGGATGCCTGGAACAGTATAAAAAAACAAGTATGTTTGTTTTGGAGAAAAAAAAAGACTAATAATCAGTAGATGAAAAACAAAATTATTATGGGAAACTTGACAAGCTCCAGTGCCAGTGTATACCATCTAACTTTGTTTAATCAGAGAAAAAGCAGTGCCATTGAATTTGTCAGATACACTAGTTGGATAGATTATTAATAAATTTAGCTCAATCAAATCAGTAAAATATATTTCTTTGATAATCTTGTTTAAAAGATGTTGGCTCTAATCTTGTGGATTATATCTCGTATTTCACATTTATATAATTAATTTCTTTTTGGAGATATTTCTTTTAATAGCTCATATCCAATCAGTAGATGATATTTTTGAAAAATCTCTCATTTCATATGAGTGTGGATGTGCAAAGGGCCTGAAACAAAAAGACTTTTTAAAAGGACATTTAGCTTCATTCTTTATATAATATTTTTTTTAATTGGTTTCTTCTCTTGTAGGGTTTGTGCCGATTCAAGCGCAATCATATCCACTTTGCCGCAGGTGAACCAGGAGAGAATGGTGTTATAAGTGGTAAGAAACTATTATATGACATGGATGTTGCATGTAAAAAAAACTCATCCAAACATTAATTCTGCAGACAGTGGGCCTTCCGATTCCAGATTCAGTTGTTTGTTGTTTTAACGAGGAAGAACCGTTGAAATAGTTACTGTTTTGAGGTTTAGTGATACTATAAATGGTGGCCAGTATATATAATGAAGAAAGAACCTGGAAAAACTCTAGAATAACCACCAACCAATGGGAAGCTGAAGCTACTTTCAAGCTTTCTCACATACCCACATTGGCCAAGCCTGAGAATCAAATAAATTTAGTTGTTTTATCTTGTGTCAACATAGAGAGAGTCAGTAGGACAATGTAGGCAGTTCAAGTGTTCATGATCTATAGTCTCTATTAATGTTTTCTTTTCCATGAATACATTGTTTGACTGTGATGCCATAAACACTGAATTTTTCATTCATCAACATCCTGAAATTATATGGTTACTGGTCTGTGAAATAGATATGTAGTAAAGGCTGATGGAGAGATTTCAAATTTTATTCTCTCCTTGCACACAGAGACTTTTACAGTTTGACTGACTGACAGAGCAAATGATCTTTTTAAAATTCAAAAACATGTCCAAGAAGAAAAAGAACAAGTCAACACCATTTAAAAAATATAAGAGTGATACAGCACTTGATTAAGCATATCAGATGTTAATTGCACAATTTATAGACTTCATTGATTATGGGGAACAAGTTAACATGATTGCTGAACACAAGTAATTTTTCAGTATGTTGTGTGTTTGTATTCTGAGTCTAATTCACAAAGAGTTTGCCAATGTTTGCCAAGAATTTTGACCAGCTCCAGATCCAGGTTTTTACAAAAGTAAATGTATATTTTTTCATACAGTGTACCATAATTAAGGTATGCAAATATAGATTCCATCTTTACATCATTCTTGAGGTTGGCATATGCTCATTTCTGCAGTCAAATAAAATATTTTGCACACTTCATGAGCCCCATGACCTTCATTATTTATTGAATATTTGCTGAAAACACATTTCAATAAGTGGTTATTCAGTCTTGTGATCATAAGGTGTACAAGCAGTGGATCTAACTAAAAATGGTTTTGTTTCTGAAGATGAAAATGTACAGAAAGTGAGTACAATGAAACTGGATTTTTTTAGTAACAAATGATAGTCATCCTTGTCATTTCTTGTGTTTGCTTCTATACACGTCATCTTAACTATTGATGCACTTAATTACATGTCAGAGATATTCTAGTACTATCGGTGCACTTAGTTACATGTCAGTGATATTCTAGTGCTATCGATGCACTTAGTTACATGTCAGTGATATTCTAGTGCTATCGATGCACTTAGTTACATGTCAGAGATATTCTAGTGCTATCAATGCACTTAGTTACATTTCAGTGATATTCTAGTGCTATCGATACAATTAGTTACATGTCAGTGATATTCTAGTGCTATCGATGCACTTAGTTACATGTCAGAGATACTCTAGTGCTATCGATGCACTTAGTTACATGTCAGAGATATTCTAGTGCTATCAATGCACTTAGTTATATGTCAGTGATATTCTAGTGCTATCGATGCACTTAGTTACATGTCAGAGATATTCTAGTGCTATCGATGCACTTTGTTACATGTCAGAGATATTCTAGTGTTATCAATGCACTAAGTTACATGTCAGAGATATTCTAGTGCTATCGCTTGCACTTTGTTACATGTCAGAGATATTCTAGTGCTATCAATGCACTTAGTTACATATCAGAGATATTCTAGTGCTATCGATGCACTTAGTTACATGTCAGAGATATTCTAGTGCTATCGATGCACTTAGTTACATGTCAGAGATATTCTACGGCTATCAATTCACTTAGTTACATGTCAGTGATATTCTAGTGCTATCGATGCGCTTAGTTACATGTCAGAGGTATTCTAGTGCTATCGCTTGCACTTAGTTACATGTCAGAGATATTCTAGTGCTATCGATGCTTTCTTTTAGTTCGATACTGATCATGGGTTAGCATTGAATCAAGTGTAAGTGTCACTCAATGTCTCTCAAGTTTTCAGGGTTCACACAGATTTGTAAAGTGCTTGAAATTTTAACTGATACATTAAAAGTACTTATATTTTGAAAATCCCCTTGAAATTTTTTTTTTTTAATGTCAGTAGGAATAAGTATTTTAAATGACCAAAAATCCTTAAAAGTACTTAAATTTGTAAGAAAATAAAATTATTTTTAAAAGAACGCTATGAAATTGAAGAAAATGTCTGATGTGTTAAAAAAAGTCAACATACATTGGAGCATTGTGAGTGAGTGTGCCCTTCAATAACACCATAAGGATGTAAAACAGAAACTTGAAGTGTCAGTGGCAGCAGTGAGTTTTGATTATTTTGGAATAAAAGAGATAAAACCAAGGCATATGCCAGAAACACTGACATTATATGTAAAAAATAGTCGCATCCCAATAAATTAGGGTGGTCCCATCCCTATCTTATGCAGCTTCAACTACACACTCAACATCTACAAATATGTCAACATTGTTTTCAATAACGATGTTCTAAAGTTTCACTTACTTCCTACAATCAATGAACATATTTCTGTGCTATGTTCCCAGACAGTGCTCTTGCATGCAGAAAAGAAAACATCTTACTTGTATGTTTTTGGCACTGCAGAACACATAAAAGTTAATAGTAAAGTGTGACTTTTCTATGGATAGGGAAGTAGAGTGAGAATATTTAAATTGCCAAAGAGTGGTTACACAGAGGTTTATGTTTTAAATGTTCCAATCCCCTAGCTGTTTCTTATAAGTTCAACTTCAGCAAGACAGAAAAGGAAAGGAAGAAGAAGCAGTCTGAGTCTGGGCATAGGGAAAGAAAACTTGTTCTTGATGACATTGAAGATCTGAATATGAGGAGAAAAAAAAATGTTATAAAATACTTGTGTAGAAAGCAGATGAACTGTCTTTAATAGCAGAAAAGACAATAAAGTGGTAACTTCCCACACACAGGCCAATATTAGTAGAAAGGGAGCTGAGGAGAAACTTGGAATATATGAAGGTTTTTACAATAAACTGGATGTTAAGACTGAGAAACTGAAGAGAAATTAAGTACAGAGTAAGAACTTGTAAATAAAGTTTTTGTTTGACTATTATTTTAATTGTACCTATGTTTGGGAAAGGAAAATGCAATTACATGATCCACAAGTCAGCCTTATGGTTCTACGTGAAGATAATAATGGTGAGTTCAGATATAAGTCTGCATGAAAAATAAAAATGAAGTCTTCAGACAATACTTGTATGAACCCTGGTTTTGTACTTATTTGCTTGGTGAGTGATTTAGTAAAATTTATTCTTCATTATAAATATTTGACCAAAAACATCTCATCTTCAGTTGTTTATTAAAACTGTATATTTGACCCCATTACACCAACACTCACAAAATATGATATGCGGATACATCCCAAGGACAGCAACTCAACCATACTAAAACAAGACTATTGTGACCCAGTTTTCATGCTTGTTTGACTTTGTATTTCACCTATTTGTCAGTTAGACTCTAAACACACCAATTTCAATGAAAATCACAATGTGGAAACTTGTCAAGGGGAATAATCATACCATATCAGAACTGTTCTAAGTTGTTGTTTATCTGTCCGTCAATTCGACAAGGGCCTCTCTAGTCATCTTAGGGTTTGCATGGGCTGGTTCTGTTCTGTGCATACGCAGGTAGCTGATAATGCCAACCTTTGCATGTAATGCTCATTTGCACAAGGGACAGTTGATGAGTGGAACATCTCCAGAAGGATTGATGGCACGTGCTTTTCTGGCTTGCTCTTCAGCTCTGCAGCTGCTGTCCTGCTAGATTCGCACAACTTGGAGCCTTTATGCACATAAGAATGCCAAGTGACTCAATCTCTTGCTGTTTGCTCCCAGAAATCAGGTTTATGTTGAATGCTTTCAATGCAGCTTTCAGATTGTCTTTAAAGCATTTCTTCTGACCTTCTTGGGATTTCTGTCCTTACTGTAGTTCACCATAGAAGAGTCTCTTAGGCAGCCAGTAGTCCGGCATGCATACTTCATGTCCCACCTAGTATAGTTGCCACTGCATCAGAATGGTGTAGAGGCTGGGGAGACCTGCTTGGGCAAGTACCTCAATGTCTGGAACCTTGTTCTGCCACTTGATGTTAAAGCTTTTACTGAGACTTGTGGTGTGAAAGTAGTTCAGATTCCTTTCATGGCATTGGTACACTGTCCATGTTTTGCATGTGTAAAGTAGTGTGGGAAGTACAACTGCCCTGTAGATCTTTAGTTTGGTCTAGATGCTGATGCCTCTTCTATTCCAGATGTTAGCATACAATCTGCCTAAAGTTGCGCTGGCTCTGGCAATGTATGTGAAGCGGTTCAAAGCGTTAAGATTTTGGCCATTGACAGTGATGTTGGGCTCAACATACGGCTTTCCAGGAGCTGGCTGATGCAGGACTTCAATATTTTTAGTACTGATGGTAAGACCAAAACTTGTGCAGGAGCTGGAGAACTTGTTAATGCTGCATTGTAAGTCAGCTTCTGAGCCAGCATTGAGGGCACAGTCATCAGCAAATAAGATATCTCTGATGCTGTCTATCATATCGTTAAACAGCAAATACCATGACGATGGTCCCATGTTCCTTTTGGAGTCCACACTGGCTTTCTGGCAGTAGTCCTGGTCAAGGTGCATACCGAGTCAGTTCAGTATTATAATGGCAAGTATCTTACCTGCAATTGAGAGTAAGGATATACCCTGGTGGTTGTCACAGGCATGGTGATTCCTTTTGCGCTTACACAGGTGGATTATGGAAGCATCTTTGAATCCCTGGGGGATCATCTCTTCCTGCCTTATTCCTGAAGAGGGCTGCTCAATTGCTCAGGGGACTGCTGGACTCCACTGTTGCTCCATGTCAGTGTTGAATGATCCTAATGCCCTGAGCTGCCTGTGTGGAGATTTGTGGCAACATCTGCCAGTTAATTGCTTGCCTGTCACCACAGGACTTTAGTGGGCATTGAAATGGGATGGGTGGATGACAAGAATGACTTGCGTGTTGACTTTGTTTTAAGTAAGGAAGAGTTGCGCAGTTCGTCAGCCTCACTCTCTCACCGAAAACCATCTGAGTCCAGCAGCCCGACAATGTCAAGACTTCATTGGATGACCAGGACATCTTATGTGTCTTGTCAAGCTCTTAGCGCTCCACAGTGCTATGCTGGAAATGACCTTTATGCCCATTGACCAGCCAGTTGTTCCTCCACACAGGCTGCTGAATCAAGTCATCACATGCAAGGTTCACAAGGCCTAACTCACTGATGGTTTAAGATTGTTAGACTCTGGTTTAGCCGTCCAGTTAAGGCTGTTTTCCAGGATTTAACTGCTGTTCATGCCACAGCTTCTTGGAGCCACAGGTGAGAGCTTAGTGCCAAGTGGGGACCAAAGGTGAGCGAGTTACCCCCCAAAGGAGTATGACTGCTTAGCCAGCCAGAGGTGTTACCCCCTCCCATGACACCCCATACACCTCTAATATCATGACCCAGTCATTTGTGACTGCCTGTTCACACCAGAATGACTTGGTGTTTTCAGCTATTTATTTGCTACATTCTAAATATTATGGGTCCTATTTCACCTAACATGTAAAATGCCACATGGAGGCAAAGTAACTCGCCAATAACATACAATACAGTTACAGTGATCTGATTTTCATTATGCACAAGGGACTTTTGCATTTTCCTTCATACCAGTATGTTCATTGTTAGCAGCAAATCCATGTTCATGGAAAATATTCATGTTTACATGTGAATACCTGGCTGTGATTTTAAAAACATGTAACTTAAAAATAAAGAACCAAGCATTTGAAATTTATAAGGTATGCTTCTCTAATAGTATTGCTTAGAATTGTGCTTAAAGTTGTACTCATTGGTAGCATTTATTGCTATGACTCTGTGGCCTTGAACTAGGCAACGCAAAAACACAAAAGCAACAAGGTTTGTAATATGCAACAAATAATTTATTTCCTTAGAAAATAAAGTGAATATTTAAAAGGAACTTACAATTCAATCCCAGATAATCCTAAAAGTTCTATGACATGTCCAAAAATATAGAGTGTTCTGAATGAATTTTAGGTGTGGAATTTGCTGGTGTACCAATAGCTTTGAATGTGCTGATTTGCCAACAGTCTTGATTTATCACAATAATTATGACTGAATGTCTTGGAATGAATTTGCAGTTATCCCCAAATAATGTTTTATTGAAAACAGTCAGTGAGCACTTTGTAATTCCAGTACATAATTGAAATAATTCTCCTCAAATTATATCTGAACATAACTAAAAGTGATTCCACATTCCAAAGACTAATATTAAATTTGAAATTAATAATTTTATTCATCACACAACCTTTATATATATTAAAAAACTTAAGTTCCAACAAAACGACCAGGATGTTGTTCATTTTCCTTTCAAATTTTGTAAACAAGTTTGCTTTCTAGAACCTTCTAAAGTTAAAAAGCCATGTAAATATTGTCACAGATTGTATCTTAAAATATTAATCTACTATCATTGACAAAAGTTAGGTATGTAATATTTTGTTTAGAAATGGCCGTACAATCTTCAACCATGGATGAAAGTTAAACACACAATATAGGTATACATAACTGTCAATGTTATTAAATGTTTTTGTTCCACTTTTAAGCTATGTCATTAGTCTGATGTAATGCAACATCTGTATTTTAGGTATGAGAAGTTCATGTGAAGTTTTGATCTACATAGATTTGGAAAAGGCTTTGAAAGGTGAGTCAATGGTTGTACTAACATTTCTTTACGATGCAAATATGCCATGCTTTTTAAAAAATGTTTTTAAATGTGTATACTGGTTACAGTGTATCTGTATGTATAAATACTGCACACAAGGCATATATACAAATTGTATTTGATGTATACACATTCTAAGGAATGAGTGCCATTTAGCTTGATGTTTTAGGATCCTTTTTTTATTTTTGACACCAAGATCCTTTTGCCAAAATAAAGCTTTCTAATGTTGATATAATATTAAGTTTTTTTTTCTGAACTTACTTGCTCCCAAAGCTGTAAATTGATGTTAGCCTATGATATAGCCCTGCCTCTGTCATGTGTCTATCATTTGTCAGCAGTTGCATTTATGTACTCTAGGGTGCCCCGTTTTGATCAGATGTCAGTTTGACTTGGAATCTCATTTGATATCCTTCAGTTGTCAAACAATTTGATGATTAGCAAGATTATTTCCTATAAATAAGAATTTCCTATAAATAAGATTATCTATCATCTGATTGGTGAACATTTCTGATTTGTATCAAACTTGTAATATATCATCATCTAGCATTCAGACGAGTTCAATAATGAGTAAGGTTCTTGCATATTAATTAAGTGATTTCACACTCTAGTAACTACATTTCTGATCTAGTTTTGATTTTAAAAAAGGACTAAGACATATGGTTTAAGTGACCAGGTATCTCATATAAAGATTTTTTGCCATCCAGAGAATGCATTTTTAGATAGGATTTTGATCAAACTTGGTATGTAGACCTATGTCATTAAGATCCTGCTAGATTGTCAGTGAAATGTATGCATGTTAATAAAGTGATTTTTGCATTGGATTGACTGAGCTTATCAAAACTCTACCAGCTGTATTTCATGTCAGAATTTGATCAAATGTATTGAATGTTCTTATATCAAGAAGTTGAATGAGTTTGATTATGAGCAAGATCAAGGCATAATAATAATGTAATCTTGTATTTGTATTGCTGACATTGTTACCACTCTGGAATGCCAGTTAAAATTTGCTCCATTTTTAAGCTTATATTATCATTGTCATAGATTCTGTAAACCGTGATATCGGCGCATATTATTGAGATGCCTTGCAGTGGTGTGGCTAATATTGTTGCCTTTCCAGATCTAGAGACTCTATTATAATTCCATTTTGATACAATTTGGTAAATGGGTTTATATCAACAGCATCTTGGATGGCTTCACTTAATCATTGATGGCTTCACTTATGAGAAAGGATATGTTCCATATGCCTTCAAAAAATATTATGAGGATATAGTCAAATAAACTCAAGTGATAGGATTACTGTTAATCAGGCATGACATTCATTATTTTGATTAGAAACAAATAAACTGTGCAATCTGTACTGTAATTAGCAGCCATTAGCCTTTGTCTGCACAAAATTCAGTTCAGTAGCACTTTCCTTAGCTAATTTTTCATTTAAGTTCTCTCTGATGGAAGAAAGAAGATTATTTTACATTTTTAGTTTCAAGGTCAAGCACTGACTGAAAAAACAAAACTGAATACTGCATAGGAATTTCAGTTCTCTACCATGTACATTCACATTCAAGTTTGCTGATGACTGACATTAGTAGGCGATAGAGATTTTGGGGTAAAGGTCCAAGTCACTGTGGTATACAGTAGGCATATGTTGTACTGTTCATTATACCCTCATTACATGATGGGTAGCATGTTGTTATATGTACTGATCTTGTTGCTCAAATTTTTTTTTTTCTCCTGCTCGTTTTAAGACACAAAATGAAACAATTTTATGTTTTTGGACAGCAATAAAATTATATGTTATGCAGTTCAAAAAACATACAGAAAATACATTAGTGAATTTTGTTAGTTTGAAAATAGAATGAAAATGTATTTCTATGTTAAGGATGGAATTGATTATGAAAGATAGTACCAAAACATTTCTTCTTATATTATTACTAATGATTGGTACCTAGTTATGCATCTTTTGGATCTTCTTATATTATTACTAATGATTGGTACCTGGTTATGCATCTTTTGGATCAGCCACTAATATATTTTGGATTTGTGTCTACATTTTATTCACTGTTTCCCTTGCAAAATTAAATGTAAGAAAGTTGTATTTCCTTCAAGAAGAAAGTCAATATGTTTGCCTCGTACCGTTTGGTCTCCCAATGGCCACTTCGGTTAGTTTGTATTAGAAATAAAAGAATAACTTTGAGATAGCCTGCTTTTTTAATTATGCTTGTATTATAAATTAAAAGATTAACTTTGAGATAGCTTATTTTTTAATTATGCTTGTATTAGAAATAAAAGATTAACTTTGAGATACCCTGCTTTTTTAATTATGCTTGTATTAAAAAATAAAAGATTAACTTTGAGATAGCTTGTTTTTTTTAATTACGCTTGTGTGAAAATTTGTATTCAGTATGTTCTTTTAAGAAATATTATTACCTGATTTATGCTTTAGATGGCCTGAAATTTTACCTGTCTGCCAACAGAGTCATCCTTTCACCAGGAAATGAAGAAGGCTACATATACCCATGCTATTTTAGTGCAGTCTTAAACAGATATCCATGTAAGTTGAAAATTTAGTATGTTCATTTCTCACTGGTCATAAGTCATGATTTTATGGAGTTATATAAGTAGACTTTAAACTTTGACAACTCTGAATATGTACAAAAAATAATCAAATATGTCAAAAGAATTTACATAATTTTAGAATGCCAATGTTAGAAGTATTGATTAACTAAAATGTATACACTTTACAGGTATCCAGTGATTCAGGTATCCAGTGATAGCAATAAAAGAGACTTTGGTCTATATATATAAATTTTAAAAAAGAATTTTTAAATCTCAATCTGGAATTAGGAAGAGAACAAAATATGTTCATTATTGTTGGTAAGTTGACAAATCCCCCAAATCCACTTGATTAACACAGGCTGTTGTCAGTTGTTGTTTATTCTGTTGAACGGCCAGCCAATCTACTCTTTTATAATATATGAACTGATATACAATGGCACATATTGTGCTGACCTTGTTTGATGAAGAAAATGTGAGCTACTTTGAGGATTATAAAGCTAGATAGTTTCCACTATATAACATGTATAATTCAGTTTTTAAAATCTTTAATAATAATAATAATAATAATACTAAATTTGGAAAGTAATGCAGTTATAAGAACAAATCTACACTGAGACCATTAGTTATGTGTAATATATACAGTTGAAAAACATATATTAAGCTATACACTGAAGTAGTCATTCATAAATTCACTAAACATACATTTTATAAACACACTTGTTACTTGTAATTACTTTTGCAAAAGCATTGGTCTGAATTTATTTGTATTAATTCTTTTTGCAATATAACTGCTGAGAAAAAAAACCTTGACTTTGGTCAATAGCATACTGCATATCACTTACCCTTGCATATATGAATTTGTCACTTCATGTCCAGTAAGTGTGTTTTGGTTGTAGGGTGGGGATCTTGATAGGATCCAAATTCTAACCCAGCATTAATTTCTTTCCCCGGAGTATGACTCTGTATTGAATCTACATGTGAAATTACATCCTCATAACTATTTAACTTAAATATGTTTGAATTGTTACGATATTAGTTTCCGTGTTATGACCCACCAAATAGCATGACTTGGTGTCTGTTTTGGCTGCACATCGGATTTCATTTTTTGCGTGTCTTTAAAACAAATATGTGGTTAAATCATATGAATCATATGACAGTAAAGCCTATTTTTAATATTAATTTGCATAGCAGATGAAAAGCAAAATAGTTAATACAATTTGTCTCATTGGATAACAACTTTATCCCTACTTTCTATAGTAGTGGCTCATGGATTTTGTACTCACTGTTTAACAGTCCTACCAAAAGTAACTTTGTTCTTGGTCATTTGTAGACAGCTAACATCCAAGAAATTAAAGTGGATTAATCTTATTGACATAATTCTACTCTTTACACATTTTTGTACCACTCTGTTAAGTTTTTTATAACTGCACCTGGCTGTATCTTTCAAATATTTGTGTACAGCCTAATACTAGACTATCCGTACATCCTTATATCAGACTGTATCTTTCATATGTTCATTGACAGCCTAATACCAGGCTGCATCTTTCATATGTTTGTTGACAGCCTAATACCAGTCTGTATCTTTCATATATTCAATGACAGCCTAATATCAGACTGTATCTTTCATATGTTCATTGACAGCCTAATACCAGACTGTATCTTTCATATGTTCATTGACAGCCTAATATCAGACTGTATCTTTCATATATTCATTCACAGCCTAATACTAGACTCTCTGCACATCCTTATACCAGACTGTATCATTCATATGATCATTGACAGCCTGGTTTCAGACTGTATCTTTCATATATTCATTTACAGCCTAATACTAGACTATATGTACATCTTTTACCAGGCTGTATCTTTCATATATTCATTGACAGCCTAATATCAGACTGTATCTTTCACATGTTCATTGACAGACTAATATCAGACTGTATCTTCCATATATTCATTGACAGACTAATATCAGACTGTATCTTTCATATATTCATTGACAGCCTAATACCAGGCTGCATCTTTCACATGTTTGTTGACAGCCTGATACATCACTACATGATCAATATAATTTCTTTTTTGAATAGATCATAT
Source organism: Unio delphinus (assembly GCA_029339505.1). NCBI lineage: Eukaryota > Metazoa > Mollusca > Bivalvia > Unionida > Unionidae > Unio > Unio delphinus. The sequence goes on from JAQISU010000010.1 coordinate 15,501,639, forward strand.
CTTAGAATTTAATCCTAACATCAAGGGGAAGACTGTGTCTGCTGACCAAACCTCAAATGAATTAAATAAGAAGACAAAGAAAAAGAACAAAAAGAAGAAGAAAAATAAAGATAGTGAAAACAATGAGAGTAGAGCACCAGGGGAGGAGGTTGAAGGTGTTGGAGACACAAATCTATTTGCTAATGAGGGAGAGAAATTCAAGGAGAACATTGAAGGAAAGGATGAAGAAGACCAGTTTGTGGATGCCATGGACACTGAGCCAGAAAAGCTTACGCAAATTGAAGTACCTGATGCATGGGATGATGCTGAAAAGGTTGAACTAGATCGGAAAGCATTAATAAATTCTAAAGGAGCAGAACAGTCAGAGGGTACCCAGGGACTTGCAGAATCTGAGGATCCAAAGGAAACTAAAGAATCTAAGACCAACGAAAAAGATTCCTGGTCTGAGACTTCAAAGAGGGCTTCAAAATCCGAGGCTCAGTCCAGGTCTCAGGCTCCAAAGGTAGCTACCAAACCTGAGAATCCAAAAGGAAGTGTAATACAAGAGGGTGAACAAAAGGCTATTAAAAAGGGGACTTTTGTACCTGGGGATGAAGATGAGGAAGCTCCAAATGGAGCAACTGAGGATGAAGAAGATGTCAAAATTGAAGAAGGTAAAGTGTCGAAAAGCTAAGTTTAGTTGGGTTTTTAACATCACAATGGTGTCAGTTTTACATTTTTTCTGATTTTTAGCATACTGTGATTACAAATTGCTGATCATCATCATATGTTGTGTCAGTGACAAAGGATAATATTTATTACACAGCTGTAGCCTTTCATCTACTGATTCCCTCCCTTCACCCACCTCCAACAAAAAATATTAATCTTGTTTTATTCCAAGTAAAAAGAAATTTATCCTTACATTTTAAAAATCACTTTAATGAATTGTACCTGTCATGGACAGTATTGTACTTTGTACACTGATATGCGTATTGTTTGAATCAAATTTGCTGAAGATCAATGTTTAAATTGAAGCAGTTAGTATTAACATTGCTCATTACAGTGAGAGACTGTTATATTTGTTACCAGAAATTATTATATTATTGTTACAAGTCTATGGTATTATGCTAAGAAGCTGAAGTGAGCAAAAAGACATTAAGTTTTGTAAAAGTCAACAAATAATTTTTTTCCTATGAATGCAAAGTAAACTTTTTTAATAAAGAACTTACAGTAATACAAATTAAATCTCAAGGAGTATCAAAATATTTATCACAAGGCCAAATGTATAAAGTTACTACTGAATATATTGACATGCCTGTAGTCTTAAATATATTAATGTGCCAGTGGCCTGTAATGTGGCAATGTGCTAACAGTCTTTTGATGTATCACAATAATATAATCCAAAAATGTATTGTCAGAAATCACTATATTTCCAAGTTAATGTTCCTGTCCAAGAATATGTCTTGACTTGAATTAAAGTGAATCTGGCCACATAGGGTCATTTGTTCACTGGTTTCGGTCAACATATTGTTGACCATTTGTTTTTCCTGTGGGGAAGGAATGGTGCCACATCCCCACGGGTATTTGTGCACATAAGTGCACTTATTAGTTTGGGCGTCATGTCAAGTCACTAATGAGTGACTAATGACATTAATGGTAGCCCCTGAGTGGGTAGGAATAGAACCAACACACACCCACCCTATCAACCAATCGGATTGCTTGATGCATAAGCGGTGTGCAATGGCACTGATAGCGAGAGAAAATTAGTTTTCTCACTTCGCTATATTCCTGGGCACTAGACGAGGAAAAGGTCTCGGAAAAGTCGGCCAGCCGATGTCGTAGATGGATGTCGCTTTACGCCCTAAAACGCCGTTGTCCGTACTTATTTCAAATCCAGTCCAGTTTTACTAATGGACATAAAAAATACCAATAACGTGTAAGCCACCAGTGCAATTGAGTCAAATTTTACGAGTTGTAAAATTTTCCTAACGCTTAACTTCCCTATAACTAGTACAGAGTGTACATATATTAATTCCCTATCATTATATGCTAAGTATGTCTATGCGACATATATAGTTGTGTCACTGTTAGGTTGGAATAGCTTGTAAATTTTGATGTGGCATTTCGAAATATATCGTATTTTGTTTTTCAAAAGAGCTTGTTCGAAGAGGGTTCTCTAGCCAATGGAGAGCCCTATATAGCAAATAAAATGCCAGAAAGTATGAGCCCTTATAAGGGCTAGTACTCATCAATCAAGTAAGTACCACGCTTGCACTCTATCTTCACCAAATGTGCGGCTGTTCTTTTCTCCTCCCGTATACTTCTCGGGAAGTAAATACCATGGCGGGAGGCGATGTAGTTGGCAGCGTCAATGAGGTGTTGGAGTGGTCGTCTCTCGAAGGCCTCGTAATAGTGTCGAGTTAGTATGGTATGAGCAAACTGCCACTGCTGAAGTCTTGGTGGTGAGGTCTGCAGCGACCGTAAGCCTATGTAGGTTACTGCTGATAGAAACCCATTTGCTTTCCTCTTATTCGTTAAGAGTTTTTCCAGTCCCAGGTCGCTGCATAACCTCCCCATTAATTCCTCTTTCTTTTTTTCCGGCATTCTTGCTGCCTTTGCCAGGGTCTCCCATTTTTCGGTCGGTGTGGTGGTAGTAGTGGTGGTAGATTCAGCAAACTTTTTGTCCAGGTTTTCCGCCAACCCTGGTTGATGAGTGTGGGTGGTGGGTGTTGATGAAGTAATCACCCCCTTAGTCCCCTTTCCCTTTCCTTTTCTTATAGGGGGTGGTGGTGGTGGTGATGGTAAAGGCTCAGGAGCGGTTGAAATGATTGGTGACGTGGCCACCTCCGCCGTCTCCTTTTCGTAAAATAGCTCTATGAGATGTCTGGATAGCGCCGCTATCTGTTCTTGAAGTGCTTTGTTTGAGCTCTCCAGTACAGCAAAGTCCACTGTGGGATTCTTGGAGCTCGGTGCTTCTCGAACTGGTGGTGGAGGGGTGGGTGTTCTGTGACCCGGTTTGGTTTTCCGCTGCCGTTGTCTACCTTGGTTTCCTCTGTACTTAGGTTCACCTCTAATTTCTTTTTCTTTTCTTCATTGTCCCAAATAAGCAGCAGAGTATTACGTTTCCCTGCCGCTCAGAGGCTCCAACTTGACGCCAAGAATATTATTGATGAGCAAGCACTTTGTACTTCCAGTGAATAGAGGCCCCAAGTGGCTGAGTGATCTGAAGCGTTCTCCATTACGGATCACTGCCATCTCACCTCTGTCTGCATGGGTTCGAGTCTAAGATTTGGCTAATGTAGTTATGTGAGATAGCTGCCAGTAACTTCTCATGGGTCGGTGTTTTTTTTTTACGGGTTCTTACTCCACCAATAATACTGGCTGCCATGTATAGCCTATCGTGTGCTGAAAAATGGCGTTAAACCCTACAACAACAACAACTTCCAGTGAATAATATTTGAATAAATAATTCCACCCAAATGAAATACTGAACACAACAATTAGACTGATTTTGCCACAGATGTTAAATGCGAGAATTAGTACTTTCTCTAGTAAACAACATTATATAAAAAGCTGTGACACAAAGGTACAACCTGGATGAGGGTCAATAATAGATCATTTCTAGAATATTCTGAGTGTCATCAAGATAAAATCTGTTGATAAAATTTTAAAGATTATGGCAAATGGCAGGTAGACCAGGCTAATCCATGGGGGAATTCAAGTGTCCCAGACCCAGACCCAAATAAACATGTTTACTGGTGTTAATAATGATCTTAATATTTAATCCACATTTGTAGTGAAATATTAACTGTATTATTTTTTTTAAAAATGAAAATTACTGGTCAGGTACACAGTGAACTTGATTTTGGACAAGGTCAAGTCCAAAATGTAATTATACATAACATATAATCATGGAGAAAAAAGCTTACAAAAACAAATAAAATATACATAACTTTATTATCAAAATTTTTTACAGAATGGACAACAGTCTCTATTACCAATGTTGAAGAATCCCAGAGTGCAGTTGAATATATCTTGGAGCATAAGCAGAATGAACCAGTGTCCATAATTTGCTGTGGTGAGAAACAAGGTGATGCGGATGGCAAAATTACACTTCTGGTGATAAGCATGCAAAACAAGAGCTGGATCTACCAGCTGTGCAACATGAAACAGGATTTATTGGATACTGGAAAATTGAAACAACTCTTTTTTGACACTGACCTTATGAAGGTATGTATCTTTTATTCATTTCTCAGTCATCTGCTGTTAGATGGGGCATCAAGTGGTCACTTTGTCCATCTTTTGTGTCTATCCACCTTTACATATGTCACACCTGTTTTACAATTTGTCTCAAATAACTGGTATAAGGCTAATTATGCCTCTCATCAGATTCTATTAGCTGCTGTGAAAATATGTCTCCGTTTTATTTATCAATAGCTGATGTACAGGTAAGGTAGGGAAGATAGCAGTTACTTTGACACACGTGAAAATATGTCTCCGTTTTATTTATCAATAGCTGATGTACAGGTAAGGTAGGGAAGATAGCAGTTACTTTGACACATGTGAAAATATGTCTCCGTTTTATTTATCAATAGCTGATGTACAGGTAAGGTAGGGAAGATAGCAGTTACTTTGACACATGTGAAAATATGTCTCCGTTTTATTTATCAATAGCTGATGTACAGGTAAGGTAGGGAAGATAGCAGTTACTTTGACACACGTGAAAATATGTCTCCGTTTTATTTATCAATAGCTGATGTACAGGTAAGGTAGGGAAGATAGCAGTTACTTTGACACATGTGAAAATATGTCTCCGTTTTATTTATCAATAGCTGATGTACAGGTAAGGTAGGGAAGATAGCAGTTACTTTGACACATGTGAAAATATGTCTCCGTTTTATAAATCAATAGCTGATGTACAGGTAAGGTAGGGAAGATAGCAGTTACTTTGACACACGTGAAAATATGTCTCCGTTTTATTTATCAATAGCTGATGTACAGGTAAGGTAGGGAATATAGCAGTTACTTTGACACATGTGAAAATATGTCTCCGTTTTATTTATCAATAGCTGATGTACAGGTAAGGTAGGGAAGATAGCAGTTACTTTGACACATGCCAGTAGTAATGACTTTGCTGTTGTTTGAATTTTTTTTTCACAAAAATGTTTTGATTTTGGAGGTACAGTAGAATCTGTATTGAAAGAATGCCTCTTTGGCCCAAAAATTATGGTCTCCCATAAAACGGCTCCGATGGCCTAGTAGTTAGAGCATCCGCCGTGGAAGCGGGAGGTCATAGGTTCGATCCCCAAAGACTTACAAAAATGATACTAACAGCTGCCTCGCTTGACACTCAGCATTAGGAGGTTAGTGTTGGGACTGATCGGCCTGGTATCAGGATAATGTGACTGGGTGTGACATCATGCTACATGTCTGCAGCATGATGCCCCAGTGCTAGACATCACTATATACTGCCTCACTGCCGACATTGTAGCAATATGACTGAAAAATTGTTAATAGCTACATTAAATATCCTAATCAAACAAACAAAAAAAATGGTCTCCCATAACAGGTCACAATCCTATAAAATCAATAAATTTGTGCATTAAGAATGTAATCTCTCAAGACAGGTGGTCTCGCATAGCAGTGGTCTTTCAAGACAGGTTTTACTGTACTCGCATGTGTGAAATGCATGACATCCTTGTTCTTGTGTCTGTTCAGTAAAAATATCTTTCTTTGTTCAGTGTTTGTAATGGGTTTATGGGCTGAACATTTTTACACTGACAGATTGCTTAATAAACATTTATTTTTCAGTTATCACTTTGAAACCATTTTCTTGTATTTTTAATATAAAGTTATACCACAACAGCAAAGTTGCCCTTCCAAATGGAATGTGAATGTTAAAAGTTTAATGGACTTTTTTGTAAAGCAATATTCCTATCCTACCTAGTACATGTATGTAGACTATATTTTCGTTTTAAAAAATTAATTTTGATACCGTATGTCTATCTCTGTCCTACCTAATTATATCTAAATAGATTTTGAATTCTATGTGATACAATTTACATGTCCATGTTCTAAGTGTAGCAGTACTGTATAGATTTATAGATTAAAATTAAACCTGGTAGAAATTGTTTTTATTTTTTCAGTCATAATTTGAACAACCCATTTTGTCTTATTCTCTGTAAATTATTCATGAATAAAAAATTCTAGGAAAAAAATGTGTTGAATTAATGAACAAAAAAGTAGTGTGTTCCATGAACTAATTAACTTGTGTATAATGGATTTTCAGCTTATAGGCTTGCCTTCCATTTCTAGTTCTTACTAAACTATGCCATGACAAGTAATCATGTGATGTATAGACCTAAACTATTCAGTCAGTTTGAACTGCATGCATCTGCTGGTATTCATATTATATGCTGGTATTCATATTATGTGCTGGTATTCATATTATATACTGGTATTCATATTATATGCTGGTATTCATATTATATACTGCTCTTCATATTATATGCTGGTATTCATATTATATGCTGGTATTCATACTATATGCTGGTATTCATATTATATGCTGGTATTCATATTATATAATGGTATTCATATTATATGCTGGTATTCATATTATATACTGCTCTTCATATTATATACTGGTATTCATATTATATGCTGGTATTCATATTATATGCTGGTATTCATACTATATGCTGGTATTCATATTATATACTGGTATTCATATTATATGCTGGTATTCATATTATATGCTGGTATTCATACTATATGCTGGTATTCATATTATATACTGGTATTCATATTATATAATGGTATTCATATTGTATGCTGGTATTCATATTATATACTGGTATTCATATTATATAATGGTATTCATATTATATGCTGGTATTCATATTATATAGAGTTTATTAATGTATTACCTGTCATGCATATTAAAAGTATGTATTATTCATTATGCCACAAATTGTCAAGGTTTTAACACTGACGACAAATAGATATTAAGAATTGACAATGAAAAAAGAATGTAAAAGTATTCCATACACCGAAATATTCATTCTTCTCTGGTAAAAGTCAGAAATAGTCAAGTATTTATCACTTGCATGTTAACTGTATTTAGGTGTATATTATATGAATACATACACAGCAAACAGTAAAATATACTAATAAATGGATTTGTCTTGATACAAAAGTAAGTCAATGACATTTCTTGTTAATTATGACAAAGTTTGTGTACATGATGGTGTCATTGTATAATTTATGACATTTGTTACATAATAATACATAAAACTCAAATAGAAGTGTATTTTTCTTAGGTATTCCATGATGTGACCTGGCAGTCAGCTGTCCTCTTCAAACAGTGTGAAATAGTTTTGAATGGAACAAAAGTGTTTGATTCCAAGGTAAGTGTTAAAATTCTGTTTATATAACTTGTACTAATTTTATTTGTCCTGTGCTGCACACCCTGCAGATGATCTTCATGGTTCAACCAGTCAGAAAAGGTACTTAATTTCCAAATTGAAATAGATGAGACGACTTTATGATCATCCCCCCCCCTTTCCTCAGCTATGTTTCTTTACTTATACCAAACACAGTTCAAATATTTCAAAGTCTTAGAATGTAATATCTAATGCTGAAATGTTGTACAGCAGGATCACAAACTCTTCACAGGTTTAGACATGGTGAATTATAGTGCTTGAAAATCTAATTTTTGTTCCTGTGAAATGCTTGAATTACATACAATAGTTCAATATATTCATTAATTTAAAAAGAAAGAAAACAATGGAAAAATATGTCATTACACCAGTCTCAGTGATAGCCTGCCCCAGCATAAATCATGAAAATCCCATGGATATTTTGCCTAAAACAGATAAACTTAAAAATTAGTTCTGTGCACTCTCACAATATTGTCACATATATCATTATATGATGAGAAAGACGTGTATTAGAAATACCCATCACCATCAAATGTTGCTGTGCAATTTACCTCATATGAGCTTGATTTTAAGTAGTATGCCATTTTCTAGATGAATTATGGACCATATTTTTTGTTATCCTAGTTTCTGGGGTTTCCACACATCACTTAGTCTTCATATTGTGGAGTTAGGCCTTTGGTTTCCATTCTTCTATAAATTGATTTCTGCAGCGTAACTTGACCAGGATTGCTTCATTTCAACCAAATTTGGTATGCTGATTTATATTGTTGAAATTGAAAGTTTATGTTAAGACATAATTTATGGTAGTTATATACCTGATAGTTGTCCATTTGCACAAACAGCCTGTTTAGAAGCCATGCTCCCTCAAATTGAAAATTTATTTACAACTGAGCTCAGATTTTTGCAGCAAACACATCACCTGATCACATTACAGTAGGGATAACTTTTTTTGCCAGCTCCAAATCCAACCCTCTTGGAAAGATGGAAAACATTTTTCTCTGTTTATTTTATATAAGTGAAGGGAAGCAACTTTCACATGTTAAATCCCCTTTCTACTTGCTTTGTTATTACTTTTATACCCCGTTTAAACCAGGTTTTTACTTTCACAGCATGTGCTCTGACTTTTCCAGAAGATCAAGTTAAGTCTGATACATTTATGACTTACATTTTTTACACACATTTCTATTTCAGTGGTATTGTAAGTCTAACTAACGTTTTATATGATCATAAATTTTTTTAAAATTTATTTTTGCACTTATGATACCATTCATTATTGTCACATTTGCATACATTTTCACCAGTGGAATTTTCCAGAGTGTTGTCTTTAGGCATTTACTCGAACTTGTATTTTAAGATGATTGTTATTTATTTCAATTTTATTTATGTTTTATGCATTTATTTGTTTACAAACTTTCTCACTACTTTGTTTAGCATCCTTGATGATTTTTCACCTCATTGAGAAGGCTTGAAGTATTTATGCCTGGGATTCAATGAGCTGTATAGCCAAGGTCATAAATATCCCAGGTCATATACCATACCTGATTCCCTGACAACTTAAATATGCCAGAATAGTTTTTGTTCATATTTAAGTCCAACTAGTGGATGAGGAGCAATTCACTTGAATTCAACGTCATAATGGATATGAATATAACCAAACAAAGTACATGAATTCCACGAATACTGTACAAGTACAATGATGGTCAACATGAACGTCTCATGATGGAGATGAATGTAGTCAAACAAAGTACATGAAATTCACTGAATACTGTACAAATTCATTGATGGTCAACATGCACGTCTCATGATGGAGATGAATGTAGTCAAACAAAGTACATGAATTCACTGAATACTGTACAAATTCAATGATGGTCAACATGCACGTCTCATGATGGAGATGAATGTAGTCAAACAAAGTACATGAATTCACTGAATACTGAACAAGTACAATGATGGTTAACATGCACGTCTCATGATGGAGATGAATGTAGTCAAAGTACATGAATTCACTGAATACTGAACAAGTACAATGATGGTCAACATGCACATCGCATGATGGAAATGAATGTAGTCAATGTACATGAATTCATTGAATACTGTACAAGTACAAGTACAATGATGGTCAACATGCATGTCTCATGATGGAGATGAATGTAGTCAAACAAAGTACATGAATTCATTGAATACTGTACAGTGATGGTCAACATGCACGTCTCATGATGGAGATGAATGTAGTCAAACAAAGTACATGAATTCACTGAATACTGTACAAGTACAATGATGGTCAACATGCATGTCTCATGATGATGACCTGAATATGTACCAAGTTTGACAGCAATCTGATGCCTGGAGATAAAAGGGCAATAACTTTTACAAAAACCGCTGATGCAAAGTGATTTGTTGATATGTTAATCATCAGGTGATGTCCACAATATTTACCAAGTTTCAAATTCTGCAGGGTTAGTTATGGTTAATAACATTTGCAACCTTTTTCATTAAATAATGTACTGAAGCAATATTAGCATTTATAACATGTCCTTTGCACACACATATGCACACCAATATTTACTATGTTGATACCAATGTTCATATAATTTAACTGGCTATTTTTCACTAATAAATTTTGGACATGCAGTAGAGTTTTGGGGATATACTGTCATGATCATTTGTGAGGTGAAATGTAAGACTGCATGGACTGTCTGTATAAAGCTGTTGCAAGTATCACACTGGCTGGGGACATCCTGTCTGGGAATACAGGCCTAGTTGTAATAGTGTCCATTTTAATGGCAGCTTCATTCTAAACTGCATATAGCTTCTTATCAGGCAATTTACATGACTTGGCAACTATCTTGATGATGGGTGTATCACTTGAAATTCTATGGCTTTGCTTTACTCAATCAGCATTCATTTGATTTAATCTGTCATTTTTAAATCTGTCAATGTTTTAAATCTGTCATTGGTTTAAATCTGTCATTCATTTAAATCTCATTGTTTTAAATCTGCTCTAGCATCTGATTTATTTTTCTTCTTACCTTTTCTTTCATATTTTAATTAAGAATTATTAGATTTCAACTTCCCCCACCGAATTAGGGATATAAATTAGCTTCAGTACACTCTCCAGCATAAAGTAAGAATCTGGTATTGGTTACAGGAACAGCAGTGGCTCAATGGTTAGCAATCTAGACTTGCTGTGGAATGATGCAAATTAGAATCCCATCAATGGATCAGCCCGAATCAGTTACCATGGATATACATCAGTTCTTATGGCACTAAGTAACCCCATTGCTATACAGCATCAAACCTAACCAATCAGATTTCAACTAGATTTCATGTGCACATTTTATTAATTTGATACCTTTTACTTTCTATAAGAACAATGGTCAGCTTTCTTTCTCATTAAATAGTAGTATATAATTGTATATCCTGGATATTTTTTATTTTCAGGATGGTACCTATAAACATAATTTATTGTATGACCCAGTATTAAAATTTCTGACAGTATGAAGTATAAACTGAAAATTTTAATTGTATTATATGTCCTTTATGAACAAGTATCCATTTTTTAAATAGGTGAAAAATAAGTAATTGTAAGAAAAGAATGTAAGATATAATGTACTTTATGAACAGGTATCATTTATATGGATTAGTTTGTTTAGGCAAGTTTTATTCAATCTGTTTCTTTTGTTTCTATCGAATATTTAAAGGTTGTTTGCCAAATGAAGTTATTGGATGACAAAACCATAGATATCTTAAGATTGGAAGGGTTTATGCCGTCAAGATGGGTTGAAGAGGATGGTAAGATAGACAGCAGCAAATGGACAGAGATTTCTTTGGACCAAGAACTAATCAACAAATTAGTTCAAAGATGTAAAGCACTACTGCTGTTCTACAAGATGTGTACCATGTGAGTCCACTTCATTACTTACAATATACAGTATACATAGTACACAAAATTTACACCTGTGATAAGTTTGCTATTAGAGGTATGTAGAATTTCTCTGTAGAGCAGGGACGTAATAACAAAGTCGGAGATAGAAAAAAAACTTTAGTGCAAGGAAAGCTCCATTTCTTAACACCAGTGTTAAATACTGGTTATTTGACCAGTAAAAAACAAAACAATTTAACAGTGGAATTTACTTTGAATCCACTATTTTTTATGGGGTACCAATTTTCATGGATTTCATGGTTGATACAAATATAGTGTAAAGACTCTGTGAACAGCACTCCTAATGTGGATACAATTAAACTGTCAGCAAACCATGAATTTTAAGACCATGTGAACAGCACTCTTAATGTGAATACAATTAAATTGTCTGCAAGCCATGAATTTTAAGACCCTGTGAACATCACTCTTAATGTGGATACAATTAAACTGTCAGCAAACCATGAATTTTAAGACCATGTGAACATCACTCCTAATGACAAACCTTAAACCATGAATTTTAAGACCCTGTAAACATCACTCCTAATGACAAACCTTAAACCATGAATGTAAAGATATAATTAACAACACTCTTTGTTTAGATTCAGTAGAACCCCATTCTCAAGCCATAAATGTAAAGATCCAGTGATCAGTACTCATTTTGCAGATACAACAGAACCACTACTTTAAACCATGAGTTTACAGACTCACTAAATTGTAATTCTTATGCGAAAACTTTTGAGCTATTTCAGGAATTTAGTCTTTGATTAAAATGACATTGTTCATAAAACCATAATATTGATACCCACAAAATTCCAGGAATCCAAAATATTCGATAATAATGGTCTACATGATATATGGCCAGACGGAATGGCTTTTTTTCAGGAAGATTAGCTACATTTTGGGCATTGTATCAGAATAGGTTTATAATTTATTTTAAGAGTTAAAAAAACTAATGGTTATTTAATTGTTGTAAATATGTTTTACTGGTGATTTGTGAAACTAACAATACCATACTCCGTTTTATAATCCTCTAAATTAATTGCATATTTTGGTCGACTTTTATTTGAAGTCTCTCAGACATTGAGAGAGACATATCAGATACAATGTATGCATCCAATAATATAAGGATATTGAGATTCCCCATCTTCTAGGACATACCTTCGAGTTTGTTCAGTGTCTTAACATTAATTTTGATACTTCCAGACTGACATATCACAAGTCCATCTGTCATTATTTTATATTTTGTACCTTCTTAAAATTACATGAACAGTTTTACATTATTTTACAGGGACCATCATGACATCCATGTAACCTTCATTATCAGCCTTCAAATATTTTGTATAAATTGTGTTTTGTGCAAAAATAGATTTGTAGGACCTATATCCTGTTGGTTCCATAGAATAATATTTGTTTAGTGAGTTGTTAAATTTGCCATTTCTTGCAGCCACAAAATACACTAAATTTGCTATCCCACAATATAAAAAGAATGCATTGTATTGCCAACATAACTGAAAAGTATAATATCATTTAATCAGCTTTTACATTACAAATTGCCAGTTAGACTAAACTTGACAGAAAACATTCAAGTGTTAAGGTCATGCATGTTACTATAAAAAAAAATCCTGATTTTTAACATTACATTACAAAACTTATATTTATTAAATTCTTTAAATTACTTCTTAGGCAAATAAATGATGAAACAAAATGGCATCAATTAGGCTTAAAAAAACATGCTAGAGTCTGAAAATCATTCATAATTTGAAACTTTGTAACCGTGAAAATCTTTCTGTTCTGTCCAAATGATACCAATCCACCATCAAATATATCTGCCATTACTAAAAATAGACAAACTTTTTATTAATTTGTTCTCATGAACACTTCAACAGATTAAGATCAAATTTAACAAAAGTATATACTAATAAATAACAGACTTTGATCTGCTATAACATAAAGGCTGCAGGTCAGGGTCTATGTTGTTTATTCTACAGAGTACTCCTGGCAATCTCCATAGACCCAGATCTACCAGGGCATTTTGTGATGGCATATCTATGTCTGTGAAGTTTACAGTTGGATTTGACATGTAATTGAGTATATAATATGCTATGTAGATTCTATATACTATCTGTGGGTTTTAATGATAGGCTTATGAATGATATTAATAATGTACTTTTTGCAGGCATTAAGTATTGTTTATCAATCTATCATCTGTCCAGATAGGGAGAGATTTATCTATTTCTAAATTTATTTAGATGTCTTTTCTGTTTTCATTTTTTTAGGCAGAAAGTTTCGCAACCTAAGAAAGAAATCTATGCTGAGGTTAATAAATACGTTGATAAGAAACGTTCAACAGAGATAAAGAAAAATTTCAAGTCCCAGGCTGAAAAAACCCCACCTCAGCCGACATCGAGTTCAAAAGAACAAACAAAAGGATCAGCTTCACCGAAGAAAAAGAAGAAAAACAAAAGGAAATAATTTGTCCTGTGCATGAGTACATGATGTCCTCTGAAATATTTGGAATTGGGATCATATAAAGATGTATTCTATTTGAAAATGAAAAATATTGCAAAATTATATGAAAAAAATAGTTTTCAATGAATATCTGTATTGACATCTTATGTCTTGGAACGTACAAAAGCACTAGCATAAATGCATGAAATAAAAACACATAAACAATAACCCAAGGCAGTATACAGTAAAGTCTGTCACTTATAGATGATAAAGCTGTGTAAGGTTCATAATTAATATTTTTACTCACCAGCAAATATTTGTTTTTTGCACAAATTTCACCATATTAGTTTATTAAAGTACTTTTTAGTGTAGTTTTCTTTCATATTTTATTTTATGCTAGGCAAGAATTACTGGATTGTCTAAAGAAAGTAATATTGATAATTCACTGGAGTAAAATAATATAATATTTTCTCATTATCCATCCAAAGAAATTGATAAGTGATAACATTATGACCAAGAAATTTCGAAGTGATCCTTAGGTTCTTGTTTAGTTGAGTATTACGTATGGCATATTTCCTTTGAAAACATACCAGATTCATATCCAACAGTGTGCAAATTTAGGTTTTTTCTTAATGTCTAATTTACTTTGAATTGGGAAGAAGCAATTATCTTATTGTTATTGTTTTTATTTCTGTTCAGATATTTGCAAAACACATAATAGCATAAATGCTAAATTGCGGACATGACCTGTCATCAAGTATGAAATCTTCTACTTCAATCTGCTATACATATTACATGGTATGAGAAAGCAACATAAAGCATATTGTATGTATAATAGTGTTGGTTCATCATAAATTTCGAATTACAAAATATTCACATGAGCTAGTTTTGAATAATAATTGCATTTTATGTCTCCTGTTTGAACTCCATCCATTCCAATTTTCTGTATCACTGGCTGTGAATCAAGACTAACCTTTAAAGTAATTTTTTTATAAATTTAGACATAAATTATTCACAGATTCAAACCTAAATGAACAAAAAATGGATTTAGTTCATACTGGCCTTTCCCATTGTCATAATGGTACTGATTAAAAGTTTTGGTCTTTATCGTGGACTCTGTCTTGACTTGAAATCAATATATTTTTGTAACTATTTGCCTCCTAGTTTAATATTTTTTCAAAAACATTGTATCCTAGCATGATGTGCTTTTTTATCAATAGCAAAGTTTTATATATACTTTTAAAACAACTTTATGAAATCCATTTATTATGGTTTCATTGCTGTAATCCAGCAAATATTTCCAGTTGTACCTAATACAATTATTTTGGCTATTGGTTATTTTAATTGAATAATTTATCAATGATTTTTAAAGAGTTACCTTTTGCTGACCAATCATGTTGCTTTTTTATAATATATATTAAAAAAGAAGATATGCAAATGAACGCATAGTTGATTGGTCAGTTAATCTTTGAATTATACTATAAATACAGTAAAACCATGATTACTTAAATATCAATCAGTTGAACTCAGAATTGTCAAATTACTCAGTATCTGTGTCTGCAACCTTGGAAAAATTGAAATTACTAGTACTGACAACTTGAACCCACATTTTTGCCATAACTTTCAAAGTTCTACAGTTACTAAACACACGTCACCTAATTCTGATAATGGATACTTTGTTGTAAAGCTGATATGTGCTATAACACTACTTCACTCATAATGAAGGGTTTGCGGTTTGTTAAGCAGCCAAGGCAAAGTAAGATTACACATCATCAATTGCCTTATTTCTTTACACTATTTAGTGACATAACAACATCACAGTTCAGCCAACACCACTTGTGGTTAACTCCCTCTTAGTGTAATTACTGATTCTAAAATGTATATTTTGTAAATCAGACTGATACATACATGAAATTATTCTTTAGAAAACACATTGAAGAATCATAGACTTTATTATAATGTCCTCTACATGAAACTGTATGAACAAATTTAAACACTTAAATAATGGAAGCAAGGTAGAGAAAATAGAAACATATCACTTACAAAACAT
Organism: Unio delphinus; assembly: GCA_029339505.1. Taxonomy (NCBI): domain Eukaryota; kingdom Metazoa; phylum Mollusca; class Bivalvia; order Unionida; family Unionidae; genus Unio; species Unio delphinus. The sequence continues at coordinate 15,517,480 of JAQISU010000010.1, forward strand.
TCAAAAATTCTATACTAAAGAGACTTCTCTACTTAAAAGTATAAATTTTAACTTCTAAAAATTTATTTACAAGCTAACAAATTGTCATGGTATTATAGGGCAGCACAATACATGTATTGATTCACTCCATGATACATTCTTGGTATCCCAAAATATTGGTAATATGAATGCCAATCAATAATAAATTTGAAATCAGGAAAACATTTCTATCTGTTTGCTGATAACAATTGAAAAATTAGGGTTATCACATTATGCCTTGACCATCCTTGGATACTGGAGTAATATTTGATGTGTTACTATTCCAACAATAAACAAACAGTAAAACCTCCTTTGTAAGTTAGCTGATGTTTTCAATTTAGAATGCTTCTAAAAGCAAAGAGAAATTTATTATTTGATTCTTAAATAGTTGTCAAAATTAGACCTTTAATTTTGCATTGGATATCCTAAACTAATATTGGTTAGTTGTGTGTGCCAGCACCCTTATCCATACATACATAATAATTAACCCTGATTGTAGGATTTAGAAATACAAAAAAATTAAACAGCTTATATTGTATATATGTTGATTATTGTAGAAAAAATAATTTTAAAATGATTTTGAAATCATTTCAAAGGTTCTAGTTGAGCCTTGTTTCTCTTTGAGATAAAAGCCTCTGCTGTTACATGGTGGTCTGCCATATTTAAATAAACGTAGTTTTAATGGGTGTCAAAGCTCACTTGGCAGACCCTTATATACCGATATAGCAAATAGCTGATTCTTATCATTCAGAATACTTCAAATCTTATAAATTGTTCAGAAATTACTTGTTATAATTGTTGCTGACAGTTTAAAGTTTCATAATTAACATTTGGTTTACAGTATTTATGTTTGTTTTACTTGTCACTGTTTAATAGTTTCATATGTTTATTTTTATTTGGGTTTAAGGGAAATGGGTTTAGTATAAACTTCACACTGCCATATGACATCTTTTTAATAAAATTCTTCTTGTATTCAGTGCAATGTCTAAGATTTTTTTAATATTTGAAAATTTCAAATTTCAGATTTCAAATTTTAAAATATTCTATTTTTGAAATTAATTTTAAAACTATTCAAACAATTTATGTGAAGTTGTCAACTATTTTACATGTTTTTAATGAAGAATAAAAATAAAAAACAAAAGTCTCAAGATTTTTATAATTAATTGAATACTTTCAACAACTAAATCGCAGTCTGTGTGAAAAAGTAGAAGGACAAGATTTTTATAATTGGTTGATTACTTTGAAGACCTTAATCTCAGTCTGTGTGAAAGGTTGAAGGACAAGATTTTTATAATTGGTTGATTACTTTGAAGACCTTAATCTCAGTCTGTGTGAAAGGTTGAAGGACAAGATTTTTTATAATTGGTTGATTACTTTGAAGACCTTAATCTCAGTCTGTGTGAAAGGTTGAAGGACAAGATTTTTATAATTGGTTGATTACTTTGAAGATCTTAATCTCAGTCTGTGTGAAAAGTTGAAGGACAAGATTTTTATAATTGGTTGATTACTTTGAAGACCTTAATCTCAGTCTGTGTGAAAGGTTGAAGGACAAGATTTTTATAATTGGTTGATTACTTTGAAGACCTTAATCTCAGTCTGTGTGAAAGGTTGAAGGACAAGATTTTTATAATTGGTTGATTACTTTGAAGACCTTAATCTCAGTCTGTGTGAAAAGTTGAAGGACAAGATTTTTATAATTGGTTGATTACTTTGAAGACCTTAATCTTAATCTGTGTGAAAAGTTGAAGGACAAGATTTTTATAATTGGTTGATTACTTTGAAGACCTTAATCTCAGTCTGTGTGAAAAGTTGAAGGACAAGATTTTTATAATTGGTTGATTACTTTGAAGACCTTAATCTCAGTCTGTGTGAAAAGTTGAAGGACAAGTTTTTATAATTGGTTGATTATTTTGAAGACCTTAATCTCAGTTTGTTTGAAAAGTTGAAGGACAAGATTTTTATAATTGGTTGATTACTTTGAAGACCTTAATCTCAGTCTGTGTGAAAAGTTGAAGGACAAGATTTTTATAATTGGTTGATTACTTTGAAGACCTTAATCTTAATCTGTGTGAAAAGTTGAAGGACAAGATTTTTATAATTGGTTGATTACTTTGAAGACCTTAATCTCAGTCTGTGTGAAAAGTTGAAGGACAAGATTTTTATAATTGGTTGATTACTTTGAAGACCTTAATCTCAGTCTGTGTGAAAAGTTGAAGGACAAGTTTTTATAATTGGTTGATTATTTTGAAGACCTTAATATCAGTTTGTTTGAAAAGTTGAAGGACAAGATTTTTATAATTGGTTGATTACTTTGAAGACCTTAATCTCAGTCTGTGTGAAAAGTTGAAGGACAAGATTTTTATAATTGGTTGATTACTTTCAACACCTTAGTCTATGTGAAAAAAGTAGAACAAAAATACTTATCAGTTATAATTTTACTGACTACCAACTTTTCAAAACTTTTAATATAAAGGAAAAATTTGGAATCAAAATTTGGAGTACATTTTAAGATCATAATGTCTGACAACAAGATTACCATCACTACAATGACTAATTTCATATTACAGTAAAAGTATTATTATTGCCATTACTATTATTATTATTATTATTATTATTTCATATATTAAAAGTTAAACATGTTTATGTTAATATTATCATCATTATCATTATTATTATTCATAAAATCTTATTACTAAAGTTGCATACAATTACAATAAAGTTTTGATAAATCATAAAATAAGTCTCCTACTTTTAAAATTTGCATCAGTGAACAAATGAACCAGGTGAAGCGAAATTAAAACTTAGATTAATTTTAGAAAGCAAATAAAATCTCTTTTAAAAGAATGTCCGAGCTTTGCCAAGAAGGGCAGGATTTCTGATATCACTACCTAGTGTATTCAGGGGAAGTAATTGAGCTAAATCCTTATTAAGATATTAAATAAATTCACAAAGAATGAGAAACTAGTCAATAAAATAAACTCTAATGTTGGACAATGTGAGATTACTGTATTCATTTAGAAGTTTTGATGGCCTAAACATGATCAGGGCTTAAAATCGTGTTCACTGGTAGACTAAGTTTTTATGTATTTTTCCAGATTGATGTAATTTTTGTCAATGTTTCTATGGAGGTGTGTGTACCATGTGAATTTGGTGATGGACAGCATAAACACTGCATGCTGTAATTCCATTATATGATATTTATTAAGACATATTCAGTGATCCATAGAGTATCTCTGCTTTCCAATAAGTCAGAAAATCCCATTATAGTGAACATTTATGATGCACTCCTGTATTCTTGCTATGTAATTATGTTAAATCTAGAGTCATATTCATTCAAATCTGTTGATAAAATTTGCACTTAAGAAATTATGCATAACTGTTTTTTAAAAACCTAATTATCAAGTTTGATACAAGTCAACCGTTATAAATATAGTTATTTCTTTTATTTATGTAACATAAAGTTGCATGTTACATGTTGAAGGTTAGATAATATAAGAATTAATTATGCTCATTTTTTATGAAATCATTGGTTGTATCTATTGTCAATTATAGTAATAAAATATAATTAGCTTTTTGGGGCTTTGCTTTGGACTATTTTCTTGTTAGGACATGTATATAGTTCCTTTATTAGTATGCTCTAAAATGTTGTGATTTACTATATGATCTTTTGTTTTTGTTGATCAGTAGTCTTACTGTGTTGTAATGGTATCATGGCATACAAGGTCAGTTTCATAAGGTATAATAGTGAGCAGTTGAGTTCTCTCACTGACCATTCTCGAAGTCCAAACTTTCAAGTCTAGTGATATATATTCCTGACTGCCATACAAATATTTCAGCTAAAATGGTCATGTCCAACTGCCAACAACATAAACCCTGATTTGTCATCATATCATGCACCATCAGATCAGGGTTTGTGTTGTCATCATATCATGCACCATCAGATCAGGGTTTGTGTTGTTGGTTTTACTAATTACCTAGACCCAGATCTGTCAGTGCCTCATGGTCAGTGCAGCTTGCATTTGGACTTAAGTGTGTAAATGTGCTACCAAAGTGCCAGTACCAAAGACGTGACCAAAAGAAGATTTGTTAAAATAGTTTTAATGGTTTGTTGGCTTGACTTCACTTGTGAAGAATTAGTAAGGGGGATGTCCACATCTGTTGCACATACGCTGATGGCTGATGAGCCCAATACATGACAGGCATGTCAGTCCACAGAGGCTGCAGGGGAATGTCTTGGTTGTAGTGGGTGCTGCTGATGGTTCCTGGTTTCTTAATTGCCATTGTTTTTTCTCCAAGCTGGCATGTCTGTTTTGTTTAAAAGTGGCAGTGGCCCAGTTAACTGTACTTTGCCAGCTTTCATAGTCAGAAGCTTGTAATGTCCATTGGCGGTGAATGATGCCATACATGGTGAGGGTCCTTTTCAAGGACTCTTTTAATGGTACTATCTTAGTTAATTGTTGAGCACAATACAAAAACATTAGACTTCTTTATGGTATTTTCTTCTAGTATTGCACAATAATAAAATGGCTGTGTTTATTTGTTTTAATAACCATTCACAGGACTTCCTTTTTGTCATTTGAATCGGAAATCTGTAAATAGTTTAGGTTTCACTTGTACTCAAATTACTCACAGTATGGTATACTGCTGTTTGTAAGTTTGTTGATCTATATAAAAATAAAGCCTTGTTCATTATCAACACTTGTATTTTATTTTTGTTTAAGAAAATATAATCTTAGTGATAGATGCATTACAAAAGGCCCTGCTTACTTCAGTTTTCTCAGCAAGCTCTTAAAACAAGGAACTCCTGCATATGAATTGATGAAACACTATGACTCAAATGGTCTCATCAAAAAAAAAATAGGTACTAAATTTGGTTGAAATCCAGGAGTCATTATTTCCAAGTATTGCAAAATAATACATGAAGAATGGGATGACAAGGGTCATAACTAATACAAATTGCTAGAAATCAAACTTGTTACAGGCCTCAAGACTATAAAGCTGCATGTGAAATATGTGCTGTACCATATGTACTTGCTTATAAGACTAATCCAGCTGCAAACTGCACAGGCTAAGATCTGCCATCACATCATGTGATGGAAGATGTCTGTCAATGCAAACTGAACAGGCCAAGATCTGTCATCCCATCATGTGATAGAAGATCTATATCAATGCAAACTGTACATTCCAAGATCTGTCATCCCATCATGTGATAGAAGATCTCTGTCAATGCAAACTGCACATGCCAAGATCTGTCATCACATCATGTGATAGCAGATCTGCCAATGCAAACTGCACAGGCTATGATCTGTCATCCCATCTTGTGATAGATCTCTGTCAATGCAGACTGCACAGACCAAGATCTGTCATCCAATCATGTGATAGAAAATCTCTGTCAATGCAGACTGCACATGCCAAGATCTGCCAACACATCATGTGATAGCAGATCTGTCAATGCAGACTGCACAGGCCAAGATCTGCCAACACATCATGTGATAGCAGATCTGTGTCATTGCATTTGGGAGTAAATAGTAGTAGAAACTGTATTTACCCTGATCTGGATGCACATTATGTGATGATATATCTGGGTCTGTGGAGTTTGCTGTTGGACTCAACTTATAGCAAGTATGAAAGTAATCTCTGATAAGGTTATGCTGTGAAGACCAACATGATTAGGACAGATAATAATGCAGATTTAACTCCTGTAAAATATATCTTGGAATGCTGGAAATCCATCTCATGCCAAACCTGATTACAATCCAATAATCCTTGATAAAGTTATCATACAGATACCAAAGTCAGGGAATTGGCATTCTGGCCGTATGACTTCTGTAAAGTCATGGAAAGCTGGAAATCAAATTCATCCAAGTCTTGAAATCCAACAGATATTATTAAAATTGTGCTGCAGATGGTTAATCATGAGGCATAAGTAATTTAAATGACATGAAATGATGGAAATTGTATTCATTCAGGGTCTTATGTGAATAAAACTGCAAGCCAATGGTCCATGATGATTCTCACAACCTTGAAAACTCCTTGAATTTGAAGGGTTGATCTCATTGAATTTATATTAAAAAATAAAAAGCATTCAAACTTAAACATATCACAATTTAAATTCATAAAATGGAGTAAAAAGTTTCTGCTTCGACTTGAAACCTATTCTTATAACAATAAGCTTTATAACATAGAAAGTACAGTTTCTATAACAAAAACATACTCCTGGAACTTTAGAGGAAATGTTTGACAACTTGAGCAACAATTTTCTTGCACGATATAAACCATGCAATCCTTGGTAAACAATCATTTGCCATAACACCTCTAAATTATGACTTAAACAGCTGATAATCTAACTCTTTTTGAGGTATCAGATTAGCATAGTACTAAATCCAACAGTAAAGTTACCTTGCAGAAAACCAAACATTCCAGATGGCTGATGTGATTACTATAGGACTCGGCCAAATTTATTCAGCAGGGCTCTTATCAGAAGTGATTAAAAACTTAAATGCTTTGTACTGATTACCAGTATAAATCATATTTGTAACTGGTTTGTGGATTTATTGCCATTTTTCAGCACATGTTACATGGTGGTCAGTATATCAAGTGGAGGAAGAATTTGGCAAAACACCAGTAAAAACCACAGATCCATGGAAAGCTACTCAAGCAAGCTTTCTCACATACCCACATTGGCCAAGCCCAAGACTCAAACCTATATCAGCAGAGGTGTTATGTCAGTGATCTGTGAAGGCAAGCACCCTAGACCACTTGGCCAACAGGTGGTGCAGCTTTGTAATTGAAACAGAGATCTTAAGCAGTTAAGTAAAGGAAAATAATGTGCCCAGAGTTTTTCATATGGTATTTTTTTATACTGAAATTACACTAAATTCTATCCATTAAATTGTCCATCCATATGTGTACCTATACATTTTGATAACTTTATCAGCTATTGTATTGACTGATGCTAAATGTACTGTTGTAAACTTCTTTAACGAAAGCCTTTTTAGCGTTACACATCCATAAGAAATTGTTTTAGATGGAGTTAAATAAATATTGACAGTTAAAGTAACTGAGCATAAATTATTAAACAAAGACTCAAAACTTCAAAATAAAAGTCAAATTTAGATTAAAACAGTGTCCTGAACACGAGGCCTATATGTAGACAATAAGGTCAGTAAAACAAGGACAAATTGTAAGAAAAAAAAGAATGTAGCTTAACTGTGTTATGCTAAAACAACACGGTAATTGATTCAACTTGTCACATTGCTTAATTATTTATGTTGGCGATTCCCATTTTTGTGGGGTTTCAATTTTTGTGGATCTAATGATAGCCACAAAACAAAAACATTTTATCCTTTTGGAATGGTAGGATTCTGTCACCAATTTATAATTTTGAATGCCATCCAAACTTTCATATTTTGCCAATACACAAAAATGTATAGCCATAAAATTAAACAAGTCGTAGTATTTCAATAATAGGATTGTTTAGTGAACTATAAACACTTTATGTCATTTACCCATAATGCATTGTACCATCAGCCATATTGCTTCAGACAATATTTGGCATTCAGTAAACCTTATTGTTGTTCTCATCTCTTTCTAAGTAGTAATGTTTGTGTTTTGCCCAAGCAGGAGGTTTAAATAATTTCTGCGATAATGTTATAGAAATTGGACTGACTATTCCTGCCTCTATTCATTGTATAACCTTGCAAAGATATATGAAGCTAAATACTACTTCTACTACTACTACTACTGCTAATAATAATAATAATAATAATAATAATAATAATAAAAACAATACAGTACATTTTATTAATAAAAACTATGCCCATCTTGGAGAGTAAAACAAACTAACCCTTTCAAATTTCATCTGAAACACCATACATTCCTCAGAAAACTCATGTGATTTTAATTGGCAGTAAAAATGTTTTTCCTATGTTAGAGTACAAACTATTTCATCATTAAATTGCCATTATGTTAAAGAAATTACACAAGGACTCAAGGGCCTGGGCTCATAAAAGGACTATAAGTTCAACTATCATTTTTTACCAGGCAAAAATAAAGATTAATATGTTGATTGAGAATTCTGGTGAGGTTGATGGGGTGAGTTTAGCAGGTTCAAATAAATTAATTTCGTAACTCGGATGTTTCTTACCCAGCATTTCTGCATTCAGTATTTTAGAATTTTACATATTTCATTTCATATTAATTATATCTTTCATTCATATTATTTACATATTTCATTTAATATTATTCATATATTTCATTCATATTAATTTTTCATTCATATCATTCATTTATTTCATTAATATTATTTTTTCCATTCATATTCATATATTTCATTCATATTATTCATATATTTCATTCATTTTTATTTACATATTTCATTTTATATTATTCATATATTTCATTCATATTAACTTTTCATTCATATTATTCATATATTTCATTCATATTATTTACATATTTCATTCATATTAATTTTTCATTCATATCATTCATTTATTTCATTAATATTATTTTTTCCATTCATATTCATATATTTCATTCATATTATTCATATATTTCATTCATTTTTATTTACATATTTCATTTTATATTATTCATATATTTCATTCATATTAACTTTTCATTCATATTATTCATATATTTCATTCATATTATTTTTTTCATTCATATTCATATACTTCATTCATATTATTTTTTCCATTCATATTCATATATTTCATTCATATTATTCACATATTTCATTCATTTTTATTTACATATTTCATTTTATATTATTCATATATTTCATTCATATTAACTTTTCATTCATATTATTCATATATTTCATTCATATTATTTTTTCCTCATATTCATATATTTCATTCATATTATTTTTTCCATTCATATTCATATTTTTCATTCATATTGTTCATATATTTAATTTATACTATTCATATATTTCATTCATATTATATTTTTCATTCATATTATTCATATATTTCATTCATATCATTCATTCATTTATTTCATTCATATTATTCATATATTTCATTCATTATTTTTACATATTTCATTTCATATTATTCATATATTTCATTCATATTATTTATTTAATTCATATTATTCATATATTTCATTCATATTATTCTTATATTTCATTCCATATTATCAAATGGAAATAAGAGTATGTTGATCGATGGAAATGCTAGTACTGCTCTGCATTTGGTGAAAAGTTGGAGAACAACAGATGACCACAGTACATAGTACAGCATGTAAATGTTTTTGTGACTAAAATACAGGAGCTATCAGCTGTACACCAACAGATAACCTTTTATTGTTTGACAGAGATGAGCAAAAAACATAATCTTTCATCATAATCAGTCAGACTCTTCAATAAAATATTTGTAACATTTTGGGGGTAAGTTAAAATAATAAATTACTCAATGTGATAATTTCTTTGACTTTCATAAATCATTTTCCTTCAAAAATTAACAGAAAACAATATTGGCATATATTTATAGAATAGGTCCTCACTTGGCATTTGATACATATTTTGTATCAAGTGAGGACTTGGAAACATTATCATTAGAATACAAGGAATTCCTCGAGTGAAAAATATTGTATGAGAGAAAGAAAAATGTTATTATATTCACTTGGGTCATGTCATTAAACATGCTGCACCAGATTATTTTGCAGTACTACAAGTTTTGTACAAATTCAGGGGTATGCACCTAAGATGGTCACTCTTCCAGATAAAGCTTTCAAATGTCTTAAAGTTCTATATTCTCAACAAATAAAGCTTTCAAATGTCTTAAAGATCTATATTCTCAAAAAATAAAGTTCAAGCATTATGTTTTATTTTAGTTTCTGTGATGTAATACATTGTACTGAATTTGGTTGTGCACACATACATGCATCAAACAAAATGAAAAACCATGCATGTCAATATTGGGAAAAAGATGAAGTGAAGAAAAAACACTTTAAATCTGAGTTTGTACCCAAACTTTTATATTTTCTATGGAAATAGTACAAGAGTAAAAACGTCCAAGTAAAAGAATTTAAATTTAAAATCTGATTGTTTCTGTGTAAAGTCTATGTTGTGTGATATAAATGATTGTTTGTTTGTAAAGTCTGTGTTGTATGATATAAATGATTGTTTCTGTGTAAAGTCTATGTTGTTTTATATAAATGATTGTTTCGGTGTAAAGTCTATGTTGTGTGATATAAATGATTGTTTCTGTGTCAAGTCTATTTTGTGTGATATAAATGTTTCTGTGTAAAGTCTATGTTGTGTTATATAAATGTTTGTTTCTTTGTAAAGTCTATGTTGTGTGATATAAATGATTGTTTCTGTGTAAAGTCTATGTTGTGTTATATAAATGATTGTTTCTGTGTAAAGTGTATGTTGTGTGATATAAATGATTGTTTGTAAAGTCTATGTTGTGTGATATAAATGATTGTTTCTTTGTAAAGTCAATGTTGTGTGATATAAATGATTGTTTCTGTGTAAAGTCTATGTTGTGTGATATAAATTATTGTTTTTGTGTAAAGTCTATGTTGTGTGATATAAATGATTGTTTCTGTGTAAAGTCTATGTTGTGTGATATAAATGATTGTTTCTGTGTAAAGTCTATGTTGTGTGATATAAATGCATTTAACAGCCTTTCATGTAAAGCCATGCATCATTATGTGCAGATGTTCAAAGGCTTGACCAATAAAGTGTAGCTTTGTGTAATTGCATAAACAGCAATGGTCACCATAGTCATGGATAGTTTATCATATTTAAAGAAACTGTTATGGAAATTTGCAAAATTAAGTTTCAAGTTTGGGGATTTCTTTTCATTTTTATAAGTACAAGTTATCTTGAAGACTAGTCCTTCAGCCAACAAAAGAATTAGTCACTCAAGATGGACAGTATCTGAAAAGTGGTCAGTAAACTATATAAGAAATAACATAATTAAAATGTGGTCTTTCAACACAGGTATAGTTTAAACATATTTTATTGTCCCAGTAGGATAAAATGGGATTGGACACAAGCTCTAACAAATGAAATTAGATGTCTTCCTACAGGATATAAGTATACAAGTATTAGAATATATTCAACATAATGACATAATTATAAAGATAACTGGAGAGAGAGAGAGAGAGAGAGAGAGAGAGAGAGAGAGAGAGAGAGGGAGAGAGAGAGAGAGCACAATGGCAGTAAACTTAATTAAGTTATTTAAATCGGTTATATATTTGCCTATATGATGTAAAATTCTTTCTTTATCATTTGCATGACCCTTTCCCCATAGTTGTAAATGTAACCTAATAGTTCAATATGGTACAGACAATAGTCTTTTGTCAACTCAGTTCATAACTGACTATACTTGAGACAACACAAACTGACTATACTTGAAATGCATGGCGGTTTCAACAATGCAGAAATAAAAAATGTGTATCAACAAGTTGAATATTGTAAAGAACAGATTTTAATGAACTTAAATCATGTTGTAATCTTGTTAGGATAACATCTAGGGTTTCATTAATGAAACTTGTCATTTGACTAGATGCAAGATTTAGCCATAAATACTTTTTGAAACATTTAAGATATACTACACTGAGTATCCAGCTTGAGATTGCCCACAAAGGTACTGTTGTTGGTGTAAATGATGATTTGGTAGAATTTAGCCTGAAATTGTGACTATTATTTGAATACTGAAGGTTATAATTGTTTGTACAGACACATAGGAAACGATTAATTCAGTGAGATAGTCTGGCATTTGGCTCATTTTAATATTGTACAGCGTTTTAAGTTTGCAGACTGCAGACTTTCCTAACCTGTTTCAAAATAGAGATTGCCTACTTGTGCATTTTGGAAGTCCTATAGATATTCTTGCCAGCTGTAAATCTGATCAGAAGAATTAATAACAGATCGCTAAACTGGTGACATAACATTAATGTTGCTAGACATGTACTGTTTTATGTACACAAATCTGATTTGATAAAGCTACATTTACATCAACTTGATAATTATGTTTTCAGCTGCATATCATGGGAATCATGATATATTATTGTCTAATTACTATTTTATAATCATGGATAGACTAGAATATATTTGCTTCTCTGATGTAATATATTGATGTGGAACTTCCTTCTTACAATTTTTGTCTCTTTGCATTTCATCCTCATACTGATTATAACTTGACAAATTCCTATTTTAATATTGTTGTTTTATTTGTAAACGTTCAGACAAATTCCTCTTCTATTTTTGTTGTTTTATTTTTTAATGTTCCTAGAAATTCCTCTTTTAATTTTGTTGTTCTATTTTTAATTGTTCAGACAGACTCCTCTTTTAATACTGTTGTTTCATTTTTAAACATTCATACAAATTCTTATTTTAATATTTTTGTTTTATTTTTAAATATTCAGAGAAAAGAAAGATTAGTGCAAATGACAACAAAAACAAAATACAGAAGATTAGCACTCCAGATGAAATTAAATGTACTGTACATCAGTGGTCCCCAACCCTCGGGCTGCGGACCGGTACCGGTCCGTGGATCAAATGGTACCGGGCCACCCAAGGAACATTAAATTATTTCCATTTTATTTACTGTGGTGTATTTCTCTCGGGTTTGTGCATCTTTCCATGGATGAGAGGTTAACCGGGAGCTGAGAGACGTCACCTAAAGCCTCACCAATACCGCGCATGCGCAAAATATCGTGATATCGGGGCGGTTTTAGGTGACGTCTGGAGCTGAGCGGCTGCAAACCGCAGTGGCGTTGTAGCTTTGGTGGAGAGAATGTGTGTATCGCTCTTCTCTCTGTTCACCGGTAATTTCTCATGTTTGACAGTGCTTGGTGTACGTGTATATTGTGTTTGCTCAAATTTAACCCACTAATTAGCAAAAATGAGTACGAAACAGACGTCGTTAAAAAGTTTCCTTGCAGAAAAGAAAAGGCCCAGTGAAGAGACAGAAGAAGAGCCTTCAACATCAAAGAAACATAAAACTTTTAACAGACAATACCATGAGTCCTACTTGAAATATGGATTTATCGAGACAGGTGATTCCCACACACCAACCCTGCTCTGCATAGTTTGCGGCGACCAGCTCTCTAATGAGGCAATAAAACCTTCAAAACTGCTTCACCACTTGAACGCCAAGCACTCTGGATTAAAAGACAAGCCCCTGGAGTATTTAAAAAAAAAAAAACGGGAACACGAAGGACAGAAGAATTTTATGAGGGCCACCACATCAATAAAGGAGAATGCACTGAGAGCATCATATTTGGTGGCTAACCGTATTGCTAAGGCTAAAAAGCCATTCACTATCAGTGAAGAATTGATCTTGCCCTCCACTAAAGACATTTGCCGTGAACTTCTAGGAGAGGCTGCTGTGGAAAAGATAGCACATGTGCCTTTGTCGGCTAGCACTGTGACTAGGCGCATTGAGGAAATAGCCAAAGACATTGAGACACAATTGTTGGAGAGGATTAATACATCACCGTGGTAAGCACTCCAGGTTGACGAATCTACAGATATCGACAACAAGGCAATACTACTTGTTTATGTGCGATATCTATATCAGGAGGATGTGCATGAGGATTTGTTATGTGCACTATCTTTGCCAGCCAACATCACAGGAGCAGAACTGTTCAAGTCACTGGATGGTTAATATATCAGGACAACTAAAATGGTGCTTTTGTGTCGGCATATGCACAGACGGAGCTGCTGCCATGACCGGACGACTGTCTGGTTTAACTGCTCGGATTAAGGAGGTTGCACCTGACAGTGAATCTATGCATTGTATCATTCACAGGGAAATGCTGGCAAGCCGAAAAATGTCACCAGAATTTAACAGCGTATTGATCGATGTCGTTAAAGTTATTAACCACATCAAAGCACACGCCCTTAACTCGCGCCTGTTTGAGCAGCTTTGTGAGGAGATGGACGCAGAGCACAGATGCCTTCTCTTATACACAGAAATAAGATAGTTATCCAGAGGAAAATCACTAACCAGAGTATTTGAATTACGAGAGCCATTGCAAAGATTTCTCTCAGAAAAGAAGTCACTGCTGGCAGCACATTTCAGTGACACGGTATGGGTCGCAAAACTGGCTTAACTGTGTGACATATTCAGCCTGCTCAATGAACTCAATCTGTCCCTTCAAGGGAAAATGACAACTGTTTTCAAGTTGGCAGACAAAGTAGCTGCAGTTAAAGCCAAACTGGAGTTGTGGGGACGGCGCATGAACAGAGGCATTTTGGACATGTTTCAGACATTAGCGGGGATTTTAGGCGAGACTGAGCCTGAGCATTCATTCTCCCAGTTGGTGCATGATCACCTGTCTTTGCTTTTAAAAGAGTTCGAGCGCTACTTCCCAACTACAAAAGACCCACAAACTGGTGGGGAATGGATCCACGACCCATTTGTCAACAAACCAGGCGAATCTAGCATGTCTGTGCAAGAAGAAGATCAACTGCTGGAGATTGCAAATGACGGCGGCCTTAAAACTACGTTCGAGACAACAACTCTGCCGGTGTTCTGGATTAAAGTCATGGCGGAATACCCTGAGATTGCCACCACAGCACTTAAATCCCTATTGCCATTTCCGAAATCCTATCTGTGTGAAGCAGGGTTTTCTGCAGTGACAGCAACCAAAACAAAACAACGGAATAAACTGGACATAAGCAACACACTTCGGCTGTCATTGTCTCCTATTACCCCCAGATGGAACCGTCTCGTTGCAAAGAAACAAGCTCAGGGTTCTCATTGATTTAGCGTTCTAGTGAGTTAAAATGTTAAATCACATTCATGTTTTGGTGTAACTGTATTTTATTTTGAAGGCATGTTTAAATACAATTAAATTAAAATTATTAAATCAAAACAATCTAAAATATTAACAATCAATGTCCCTCCCCCCCCCCCCCCCCCTCAGCGGGCCTCGGTAAAATTATCAAAAGTTGACCGGTCCGCGGCAATAAAAAGGTTGGGGACCACTGCTGTACATGATCAGGTGCATTATTTTTTGTTTTTGTGAGTGTAGATATTGAAAAAGAAACTGTCTCACATGCAATGAAAACTTAAATTCATTATAACTGGATCAAATTCTTTACCAAAATCCAAACTTTGAATACTTACATTTCATATTAGCACTGGTTCATTTTAAAATACACTTTTAAAAAAACATTTTCTAATTGAAGATTCTTTTTCTATATTGAAAATTTTCTATTGCATTCAGATTCATCTACCTCACACTCCTGAGCCATCTTGGGTCCAACCAAGAAAAGCTTGGTGTCCAAACAGTTTACAGGTCGTATTTGTCTTTGATTTCCAGGTATTCATCTGTAACCTTTGGATTGAGGGCAGCACTTATCACATCTACCTCCTGTACATGGCCATGCTTCTCCTCCAGTTTATGAAAGTCAGCTGAGGGCAGCGTGGCACCTGGTTGGCCATTTTTCTTAGGCATTTTTCTTCTTCAAGATTTAAGTAAAGTAATGTATGCCTTGGTTCTAAAAGTGTCTGTTCATTTTGTTTAAAATCTGTTGCCAAGTGCATTTGACAAATCTCCATGTACAGATTAATTATTCAACATTCTATTGAGCCATATGCTGGTTCTAATATCCTTGACTATTATGTATTTGGATGTCCTAGGTGCTAAGTATAATTACTTCTTTAGCAGACTGAATGGTCAGTCACCTTGACTCATTTTATCACATGACTTGTACAAATTTGAACTGTTATAACTTCACTAACTTTTCATCCAATTTTTTTAATTAAATTCCAATTTTATGTTAAATTTTTACAGTAACACAAACATTACTTTTCAAAAATAAATCATTATATTTTCCAAATAAAATCTTTGATTTTAAGTCTTAGTGGTAAGTGTGGCCATTCATTCATTTTGGTACAGTCAAAAATGTCCACCAAAAGTATTTGTTAATGAGACTTGAATCTATCATAAGACATGAATAAGATTACCAATGCATATGTCTTTTAAACATTCCAGCTTGATTAGCATACATGTACATAAGAGAGATTATTATGGGTTCTTGGAGCATGGTGATGAAGGCAAGATGGAGATGATAGGCTGATGTATGTTCATAGTATCAAAGATGTTAACTGCACCTTTGGGGTTGTCCATAAAGGACTTTTGCAGATAATACCTGTTTTCCTACCCTCCTCCCCTTGTCCCCATTTGAACACATGTGGCTTAACCCCACCACTACCCCCAGGGGTGTGCACATCCCCATCTAGCATTATACACTGCTCTATGGTCTGACTTGAGAGCGTTATAGAGGCCGTGGTGCATCCTACTGGGCTATTTGTTTACTCGCTTAGGTCTGCAAGGCCAAATTGTGGGCCTTGTAATCAAACTCAGGCACTGGGAGCCAGACCTATGTATTAATGCCAACTCATTCATATATATTCTGTGGCATGAATCGTACTAATTGAAATTTTATTTATACTTAGGGATCACCCATAAGGGACATCAGCAAAATTTACTGGAATACATGCAGTAGGCCTAAAGCAGCTGTTCAACACAGAATATCATAACAAATATAATAGCTTGTAGATGTCCGCAATGTTTTTTATACCCCCTCTCCCCTTGTTCGCATTTTAACACCCCCTCCCCCATCTTTGCAGACATTCATTATGGATGATCCCTTACAGCAATGATAAAGTTCATTTTATGAAATAGTTGAAAGTAACCTACTTTTGTTTTGAGGTGTCACTACTTACAAAGATGCATCCATGTACAACATTTAAGACTGTGTCACTGATTCATATATGTTTACAGCAAAAAAGTCTGTTTGCTGAGATGTCAACAGCAATTAATGTAAATATTGACAGGTTTACATGTATTTCACTGAGAAAGTTACTTTTTATACACAAAACTCGGTCACAATGACTTTCTTTCAAAATGGTTACCAGTGACTTAGAAAATACATCTATACTAAAGTTTGAAATGCAGTGCAAAAATGTCCAATGTATCTGACAAAAAGTTGATGAAATACCTGTTTACATGAAAAACAACAAATGTTCATATAACAAGACTGCTACATGACAGTACCTGAAAAACTGATCTATATACAAAACATAAATGGGTGAATGGACATTGAGAGAGGGATAAGGATGATATTATCACATTGCTGTTTGTTTTTGTTTTTTATGGTTTAACTCTATTTTTCAGCACAATATAGGCTATACATGGCGGCCAGTATTAATGGTGGAGGAAGAAACCGGACAAAGCCCAGAAAGAACCACTGACCCACGAGAAGCTACTGGCAAGCTTTCTCACATAACTACATTTGCTGAATCTTAGACTCAAACACACGCAGACAGAGTTGAGATGGCAGTGGTCTGTAACGGACAGCGCTTTAGACCACTCGGCCACTCGGGGCCCCCTATCACATTGCTGTAGGCATGGAAAAATCCTATTCCCTTGCAGGGTTAGGTAAAACTAGTCCAATTATTTCATCACGGGCAAAAAGGTATTAAAGATGCATCCTCTTATCTGCGGTTCATCAGTTTATGAATTGTACAACTGTATAAGGGTCAAGAAGCATATGTTTGTTCCAATTGTTGTTTCAATTGGGTACATTTTCATTTACATGAGATTATTTTGAATCATAGTTGTATTCCAGGAGATTATGTGAATCTTACTTACAATACATAACATTATTTGAAACACTTTTGAGTACCTTGAGATTATTTTTGAATCTTAATCATAGTCCATATGCGAGATTATGTGAATCTCTCTTACAGTGCATAATATTATTTGAAGTTTATTTGCAGTCCATGAGGTTTCTTGAATCTGAATTTCATATTGATATCATATTTTTGGTTTATTTCCAATGTGTGAATGTTTGTATAGAGTGATTGGATCAATCGTATGTTGAGAGCATGTGAGAATCATTATATTTATACACCATATATTTTTCTTTATTAATTCATTTAATAAATTTCCATCTTTCACACAGTGTGTTTGTGTTATTCATTTAATCCAAAACCCACTTGGTTTCTATTCTGCAACACATTTGATTCTGCATACAGTGTTATCATGTGTAAATGGTGACAGTTGAACAATGGCATATGCAAGTGAAATCAGTCAAATGAATGTTGAACTTTCTGTAAAGGGAGAATTTATCATTGAAGGAAAACTGCCAACGAAATACAAAGATTTTACTGAAACAGTCATGGTGAATTACCCAGGTTGTTTATATATCATGAGTCCCTCAGCAATAACAAGTCTTAAAGTACCTTGGCAATAAGCTCATATTTCTTACCAGAATAATCATGATAATATTATTAATAATATTTCACTTTAGTTATTATAAAAATATTGTATGCTAAGTAGGTTTTTTTTGCTGCTCAACAATGGACTTGTACAGAACAAGAAAACTGGAAACAGTCAATATCAAACAGTGAATTATTATTCAAAGATGAAAGTCCCCACTAAAAATTGATAATTTGTGCTGTAATGTATGCATTACAGTAAGAAAAAGTATTTTCAGTAAGAGCGCAATAAGGCATTTTCTGCAAATGTCACTTGAGGTTTATAGAGATGAGCAACAAAAAAATCTTTGTCAACATAAGTATGTACATGTAGTGTTTAACAGCATATCAGCACAATACAAGCTATAGGGCCAAGTACATTTATGCATCCAGAAAACATACCAAAAATACAAAGAAAGGTAAAATCCATGAAATACAAAATAACTAATTAATTTATATAAATGTAACTCATTTTCAAAGAACACATTCTTTTCTGTAGTAGGTGGGTCTGCTACTTCTTTTTCTATTTTTACTGTGCAATTTTAATAGTTTTCAAGTAGCTGTGACTGCAATACGAAACGAAAGTGTCATCATCCCACACATTTAAATGTAATGTCCCTTAAGGAACCTTACAACTTGAATACATGTAATGCATCTATATATTGATTATACAAAGACCTGCCATATTATATTTAAAAATAAGGGTAGAACTGTTTCTGCACTGTTGTAACAAAAGCTATATTTAGAAAATATTTTAAGCAATAATAAATAATGTAACTTACCATCTATTACATTTATAATTACAGGGCATGTTGGGAATAATTTGGTTTGTAATGTGATACATTTATAATCTCTGAGGTAATAATCTGATAACAATTAAATTTGTTGTGTTAGAGGATCAGGAGCGATTGGGTTCACAATTACACAGCCATATGATATTTGATAAATTTAATGTTAATGAAGTCTTGTTGAGTGTAAATGGCCAACAAGAACCAACCGAGGATATTTTACTTGATTACAATCAAAACCAAATAGCACGCGCGTATCATCGTTTGCTATAATTTATGGGACGCGATAATAATGTAGATACCGGTCTGCAAATATCACAATGGGATTTTAAAAACCTATATACTAGCTACTACTTTTCATTGGAACACCTTGACTTAACCAGACAATCCGTCGTTGATATATACTTTCGAGCTCGTGTAACCGCTACTCCTGTTGGTGGTTACAGAGCTGATGCTGTAATTCTCAGTGACAAATCAATGCTACTCGAAGGTGTTGGTGGACGAATGAAAGTAGTTGATGCACCAGTGGAAAATATGTAATATTTTCAAAAATATGTAACGTAGCAATTAGATCAATCTGTTTTTAATATAATGTCATATAGTCATGTTAGTATTACGTTAACTCCTGGGAAGTAACTGAGCTAAATCCTTATTAAGATATTAAATAAATTCACAAAGAATGGGAAACTAGTCAATAAAATAAACTCTAATGTTGGACAATGTGAGATTACTGTATTCATTTAGAAGTGTTGATGGCCTAAACATGATCAGGGCTTAAAATCATGTTCACTGGACAGATTAAGTTTTTATGTATTTTGCAGCAGATTTTGCCAGATTGATGTAATTTTTGTCATTGTTTCTATGGAGGTGTGTGCACTATGTGAATTTGGTGATGGACAGCATAAACACTGCATGCTGTAATTCCATTATATGATATTTATTAAGACATATTCAGTGATCCATAGAGTATCTCTGCTTTCCAATAAGTCAGAAAATCCCATTATAGTGAACATTTATGATGCACTCCTGTATTCTTGCTATGTAATTATGTTAAATCTAGAGTCGTATTCATTCAAATCTGTTGATAAAATTTGCACTTAAGAAATTATGCATAACTGTTTTTTAAAAACCTAATTATCAAGTTTGATACAAGTCAACCGTTATAAATATAGTTATTTCTTTTATTTATGTAACATAAAGTTGCATGTTACATGTTGAAGGTTAGGTAATATAAGTATTAATTATGCTCATTTTTTTTTTAAATCACTGGTTGTATCTATTGTTAATTATAGCAATAATTAGGTTTTGGGGCTTTGCTTTGGACTATTTTCTTGTTAGGACATGTATATAGTTCCTTTATTAGTATGCTCTAGAATGTTGTGATTTGCTTTATGATCTTTTGTTTTTGTTAATCAGTAGTCTTACTGTGTTGTAATGGTATCATGGCATACAAGGTCAGTTTCATAAGGTATAATAGTGAGCAGTTGAGTTCACTCACTGACCATTCTCGAAGTCCAAACTTTCAAGTCTAGTGATATATATTCCTGACTGCCATACAAATATTTAAGTCATGTCCAACTGCCAACAACATAAACCCTGATCTGTCATCATATCATACACCATCAGATCAGGGTTTGTGTTGTCATCATATCATGCACCGTCAGATCAGGGTTTGTGTTGTTGGTTTTACTAATTACCTTGACCCAGATCTGTCATCATATTATGCACCATCAGATTAGGGTTGTGTTGTCATCATATCATGCACCATCAAATCAGGGTTTGTGTTGTTGGTTTTACTAATTACCTAGACCCAGATCTGTCATCATATCATGCACCATCAGATTAGGGTTTGTGTTGTCATTATATCATACACCATCAGATCAGGGTTTGTGTTGTGGTTTTACTAATTACCTAGACCCAGATCTATCATCATATCATGCACCATCAGATTAGCGTTTGTGTTGTCATCATATCATGCACCATCAGATCAGGGTTTGTGTTGTGGTTTTACTAATTACCTAGACCCAGATCTGTCAGTGTCTCATAATCAGTGCAGCTTGCATTTGGACTTAAGTGAGTAAATGTGCTACCAAAGTGCCAGTACCAAAGATTGGTGACCAAAAGAAGATTTGTTAAAATATTTTTAATGGTTTCTTGGCTTGACTTCGCATTTGAAGATTTAGGAAGGGAATGTCCACGTCTGTTGCACACACGCTGTTGTCTGATGAGCCCAATACATGACAGGCACGTCAGTCCACAGAGGCTGCAGGGGAATGTTTAGGTTGTAGTGGGTGCTGCTGATGGTTCCTGGATTCTTAATCGCCATTGTTTTTCCTCCAAGCTGGCCCAATTATTTTGTTCAAAAGTGGCAGTGGCCTGGTGAATTTACTTTGCCAGCTTTTGCAGTCAGAAGCTTGTGATGTCGATTGGTGGTGAATGATGCCATACGTGGTGAGGGTCTTTTTCAAGGAGTCTTTTAATGGTACTATCTTAGTTAATTGTTAAGCACAATACTGAAACATTCATTTTTTTTTAAAATTTAGACTTCTTTATGGTATTTTATTCCATTATTGCAAAATAATAACATTGTGGTTGTGTTTATTTGTTTAAATAACCATTCATAGGACTTTCCTTTATGTCATTTGCATTGGAAATCTGTAAATAGCTTCGATTTCACTTGTACTAAAATTAATCACAATATAGTATACTGCTGTTTGTATTTTTGTTGATCTATATGAAAATAAAGCCTTGTTCATTATCAACACTTGTATTTTATTCTTGTTTAAGAAACTATAGCCTTAGTGAAATATGCATTACAAAAGGCCCTGCTTACTTCAGTTTTCTCAGCAAGCTCTTATAACAAGAAACTCCTGTATATGAATTGATGAAACATTAGGATTCAAATGGTCTCATCAAGAAAAATATAAGTACAAAATTTGGTTGAAATCCAGGAGTCAGTATTTCTAAGTATTGCAAGAAAATAAATGAAGAACGGGATGTCAGGGGTCATAACTCCTATAAATTGCTAGAAATTAAACTTGTTACAGGCTTCAAGGCTATAAAGCTGCATGCCAAATTTGTGTTGTACCATTCGTACTTGCTTATAAGACTTGTCCAACTGCCAACACATCATGTGATAGCAGATCTCTGTCAATGCAAACTGCACTGGCAATGATCTGCCAACACATCATGTGATAGCAGATCAGTGTCAATGCAAACTGCACATGCCAAGATCTGCCAACACATCATGTGATAGAAGATCTCTGTCAATGCAAACTGCATGGGCCAAGATCTGCCAACACATCATGTGATAGCAGATCTGTGTCAATGCAAACTGCACATGCTAAGATCTGCCAACACATCATGTGATAGAAGATCTCTGTCAATGCAAACTGCACAGGCCAAGATCTGCCAACACATCATGTGATAGCAGATCTGTGTCATTGCATTTGGGAGTAAATAGTAGTACAAACTGTATTTACCCTGATCTGGATGCACATTATGTGATGACATATCTGGGTCTGTGGAGTATGCTGTGAAGACCAACATGATTAGGACAGATAATAATGCAGATTTAACTTCTGTAAAATATATCTTGGAATGCTGGAAATCCATCTCATGCCAAACCTGATTACAATCCAATAATCCTTGATAAAGTTATCCTACAGAAACCAAAGTCAGGGGGATGGGCAGCCTGGCAGCATAACTTCTGCAAAGTCATGGAAAGCCAGAAATCAAATTCATTCAAGTCTTGAAATCCAACAAACATTAATCATGATGGTTAATAATGAGGCATAAGTAATTTAAATTACATTATTAATTGATGGAAATTGTACTTGTTCAGGGTCTCATCTGTGTAAAACTGCATGCCAATGATCCATCATTCTCACATCCTTGAAAGCTCCTTGAATTTGAAGGATTGATAGGAAAACAATTTTAGTCTTTGAAAGATTGGTTTTATTTTTAAATATACTGACAAACTTCTTGAATTTTTCATGAAAATCTTTTAATTTGTATTAAATATTACAAAGCATTCAAACTGAATCAAACATGTCACATTATAAATTCATAATTGTTATGAGATGGAGTAAAAAGTTTATGCTTCGACTTTAAACCTATTCTTATAACAATAAGCTTTATGACATTGAGAGAAAGCCTTTCAATGTTATATTACAGTAATACAAGGGAAGAACAGGGCACTCTTCAGGCAAGAAATTAAACCTATTCTTATAACAATAAGCTTTATGACATTGAGAGAAAGCCTTTCAATGTTATATTACAGTAATACAAGGGAAGAACAGGGCACTCTTCAGGCAAGAAATCAAGTAAGCATGCCATGCAAGCTTTTAACATGTTTGCTTTATGTTGACATGATTGTGCTATACAATGATTGTATTATTTAATGGCATCATGCAAAAGAAAATTCTACGATTTTACCGTCCTTGGATTTTTCTGCACAAGCAACCCCTAAACCTTCTGTTTCCAAATTGCGCTACTCATTTTGTCCCTGCTTGATCAGGAAAAGCATAACTATTGCCGAAAATGATTTATTATGGTTAACCTGAGATCGGGTGTAAATGATTGCACCATTGGGTGATGATCAACAGTATTATAATGTTTGAAGAGATATTCAAACAATGCTGCAACGTGGTAACAACACCAAGTCAACTTTGTTGAATGCCACTGATGTCTTTTCCACCATAGGCAAAGTCCCACCAATGATATTAGTAATTGCTCGTTATTATCCATTGAAAATTTCCAAGCTAGTTTTCTCATTTCATCATGAAGAGATTCAGTACAGTATATTTCACCGTAAGGTCTTACAAATTGGTCGAATTTACCATCTTGTTCTTCAAAACTCTGAAATAACCACACTGACAC
This sequence comes from Unio delphinus, assembly GCA_029339505.1. Lineage (NCBI taxonomy): Eukaryota > Metazoa > Mollusca > Bivalvia > Unionida > Unionidae > Unio > Unio delphinus. Next base: position 15,541,409 of record JAQISU010000010.1, read on the forward strand.
AGGATTGTTTTTAATTTCCGTGTGAATACAATCAAAACAAATTCCCCCCTGGAAGGTATTTTATGGTTCTATCCTGCGGAAATATTGTTACTGCGGTAGTCCAAGCGTGTGCATTATGATCAATGATCTTGATTGGAGCTCCCCTTGATTTTTATTTTGATTCGTATATATTTCTCCTGTTAATGTCTCTACGGTTATTGGGAATTTTAATATCTTTTATAGCTCAGCTACATTTTGAATTGTGGCTCCAAAATCCTTGACTGTTAGCGCCCATTTGTCTATTTTGTTACGTCTTAGATCTGTCAACCCGTTTCCACGCAATGCATTTGTAAAATGCTCTATTACTCGTTCGGCTACACAATTTATCACCCTGACAAAGTCAGCGATGACAATTTCATAGGTTTCAATTTCTCAACACTCGGTTTGTTATTTATGGGATAAATCCCATAAACAACCGCAGTCACGGGATAAGTTCGCTCGTAATACGGTTTGTCAATTCCATGCTATATTCCTGGTTTGGAATCCTGACTCACGGTGAAAAAAATTTATTTTCAAGATAGAATCAAATTTTTCACGAATAATCCAACTACCTGTTTCTGATAGTATAATAAATTTCACTCTAAAAAAATAGTTTCGATGTCCAAGATGGGTTATTATTCTTGCTGCCCGTTTGTCATTCATGGTAGCATCAACTCTACCGGCGATTCGAAATGTTGACCAACAATGAGATGCACCATCGCGCTTAAATTCGTTAAGTGCATCATGGACTTTACCTAAAATGCTTATATCACTTATTAGACCCTTATTTGGTGCATCTATAGAGACTCTATCGAGATTGAATTTATCATTTTTCCAGGGTTTTATTTTGGATAATCTCTCAAACTCCTCCATATTATAATTAAAACAAGTATTTACATAAAGAATTTTTATATAATGAATCAGTGTAAATGGCTTATGATAGGATTAGTATCCGTTTGTAACAAATCGTGCAGAAACGAATTATGTGGATATCATTCACAGAGTGTGCGACGAGGAAGCTTAGGTCCGAAACCCTATATACGATGTTGTGTTGGAGTACGAGAAAACACAATTGTGTCGCATTTGTGGTGGTAAGCGATACAGGGAGCTTAAAAATTATTATGATAAAAGAAAAAGTGACCCTGACTCTGTCAGCGATAAAGTCATAAATCGGATATAGGGTTCTAAAATCTATTTGTGATATTTGCAGACCGATATCTACATTTTGATCACGTCCCATAAATGTCAGTAAACGATTATATCCACGTGCTATTTGGTTTTGGTCGTAATTGAGTGAAATTTTTGCAGCTGGTTCCTGTTGACTGTTTATGTTTAACGTGACTTCGATCAGATATCATATGGCTGCGCTCCTGAGAATTTAATCTCCTAACATCCTGTAATGCCAAAAAATATATGTCGAGGCACATCCCCCCCCCCTGTTTGATGTAACATGCCATGAAAATTATCCATTATTGGCACTCTGCAGACCAGCTGTTCGTTGTAATATGCGGCAATATGGCGACAATAGATAATCCATTCAAAAAGGGATTGGGAATGTATAGCGACAAGATTTATAGCCACAATGGAAATCCCAGTCAAAAAGGTCGTGGGCCTGCATAGCAACAAGGGAAATTTAACATGGTGGGTCTATGTAGCGATAAGGGAAATTTAACATGGTGGGCCTGTATAGCAACAAGGGGAATTTAACATGGTGGGTCTGTATAACGACAAGGGGAAATTAACATGATGGGCCTGTATAGCGACAAAGGGAATTTAACAATGGAACTATTTCGGACTATATAGTGTCAAAAGAAATTTAACATGGGGAATATTATTTGGGACTGTCTAGCGACAAGGGAAATTGAGGCAAAGAAAGCAAATATCTTTCGAGGTATATGAGTGGCCCTGAAAAGGACCGTTGGATTTTTTTGTTTGATATTATATTGTTAACACAGAGGACATCTCACGGATCTTCTTCTCTTCCTTAAACTTCTCCTCACTTCTAGTCCATAGAGGAGACCTCTCTTTAAACAACCTTGCATCTCCACGTATTTTCTTCTTTTCCAAAGGGCAGTATCAGTCATATGAGTGATTGCCCATGATGTTCTGACATACATAGGATAGTCCGGGTGAAAGAGCATGGATGAAACAAGGGTAGAGGATTTTACTTTGGTCGACATCTTGTGACAAGAACAGGTGAAATCGAAATTCAACAGAATTATGTACACACATCTCGCCATGATTCGTATCTCACCATGATTCGAATCATGGTGGGTGATCGTTTTACTCACCCGGGTCTGATATCGGGGGTGGGTGGGGTATACATAATCTGTAGAGAGGTCATCGTAATATGTAATTCACCAAACACGTCTCCCTGAGGCTCTAAACTGTTATTTGACAGATTAGAGACTCACAACGGGGGATCTGTGTTTCGTGTCTTCGTATTATACCTTAATGTTGTGTTTTTCATGTGCCCTTGAACCTGCTATGACACGGTTGTACCCTTGGGATTCAAAGGTTGTGCTGTCCTTAATTTCCTTGAACCTGCTAGAACACTCGAAACTAGAGATTAAAGGTTGTACTATCCTTAATTAAGATTATATGTTTCATGTGCCTTTAAACCTGCTAGGATACGGTGGTAACCTAGGGGTTAAAAGGTTGTGCTGTCCTTAATTTGCCTTAAACCTGCTAGGATACGATAGTAACCTAGTGGTTAAAGGTTGTGCTGTCCTTAATTAAGGTTATATGTTTAATGTGCCGTTAAACCTGTTAGGATACGGTGGTAACCTAGGGGTTAAAAGGTTCTGCTGTCCTTAATTTGTCTTGAACTTGCTAGAACACTCGAACCTAGAGGTTAAAGGTTGTGCTGTCCAAAAGATATTTTTTTAAATTTAAATATATATGTTATATATATGAACTTCGAAAATATTAATGCTATAATATCTGCAGTAAAAAAAAATAAAAAAATGAAATTATAAATATACAACTCGATCCAGAAAAAAAATATGTTGTGAGTTCGAGTCAATCCAACAACACAAAATGAAGGTGGTTATACACTTTCAATGGAGTATAAGCTGATAAAGAGCATGCAGTCTATAATGTTCCTGTCCTTATCAATGGTAAAAGATACAGACGTAGATAAGTTTGTACCACTTTCTATAGCAGTCGAAAATATTAAATCAAAACTGTCTCACGAATATGAAACGAAAAAAATTATCAACTAAACAACTAAAAAGATTATAAATGAAAACGCTGTTACCGATAGCATCTTGGATTAATTCTTCTACAGTTCTGTTGTTTTATTCTGTTATAATAATTTATTTTATTCAGATTTATAAATTTTTATGAAATTTCACCCTTCTGTTGTTTTATTCTGTTATAATATTTTTTTAACTCAGATTTGTAAATTTTGATGAAATTTGACCCTTCTGTTGTTTTACTCTGAGCAGCAGAGAGGGTGAACAGACCACGATTTCAAGCAAAAATAATGCTTCCTACGAAACCTATTTTAACCAAAAAAAATAAGTCTCCATTTAGCAAACGGAGACTTTACGATTTTTTAATCAATTTTGGTCGCAACGATGTGGTCATCCACCCTCTCTGCTGCTTAGTGATTTCAGTTCTGGGTTAACAAAAATCATTTATGATTTCACAAACAAACTAATCGCTAACACCTCTTCTTGTAAATCAATCAGATTATTTGACTGGTCGGTGAGTTTGAAATTAATTCTCGTTAACGAATTATTATGGCATCGCATGTAGACAGGATTAATTGGGTTTTCAATAATTAGGAATCCTGGAGGAGCTGTTGGTGCAAACGAATAAAGAATATATCCCTGCTGAGCTTGATTTGATTGCTCTAGATTAATTTGATAGCTTCCTTCAATTGCATCACATACTAAATTGAGCGCAATCACCGTTGAAATATTCACATTATGAGGGGCAATATGCCTACCGCCACCATCTGGATCATTATTATACCTGAAGAGGACAGCTGAATCTGATTTTTGTAGCGCCTTGATATCGGTTTTAACAATTCTTGCTAGTTCATCAGCGTTGTATTTGGGAAACTTGAAATTACGCAGATTGTCCTCTGTGATATTGTAATCGGTTAGGAATCGTTGTTTATTGTCGCTGTTGTCATTAATTATTGTTTGAATAATTAGTTCATAGATATATTTCATGTCAGATATAAGTTGATTTATTATTTCAACGTGTTTTTGCGATTTTGTTTTCCGTAGTTGTTCTAGTTGTGCTTGTTGTAATCGATTAATTTCATTAAAATAATCACGGACGTCAGTTAGCGTAAATGAAATAGTAACAGATGAGTCGGTTGTTCTTTTAATGATAAAATCCCATTGCAATGTGTCTTTGTTGGTAAATATAAATCTATCGGCGATTCTTCCTTTTCTTATATCAGATAAATTATCTCGATAACTGGGATTGATTTCATGATATGATTGTATGTCCGTGGTTAAGTCGGTGGCGGATTTTTCCGGTGGTTTTTCAGGCCATCCTAACACTGTTCTTAACGAGCTGTTATATATATCTACAATGTATCCCTCTGTGCTTATTTCGATCGACGACGAGAGCGTCGGTTGATGAAGATTAATAGCTATTTTTGATTCTTTTCCAGTGATTGATTTTATTCTACGCTGAATTTCAGCATTGATTTGCTTAATTTGGTACGACCCAGTTGGTAACGAAACAGTTTCCCACTCTGGAGTACCATCGGGTTTATTCTTATACGAGAACACCAGTGTGTTATTGGGTTGCTGACCACTAAATGCAACCGATCTGATATTAGGCCAACTGTGATACACTCGTAGTTTTGCTAGCGCTATCTCCTTCACTGGGACCGGAGAGGGGAAATTCACACTGAATTCTGGATTCGTTGATGTTATTGATATCATACTCGTTTGTACTGGGTTCGTGTTCTCCACTACTCGTTGAAGTAATTCCATCGGTGTCGTCATCGTTGCTATACTCATGATTTATTTCTAATTTTGGTATCGAGGAATCATAAATACTGACCATCACTGAGAACTCACAATCTGGTAATGTTGATATTATTGAGATCATTTTTTGTTTTTTTGGGTTCGTGTTTTCTGATTCCATCGGTGTTGTCATTGTTATTATATTCATGTTGTCGCTCTAATTTCGATATCGCGGAATCAAAAATACTGACCATCGCTGAGAACTCACTATCTGATATAATTGTATCATCGAGTGACGACGATATCATCGAGGATAACTGCGAATATGCGGTTGATGCAATATGAAATTGAAGTAAGTAATTCTGCAGTTTACTCTGGCTGCATGATGATATCTTTTTTGCTATCCCGGTTGATATACCCCCGATTGTAGCCACCGCAGAAATGCAAATTGGAACTACGACCGGGGCAATCATTGTAACCGATGCAAGTATTATTCCGGCACCAGCGAGAACGCTTGACACCGAGTACATAGTAACATCAATTGCGGTGATTCTTCGTCGGTATTTTTTTATTTTTATTTGATACTCCTCAGTGAGGGTTTTGAGTCTATTTTGAAATTCTCTGACCTGATCATAGCGACATTGCGTTGATGAAATCATTTTATTTTAAAAACGCTAGCGTTTTCAATTGTGAATCTAAAGGATTTCCTTTCGATTGAAACCACTAGTAAAAATCCATAGGATTTTCAGTTTTATTATTTACTTAAATCCGCTACGAATTCTAAGCACCAGGATATTTCTTTTCTAATGGTGTTATCAACTGCGACAATCTCAAATTCTTCTTCTCCCCCCGCGATAATTACTGTCGCGGTGCCACCAAAGTAGGTTTTACCTTTCACGATGATATCAAATTGCTTGTCAGAGATTAACGTCATCCTGTAGATACCATGGGGCCACTTCTCGATATTGACTTTCAATTTAGCATTAGATTCTTTTACCCAATCAAAGGTCCCATGCTTTACCCTTTCAGATTTTTCTTTTAGTTTAAGAATATCGTCGTAAACGTCGAGATAGGTTTTTTTGATTTCGGTATATTTTATCATCGTTTTATCGCGGCGACTAAAAAATGAAATCAAAAGGTGGTTAAATTCCAAACCTTTTTGCATGAGATAATGCCCGTTGAGTTGAGAATATGTCGTCGTGATATTATAACTTTCAGAGCCCTCAAAGAAATTTTTAGCCATTTCGCTGATGCGTTTTTGTTCGTCAAACGCGCTTTTAATTTCCGCGAGAGTCATGCCTGTCAACGATGTGGTTTCAGATGTAGGTGTTCTCCCTAAAAATTTATCCACGATGGTATTAAGTGTTGTTTGTCTCACCATAAACATATTAATATCTTTGAGAGTCATTGTAGATGTAACCGGGACACCAAAGAAATTATTAGCGACGTAGGCATTATGAGTATGCCTGATAATAAACTCACTGATTTCAGCGAGAGTCGAGTCTGCCACAGGTGGGGATCCAAAAAATCTAACAATGACGTCGTTAGTGGGTTTTTGATCTTCTATTAGTTTAGAAATCTCGAGATAATTTGCCTTGATTTCATTTTCATTCATCATCCTTCCCGCGTCCTTGTTAGCGAAGAATAGCGATAGATAGTTTTTAATTTCAGCGAGAGTCATGCCAACCACAAGCGGGGTTCCAAAGAATTTATGTACGACATTTTTGCGAAAACTATTATAACCTCGTATAAAATCATTCAGCTCACGTTCGTTGGTAGCAATCGCGTCGGTGATCGTAGACACAAGTGCGCCTGGTTTAAGTTGTCCATCGTTGGAATACAGTGCAATAGAGTTTTCAGCGGCAGCGCGATGCCGTATCAAAATGTCATTCACGGATATATTACTGCTTTTCAATTTACCCTGGCGATCTTGAAATACAACTATTTCGTTCGGGTCAACACTTGTTAAATTTAACGTCTCAGCGATTTCATCTTCTATTATTTTTTTTACATCCTCGATAGAACCCGCAGATGTTTCCTCGGTGGGTTCCAACATTGACAGAGATTGTCCCCAAATATCGATCATTATTGTTAGCGTAACTTGTGTTTTCAATTTATTGATCCTTGTAATTTCCCACTCGTGTATTCGTTTACAATAATATGAGGTGGTTTCCACGGAGATCCAAAGGATTTTAATGAAATCTCCGCGAGGACATTTAATACTTCACGGCCGCATATCGGTGGATCATTTAATTGTTGTCTTGGCAGCGTGGAATAAAAAATCGGAAACCCTTTGAGTTTCATCGAGGAATTTATATACCGCATAAACTCGCTTGGCGGAGCTAACCCATATGAATCGAAATAGACAATCCCACGTGGATCAATCGCGTATGCAACCCAGTGAGTTCCAGGTCCGGTGCTGTTATCGAGATTAATAATACCTGTTTCAGTTTTGTTTGGTTGATGTGGTAATTGATCTCTAATAAAAACACCTCTGAAATTTTTAATCGCTAGTTTTTTAGCAGCATCAATTAAATCAAAATTGGACATAGGAACCATAGGTCCCTCAACTATAGGTTCCTCAACAATTGGGCTTTCAATTAAACCGTTCCTGGTATTTTTCTTAGACCCGATCCGTTCACGGATTTGCCGCTGTACCATGAATACGGGGTTCCTGGTAGGTACAACCCCTTTCCCTTTTTTTTATACCCAGATCCACTCGTGGATCGATCGCGAGCGGATCCACCAGTTGCCTTTTTCAACGCCATCCCTGCTGCGGTCCCAACGGCTCCCAACGCTGCCGCCTTCGCCACCGCTGGGGCAGCCGCTGCAATCAATGCTGGTATTGCGGCTAACAATGGAAATATACCACCTGATTTTATCATGTTCGCGACTGCAGCTTTCGAAAATTCTATTTGAACTCCTCGCTTATTTTTCATTGCATCATTGAAATGTTTTATTTGACGATCCGTTAATGATATTTTATGTGTACCTCCGGACATCTGCGCTGGTTTTAACGTTATTGTTGTTCCACATTCCTTAGCGGATTTTGATTTTAATTTCTTGACCTGACCATCAGTCAGCTTGACACTAACAACACTATATGGCATTTTATTGTAAAACACATTTATGCTTTCAATTGGTCTAATTGGGAAATCCTATGGAAACTTTTCAAGTTTCATTACATTTACAGATTTTCCACTGGTGCATCAACGAGTCTCATTCGTCCGCCAGCCCCTTCTAACAACATTGATTTATCGCTGAGAATAACAGCAACCGCTCTATAATCAACACCACCAGGATCTATACGAGCCCTAAAATGTATATCAACAACGGATTGCCTTGTTAAATCAAGATGTTCCAGTGAAAAGTAATAAATTGGATACAAGTTCTTAAAATCGAGCTGAGATATTTGCAAACCAGTATCAACATTTTGATCACGACCCATATATGACAGCATCCGATGATACACACGTGCTATTTGGTTGTTTCCGTAATTAAGCTGTATATCCTCAGATGGTTCTTGTTGTCCGTTTATTCTCAGTGAAACCTCACTTACCCCTAACCGATCAAATATCATATGACTGCGTTCTTGGGAACCTAATCGATTCCGATTCTGCAGCGCTATAAATATATGACGTGGAGCTGAAACGCCTTGTTTTGATGCCAGGTGCCATGTAAATGTACCAGCAACATTATCCTCTTTAGCATCAGTCGTTGTTGTTAGCCAACTTAGCAATGATTTACCACCCGTTTCCATAAATGAAAGTAGCCGCTCTTCCGTGGTAATTGATGGAGTCATTACTGGCATCCATAATACTATTTTACTCAAAACAACTTTACCTTCATCGGCACCAGTACGCCAAATTGCATCATTGTCATTGCCTTTTCGCACTAATGCGATTGTGTGTTTGGCTCCATAGATGACTTTTCTGACATTTCTGCAGAATCCAAATATGTGATGGAGTGGAATCGCACATGAAAAATATCGCTGCTGTTCTTGCAATGCTAATTTTCGTGTTGCAAATCCTAAATTGAAATTACCATTAACACCTCCGAGAATATCAAACGCAGCTCCGGGTCTAGCTCGACGTTCTGGATTAGTTGCTTCTCGTTGATTATCAACTGAAGTGTCTTGCGGTGTTAACACTTTAATGTATTGAAGGTGGTCAGCGTTATCAGAGGTATCCTTTGCAAACATCATAGATGGACCAGCCGATCTTGTATAATCATCGGAGTATCTTGCTAGTCCGATTATTGTTGTTGCAACATCAACCTCGCGGTCTATTGATTCAATTTCTTTTCCATCAATGAGATATCTTGCACTTTCAAATAACGCCATTATACCATTGTTGACGAAACCAACTCGGATATTTGAATCATTTGCATATGGGGTATCAGCTGCAACATTTGTTACAAGTTTTCCTTCTACTTCAATAAATGCTTCACACGGCAAAAAGTATTTACTGGTATCTTGAACTTGAAGTTCAATTCGCGATCGTAGGTCGGGTTGTATTGCATGATAGGAATAGTATTGATAATCGCGGACGGAATCATCTTTGCGCATTGGGGCTTCCATATCTAACGCGGGATCAGCTGTTCGTTTAAACATTTATAACATTACTAGCGTTTTCAATTGGTGAATTGCAAAGCATTTTCATCTTTGTAATCATCGTCGTTGAAAATTCTTCGAATTTCTTTTTTGTTTCAAACCACTTCCTGCTATCGCGTTCATGATAGCGCTATCTGTTACCGGTGGTGACGAAGTCAATTGCGCTAGTTTTTCTTCCACTGCGTTATTTATTACTTTGCTGATTTTTGCAGGCATCACTGTAGTTGATGGCAGCACTAATGACTTCGTCATTCCTGGTTTCTTTCGTACCAATGATGCTATTTTATCTTTCGCGGCAGAAAATGCCTTTCCTGCAAGATTTCCAACGAAATTGATTCCCTTATCACGGATAGCATCAATGGCTTTCATTGATAATTGTTTAGCTAACGGCGCCACCTTGGGAGCCATTCTTGTAAATAACCCCGCAATGGTATTGCCGAAACCATCTCCGTACCACGCGCGATAAACAGGCAATCGTGAGTTCACCACGTAGACGCTTACGGGTTTATCATGGTTGTAATGTATAATCATCTTGTTATAAAACTAGTAGTTTTTCAATTAGTGGTCAATCGCTTACATCCATAAGATTTTCATCGTTGTGATTTTCAACTAATTCAGCAATAAGTTCTCGATATACATTAATGTCCATGATACCGCCGGCAAATAATCGTCTACAGATATCAGCGGCCTCGTTAATTATCTCGACGGAGTTATTTCCGGCTCGTTTCCCTCCGATGAGAACCTCTAACCGTGATATATCACTAAGAATGTTACCAGGGCATGTCACGGTAGAGTCAAAGACATCCTTTGGATTTTTAATCGAATATCCTTTTCCGCTTGTTTCCTCAGTTGTACCAGTTGCGCCCTGACTATCATCAAGTAATTGCCTTTGTCGGCCTCGACTTTGTTTTTCTCGTTCTTGTTGTTTTTGTATACCATAACTATCAACTCCTACTTTAAAAGATCTATACTCAATTGTATCCTTTTTCAAATTACCAGTAATCCCCTTATTCGTTTTATACAACCAATTAACCCATTCATCTCGGCTTATTCTACTGTTTTTATACTCGTCTTTTAAAAAATCCTTTCTAGAATCAAAGCTTTTGGCGGCGAAATCACCAAAAGTCGTATAATCCTGGTGTTTCTCCAATTGAGGTCGTTTGATTTCCTTTATAGCTCCTTCGGTGAGTTTGTCTATAAAGGAAACACCTCTTGGGGTGACGACATCAACAGGTTGTGGTTCAGGTGTGGAAAATTGTAGATTTTCATCATCAATATCAGCTAATCGTTCATACTCGCGCTGAGTTTTTATATCACTGGATAACTGTTGTATCCCTGCGCGTGTTTGTCCGGTGTCTGCTGCTATCTTTTCAAGCACACCAAGAACTGGCACTTCTCGTCGCTTGCCTTCCTTAGGAATATCTCCGTATATTGCTCGTTCAGTTGCTGTTTTCACATCTTTGGTCGCACTTGTTATCGGAGTAAACAGTTGTTCACTTGACACAGAAAAGTCAGTCTGCGCTTGTTGTCGTTGTTGAAGTTTCTCGCGAAGTCTGTCTCGAACCGGTATAAACTTTTTAATTGCTGCTAGCCGCTCTCGGGCTAATTTAGTTGTAAGCGATTCACCAACCATATATTGTTTGTGAACTAAATTTTCAAATGTGAAATCCGGAGGGTTTCCATCATAATTAAAAGCTTAGTTATTAAATAACTTAGTTATTAAATAATGTACCATCAAGCTAACGTATTCATCTTCGACAGGGTTAAACTGTACGACGCTATCCGCGAGTGTTTCAGAAATAACATCGCTGGGGATTTCAGAATTGTAATATCTGAGAATGGCGATGAACGATTTGTGTTAACGACGCGGCAACAAGAACAATTACGTGAAAATGGAGGCGTCGCGGTGATTACTTGCTACTACGACCAGATCATCCATTATGCACATAACTGCATGAGCAAGTCCAGACTGATGAGTATCCTTTCAGGAGAAAATCCTATGTAACAAGTGTTACAAAAAACGCTAAAAAAAAATAAATAAATTATTTAAATTATTTACGAAAGCTTATTATTTTTTTTAGTAACACCCACGTGGTTAAGATACTGGTCGCTCCTCGTTTAACATTTTTCTAAGATCACGAAATTTAGAACCAATTTCAGCTCGTTTTTGATATTCTTGGCCGAGCTTTTGACGTATTGCTTCAACGGTGCTAAATAGCGTTATAAATAAATTAATGTCGTTACCGTACAAACAACCATTAATGGATTTTTGAATTCCTTTCACGAGCCTGTACATCCTAGGTAAAACATAACGACCCTTACTAGACAGATATTCAATATCTTCATATTCCGAGGTAATCTTGTCAACGTCGAGACTTTCAGATAATAATACCCCTTTATTATTTAAATTTGAGATTTCAGCAATTATAGCATTTACATCATTGATATCCATTATTTATATTTTTATATAAATAAAATACTGTATCTCTAATTATTAAAAAAAAAAATGAAGGACAGTACAATGCCGTATATATCTCCGCTCGAGTGTTGCGGCAGATTTTAGGCATACATAAATGGACGGCACAATGCCGTATATATCTCCGCTCGAGTGTTGCGGCAGATTTTTGGCATACACATACTTAATTAAGGATGGGATTGCGATGTCCCCAAAGCATACATCTCCGGCGGGAGGCCTAAGGTGACAAACAATGAAACGATGATGGAATTTGTGATGTAATGATGTGGGCGTGGTAAACCAAACCAACATGGCAACCCATGAAATCGAATTCATGATTGCATGAGTTAGAAAAAACACCAACCCACGCTACCGAGAATGCGATAGCATGGGTTGCCATGTTGGTTTGGCTGAGGGGGACCGCCCTCCCCACCCCCCAATTAATAGAAAAAAACATCTTCCGTTTCGCCATCAAATAATGTATCTGCTATGGGGACCGAACACGTAGTTGATAGATCTATGTTTACAAGACAAACACGATACCATTACACCACGGACTAGTCATACAGAATAGAGATTTTTTAATATATATATATATATATATATATATCTGATATACTTAACAATAAGAGATTTTCAAAATAGACAATTTTACTGTATCCATCGTATTTAGGAATATAAAATACTAAGTACACAAAAAAAAAATTAATTTAACTGTTTGTAAATATCAATCACGCATGCCTGCGTCAGTGAAATACCGATCATACAGGGTGGGAAACAGAAGTGTGTACTGAAGGTCACATGAATACCGATCAATATAGAGGAGAGGGAAGACATGTATACTTAACAATAAGAGAGTTTTCATTATATATTTTTATATAAAAAAAAAATGCATACAGAAAAAAGGAAATAAAATACTTTTACACACAGAAAAATACAACTCGCACATAGTGATTTTAACCACACCCACCTACTTCAATGAATAGGAAACACTCGCGTTCTGGCTGAGCGAACATAGGTAATGCGTTAGATTATAAAGAATTTTTGTACTGAAAAGAACGAGTTAGCTGTCTGCTTTACTGCTAGTCCACCCACCCCCACACATGAGATATGTAGATAAATAAAAATAATAATGCAGTTTTAGCCCACAAGCGACAATAAAAAGTTTTATTCTCTATCGAAAACTCATGCATTATATCTCCATTACTGTCACGTGGGCGCGCCTAGTCAAGTACAGGTAATATAGCAGGCGACAAATTCCTTTGATGTCATAATACAAGGGAACTTAGTAGGTAGAGTGTGAATTGTAGTGCGGATTTATCCATAAAGGATTTATCTCCCTTAAATAGTTTCAGTGTATACGAACTTTATTTTATGACCATTTTTTTTAGACAGAGATGTTTTAATGATTTTTTCAGCAACAAATCGAATTGAAGTACTACAAATATCGAAATATTTTCCAGCCGCATTTATCGACTGAAAGCTTCTCTCTTCATTATTTTCTAAATCAAACGATTTCACACCCTTAGGATGTTTTGCGTGCTTACCAGCGTTGCTTTTTAAAAGGTTATCGCGCTGCGAGACGGCTTGAAGATTCCCAAGACAATTATCAGTCTTTACGCCATTTATGTGATCAATCACAAGACCGTCTTCGATTAATCCGTAAAATGTTTCATAGATGGCTCTGTGACAGAGATACTTCTTCCTCCCAGCTGAAAACATCAAATAGCCCATATTATTCAGATACCCAACCGGTTCTTTGAGTCTGCGGTGCCTGACAACACCATCACTAGAGGCTTCGTAATTAGCAAGCACTGGGTGAGGTCTGAAATCTTGGCTCATTTGTATAATAATACTTCTTGTCTAATTTATTATCTGCTTTAATTATAAATCTCTGGATATAATCCTAAGGGGTTTTTATGACTTTGTCCTTGATTTTATCAAGGATGACGGAGTCAATGATTCGTTTGTCATAGTAGCGCTTTAGTTCCCTGTATCGTTTACCCCCACAAGCAAGGCATAATTGCGATTTTCCTCTAACGCCCACCCCACATTGGAGGCATGGGAGAGGGCCTTTTGAACCGTTTCTCACGCTTTGCATATGATACCCACAGAATTCACTTCTGCATGATTTGTTACACGGGTTTGTATCATTAGCCACTTGCAGTGATTCATTATACTATATTTTTCTATTTAAATACTTGTTTTAATTATAACATGGAGGAGTTCAAGAGATTATCGAAAATTAAGCCCTGGAAAAATACTAAATTCAATCTTGATAGGGAGTTCCAAAGATTATCGAAAATCAAACCTTGGAAAAATACTAAATTCAATCTTGATAGGGAGTTCCAAAGATTATCGAAAATCAAACCTTGGAAAAATACTAAATTCAATCTTGATAGGGAGTTCCAAAGATTATCGAAAATTAAGCCTTGGAGAAATACTAAATTCAATCTCGATAGAGTCTCTGATACACCAAAACGTCTAATCGGTGATAGAACTATACTCGGTAAAATCAGGGAGTGTTTTAATGAATTCTACCGAGACGGTGCAGCATACTGTTGGTCGACATTTCGAATTATTGATGAAGATGTCAATGTACCCATCATCGATGCTACTATGAACGATAAAAGAGCAGCTGAGATAATTTCACACCTTGGTGAAATTGCAAAGCAATTTCCATCCAAAGGATTTCAAGCAAAGCAATTTCCATCCAAAGGATTTCAAGCAAAGCAATTTCCATCCAAAGGTGGAAAATCCAAAGGTGGAAATCCAAAGGATTTCAAGCAAAGCAATTCCAATCAGAAGTATTTTTTCAGAATAAAATTCATTATCGAAGTCGAAGGCAAATGGATTATTAGGGATAAATTTGAACCAATCCTCAAGGATAAAAAAACTGTCATTGTAAGTAAAGATTCCAAACCAGGAATTCTAACTGGAATTGACAAACCATACTACGAAAGATCTTATCCCGTAACAGCAATGGTTTATGGGATATATCCGTTAAATGATAAACCCGATATTGCAAAACTAGCTCCTATGAAATATTCACCGTTGACTTCGTCAAGGCTCAATTGTGTAGCAACACGGGTAATGGAACACTTCACAAATGCATCCCGAGGAAATAAACTAACTGATCTGCGACGTAGGAAAATAACCGAATGGGAACTGACAGTGAAACAGCACGGTGCAAAGATTTCTGATATAGCTAAATTAGAAGCATCATTAAAATTCCCAATATCAGTAGCAACAATAACCGGAGAAGTATTATACGAACCGAAATATCAATCGCGAGGGGCTCCAATACAAATTATTGATCATAACGAACACGCGTGGACACCTGCAGTAACAATATTTCCACGAGATAGAACCGTGAGATATATCCCCCCGGAATTTTCCGGGGAATTTTCCGGGGATGTTTTCTATGAAGAGAAATTATTTGATGCTATTCATGCGTTGTGTAAAGATGATCCTGTGTCAGTGTGGTTACTTAGTAGTGCTGGTTCCGAATCAGGATTTGATCAATTTGTAAGACCAAATGGTTAATTATATCGCGTTGAAGAATTAGATAACAGAATGAGAAAAATCGCTAATGATTTTTCACCGGAGAGTTCCCATGAAAAAACTATTGACGGATAGTTTTACTATTCCATCAGTGGTAGCTCACTTCGCAAGAGAAAAAAACTCATGGCGTCCAACACGAAGTGATTTTCTCGAGGACGTTAAATTGAGTTGCATCGAATTTGGTCATGGAGGACTGTGGAATACAAAATACCATCGTGACGGTATGATTTCAATTGATATATCCGCGTGTTATCCTGGAAGTTTTCTCGGGTATGGGGAATGCGCTGAATACTTCAAACGATTTGGACACCCCACGCATGAAATGACTCGTGTTGCGATTAATGGATCATTGCCTGATTTTGATTTAACCGGATTCGCTCGTGTGATATCATTTGAACTCGCTACAGGGTTACATCCGTGTAGTTATGTTTGGCTCGGTAGACACCTATCTGAAAAACACTGGATGCCAATAGTGCTATTGAGATATATGATTGATTGTGGCATGCTGATATCGTTGATTGTTTCCGAAGCTATTATATGCTATCGAGCTCAAAAAGAAGTTTGGCTACCACAACCCGATCTAGATCGTATAATTAGCGAACTACGAAAACAGTTTCCAGAAGAACAAATCATGAATTGGTCTAAGAAGTTATTTGAAATTAAAAAAGAACAAGCAAAAGATCTCGGAAGAAGAATAATCGGTAAATTTACCCAGGGTGGACGATACGACAACGCAAAATACTCTTCGTGGTTGATCATAGATGTCGCTGAATACGATTTTATTGTAGCGGATTTAATGAAACAGGGGAAACTTGTATCCCGTAAGGATGCTTTTCTATCCAATGGTGAGAAATTAGGTACGGTTGTTACCTACTGTGATGGATATAATTCCCAGTACACACATTTGAGAAGTTCAATGCTAGCCTATGCTTGCATTAATCTATTTTCGATGATAAATAGATTTCCTAATACCGCGGTTAGAGTAGCCACTGATTCGATGTATATACACAATAAGTACAAATCAGCTGTAGCGGCATTCACAGATCCGGAGGAAGCGTGGGGGCGTTGGCGATTTAAAAAGGAGATGCTACATGAGTATTGTGAATCCGCAGACGTTGCCATGGATGATAAATATCTTTGTTGTAACCGTATTGAAATTCAATCAGAATTTTCTAATGCACCACCGGTATCTGATCCAATATGTAGATACAAGACAGTTTATTTAAACGGTTGTGGTGGGTCAGGAAAGACAACTCGTGCAATTGAATTATATCGTCGTGGAAACGCTAGCGTTTCTAACATGATTGTGCTAACACCGACTCACAGACTCGCCAGAGAGATGATACAACGAGGGGTAAATGCTTGCACTTACCATAGTTTTTTTCGATGGAAAGGTGACAAATGGACTCCTGAGCGTATGGGTGATAAATTCATTCCTGAAATCATAATTTGGGATGAAATATGCACAGTGTCATTAGATGTATTAAAAACATTTCTTGAGTGGTTGTTAACCAAAAACACAAAAGTCGTCATGTGCGGGGATCAAGGCCAACCACCACCATTTGTCGGTGGATCTCCACATGAATGGCTAAAGGGTTCTGTAGACTATTATGAAGAAATTAATACCGACCATAGATCACTTGATGAACAATTACGCGAGTTCAAAGCACTGATTAGATTACAACCGGATAAAATCCAATGCGAAATAGCACGTGAAATAATTTCAGAAACTCCCATGAATGATTTCTGGGAAACGTGGAGACCAAATGATTTGATAGTAGCAAGTAGAAAAATAGTCAGAGACACACTTCAGATGAAGTTAGTTGAAACGCATAAAGAAAAATTTGCAACACTTCCAGTACCGTTGTGTTATAGGCCTTCGGATACACGAAAGCAGAATATTGAAGTTGATATTCCAGGACAGAGTGAAAAACAAATTCTCGTATTAAATGATATTGTGCTGGTTGATATCGGCGTCGTGGAAAATGCATTGCGTGCTAATCAATCCCCATGGACGCTAGGATACGCAGCAACAATACACTCTTCACAGGGATTGACTATATCGAATACAATTGTTTGGATGGTGGATAATCACATCGAATGGTCGAATTTAGTCTATCTCGCAGTATCCAGAGTACGAAGAATAAATCAGCTTCGAAGAATTGTCCTCGATGATGAAATCATTGGTGATGATAATGACACAACAATAAGTGATATTGATGTTAGCATCATTAATAAAAAACTCTCCGGTTACAAACAACAGGACAAAAAAAAACAACGAGAATTTGATATTGATGCTAAATTAATAATTACGCTGAAACAACAACAGAATAATCACTGCGCGAGTTGCAATTGTATAATGCGTTGGCAGTATTCGGATAAGGATCCTCGCCAATTCACCGTAGACAGAAAAAATAACAATCTCGGTCATGTCAGAAATAATGTGATGTTGACTTGTCTTGAGTGCAATAGACGCCGGGATGCCAGCACCTTGGTGCTAATTAAGACCATGCGGTGGCAATTGAGTATCCTCGGGAATCACTTGTAGTTGTTGTCGAGTAAAACCCCGCTGAGGGGCAGTTGAATCCAGTTTATAGATTGCTGGTCTACCAGTTGATCGTGTTATACTAGATATCTTATGCGTAGTGACGCTCCAAATAGGATCAGTAGCCCTTTTTCTACCCCCTTCAAGCTCTCCTGGTTCGTATAAGTACCTCACAATGACACTACTACCAAGAATTGGTTGGGAAACGCTAGCGTTTCTAGGGAAATCTTTTTGTGGTTGTACGGGTATAGACTTCTTTTTAATCGCGTTGATAGGTTTCATGTTGATTGTTCTAGTAATCTCGTTATTCAGTGCAGTAATCACAGCTGGTAACCTTTTGACCCATTCACGGGATCGCTTTTCTTGAATGAATTCTTTTGCGTATTGATATCCAAATAACCGCTCAGCAATCGTCCGATTAAATCGTTCGACAATGGCCTGATCGCGATGTAGCGCAGTATGCCCTCGTCGTATGGTGACATTATGATTTTTCATTGTAGATAACACTGCACCCTGAAATTCCTTGCCAGGATCAACCTGCAATAGATTCGGCCAGTGCAGAGGACCTCGTCGATAAATCCTGTCAAATGCAGAAGCAACTTCAGTGGCTGATTTTGTTTTTAACGGTTCTGCTTCTTTGTATCGACTTGCAATATCAACTACGGTTAACGCGTATTTGTAACCACGATCATGTGGCAGAAATAATATATCAGCCTGATGAACTTCATTAGGAGCAGTCACATCAAAATGCGAGAATTGAATTTGTTTAGGTGGTGGTAGATAAATTTGCCATAGTGCCTGTTTGGATAACCAATCTGCCGCTGTAGTTTTTTTCACTTTTGCAGCGCTAGCGAGTTTATGTACTGCTGATTTACCTCTCCAGTATCCTCTTGGGGAATAATAAATTGATTCCATATTATTAATTACCAGCACCCATCATCAATTTGCCTTTCATAGCTGATTTTACCAACCACGAAGCCAACTTTTCTTTAAAAGATTTATCAGGAATAGCATTTAACGCATGAATTAATTTCACATCCGCGAGATGCCTGTTTTGCAGATTGCTGCTTTTATATGCAACATCATGAGCATGACACGCCTTATCAATAGCGTTTATCGGATACTCGCCGGATCGGGGTTGATTTTGATCATCAAGTCTGATATCTAATTGTGTTCCGGGACCACAGTAGCTATATCCTGGAAGGTGCTTTTCTCCGGGGTACTTTGCCCATGGGGTTCCAGGGAGCTTTGCCAATTTGGCTGCGATATCACCTCCTCGTTTTTTTTTAAAACATCTCCGGATTGTAAAATCTTTGATTTTGTAGAAATAAATCTAAACTTTTTTATACCACATGTTGCACATCTACCAGTTAGTGCTGATCTGTTATTTTTAGTTGTAACCGTCGTCACATCATTTGTGCTAGTACGCGTTTTACACTTCACACAATATAGATCCATAATTTATGTATAGAGATATGAATATAATTGATTTTTCAGCGACTAAAATAAGAGAACCAGTTAAGCATCATGCAGCGCTACCAAACTCTATCCGTGCAATTATAATCGGGCCATCTGGATCCGGCAAAACGCAATTGTTACTCAATTTAATAATGAGATGGATGAAGTGGGATAAGTTGTATTTAATTGCCCCTAGCGTAGATGATCAACGATGTTATGAAGTGTTAAAGGATTTTAATGAAAACGCTTCAGAAATTAAGGGTGAGAACGCCATTGATTTTATAACCGATATTGACGAGGCGCCATCCGTGGATGACCTTGATGGGAGTATTAACAATTTAGTCGTATACGACGATGTGATGTTAGACAATCAAAAAAACCCAGCTAGAATATTTTCCCGGGGGCGTCACAAAAACACTGATGTGATATATGTCACTCAACGCTACACTCAGATTCCAAAAGTGATCAGAGATAACTGTAATATTCTTGCTGTGTTTAACGGCGTTGATACACATACGCTACGAAATATTTGGCAGACATGGTGTTCCGATATGGACTTCAATCAATTTAAAAATTTCTTTAGTCATGCTCAGTCAACCCCGCATGGATTTGTAACAATAAATTTACATGATCCTCGGACACGATATCGTATCGGACTCGATCAAATATTTGGTTGAAATCATTTATTATTTTTTGTTAACCCAGTGATGAAATCACTAAGCAGCAGAGAGGGTGGATGACCACATCGTTGCGACCAAAATTGATTAAAAAATCGTAAAGTCTCCGTTTGCTAAATGGAGACTTATTTTTTTTGGTTAAAATAGGTTTCGTAGGAAGCATTATTTTTGCTTGAAATCGTGGTCTGTTCACCCTCTCTGCTGCTCTCTGCTATAATATTTT
This sequence comes from Unio delphinus, assembly GCA_029339505.1. Lineage (NCBI taxonomy): Eukaryota > Metazoa > Mollusca > Bivalvia > Unionida > Unionidae > Unio > Unio delphinus. Next base: position 15,561,898 of record JAQISU010000010.1, read on the forward strand.
TTCTGTTATAATATTTTTTCATTCAGATTTGTAAATGTTTATAAAATTTCATCCTTTTTTTATTTTAGTCGAAATCATAGAAAAATGTATCAAAATTGTAATATTTGTAGGGTGAAACCCCGAGCGATTATCTAAATGATTTATCGATAATTCGTTAAATTTGCCATGTTTGCTAATAAATTAACTAAAATCGGGTATATTTTTACGAAAATATACAAAAAACAGACCCAAAAAAAGGATGAAATTAACGATTTATCGATAAATCATTTAGAGAATTGCTGGGGTTTTTCACCTACAAAAACCAGAAATCTGTCAAATTTTCTCGATAAAATTGACTAAAACGGATTTTAAAAAAATTAAATTTCATCAAATCTGTAAAGAAATATTTTGTTTAACTGAAATCAGAGTTTAATTCAGAACTATAAAATATTTTATTAAGTTCATCTAGTTTAATGCAGGAATGCGCGTAGTTTATAATCTGATCTCGGTCACACGTGATTATAGAAATATGATCTCGCCGCCATCTATCTAACTGTTCTTGCGTCAGTAAAAGATCTTCGTTACCGAGCTCATCAATTACTATATCAACGATGTTGAATGAAGCCTGTGTAAATATTAATTTAATTGCATTTTCAAGTGCTTTCTTGTCGTATATAAAAACCTTAACGAGCTGGTACATATCTAATATTTATCAGATTCATTCGTAAATCAAGATCAAAAAATCGTTTACGATAAAAAATCTTAAGATTTCACATTGAGATATATTAGTAAAACCTCGCCACGTAAATCAATAAAGTGTCGACTTTGGTCGGTGAGTTTAAAATTTATTCTTGACGAGTATTGATTATGCGTGCGTAGATAATCCGCATTGATAGGTTCTTGCAGGATCAAGGATCCAGGAGGAACCATTGGAGTAAATGTGTAAAGAACGAATCCTTGTTGAGTTTTATTTGATATCCCAAGATCTGTTTGATAACTACCATCGATTACATCACATACAAGATTGACTGCAATCGTTGATGTTATATTTACAATCTCAGGTGAAATATGCCTGCCTTCAGCATCTGGATTATTGTTAATTCTGAGAACATCATCAGAATGTGGTGGAGTTTCAGGCCATCCTAGAACAGTTTTTATCGATGATCGATAAATATCTACGACGTAATCGGGATATTTTACTTCAATCACAGATGATAATGTTGTTTCGTGAACAGTAATAGTTATTTTTTATTCTTTTTTTTTTGTTGTTGATTTTATTCTGCGCTGGAATTCATCGTTCATTTGTTCAATCTGATAACTACCTGTGGGGATAGAAACAACAAAGAAATCTGGGTTCCGTCTGATTCATTTTTGTTTGCAAGTACAAGCGAATTATTTGGAAGTAATCCAACCAATGGTTCAGATCATCAGCATCAGGTGCGAATCAGATAACTTTTTAGAGGCGTCAAATTGGCAAACCAAGGCTTCTTCGAAATCTTAAAAAGAAGCATCCATTTAGCAAACCAAGGCTTCCTCGAAATCGTAAAAAAGACGCCACAGTCGTTGTCGCACCCCCCTGCTGCTGCTATGGGTTTAACAATCTTTTTTACGATGAAAATCCTTTACAATTTCACAAACAGACTAATTTGTAGGACCTCATCTTGTAAATCAATCAGATTATTGGACTGGTCAGTGAGTTTGAAATTAATTCTCGTTAACGAATCATTATGACATCGCATATAGACCGGATTAATTGGAGACTCAATTATTAAAAACCCTGGAGGAATTGTTGGTGCAAATGAATATAAAATATGTCCTTGCTGGGCTTGATTTGACCTTTCGAGATTTATTTGATAACTCCCTTCGATAACATCACATACTAAATTCAATGCTATCACCGAGGAAATATTAACGTTTTGAAGAGCGATATGCCTGCCGCCTCCGTCTGGGTCATTATTATGTGTCAGGATAGTTTTTTGTGATATTTTTTTCCACGCAGAATATATCTTTGTGAAACTTTCATCAATTATATCATTGATAGATTTTTTTAGTTCATTTGCGTTATACCCAGGAAATATAAATGTTGGAATATCTTCTACGCGTACATTATTTGCTTTTGTAAATTCTGCTTTAAGATATTCCTAACTATTTATTACTGCTTGAATAAATCGAGTGTTAAACAATTCAATATCGTATACAATTTGATTTAATATTTCCTGGTATTTGATAAACGCGGGTAGATCTTGAAACTATCCATTAATTTTTCTCGGTAATCCTTGTGTAAATTTTGAAAATCCTGATAAACCCCCTCTCCCCCTTGATATGCTTTTGAAGTATAAGGGAACTTTTGAATAACCATCCCGTAAACTCCCCTGGAAGGGTTCCATAATTATAATTAATTGATTCTTTTACTATATTATATAGAGGGTGTATCATTCCAGGGTCGATACCATGATATGATTTCTTATTCGAAGTATAATCAGATTTTTTCGGTTCAGGTGGTATATTAACGGTTTCTTGTCGAGGTGGTATTTCAAGCCATCCTAGTATTGTTTTGATTGAACTCTGATAGATATCTACGACATAACTGGGTGAGTTTATCTCAATTGCAGATGATAACGTTGGCTCATGAACTGTTATAGCGATTTTCGATTCATTTCCAGTAATTGATTTTATTCTACGTTGAAATTCGTTATTGATTTATTGATTTGTTCATTTTGGTAAGGTCCAGATGGTACCGAAACAACGTTCCAGTCTGGAGTTCCGTCTTGTTTATTCTTACTCGCAAACACTAATGAATTATTCGGTTGTTGATCGCCAAATGATTTTGATCTGATATTAGGCCAACTGTGATACACTCGTAATTTTGCTAACGCTATATCCTTAACGGGAATCGGAGTAGGGAAATTCACACTGAATTCAGGATTCGTTGAGGTTATTGAGATCATGCTGGTTTTCACTGGGTTTGTGTTCTCCGCTATTCGTTGAAGTAGTTTTTGCGGTGTTGCCATTGTTATTATACTCATGTTGTCGCTCTAATTTTGACATCGCGGAATCATAAACACGTACCATCGTTGAGAACTCACTATCGGATATTAATGTGTCATCGAGTGACGATGATATCATCGAGGATAATGGTGAGTACGCGGTTGACATAAAATAGAACCTAACTATGTAATCTTGTAGTTTGCGTTGGCTGCATGATGATATTTTTTTTTTGTTATAATCGAAATTATTCCCGCGATTGTTGTCGCCGCTGATATACAAATTGGAACAGCTATCTGAGCAATCATTGTCACCGAGGAGAGTATAATATGATTACACCACCCACTGAGTAGTACACGGTAACATCAACTGCGGTGATTCTTCGTCGGTATTTTTTTATTTTTATTTGAAACCCCTCACTGAGTGTTTTGAGTTTAGTTTGAAATTCTCTGACCTGATCATAGCGATATTGCTGTGATGCCATTTTATTTATTACAATATATTTCAATTGAAACCGTTAGCGGTTTAGTTATTTATGTAAATAAATTCCACATACCATGTTACTGAAACCCTAGCCAAATTATTATCAGTGGATGCTATTGTGAATCGTTCAGTTGTATCCTTGTCGATGATCGTTGATATCGTATTGTTGACCCCAGATAAACTCCTTGATGAAATACAGTAGTCCCCCTCTTGTACGGCCCCTCTGACCAGCGGCCACCCGCTCCTAACGGCCAGAATTCGTTGGCTACCGACGAGTTTCTGTTCAAAAGTACCCCTCACGAAAGGCCACCCGGCTAACGCGACCAGCGGCCAGCATTTTTGTGCAATAATATAAAATTTACCTCTCACGAGCGGCCTCATTTTTATTTTTAAATGTATCCGGAACCAATAATTAATTCAAATCTTGACGTAAGGTAAGCAATTTTGATTATCTCTATCGTAGATTCACGTCTCCGAGTGTCAAGTCGCCGTTAAAAGTGTCGACTTAAGTTTTATAGTATATCATTATCTATGAAAGTCGATGCTTACAGGAAATGGACTCAATAATGTTATGATAGAGTTTGGGGTTTAACACCTATGTTGAGTTCTTCTCGTTGATGATTATAACCAGACGTAATTGTTATAATCATAAAAAGGTCAGCATAGGCTAAAAATAGATTTTGTACATTGGCACACACTGACAACCTTAACAAAGACAATAAGGTACCAGACAAAGACCGGAAAAATTACGTGACCACACAAAATGGCATCCTTTACGAATTCTGTATTTCGTAGACTCGACACAAGTTTTGTCTGCATAATTAAATCGCATACAGTCAGCAATAACCGAATAAATCATTACCAAACATTAAAATGTCATCACGTTAACGGATACATTATTTTCGAAGAAAGTCGGTTATTCTACTCGACGACATCGGGGGGGGGGGGGGTATGCCGAACAATTGTATGTACAAAACGTCAAAAGACTCGTAAAAACAAGTTTATGTTGAAATAATTTCAATAAACAAAGTAATAACCGATAAGAATGTTATTCAGCAGTAGTGGGAAAATGGAGCAAATGGAAAGATAATTATGTATGTACCAAGATGCAAATGACGTTTTTGAATCCATTTGCAATGTGCATGAGAACAATACCCGTTCGCATATCAAACTTACGCATAGAAAGCAAAAATAGTAACGTATATTAAGTTGAAATAAATTTGTTATTATAACAACAACAAAAATTCTTCTTGATTAATGTTTCATTTAGACGAAGATATTTAATGTTTTTAAGTATGTAGCTTTCTTACTACGTACACTACATATACATGCATTTCTCATAATAAATTTAGCCCCCCTCTGGAACGGCCACCCGCCTTATAAGGCCACTTTCCCGGTGCAGCAGGGGTGGCCGTATAAGAGGGGGACTACTGTATTAAATTGAGTTGGTGTCACTAGTGTTAGTCGATAAATACCTTTGACGGTCGCAGTGATATTTAAAATATTGTTTGAAGGTGTCCACGCAAATGAACCATGTTGAATCGCGTACACGTTATTTATGATATTTTTTTGTTAGTGAGGTATTTTTGTTTTTTCAATGATTGCTATCATCCTCGGAAAATCATCTTTGATTGCTTCCATGAAGTTTTTCATATCTTCGATGGATTGTTTAGTATCAGAGAGTTTTATGTCAATTTTATCCAGCATGGTTGTAAAAAAATTATCAATGATATTTTTACGAAATGATGTAAACTTTTCAACGTGATCTACATATCTGGATTGAAGTGTTGCTAGTTCCAACATAGAAGTTTTTATCTCTGTCAGCTTCGGTGTGGTCACTGGAGGATTACCAAAAAAATCTAAGAGTGATTTCAATGAATTCGCCGAGGATATATAATTGTTATCGAGTGTTAATATTTTATCTATGATTGTTGACATGAGGATACCCTGTTTGAGTTTACCCTGATTGGAAAACAACGCAATAGTTTTGTAATAAATTTGGAGTTGCTAGCCCGAGATAGTTAGCCAGTTAGTAGGAGCAAACATCATAGAGAGGAGTGTTAGTGAATTTGAACCATGCTGGGTTCCTTAGTAGTGAATTTAGGCACAAGCCGAAAGACTGTCCCTTTCAGTAACATAGTCCATATTGAAATTCAGCGGTGTATACAAGTATTGTGATTGAAAAGGCAGCATTTATGGTTGGAAATCAGTAAATTATAGAATGGAATCAATAAGTTGGAACTTGGTAGGTACCGTTTATGTGGCCATAGTGGAAAATGGGCGTATGTATATGAGCGTGACACGCCGGATATTCTGTGGATTGACTGGCCTAGGGTCGCGCAGTTAAATATTTCCCAGTTAGTAAGGGAATACTGGTGTAATTTCTATGGCATGACAAGCTATCGGTACGGAAAACGGATGATAATGAATAAAAACCATGCAAAGGTGCAGTTAATGGGCGTTTGGGCAAGTTGTCTCCTCTGGGTCGCCAATTGATTAGAGCAAAGATTATTAGTTATAGCAGACACGTCTTTCTTTCCATTTTACAACTCAAGTTGTATGGAAGTCTTTGGAAATTTGGGGAAAACTTATGACTTCCAGCGTGACTCGCGCCAGGGTTTTGACACCGCTCGGTCAAGTGAATACCCCTGTGCGTGTAACAGTATCTTCTACTGCGTTGCGTTGTTTAACTAAAATATCATCCAGAGAAACATTACTCGTTTTCAATTTACCCTGACAATCTTGAAATACAACTATTTCATTGGGATCAACACTTGTTAAGTTCGACATCTCAGCTATTTCATCTTCGATTTTTTTTTATATCACCGGTTGCAGATATTTCCGTGGTGGGTTTTTTCAACATTGATAAAGATCTTCCCCAAATATCGACCATTGTTATTGTAAAAATTTTCGATTTTCTAATTACTTTCTCTCTCTAAAATCTTCGATTTTTAAAGCGACTACTAGTATATTCATCTACGACTTGATAAGGTGGTTTTCTCGATGATGAAGTAGCGTCAAGGACATTCAATACTTCTATGCCGCATATTGGTGGGTCATTCATTTTTTGTGTTGGTAGCGTAGAATACCAAGTCTTCATTTTATGAAAAGTGTTTAAGCGGTTTATATAACGCATGAATTCTTTAGGTGGAGCTAATCCATATGAATCAAAATAAACGATTACACGCGGATCAATCACGTATGCAACCCAGTGGGTTCCAGGTCCGGTGCTGTTATCAAGATTAATGACACCGGTTTCAACGTTGTTTGGTTGTGTCAGCAACTGATCTTTCATAAAGACACCTCTAAAGTTTTTAATCGCTAGTTTTTAGCAGCATCGAGTAAATCAAAATTTGACATGGGAGTTAATATACTGTTTCTGGTATTCTCAGGCCACTTCCTTTGTACCATGAATACGGAGTTCCTGGTAGTCTTAGACCCTTTCCCTTTTGTTTGGTGACCTTTCCCTGTAGCTTTTTTTAGTGCCATCCCTGCCGCAGTACCAACGGCTCCTAACGCTGCCACTTTCGCTACCGCTGGGCTGCCGCCGCACTCAACGCTGGTTACGCAGATAACAACGGGAATATACCACCTGATTTTATCATGTTTTCGATCGCGGCTGCAGAGAAAGTGATCTGAACACCTTTTTTTATCTTTGAAAGCATCATTGAAATGTTTTATTTGACGAGTTGTCAGCGACAATTATTCTGACCACCAGACATCCGATTATGTTTCAGCGTGACGTTGGTTCCACATTTTTTAGCCGATTCTGATTGCAATTTCTTGAGTTTACCAGGAGTTAACGTAACACTAATATGACTTTATGACATTATACAATAACAGATTTTATAATTGTTACATTACATGTTTTCTACTGGCGCATCAATTACTCTCATTCGTCAACCAACACCTTCGAGTAGCATTGATTTGTCGCTAAGAATGACAGCAACTTCTCTGTAATTAACAATAGCACCAGCACCAACAGGGCGGGTTACACGGGCTCTAAAGTGTATATCAACGACGGATTGTCTTATTAATTCAAGATGTTCCAGTGAAAAGTAATAAATCGGATATGTATTTTTACAATCATATTATGATATTTGTTGACCAGTATCAACATTTTGATCGCGTCCTATGTATGACAACAGACGATGATACACGCGTGCAATATGGTTTTGAACGTAATTAAGTTGAATATCCTCAGATAGTTCCTGCTGACCATTTATTCTCAGCGAAACGTCAGTAACGCCTAATCGATCAAATATCATATGGCTGTGTAATTGATTACCAACTCTCGCGTTATCCTGCAACGCAATAAATATATGAAGTGAAGCTGAAACACCTTGTTGTGATGCCAGGTTCCATGTAAATATGCCGTTAATGGTTGATTGCTTAACATCTGTTGTTGTTGTTAGCCAACTTAGCAATAAATTTCCTCCCGTATCCATAAATGATAGTAATCGTTTTTCTTCGGCGAGTGCTGGAGTCATATCCGGCAACCATAGTGATAACTTTGTTAAAATGACTTTACCGGCATCATTAAGTGGATTTGCAGGGTCCGCTGGAATCGTCCAAATTGCATTATTATCATCACCGTTTTGCACTTGTACTACAGTATGCTTCGCTCCGTAGATAACTTTTCGGACATTTCTGCAGAATCCAAATATATGATGCAGTGGAATCGCGCATGAAAATGATTTACGCGGCCCTTCCAACATTGACATACGGGTTGCAGCTCCTAGGTTGTAGTTAGTATCACTGTTTATAATAATATTTTTGATATTAGCGGCAGCAGGAGGTCTAGCACGATCAAATGGTTGTCTTACAATAAATCGAATTTTTCCGGCTGTATTTTTACCATCCTTTGCAAACATCATAGAAGGCCCTGCCGATCTTGTATAATCGTCAGGATATCTTGCCAACGCTATAATTGTTGTAGCTACATCAACATCACGTTCTATAGACTCGATCTCTCTTCCATCAATCAGATATCTTGCGCTCTCAAGATACCATTATTGACAAGATCGATTTGAGTATCAGCTGGATACGTTGCTGGAACAGCGGGTGTGTCAGTTAATAATACGAGTTCTCCTTCCACTTCGATAAAACGCTTCACACGGTACAAAATATTTGCTGGTGTCGTGAACTTGAAGTTGGATTCTTGATCTAATATCTGGTTGTGTTGCGTAATAGGAATAGAATTGATAATCGAGTACAGAATCATCCTTGCGCACTGGGGCATCCATATCAAAAGCTGGATCAGGTGTCCGTTTGAACATTTTATTTTATATTCCTCGATCTAAATCGTGCTTTTCGTCATGGTTTCAAGCCGCTTCCCGCTCTCATGTTTACGATATCATCTTGGTTGCTGGCCGCCAACGACGGAGTCGTCAACGACGAAGTCACCAACGATGCTAATTTATGATCCACTGCGCTATTTATTATTTTACTAACACTTGCAGGCATCACTGTTGTAGATGGTAGCGGCGATGGCATCAATGGTTTCTTTTATTGTCAAACTAACGATATTAGTTTTTCTTTTGCCGCAGAAAACGCCTTCCCGGCAGCATCTACAACAGCGCTAATACCCTTATCACGAATAACATCAATGGCTTTCATCGATAATTGTTTTGTTAGCGCGCTACGTTTGTAGCCATTCTTGAAAATAACCCTGCAATGGTATTGCCGAGACCATCACCATAGTACGCTCTATAAATAGGAAGTCGTGAATTTAGTACATAGACGCAGATTAGTTTATCATGGTTGTAGTGTATGATCATCTTATATCATCGGATATAGATTCCTAAAGTCAAACTATAATATCTGAAGACCAGTATCGACATTTTGATCGCGTCCCATATATGACAACAGACGATGATATACACGTGCTATTTGGTTGGTATTGTAATCAAGTAGTATATCCTCGGATGGTTCCTGTTGTCCGTTTATTCTCAATAATACTTCATTACACCCGATTTGATCAAATATCATATGGCTTCGTGTTTGATTATCAACCCGCGTAGTATTCTGTAGCGCAATAAATATATGACGAGGAGCTGAAACACCTTGTTTTGATGCCAGGTGCCATGTAAATGTACCATCAATATCATCCTGTTTAACATCCGTTGCTGTTGTTAGCCAACTCAGAAATGATTTTCCTCCATGATCCATAAATGATAGTAATCGCTCCTCTGTTGTGATTGATGGAGTCATTACTGGCATCCACAATGATAGCTTTGTTAAAATGACTTTACTGGCATCATCATGTATATGTAATGAATCTAAATTTGCTGGAATCCTCCAAAGTGCATTATTATCAGCACCCTTTCGCACGAGTACTACTGTATGCTTCGCTCCATAGATAACTTTTCAGACATTTCTGCAGAATCCAAATAAATGATGCAATGGAATCGCGCATGAAAATGATCTACTCTGCCCTTGCAACATTGACATACGTGTTGCAGCTCCTAGGTTGAAATTATCATCAGTATTTATAATCATATCCTCGACTTCATCATTATTAACGGGATTAGCAGCACGATTCTTTGGTTGTTTTACAATAAATGAATTTTTCCAGTAGTGTCCTTAGCATCCTTTGCAAATATCATAGAAGGGCCTGCCGATCTTGTATAATCGTCGGAATATCTTGCTAAACCAATTATTGTTGTGGCAACATCTACATCACGTAGATACCATTATTAACAAAACCGACATGAACACCAATTGGATATTGTGTATTAGCTACAACATTTGTTACAATTTCTCCTTCTACTTCAATAAATGCTTCAGCGGGTAGAAAGTGTTTACTGGTATCATGAACTTAAAGTTCGATTCTTGATCGAAGATCAGGTTGTACTGCATGATAAGATTAAAATTGATAATCGCGTACAGAATCATCTTCACGCACTGGGGCTTCCATATCAAACGCTGGATCAAATGTCTGTTTGAACATTTTATTATATATCCCTCGATCTAAATCATGATTTTCGTCGTGGTTTTAAGCCACTTCCAGCTATCATATTTGCGGTAATATTATCTTGGTCACTTGCTGTCAATGATGAAGTCACCAACGATGCTATTTTCTGATCTACTGCGTTATCTAGTATTTACTAACATTTGCAGGCATCACTTCCGTAGATGGTAACGGCGATGTCATTGGTGGTTTTCTTCGCCGTCGAACTAACGACATTAGTTTATCCTTTGCAGCGGCAAGTGCTTTCCCGGCAAGATCTCCATCAGCGCTTATACCCTTATCACGAATAACATCAATGGCTTTCATTGATAATTGTTTTGCTAGCGGTGCTATTGTTGGAGCCATTCTTGCAAATAAACCTGCAATGGTATTGCCGAGACCATCACCATAGTACGCTCTATAAACAGGCAATCGTGAATTTACTACGTAAACGTTAGTTGGTTTATCATGGCTGTAGTGTAAGATGATTCTTATTCAACTACTGGTAATTCAAATGAATATTTATCTAATGTCGAAATCGCTAGTAATTTCCGTCAATAGTCACTATGATAGCTATGATTTTCGGCTAGCTCATCAATAAAATCTCGATGTTTCAATATCCATAATGCCGCCTTGAAATATCCGCATACAGATATCAGCTGCTTCATTAATTATTTCCGGTGAGTTATTTCCAGCTCGTTTTTCTCATATGAGTACTTGTTATCGTGCTATATCGCTAAGAATATTACCAGGGCAATGAATTAAACCACTACCTGAAATCCCACTTGGAGTTCCACTGGAAAATCTCTTTCCTTTTGTTTTTTTTAGTGATACCTTTTTCAGAATCAGCTTCTGCCATTATTTCTATTTCACCTGGGATTGGGTCTGCTGTATATATTGGTGGTGGTTGTGTGACACCTTTTACCATAGCCATATAATTATTAAAACCAGGGTGTTCTTTTTTTGCTGTTTTAGTTCCACCATGTTTCGCCAAATATAGTTTTGATGCCCAGGTGATTATGCTTTTTACAGAATCTTCAAAATCATCATTTATATATTGTTCCCTTATCCCTTTTTTAAAGCTCTCTCTAGCAAAATTAGCTAATTCAGAGTCTGTTTTGATTTTTTTAATTCTATTTAATTCCTCAGTCGTAAATAATTTTTCAGGTGGATAGTCTCCTCTCTCCTTTGAAGTTTTTCTTCTTGTTCTTCAAATGGTTCAGGCGGTCGGGGGCTAATATCAATATCACCTAGTCGTTCAACTTCTTCTTGAAGTTGTCGTTCTTGTTGTTCTCGAAGTCGTGCAGCAGCTATTATATCACCAGGGAGTGTTTTTAAAGATTTTTTGTTTGATTAGATCTTTTTGCTATTTTTTTAAGTAAAGGAAGAAGAGGTGTTTTTTTCCTTTTCCCTTCGTCCGGGATATCTCCGTATATTGCTCGCTCAGTGGCTGATATTACCCCTTTAGTTGTCGTGGTTATTGATTTAAAGAATTCTTCAGATCCTGTTATAAAACCAGTCTGCAAACTTTGTCTAGCTTGCAATTATTCTCTAAAAGAATCGCGGTTTGGTATAAATTTCTTAATTGTAGTTAATCTTTCACGTGCCAATCTAGTCGTTAGTGCTTCGTTTACCATTATATAGAACACGCTGGCGTTTTTGAATCTACGATCAAAATGTAGTGAAAAATGCAACAAAAACAATGAAAAATCAATTTTTAAAAATATTATTTCAGTGGTAAATAAATAAAATTAAAATACGTTTGTTCTCACCCCCGAATTTCACTACAGAGTTATATTACTTGTATTGCAATAGGGTATTGAAGTATTGTACATGTCACTGGTGACTTTGTCACCATGGTTAGAACTTATTCTGTTGGGGTTACCAAGGGAGAATTTTCGGTTTGGCGGATAATATCTTTTATTGTTTTAATCCTCAAATTATTGTGCGTTTGATTTCATATTGCTGCCCCCAATCTTTTCTGATATTTTCGACAACAGTGAATAACGGGTCAAACTTACTGACGTCGTTACAGAATACAAGGGAGTCACGAATAGCATTCTGTATTTTTTTTTATAAAGGCGTATTGTTTTGGCAAGACATAAATATTATTCATAGCACTATATTCAATATCTTGAAAATCAGAAAGAATTTGATCACAATTTAATTTATCTGATAATTGGATTCCTTGATTTTTCAAACTTGAAATCTCAGATATGATCTCATTGATATTTTCATAATTCATATATAATAATATTATATTTCTAATATAAAAATGGGTCAATTTAAACCCATAATTCATACGTAAACGAATTTAACTTTGTTTTTAAAGCGCTTCGAAAGAGAAGATAGATATATCCCTTCTGCTACTTTCCTTACTGAGGGTATATAAATATCAAAATATCTACCGGCTTCAGCCATTGGTTTAAATTCATTTTCTTCCTTAGTTGCTGTATTAAATGATTTTATACATTTTGCATTTTTTTATGTTTCCCAGTCTCTCCTCGTTCTAAATTCTCACTTTGTGAAATAGCTTGTAAATTATCTAAAGAATTGTTCTCAGGATTGGAATTAATATGATCAATAACAAGACCATCCTTGATCAACCCATGAAAACATTCATACACGAAACGATTACAGTAATATATCTTCTTTCCAACAAAACATTTCAAATATCTCATACCATTGTCCGCCCCTAACGGATTCTTCAGTCTGCGGTTTCTGACAATACCATCGCGAGACGCTTCATAATTGGTAATCACGGGATGTAGCTGAAATTTTTGGTCCATTTATACATAATACTATTTGTCTAATTCATTGTTTTGTTAAATTATTACTTTGGAAGCTATAAATATAAACTTGAGGTGTTCTTATGATTTTGTCAGAGTCATTGATGGAGTTTTTGATTCTAGTATCATAATAACGCTTCAACTCTCTGTATCGCTTACCACAACTCAGACACAACTGCGATTTACTACGCACACCTACCTCACATCGAAGACAAGGGAGTGGTCCAAAACTCCCACCAAGAATGCTTGTAAATGATATCCAAAGAATTCCTTTCTGCATGATTTGTTACATGCGGTTACTGATCCAATCATAAGCCATTTGCAATGATTCATTATATAATAAATTCTTTATGTAAATACTTGTTTTAATTATAATATGGAGGAGTTCGAGAGATTATCAAAAATTAACCCTTGGAAAAATGTTAAATTCAATCTTGATAGAGTCTCCGTAGATGTAACAGAGGGTCAAATAAGTGATAGAAGCATGTTGGGTAAAATGCGCGATTGTTTTAATGAATTCAAACGCGTTGGAGCATCTCACTGTTGGTCGACATTTCGAATCGATGGTGACATTGATGCTACCATGAACGACGAAAGAGCAGCCGCGATAATCTCACATCTTCACAAGAAAAAGTATATTTTTAGAGTGAAATTCATTATCCGTTCAGAAACGGGAAATTGGATTATTCGAGACAAATTTGAATCAATCATGAAAGATAAAAGAAATATCACTGTGAGTCAGGATTCCAAACCAGGATTGCTGACTGGGATTGACAAACCGTATTACGAAAGGTCTTATCCTGTAACAGCAGTTGTTTATGGAATCTATCCGTAAAATGATAAACCGAGTATTGAAAAATTAAAACCAATGAAACTGTCAAGGATAAATTGTGTAGCAGAATGAATAATAGAACACGTCACAAATGCGTTGCGTGGAAACAAATTGACTGGATGAAGACGTAAAAAAAAAAGAATGGGAATTAACAGTTAGGAAGAATGGAGCAACGATTCAAGATATAACCAAATTAGAAACATCATTAAGATTTCCAATAACCATAATGACGATAACAGGAGAAATATTACACGAATCGAAATATAAATCACAAGGAGCTATAATCAAAATTATTGATCATAACGAACACGCGTGGACACCTGCAGTAGCAATATTTCCACAGGATAGAACAATAAAATATATACCCGCGGAGATCTCGGGTGAAGAATTCTCTGAGGAAAAATTATTTGATTTTATTCATCAGCTAAGTAAAAACGATTCTGTGTCAGTGTGGTTACTTCATAGTTTTGAAAACGAAGAGGGTAAATTCGATCAATTTGTAAGACCAAACGAAGAATTATACCGTACTGAAGCCCTGCACAACGAGATGAAAAAAATAACTAGTATTTTTCAAGAGAACACGACGAACAATTATTAACAAACTGTTTTACAATTCCGTCGGTTGCAGCTCATTTTGCGAGAAAGAAAAACACGTGGAAACCAACAAGAGCAGAATTTCTATCAGATATCAAATCAAGCTGTATCGAATATATTTCGATTGCGTGTTATCCAGGCAGTTTTCTCGGGTATGGAGAGTGTTCTGAGTACTTCAAAAGATTTGGACATGCCACACATGAAATGGCCCGTGTTGCGATTAATGGACCACTGCCCGATTTTGATTTAACTGGATTTGCTCGTGTGGTATCATTTATATTGAATACAGGACTTCATCCGTGCTATTAAATTTGGATTGGTAGACACATCTCTGAAAAACACTGGATGCCAATAGTGTTATTAATGTATATGATTCATTCTAAAATGATGATATCGCTGATTGTTAGTGAAGCAATTATATCATATCAAGAGCAGACTGAAGTCTGGTTACCACAACCCGATAGTCTAGATAGTATAATCAACGAATATAGAAAACAATTTCCTGATCTAGACGAAGAATATATCGTAAAATGGTCGAAGCAGATCTTTGAAGTTAGAAATAAACACGAAAATTATCTCGGTAGAAGAATAATTGGTAAATTCACACAAGGTGGAAAATACGACCACAAACGATATTCTTCGCGGTTGATTATAGATGATGCTGAATACGATTTTATAATCGCAGATGCAACATCTAAAGATATATATGTAAATCGTAAAGACGCTTTCTTGTCCGATGGAACCAAATTGGGTACAATTGTTACTTACAACGATGGAAAAAATCTTCAGTATGCACATTTAAGGGCGTCTATGCTAGCTTATGCTTCTATTAATTTATTTTCAATGATAAATAGATTTCCTGACACCGCGGTTAGAGTAGCCACTGATTCATTTTATTTAAACGCGAAACATAGCGAATATGTGGCTGAATTTACAAATTCCGACGAGAGTTTGGGATCATGGAGAATTTAAAGGAAACACCGTGTGATTATTCCAAATTAGCAGATGTTACGATTGAAGATAAATATTTGATAAATATTCAGATATCAGAACTATCTATTGCACCATCGATATCTGATAAAATATGTAGATATAAAACAATCTATTTAAACGGTTGTGGTGGGTCAGGGAAGACGACTCGTTGATTGAATTATTTCGTGGGAAATCAAACATGATTGTGCTAACACCGACCCATAGACTTGCAAGAGAGATGAAACAACAAGGAATTAATGCCTGCAATTATCACAGTTTCTTTCGATGGAAAGGCGACGAATGGGTGAGAAATTTATTCCTGACGTCCTGATTTGGGATGAGATATGCACGGTATCGTAGATGTATTACAAAGATTTCTTGATTGGTTATTGCTAGCGAAAACAAAAGTGATAATGTACGGCGATCATGGCCAACCACCACCATTTGTCGGTTTATCCCATCATGATTGGTTGAAGAATTTTGTAGACTATTATGAAGAAATTAATACCGATCATAGAGCACTTGATGAACAATTACGAGAGTTCAAAAAACTAATTAGATTACAACCGGATAAAATCCAATGTGAGATAATGCGTGAAATAATTTCGGAAACCCCACTAAATGATTTCTGTGACACGTGGAGACGACACGATTTGATAGTAGCAAGTAGAAAAATAGTCAGAGACATACTTCAAATGATCGAAGTTATTTGAATTGCATAAAGTAAAATTGGCAACACTTCCAACACCGCTGTGTTATAGACCCAAGGATACACGGCGACAAAATATTGAAGTTGATATTCCTGGGAAAAGTGAAAAATAGATCCTCGTGTTAAATGATATTGTCTTGGTTGCTATCAATATCGTTGAGGATGTATTACGCGCTGATAAATCCCCATGGACGCTAGGTTACGCAGCAATATACATTCTTCACAGCGATTGACTATATCAGATACGATTGTTTGGATTATAGATAATCACATCGAATGGTCGAATTTAGTCTATCTTGCGGTGTTCAGAGTACGAAGAATAAATCAACTTCGAAGAGTTGTTTTACATGATAATGACACCACAATAAGTGATATTGTCAGCGATATGATATAATCAGTAAAAACTCTCTGGTTATAAAACAACAGGACAAAACAAATAACAGAAAATTTTATATTGATGCTGAGTTTATAATCACACTGAAACAACAACAGAATGATCACTGCGCGAGTTGCAATTGTATAATGCGTTGGTATTGGTCGAATAAAGATCCTCGCCAATTTACCGTAGACAGAAAAAATAGCAGTATTGGTCATACTAGAGATAATGTGATGCTGACTTGTCTTGAGTGCAACAGACACAGAGGTGCTAGTTAAGACTGCGCGGTGGTAATTGAGTATCCTCGGGAATCACTTGTAGTTGTTCACGAGTAAATCCTCGCTGAGGAGCAGTTGAATTCAATCTATAGATTGCTGGTCCACCCGTGGATCTTGTTATACTAGATATTTTATGTACGGTAACACTCCAAATAGGATCATTAGACCTTTTTTTACCACCTTCGAGCTCTCCTGGTTCATATAAATATCTAACGGTGACATTACCGAGTATTGGTTGTTTTGAAAAATCTTTTTGCGGTTTTTCAGGTATATACTTCTTTTTAATCGCGTTGTTGAGTTTCATGTTGATTGTTCGAGTAATCTCATTATCCAGCGCGGTAATTACGCCTGGTAATCTCTTGACCCATTCACGAGATCTTTCATCCTGAATAAATTCTTTCGCGTATTAATATCCAAATAACCGCTCAGCAATTGTCCGATTAAATCGTTCAACAATTGCCTGATCACGATGTAGTGCAGTATGTCCTCGTCTGATAGTGACATTATGATTCTTCATTGTTAATAACACTGCGCCCTGAAATTCCTTGCCAGGATCAACTTGTAATAGATTTGGCCAATGCAGAGGACCCCTTCGATAAATAATCTCAAATGCAGAAGCAACTTCAGTTGATGATTTTGTTTTAAGCGGCTCTGCTTGTTTGTATCGACTCGAAACATCAACTATGGTTAGCGCGTATTTGTAAACACCATCATGCATCAGAAATAATATATCGGCCTGATGAACTTCATTAGGTACGGTCGCATCAAAATGCGAGAAGTTAATTTGTTTAGGCGGTGGTAGATAAATTTGCCATATCGCCTGTTTGGATAACCAATCAGCTGCAGTGGTATTTTTCACCCTTGCTGCGCTAGCGAGTTTACCAATTGATGCTTTGCCCCCCCCCCCAGTATCCTTTTGGAGAATAATAATAGCGTTTTTTGGGTTTTCACCACGACGGGGTTGGTTTTGATCATCGAGTCTGATATCAAGTCTGGTCCCGGGTCCACAATAATTATATCCTGGAAGGTGTTTTTCTCCTGGATACTTCTCCCATGGTGTTCCTGGGAGTTTTACTAACTTGGCTGCAATATCACCTCCTCGTTTTTTTTTTAAATCCTTAGAAACAAATCTAAATTTGTTTGTACTACATTGTACGCATGTACCAGAAAGTGCTGATCTGTTATTGCTAGTTATAATCGTAGTCAAGTTATCTATGCCAGTACGTTTCTTACATTTCACACAATATAGATCCATAATATATTTATAATAACATGAATGTAATTGACTTTTCGGCGACAAAAACAAGAGAACCAGTTAAGCATCATGCAGCGCTACCGAATTCTATTCGTATGATTATAATCGGACCATCTGGAACTGGCACGACGCAACTGCTACTTAATTTAATAACGAGATGGATGAAATGGAATAAATTGTATTTAGTAGCCCCGAGCGTAGATGATCAGCGATGCTACGAAGTGTTAAAGGATTTTAACGAGAAAGCAAAATCGAAAATCGACGAGGATATTATTGAGTTTATAACCGATATAGATGAAGCACCCAGCATTGATGATATTGATATAAGTATTAACAACTTAGTCGTATATGATGATGTAATGTTAGACAATCAAAAGAATTCCGCTAGGATATTTTCCAGAGGCAGGCATAAAAACACTGACGTGATATATATCACTCAACGATACACTCAAATACCAAAGGTGATCAGAGATAACTGTAATATTCTTGCTGTATTGAATGGAGTTGACACACATACGCTACGAAATATTTGGCAAACTTGGTGCGGCGGTGATATGGATTATAATCTCTTTAGAAATTTCTTTAGTCACGCTCTGTCAATCCCACATGGATTTGTAACGATAAATTTGCATGATCCTAGATCAATATATCGTATCGGACTTGATCAAATATTCGGTTAAAAAAAATTCTTAATCCCATAGCAGCAGGGGGGGGGGACAAGGAATTTAGCGTCTTTTTTACGATTCGAAGAAGCCTTGGTTTGCTAAATGGATGCTTTTTATTACGATTTCGAAGAAGCCTTGGTTTGCCAATTTGACGCCTCTAAGAAGTTGTCTGATTCGCCCCTGCTGCTGCTAGATCTGATATTTGGCCAACTATAATACACTCCCAGTTGTGCAAGTGCACTCTCCCTTGCTGAAATTGCAGTTGTAAAATTAATACTGAATTCAGGATTGGTTGTGCTCAATGATATCATAGTTGTTTTCATCTGTGTTGAGTTCGTGGCAATCTGTTGCAATAGTTCTTGTGCTGACATTTATCTATTTATCTGTAACTTTAATCGGTGTAGATTCTATAACAGCCATTGCTACGGAGAATATTTTAGTCATTAATGCGAACTCAGAATCCGATATTGAAACATCGTTGAGGCTTTCAGATATCAACTGAGATAGCTTAGAATACGCCGCCGTTGCAGCGTGTAACTTCACCGCATAATCAGATAAATTTCATTCGCGCATGTCGATATTTTTTTTTAGATTATGTTAAAAACTCCAGCGATAGCAGTTGACACTGAAACACAGATCGTTATGACCGCAGGTGATGTCATTGTTACCGCGGATAATAAAAGACTGGCTCCAGCAAAAACCACGGAGACTGAGTATACAATTATGTCAATGACAAATACACGTCTGTGATTTTTTTTTCCTCCACGGTTTAATATAACAGATACGGTTCCAGAAAACTTGTCTGTTGAGTGACGCCATGGATACGTGGTAAATATCTCGAATTTTGCACTACTAAAAACAAACAATTTGTACACGCCAGTAACTTCCGCGGTATGTTTAATGGTATTATTTTGTTGAGACAATGTTGTTGATCCTGATGATATTGTGTATACTACGTTGTTAATCCGCCTGTGGAGAATTTTACCCTGATATTTTTCAAGGACATCAATTTTATTAATAATATCATGTGCATCGCTTACAATATCTTCATGTGTTTTTTTAATCGTATCGATTGATGTTTTAATATCAGAAAGTTTCGTATCAACGATTAATGGTTTTCCGAAGAATCCATCTGCAATTTCATCGATCTTTCTGTAATTTCTACGGAGATCATTTTCCGTCTACGGTATTGTGATCGTTTATGTGAGTTTCATATTCTGTTTTTAACGAGGATAATTTACTACTAACAGCATCACGTTTGGTTTTTTTAACGTAGATAATTTACCATCAACAGTGTTAACATATCTTTTTGTGGCCGCATCTTCATCTGATATTGGATCTCTCAAGATAGTTATTTTATTTCCGTTCATGGAAAGTTCTCCTGTAAATACACCACCTGACGTTGATAATCGTTTTTGAACATTTTTTATAATCTCACTTTTGATATATTCTATCGATATAACTGAATCTCTTATTTTTCCGCTGTCGGTAAATACCGGAATATTATCCAAAGCAGCGCCAAGAACCCTACGAATTATATCATTCCACATAATATTACTTGTTTTGTAAACACCGTGTTTGTCCTGAAAAATAACAACTTCATCTCGCTCAACCCCAGCTAGGTTCATAATATCAGCAAGGTCATCTTTAGTTGCATATTTTGATGCGCCGAAATCTTTATCGGTTCCTTTGTCGGTTTTTCTGATCAAAGATCTTCTGTAAATATCAACCATTATATATATATATATATATATATATATATATATATATATATATATATATATATATATATATATATATATATATATATATATATATATATATATATATATATATATATATATATGTACAAGTTTTAAATACCTGTCCAACGATTACTTGTGTATTCATGTACAACTTTATGAGGTGGTTTAGTTGATTTTGATATCGCATCAAGTACAGCGATAGATTCACGACCACACATCGGTAGATCTGTCATTGTCTGTGTCGGTATCGTTGAATACTAAATAATGGCAGGTAATTGATTAATATAATTTAAAAACTCAACTGGTGGTGATAGTCCGTACGAATAAAAAAAAAACAAATCCGCGTAGATTAATCGCATATGCAACCCAGGGAGTTCCTGGACCGGAATTCGAATCGAGATTGATGATACCGGTTTCAAAGTGATGTGGTTGTTTCGGTAATTGATCGCGTACGAAAACTCCTCTAAAATGTTATATTTTTAATTTTTTAGCATCATTTATCAGATCAAAATTCGACATCGGTGTTATTATATTCCTGGAAGTCTCAGTCCTTTCCTAGATAAGTTCCCGGAAGTCTGGGACCTCGTCCCTTTTTTTGTATACCCTTTTCCTGTTACTTTCTGTAATGCCATTCAACAGTACCTAATGCAGCTGCTTTTGCAACTGCAGGTGCGACCGCAGCAATTAATGCTGGTATTGCTGCAAAAAGTGGAAATATACCTCCTTATTTAATCATATCTTTGATGGCACTTGGAGAAAATTCAAGATGAACTCCAGTTTTTGATACCAGCGCTTTATTGAAACCTTTAAGCTGATTACAGGTTAACGATAATTTGTTTGGACCACCATTCATTTGTTTTTAGTCCCACATTGAATTGCGTTTTTTGATTGTAATTTTTTTTTTATTTGACCTTGAGTCAAAGTTTCTTTAACATGACTATACGACATTTTTATATTTACTTGATTGATTTTAATTACAAGTTCTCTACGGGTCCATCAACGACTCGCATTCGTCCACCAACACCCTCTAGTAATACTGCTTTGTTGCTATGTATAACAGCGATGGCTCTGAAACAAGCAGGAACAACAGGTGGACCTATAGCACCAGAAGGAAAATAACCCACTTGAGCTCGAAAATATATATCAACAACAGATTGTCTGAATAAATCTAAATGTTCCAGTGAAAAGTAATAAATCGTATATAATGTTGTGAAATCTTTTTGTGATATTTGCAAACCGGTATCTACATTTAGATCACGCCCCATAAATGACATTAAACGATGATATGCACGTGAAACAGTATTATGTACAAAATTCAACCTTATATCCTCGGCAGGTTCTTGATGTTTATTTATTCTCAAACTAGCCTCGGTAACATGAAGTGTGTAAAATACCATCGGATTTCTTTCCTGATTATTTACTCGTACATTTACTTGAAATACGATAAAAATACCTCGTGGTTCTGAAACCCCTTGTTGTGCTGATATATGCCATGTAAATAATCCAGCAGCATTACCTTGATTACTAACTGTAGTCACTGTTGTCCATGATAGCAGTGATTTACCACCTTGATTCATGAAAGAAAGCAATTTATTTTCTTCTTCGACAGATGGAACCACTACTGGCATCCACAATTATAATTTTGTTATTACTACTTTACCAGCATCACCTCCGGCTCGCCAGATTGCATCATTGTCGGATTCTCTTCTGTTAAGTACCACAGTGTGTTTAGCACCGAACATAACCTTCCTAACATATCTGCAAAATCCAAAAATATGAGATAATGGAATCGCACATGAAAACATCTCGTTTGTGTTTAACATTGATCTACGTGCTGAGAATTCGAAATTGAAATTTTCATTCAATAACGCAGCTTCAGTTCCAGCTGCATTCTTCGTTACATTTCTGTTTTCTGGGTAATCATTTGTATCCTTTGTAAACATTATTGATGGACCAGCTGATCTTGAATAGTCATCGGAGTATCTTGCTAGTTAAGTATTGTCGTAGCAATGTCAACATTTTCCAGGCATGATTCGATGTGTTTTCCATCAATCCAATGCCATTATTAACAAAGCCGACTCTGTCACCGATTCCATAATCTGTATCATCTGCTTTTATAAGTCGACCTTCGACTTCGATAAATGCTTCAGCTGGTAAGAAATACCGACTGGTATCTTGAACTCGTAATTCGATTCTTACACGTTGATTTGGTTGTACTGCATCGTAAGAATAATATTGATAATAGCGCAAGGATTCATTTTTACGAACTGGTTCACCCATATTCAATGCTGTATCAATTTCACGCTTAGACATTTTATTGTATTTACTATGATCTAAATTGTAATTATCTACGAGGACCACTTCCTGCTATCAGACTAGCGGTTATGTTTTCTTTTTTTTTTTTCTTTTAACGATGCATCAGCCAGATCCATTAATCTTTGGGTTGCGGCCTGATTTATTATTTTACTTTCATTTGCAGGCATAACTTCAGTAGATGGTAATTTCAGTTTTTTTTCTTCTTCGTAATAACCGTAAAATTCTGTCCTTGACCGCCGAAAACGCTTTACCGGCAAAATCACCGATTGCGCTAGGAGCTTTGTCGCGAATAACATCGATACCTTTCATTGATAATTGTTTTGCAATTGGCATTGCTTTTGGGGCTATCCTGGTAAATAAACCCCGAACAACATCACCAAGTTCATCTCCGTAGGTTATTTCATAAACTGGTAATCGTGAATTTACTACTCTGACCATTCTTGGTCTACCATACGTATTGTGTACGATCATTTTATTTAATCATTCACCATAATCTAAATTATGTGTCAAGGGATTTAGTCATCTGTAATTTCATCGATAAATTCCCGATAGGTATTGATGTCCATGATACCACCGGTAAATAATCGTCGACATATATCAGATAGTTCGTTGATGATTTCATGAGAAGTATTTCCAGCGCGTTTTCCTCCTATGAGAATTTCTAGTTTATCCACGTCAGCGATGACGCTGTTAAGGCAAATGATAGGATTATTTTCTTGAGTATTAAACCCACTTCCTGTAGTAGCCCCAAAAGAGTCATCACCAGGATCTTTTTCCGTACCTAGTGAAGAGCGTAATTTCTCCCGCCGTTTAGTTTCTTTTTGTTTCAGTTTTTCCTTTTTTGATCCACCTCTTCCATTTTTTGTTTCACCCTTTCTTTTATGGGATCACTTGTAAATTTTTCAGCTTCCAACGTCATCCTTTCTTGTACTATTTGTTCCGGAGATAAGTTCATACTGTGGGGTTGTTGTTCCATTTGTTGCAAACGTGGAGGTAGTTGATACTGGGGTTGTTGTTCTATTTGCTGTTGAGTTTCTTCTAAATAAAATCTACGTATAGCGTTAATATATTCATTATATACTGGGTCATCACTTCTAGCCTGAATTTTATTGTAGTACACACGATATATCCATTTAAATTAGTTATCAGCATTTATGTTAACATACTTAGGTTTTAAAATTCCGGATTTTCGAGAAAAACTATTATATGCAGCACGAGAAAAATCCTTCTTTTTAACTTTTTTCCTTAAGATCTTCAATAACACCTGCCTTCAATTTACTAATCAATTCAATATTTTCTCTTTTTGCTTTAGGTTGAGATGCAGATTTTTCTTTTACATCAGCTAGTTCAGTGTAAATTTTATACATATCTTGTTGAGGTTGTGCGGCAGCTCTTCTAGCTGGAAGATCTTGTAAAATCTTTTGCGTTGCTCTAGCGGTTTCTTGTATTGTCCCTTGAAGAGGTTTCTTGTTTTTTCTGGATCAGTGATATCTCCCCACACAAATTTTTCAGTTGTTGCAGTAATATGTTTAAATAATCTTTCTGTACCTTCTACGTAATCAACTTGTGACTCCTGGCGTCCTTGAAGTTTTCTTAGAAGCGAATCTCTCAAAGGAATATATTTTTTGAATGATTCTTGACGTTCTTGAGCTAATCTAGTAGTATATATATGCTTCTCCGATATTTGACATATTTTTTTTATTGATATATATTAATGGTTTAATTACATGTATCAATAATGTGCCCCTCGCGTCAGATTGACAAAATAAAGATATCCTTTAACTAAATTAAATAGATACTATTAGACATATGAAAAATTGTACATGGCTGCGTCAAGGAAGCACAGATAAATGTAATAAAATATATATGCAAGAAATATATATATATATATATATATATATATATATATATATATATATATATATATATATATATATATATATATATATATATGTATATATATATATACATATATATATATATATGTATATATATATATACATATATATATATATATATGTATATATATATATATATGTATATATATATACATATATATATATATATATATATATATATATATATATATATATATATATATATATATATATCCTATCAAAGAAACCACATGCTGGTCCTCGACATTGTGTTGGATGCAATGTTGGCGTTTGAGGACAATATGGGATTTGTAATGAATGTGGTGGAGATAAATACAGCACTTTGATGGCGTATTAGCGTCGTAGGATCGAAGAAGGGGTATTGATACCTAGAAAATAAACCCCTCCAACCGAGGAAGAATATTACTCAAAGTTCAAAAAAGTCTCAGATTGATTGTTTGTCTATAGTATTCATTTTGTTTGATTTATATACAAAAAGAAATTTATCCTGAGATTGACAATTTAACACATGGAGAGAGAAGCAAAGAGGACTGACTACAACATTTGTTTGGGTCAGTCTAGGTGTAGTCATTGATTGACTTCTATGTTAGTCACCACTAGTCGATTTGGTAATAAAAAAAGGGTGACGTTTCGATTGAATCTGTTCACCCTCTCTGCTGCTAGGATAAATCTCTTTATTGCCTCTAATTGCTCTCGAGCTAGTCTAGTTGTTAACGATTCTCCTACCGTTATTGTTATATCATATGATTTAATTCATAACAACTAACAAAACCGCGACAACAAATACGTCTGTTTTTGACGCGCAACAATCCTGGTTTGACAAATAGAAACCTCGTACGAAACCGAAACTGTCATTAGTTTATCTGAAATAATTTTGGTCTGATTAACCGCATCATAGAGGCTTTATTTTTATATAAAAACTTGGTCTGTTTACCCTCTCCCGTAGACCAACAAATTGTTCTAAGCCTTTTCATTTTAATTTGACATAGCGGCTTAAGCCGCTATGTCAAAATAATTTTAAATAAAGGCTTAGAATAATTTGTTGGTCTACCTCTCCCGTAGAGGCTTTATTTTTGTTTGAAAACTTGGTCTGTTCACCCTCTCTACTACTTCTACAGTATATACCATTTCTTCAATAGCTTGATACCAATGGCACTTTAATATTAGGCCCCAACTTGTTTTCTGGGCTACCAATGGACGGAAGGACGAGTTAGTTTAGGGGGCAGGGTCCAGTTTTTATGTACAAATTTAATGTCGCATGCACCTGCCTGATATAAAAATTCATTAAAAATATAATACGCGAGTGAGGTCAAAAAGGTACATATTTCTGGATAGGTATTATGTAGCGCAACATAATCATATCACACACTTGACCTGACAAGTCTATTGAAGTTCTTAGAATAAAATGTTTATGTACCCCAACCCATTTTTTATACATGCATTTTTCACATCCGAAGGCCATTTTTTACAGCACGTGGTGCTCACAGTGCAAACACAAGGCCTTTTCCTAGATGAAAATTTTGAAAAACATTGTCTACTAAATAGCTTGATGCAATTCATAATAGTTGTCATCCATGCCGTTTTTGAGATATTCTACTTGCCTTGAACCCACGTGTCTACTGCTATGGGAGGCTAGCTCTTCTTCCTAGCTGACTATTGGTATTTCACAATCAACATACTGCAGAGTAACTATGGAAAGTGTACATGTCTGACATCAATTTCAAGAACAACACAAGCCTGAAACACCTAGTTCACAAATTTATTCATATCTTTAATTATTACACAATAGTAGCTCAAAAACTCACACCATACCCTTAAGTTAAGAAATTTGCCAGGGGACAATTTACGAAACTGGACCCTGCCACCTTATGTTCTACCTACTGCTGGAAGTAAACTGATATGTTGGTAGGTATCGGCGGTGTGTTTGTATTGTGCTTTGTTCATATTGAAAGGGACATCACTCGAAACGATACAGAAAACGAAACTAGATATGGAAATTTTGCACTCTGACACGTCTTATATTCCTGGAAACACTGCGTCACTTTGCGTGAGATTACATACAGTGAAGTGTGTTTCTAATTCATGTTTCGGAGATCTGTCAGTCTGAAAAGCGCAGGAGGACTTGTAGTAAGAGTAACAATGGCGTACAATTATCAAGGTGAAACCGGTCTCTCCAAACTCCCCATGACACCACGGTAAAGGCGTACCAATAAGCGGTAAAAGAAGAAAAGAAAACACAGGTACGGACATTGTTACTATCAATGATTTATAGTATTGGTTGATGGCCCTATTTCCGATTATCTACGGAAATGAACTCTTATGCATCAAATCTCTTTACTTTTATATATGAATGTTTTTACACAATTTCCTCATTAAATGGTAATTCGACATTCTTCTCTCATTTATTTGAATTGTTTATGCTCCATGTTAATAATTGTCAAAATAAAGGAATGGATGAATAGTTAAATTTTTATTGAGATAAACAAATAATCTTATATACAATAAATTTGCTATTTTATTTAACTAATTTTGCAACTTTTTGTGGTATTGCCAATTATTTATAAATGTTGATAAATATTCACGTTACTGTACCGGAACAGTCTTCGTCAAAACGGGAGTTATTTCCCTTGGCAACTCCTGACCTTACTAATTTTCCTGTTACACAAAATATCGCAAAATATTTGCAGTTTTTGTTTGTTTGTTTGTTTTGGGTTTTTTGTGCTGTTGTTGAAATTAAAATTGGGTATTGTGTAAAGTTTAAGGTGTTCTTGGAGAGTCTTGGGGTGTCCTAATGTGTCTTGGGGTGTTTAGCGAGACCCAGGTGAAGCTTTATGTTATTTTTAAAAAGAAGCTTGTTTACGCTCTAAATATTACCTGCTCAGTTGTAGTATGGTGCAATGCTAAAGTTAAGCTGGATTTTTGGGGGAGTTGTCACATATTTGTTTCTTGTCTCTTTTTAGGTATAAAGAATTTACCTCGATGTGGTTTATTGATTTGCTATGGGTAACAATACTAACATGTTCATTTTCTGACCAGTAGGGAAATTCTGACCATAGATATACATCCTGCTGTGTGCAAGAAAGATATACAAATTATTTACTGTGTTCTTTGTTTTTATTTGTGCAAATGTGTAAAGATGATTTCCAGGCAACAAGGGCATCAAGTGACAAAATGATGTAATCAACTTGGCGTTCTCTCTAACGCACAAATTCAGAAAGCGGCTGAAGCGTGCCACCTACTCAACATGATCTCCATCCTTGCACAACTGCCTAACTCTACATGCTCTCCATGTCTTCTCTCTAATCATCGGGTGGTGTCCAATTACACCTAGAAAGCTTCCGGTGGATTAGAAAGGATGTACAAGTGTGCCTCCTTGTTTGAAGACGGGAGAATTAACACACTCAGACCTTCCATTAGCACAATGGCAATTAAAGCATAAGGTCAACTCGTATACTTACATCTAAATATACATGCTTGTTCTATGATAAAGGCTGGAATAACAACAGTAATATCACGACATCTGATATATACATTTTTGGCATCCATCTGTCAACAGGAGATGATGGTGTAGCTCCAGAGTAAGTAATTGTTTCTTCTTCTTCCTGGCACTCTTTTGAGCTTGCCTTATGTTCCTGTCTTTCTTGGCTTACTGAATGCCCCATCTGATAGTTAGGTAACAGGTTGAGCAGGTCATTAGCACAGCTCTCCCATTTGTTAAAATTGATCTTTGCAGTCCTTAAGTTTTTTTTGCAGACATCTTTGTAACACAGACAAAGCCATCCAGTCAGTCATGCATCTTCTGCTAGCTCCCCATATGGCAGCTCCTTGGGAATGCTGCTTAGGTCCACTGTTGTCATGGCCAAGCCAGTGAAGGTGTCTCTCACTGATGATGGAGAACATGCTGTCCATGTTGGTGCATTAAAGAACCTCTGTGTTGGGTACTTTGTCCTGCAACTGGATGTGCAGAATGTGCCACAGGCATCTCAGGTGGAAGCTTTAAAGTTTCCTCTCATGTCTTGCATAGGTGGTCCATGCCTTACTGCTATAGTGGAGTGTGCTGGGCATTCAAGCCCGGTGGATGCACAGGCTGCATTGTCATCTAAGAGCAATTTACAGATGAGGACCGCTGAGTTGGAGACAGGCAATGTTGATCAACTTGCCATCAGTTCTGGTGTGGATGTGCACTCCATTGCTGCAGTCCTTGAAGGCGTACTGGAGAAGCATGGAGAAGAAGAAGGCAAAGTGTTGGTGCAAGGACGTAGCCTTCCTTGACTGATAACTGAGAAGGCCTCCAATGTGGCGCCATTGAAGCACAGTGAGCAGTCATGTTGGACAGCCAATCTTCTCCAGGAGCCTGAAAAGTCTGCTTTGACTGACCAGGTCAAACATCTTAGTCAGGTTTATGAATGCAATGTAGAGTGGCCTCTGCTGCTTGCCACACTTCTCCTGCAACTGGGTACTGAGAATATCATGTTTACAGTAACTGTTGATCTGCGGGCTTGGAACCACACTTGGGTAGATGTGGGAAGCTAGGCTGGGCATTTTCCTGGCAGTCTTGAGGGCTTGTAGTGTACTAGGGCTAGGTGCAGCCTTGTATGCCAGGAATGCTTTCCTCTATGCCTCAGTCACAGGCTTTATAACCTCCCAGTTGGTCTCATACAAGTCTGCATTTTTATCTCCTTCTTTCTGTAGGCAGTGATGGTTGAATTGTACACAGCGTCATGGATGTGGTACCACTTAGAGTTGATGGTGAAATGATGTGTTGCTTTGATGAGAGCTTCCTGCAATTTGCTGATGAACTGCTTTGTGATTCAATCGTATCTCTAATTCTCAATATCGTAAACTATCAAGATCAACAATTTTCCTATGCATTTCCTACCTTACTAATTATAAAAGACACAAATATAAATGCCTAATTATATGTGCACAAGTCCAACAATGCCTAACTCTGCACAATCCACTATATATTCAATTACTAATTACAAAAGTGAGACAGATCCTGGTAAATATATTTTACCTCAGAAGTCTTTGTTCCAATCTTTTCCATAGTTCCTAGAACTTTTTTTCCCGCTCTTTTAACGAGCATGCAACTAAGGCACTTGAAGTGTAATGTCTCCAACTTCCCTATGATCTGTTCTCTCCAATGTTCTGACATACACTGATTCTTTCACAATGATAGTAACAAAATAGTCTCTGGGTGCATGAGAAATTCGACTATCATAGTTTTGCTTGGATACCAGTGGTCTTTTTGAAAACAGTCTGGGATAGTATCCCTGAGGTGTTACAATGTCAGGTTTCTGAGCATCACTTTTAATTGTAAACAGCAAGGTTCTTCATGGGAAATAACTGTGAGTTTGACCAAAATCAGTGGCTAATTCATTGACAGGTAGTTTTTGTTTCAGAATCTGTCTAAAGTCATAATATTATATAACACATATTGACATTACCTAAAGTACTTTGAAATACCAATGCTATCAGAAGACATTTATAAACAAGGTTCAGAATAAATGGACCTGTTTTAAAGTTTCGTTGGCCTAAATTTCAGTTGGCTGGAATGTGAGTGAAGCTGGAAATGCTGAAATCAGGTTAAGTCGAAGTATACATGTTTAACAAAGAATAAAAATATATTAATATTAAAGAAAGTGTTTAAATAAATTTGTTTTGTTCAAGATTCTTATCGTTTTAACTGATTTCAGTATTCCTGGCTTCTATTGCATTCCAACCATGTGAAATTTAGCCTATGTAGGCCAATGAAACTTGTAAATATGTCCAATTACTTGTGTTGGAATTTGAATTTAGTAGTCAGAAGACATTAGAGTAAGTAAAGTCAGACTAAAAAATTTTAACTTTAATATGTAGTAAAGCACCAGTATGGGTTGCCAAGTGTGTGAGAAATTCTTAAAATGTTAAATGACATTGGAACATGCTATACAATGCCATTATTGGGGCAGTATGACCGTGACTCCCAAAACAAAAATATCAGCAACTAGGTCTTGCAGGTAGGACTAGCTGCCTACCTGCTGAGAGAATATGCTGTAAAAATTACAAGTTTTTAGTGACAATATTGTGCCAGGAAATATTTATTTCAAAATGAAAAATGCTGTAGAATCCTGGACAAAAAGAACAAGTCCTCATCAGAGATGTCATAAAGGTTTCAAATGTGTGGAAAAAGATGCTGATGGTATTAAAGAATTCTTTTGTGGATTTTTTCTTGAAATAGTTTATGATTAGTGATAAAGAAAAGTCTGCAGTTTTCTTCATTTCTTTCTCTTTCAAACTTCATGTTTAGCATTTATCTGCTATTTTGTCGATAGCCATCAATATCATGAAGTATTGGGTCTTCTAGAAATTAAAATATTCACATTCTGTCTCTACTATCACATATAACATTTTACAACCTCTTGATTGGAAAGGTGTTTCTATCAGAAAAACATACAATCACACTTGATTAAACTTTTTAATCAAATTCCAGGTCTAACATTAAATAAATATTCATGATCTGTTAGTTATGCTTGTTCAGCAGCATTTACAAATGAAAATATTAGTAACGAGTTTCAGGCTACTGGTATATGTTCAGTGGATATGTCTGCCATAGCAGAAAGAGCGTATCAGCCATTATATATGTTAAATAAGCAAAACCTATAATTTTCCTTCATTCAGAGCTTTCTCTTTCAATCAGTTTCTGGCCAATTCCTTATCCATGACTGTTCTTAATGAACAACCAGAAGAAGAGAGGAAATCAACTGAACATCATTATCTTGGAGAAACAGGAAACAGTGCTGTGAAATGTTTTCTTTTGCTATAGTCACTGATCTAATTCTCTCTCTCTCTCTCTCAATAAATAAATAAATATATCTTTTCTAAATTAGTTGAGAAAAAGAAATGGAAAGGCTTTTCTTAATATATATATATATATATAAAATATGTACATGTTATACACACACACACATTCACACATTTAGGAAGAGACATAGAATGACAAAGTTTTTCTTCTTGGTTTGATAAGAGTACAGCAAATACAAACTGGTTTAAAGCATCTTTATCACTCTTCAAAGCCTGTCATGAATCATCTTTGTAGAAATAAGTTTTTCAGATCCCATGCTTCTTATCCTTGCAAGATGTTGTTGTAGGATTGAAAGCCACTTTTCAGCACACATGACAGCAAGTATTAATGGTGGATGAAGAACCTGGGGAAAAGCCCAGGAAAGAACCACATACCCGTATTGGCTGAATCAGAGACTTGACCCCATGCAGACAGAGGTGGGATGGCAGTGATCCGTAACAGAGAGTGCTTGAGACTACTCTGCCACTAGTGGCTCCTCCTTGCCAGATGTAAACTTTATCACACATGTTTGAATAGACAGAGTTACACACAACAGTGGTCAGAATTGCCCCATGGTGGTCGGAGTTAGGCATATCAGAGGTCAGAATAAGCCACAAAACTGTCAGATTTACTCCTGTGTTTATAGTCATTATAACACATTTCAGTAAGTAGAACTCAAATTATATACTGTTTGAATAATGAAACTACATGTATTTGCAAGGAACCCAAGTGACTTAGTAACTCACCATATTGTACTTTGCTCCACAGTAGTCAGCTTCAGTAATGTAGTTGTCAATCTCATGTCCGTGACCTCAGTGGTCACAATATGGCCAGATTACCCTATACCTATAGTTATGCTTAGTGTTAAAGAGCTGAGATGAGATTGAGCTAAGTGAGACCAAGGACACAACTTGAATTTTTATTCTTTGAGAAAACATAGCACTTTTCTCTGTTAGTTTTTTTTAAAATCAATATGTGCAAATATGATGCCTACAGATTTAAAATCACCTATGAATACTTTTATTAAGTTTTTGTTTGTTTTTTATATGCTTTATGCCAAAGATGTATAATGTTGCCTTCACATTCTTCAGAATAATTATTAAGGCAAACATATGCGTTAGTTTTGCTCTCAGTTTACATTAGACATGAATTTTTAC
This sequence comes from Unio delphinus, assembly GCA_029339505.1. Classification (NCBI taxonomy): domain Eukaryota; kingdom Metazoa; phylum Mollusca; class Bivalvia; order Unionida; family Unionidae; genus Unio; species Unio delphinus. The sequence goes on from JAQISU010000010.1 coordinate 15,594,706, forward strand.
ATAAGATACCTATAATCTGCATCATTTATAGAAATTCTGTGAGACTGTTTTATCACACCAGACTTTTGGGGCTTTTCAGTGTGCAGAAAGCAGCATTTTTTGTAACTGGGTTGCAAAATGTATATTTTTGTAATGGTTAAATTATTTTTAAATTCAACACAACAATTTTATTGACATTTCTTCGAAAATGTTGAATTCTTGAATGTTCATTTGTCGACAGAAATATATGAGACTGTAAAATACCGCCTTCAGTTTATTGTAAGCTATTTTATGACTTTTCATTAATCAGTTGAGAAAAAGAAATGGAAAGGCTAAATTGTTTGAGTGCATATCCATTGATTAATGTGATCCGTGTTTGATTTTTCAAGTTTGATTACATAGAGAATTAGCAGTGGTTTGCTGTAGGTATAATTGTCTTTAATATTCTGCACGTTAATTTATGATAATAATAGTTTTTACTGTTGCCAAAAAATATTGATTCATTCTGCTAAAAATTTGCCTGTAGATTCAGGCAGTCTTTTACAGCATGAATACTATCTCAGTAGAAATTTTTAAAGGCACACCGCATGAATCTAGTTGAATTACAGTCTGTGACTGTTTTGTTTTAAAATGTTTAAAAGTTATTTCATCCCAATGTCAGTTCATTATTAAATAAATTACTATTTCGATAAAAACAGATTTTCTAATCATGACCACCAAGACAAGATTAGAAAATACTTAGATCAGCAAATGAAGAAGGAAAAGGATAAAAAAAAAAAAAAATGTTGGAGTGTTTTTATTCATCATTTAATTATTACTGTCACACTTGCCTTGTTGGGCTAAGGCAAAGTTAATTCAATCATCAATCAGTGTAGTTATTATTTGTGGAAATTTAAATGTTTGTCATCAATTATCACATTTTTAGGGGTACAAAGAATAGAATGTTAGCCCTTTTTATCTAGACGTTCATTTCAGTAGCTCGGTGTAACTGTTTCTATCAGTATGTGGTTCGAATGTTATTGTTAATCCTGAATATATATATATATATATATATATATATATATATATATATATATATATATATATATAATTGATTTAAACAAAACATAATGTTAATTAGTCCAAGTGCATATCTATAATTGTGGCATATTCGATTAAAAATAGGTGAACTGAACTATTCCTTACAAATATAAATAGACGACTAGTGGAGTTTTAAAGTCCATGTAACGACAAAAGCCAAATTATCTCTTTGGTACATCATCATTATACTAACAACTGTCATTTTAATAAAGACATTGCACACAAAAAATATAAAGCACATGAAATGTCATTTAGGCAATTCACTGGAGTCTGTAAATGTATAGGAATTTTGGTGTTGAAATCTAAGTTCATTGCCATGTGATTTAACAGTTGTTGCTTACAATGAACATTGTACATCATCTTCTGGAATTTTTTCACAGGTAATTTAATATATTTAAATGATAAGTGTATCACTACACATATTGATTTGAATTTAATTCAAATGCATTTGTTTGATCAAACTCTTGTTTGAACCCACAGCTTTTGTATTTTTGTGAGTCTCCACTGTTAAAGCTCATCTGTTAGACTAATGTTCATATTCATATGAGGTTTTCACAGAAAGATTTCTTATGATATCTAGTTGGTCTAAGCTGACAATCATGTTAGCCATATCAGAATTATTATTTTGGCCTGCTCACTCCAATAATGGTTGGATAGGTAAGGGGCTTTAACTAAAACACTTCTTACTGTATTTGGTTCGACAAATTTATGTTATGGCTATCTAGAAAATCTTCTTATTGCTGCTTCTGAATTGTGACAAAGGTCCAAGTGAGACTTTTCTCATAAGTATCATGTTAGCATGCAAGTGGTTTCTGGCCTAAACTTAAAGAATAAGTACCACTTTAACCATCTTGAAAATTTTAATAAGTTTCTTGTTCAGCACGCAAGTGGTTTCTGGCCTGAACTTACAGAATAATTACCACTTTGACCATCTTGAAAAGTTTCCTTTGCTTCTTCTCGTCTTAGCTTAGGGATTTACTCAATTATTTACTGCTATATGAAAATGGTTCTGATATGACTAGACTTCCCAACATGGCTACTCCATTGTGAATACCTATTAATTAAGCAAATTCTCATGAACTCTGTAGCAAACATGAATGAAAATGGTGTTTATCGGAATTATGTATTAGCAAACACAGTGACCATGTAAATTTCTGAGTAAATGGTATTTATCTAACTTATGTATTGGCAAACACAGTGACCATGTAAACTTCTGAGTGAATGGTGACATTTGACATGTTTTATTTCTTTCTAAAACACCTTTGCAATGTTATTAGTTATGAATGACAATGTCACAGATTTGACTACCAAAATGCCACCACGTTTGATAGATGAATTTGAAAACTAGACCTATTTGACCAGATTTTAGCTAATTGAACTTATGTTATTTGTATATATACAATTTTCTTAGTTTTAAATATGAATTCATAGTTTGTGTTTAGTTCCATTCCAGTAAGCAAGTTGATAGTCAGCACTCTGATATTAATTTCGTTGTATGAAGTTTTTGAGCCTGGTTTTTTACTGTAATTTCTTTGTAGCATGAAAAAAAAAACAATAGTACATGATGTCAGTTCAGTAGCATTATTTTACAGTTTTGCTTTTAAGATTAATTATCAATATACCCAAACTAATCAGTCCATTTAGGTATATCTTGACAGAATCTGAGATAAGTTCATTAACCTTCTGTGCCTGATATCAGGTTCAAGGTTTGAAGTCAAGGTCAAATGTTATGCTACAGACTCTGATATTGCAGTTTCTCAAGAATGCCTGAGTTGGTTTCAATACTCTACAGTAAAACAAATAATAAAAGGACATGAGAAACAGACTTATTTTGGAGTCGTGAAAATTTATTTCAGCCAATAGACCATTAGTCCCTAAATTTGTAAATTTTGTCTTAAAGTTATTTTCAATTGGCTTCATATCAATAGTCACATACTCTGTCATCTGCATCTTAATTTGCAAGCATCATGTTTCCTTTATTATAAAAAAAAGAAAACCACTTTATGAAACCAAACAAAATATATCAGACAATTTGCTGAAAGTGCATGATGTGAACTCAGATGAAAAGTTGGAGTTTCACATCATCATTTAAAAGAAGAATAAAAAAACATTTGACAACATGGCAGAATTTTTAACATTACAATATGTGAGCACCCAGAGAAAACTGAGGATGAATTAAATGCACAACATTCCACTAAAAAGGTGGATGAAATTATGAAAGAACTATTCAAATGAACTCATATTAACCACTGGGGTGGGTGGGGGCTGTTTGCATATAGTAACAAATACGATTAGTGATGTCACTCAACTTGTGTTTTATAGGGCCATTATCCATCATACTAGATGAATATGATGAGCAAAATAAAGTTAAAGAAGCTTAGATTTCTTGTAACCAACTACATCCGTTATTTTGTCATTTGTTTTGCAACCTTTATGTTTCATAGCATTTTGTAAACAAAATAAATCATTTTGAATGTATCAATGCATTTTTGTGAATTATAGTTGCATGAATAGACCCTCATTGTACAAGGTGATTTATTGTCTCATTATTTGAACTTGTTTGCATGGTTGCATGGATCTGGTATTTGTATCAAAATTAATATGGGCATTATGGAACATTTCAGCAATTAAAGACATAGATATGTAAGTTTGGTGTATAAAAAAAAGTTTAAAATATTATGCACATGTAAACTTGACTTAATTGTTTTTGGTTTCATTGGTGAAGCATGCGTAAATAAACAGTCCTGATGATACTGATATAGAAATGTTAAAATAGAAAACCATTTTTTATTCTTCTTTTCAGGTGGTTTTCTTTTCGTGGATGAAATTTTGAAGAAAATGCAGAAGCTGAGGGGTTATACTGTAGAGGATGTCCAAAGAAAAGTGGCACAAAATGACAAGCAGAGGTTTGCAATACAGAAGGAGGATGGCACAGGCTGTCTAAAGATTTGGGCCAATCAGGGTCACACTGTGGAGGTAGGATGGCTGATTATAATCTCTAACTGTTGCTTTGATGAGTTGATACAAAATAGTAGTTTAATTAAGCTTCATTTCAAGTACAGATTTAATAGAAATCGCAAATATATACTGTTTATAATTGTTGGTTGTATGGAATATCCTCTTGGCATGTGGTACTTGTTTATTTGTATACCATTTTATTGTTTAAATTTTTTGGGATATATTTTAACTATGACATTGGCATGTTGAAAACTGATTTCTGTTTGAAGTCAAGTGCTTCTGAGCTGATTCAGTTTATATAAAATTTTGGTGATTGGACAAGTATTTCAGTTTTAAATGCTTTGTGTTTCTCTGCATAAAATGAATTGTAGATATACTTTTTTTTATTATAGGCTCATTTTTGTGTCACCATTAATTTTACATTGTCAGAATCATGCAGTATTTTACAATATTGAACGGGTGCCCCGAGTGGTCTAAAGCGCTCTCCGTAATGGATCACTGCCATCTCTCCTCTGTCTGTTTGGTTGATTTAATTTGTTTCTGGATGAACTAAACCAGCTGTTTCATTGAATGCTGCATACACTTGCTTTGCAGTATTCTGCATTAATTTTTTTTTTGATACAATGTTCAGATATAGGCTAGTGAAAGATGACAGACAGGTCATAAAATTGCTAGGGTCTCTCCAAATAGCATGCAAGTGACAAGGTATAAACATGTCTGACAAAAAGAATGGCGAAACATATTCTTACAGTTTTATATTCTGAATTTCCTCAGAATGTACTTTCTTAGTTCTGCAAATTCAAATTACATGAGCTATGTCATGGGTTCTAAAGCTTGATTACACATTTTGAAATTGTACTGTAATTTCAACTACATTCCAAGTGCATTAACATCCTTCTGACAGCACTCAAAATAAAATGAACATTATATTCTCTAGTGTCTTTTTGATAATTATAATTGAAGGAGTTGATATTTTTCCCCACATTGTGATTCCAAACATTCAAGGACAGAACAGAAACACACTGGCAGGTAAGTCAAGATGCTGCTCCCTCACTGCCCTAATCAGATGTTACTTCATGTAGAATTGACACAGATAAATCCAGTCCATAATCACGAAATTTAGTAGAAGCTAGAAAATTACCAAAATCTATTAATTCCAGACCAATCAGAAAAGTTGTTGCAATGCACATTCATTCACAATATGACTCCAAATTTCAATTTTAAGCAGACCAAATTGCCTTTTTATTTTGAAAGTGATGTCAAACATGTGATTACGTTCAAATTTCTCTGGGTGGAGTTATGTGCATTGTTGATGTGTACTGCATTTGCACTTGTGCATTTAGTTTGGAATACAGCATTAATTTACTTTGTTTCTTGTAGTGTGTTTTTGTTGTCATAATTAAGCCTTGGGTAGAATAAGAACATTAGCATAAGGTGACTGAATATCCATCCGAAAATTGTTTTTGTTGTTGGGTTGAACACCATTTTTCAGCACACGATAGGCTATACATGGCAGCCAGTATTAATGGTTGAGGAAGAACCCAGGAAAAAAAAAACTCGAAGAACCACTGAACCATGAGAAGCTACTGGCAAGCTTTCTCACATACCCTCATTGGCTGAATCTGAGACTCAAACACACAGTGCTTTAGACCACTAACATACCCACATTGGCCAAATCTGAGACTCAAACACACAGCACTTTAGACCACTCAGCCACTCAGGGCCCCTCCATCTGAAAAAACTATATTTTCCCATACAAATACAGTAACCTATTAATACTTCTGCAGTAAGACAAAGAATGTTATCACATCTCATCCATCTGTTGGTTTCCATTTCATTTTGTTCAATATTAAAGACTTAGATTAAAAGTTTTTGGTGGCTTGCACATGGATTCAGGAGAAAGCCTATTGATAATGGGGTCAAAGTTCAAGGTTACTGACTGAAAAATGATTTTGCATGCAACCTTCAGTTCTCAGTAGTACTGTTACTTAATTTCATGTTTGGCTTACATGTTGGGTAAGAAATAGTCCATTGATTTTGGGATCAAAAGTTCAAAAATCATTGTCATTGGCTAATGTTGTAATGTTGACCTAAGTTTATGTATGGTTTGCATTGAAGGTTTGGCCATAATCCGTTTATTTTGAGTAAAAGATATAAATGTCAAGGTTATTTTTGACTGAAAGAAGGAAAGTGGCTTTTTGTGCACAACCTTATTCCTAGACTACATTCCTTGACCCAAGTTTATTACGGGCTTGGGATGTGGAAGAGACCCGTTGATTTTATTGACCCCAGAATCAATGAGCCTCTTCCATGTTAAGTTCAAGAATGGTAACTGAGCAAAAATGAATTTTGTGTAACAGCTTTTTAGAGTAAATTCCTTGAAACTTTGGATGTCTTGCAATTAGTGTAATAAGGAAGCTGATATAATTTGGTGTATGAAGGTCAAAAATCAAGGTAAGTCAAGTAAGAAAAGATTAGTTTCTGCACATTATGTTTAGTTAAAGACCTTCACCTTCATGTTATTAAGGACCTTTGGTCAGAAATCAGAAATCTCAAAAGACAACCATGGTATTTTAGTGTCAATATAAGATGACTGTTCATCTTAAGTGCACATGACACAAATTGACATTCACTGTACTCTTGTTTACATTCTATTAACGTTCAAGTTAACCTTTAGGTTGAAGACCTTGAGCTGACCCCAATCACGTCTGCTGACCAAGTACCTGTGGTGCTTCATGGGACATATTTTGATGCCTGGAACAGTATAAAAAAACAAGTATGTTTGTTTTGGGGAAACAAGGACAGTAATAATCAATAGATAGAAAACAAAATCATTATAGGAAACTCTAGTGCCAATGTATACCATCTAATTTTGTTTAATCTGAGAAAAATCAGTGCCATTAAATTTGTCAGATACACTAGTTGGTTGGATTATTAATAAATTGAACTCAATTAAATTAGTAAAAAATATTTCTTTGATAATCTTGTTTAAAATATGTTGGTTCTAATCTTGCAGTTAAAATCTCATATTTTACATTTATATAATTCATTTTTTTGGGAGATATTTCTTTTAATAGCTCATATCCTACCAGTAGATGATATTTTTGCAAAAATCTTTCATTTCATATGAGTGTGGATGTGCAAAGGGCCTGAAACAAAAAGACTTTAAAAGAACCATTTAGCTTCATTCTTTATACATTATTTATTTTAATTGGTTTCTTCTCTTGCAGGGTTTGTGTCGATTCAAGCACAATCATATCCACTTTTCTACAGGTGAACCAGGAGAGAATGGAGTCATAAGTGGTAAGAAACTATTAATATGACATAGACCATAAATGATGCATAAAAAAGAACTCATCCAAACATTAATTATGCAGACAGTGGGCTTTCCGATTCCAGATTCAGTTGTTTTTATTAACGAGGAAGAACCTTTGAAATAGTTGTTGTTGTGAGGTTTAGTGATACTGGTGAAGAAAGAACCTGGGAAAACTCAAGAAAGAACTACAAACTGATGGGAAGCTGAAGCTACTTTTGAGCTTTCTCAAGTACCCACTTTGGCCAAGCCTGAGATTCAAACTCATGCAAATAGAGATGGCAGTGATCTCTTTTAAAATAGAGAACAAGTCTTGAAATCCCATGGTTTGCTTGTACCATCTAGCTTCACAAATATATGATGGATAAATTTAGTAGTTTTATCTTGTCAACATTGAGAGAGAGGGTGAGTAGGACAATGTAGGCAGTTCCAGTGTTCTTGATCTATAGTCATTATTAACGTTTTCTTTTCCATGAATACGTTGTTGGACAGTGATTCCATAAACACTGAATTTTTCATTCATCAACATCCTGAAATTATATGGTTACTGGTCTGTGAAATAGATATGTAGTAAAGGCTGATGGAGAGAAGATTTTTAATTTTATTCTCTCCTTGCACACCGAGACTTTTACAGTTTGACTGACTGACAGAGCAAATGATCTTTTTAAAATTCAGAAACATGTCCAAGAAGAAAAGGACAAGTCAACACCATTAAAAAATATAAGAGTGATACAGCACTTGATTGAGCATATCAGATGTTAATTGCACAATTTATAGACTTCACTGATTATGAGGAACAAGTTAAAGTGATTGCTGAACATAAGTAATTTTTCAGTATGTTTTGTGTTTGCATTCTGAGTCTAATTCACAAAGAGTTTGCCAATTTTGCCAAGAATTTTGACCAGCTCCAGATCCAGGTTTGTACAAAAGTAAATGTATATTTTTTCATACAGTGTACCATAATTAAGGCATGCAAAATATAGATTCCATTTTTACATCATTCTCGAGGTTGGCATATGCTCATTTATGCAGTCAAATAAAATATTTTGCACACTTCATGAGCACCATGACCTTCATTATTTATTGAATATTTGCTGAAAACTCATTTCAGTTAAAGGTTATTCAGTCTTGTGATCATAGGGTATACAAGCAGTGGATCTAACTAAAAATGGTTTTGTTTCTAAAGATGAAAATGTACAGAAAATGAGTACAATGAAGCTGGATTTTTTTTAGTAACAAATGATAGTCATCCTTGTAATTTCTTGTGTTTGCTTATGTGCATGTCATCTTAGCTATTGATGCACTTAGTTACATGTCAGTGATATTCTAGTGCTATCGATGCACTTAGTTACATGTCAGTGATATTCTAGTGCTATCGATTCACTTAGTTACATGTCAGAGGTATTCTAGTGCTATCAATGCTTTTAGTTCAATACTGATCATGGGTTAGTATTGAATCAAGTGTAAGTGTCACTCAATGTCTCTCAAGTTTTCAGGGTTCACAAAGATTTGAAAAGTGCTTGAAATTTTAACTGATACATTAAAAGTACAGTGGGACCCCGCTATAACACGGTAGTTGGGAGCCATAGAATCCGACCATGTTATGAACCGAACCGTGTTATAAGCAACCATGTACAATACCAACATATTTTTGGATTTAATGGGGGGGGGTTACATAAAGACGGGTGCGAAAATGCATGGCACAATTACCATTTTTGATCAATATATATTAAATGAGAAAAACATTTGCTGTGGTAACAGAAATTGCAGATTTAATATATTACTTTATTCAGAGAACCATGCATTGGTACATACATGTGTCTAATTTATATATACATGTATAATCTATTGCATGAAAAGAGTATCAATGCCGTGTACTCGCCAGCGAATCTTGTAACATACACTGAATCCATAATACAAATATTTCCATTGAAAATATCCACACAAGGATGTAAAATATTCAATAATTTTGTCACAGATCATTATGTGACTGAATTCAATGAAAAGAAAATAACAAAAATTACGTAACGGGTGTACGTAATGAATGATGAAATAGTACATGTCTGTAGATTAAATAATGGAAGCTAAAGTGTATTCTTATAATAACTACATGTACATCTCAGGATCTTTCTGTCTCTGAATTCAGTCATTGTAAATTTCAGCACATTTTCCCACCCAAGCTGCTAGTCAAAGTCCTTTGACTTGCCACCCAGCTACTGCGTCATTTTCTTTTGATGTACTCTAATACAGCAGTCGAACTGGCTGTATTTTAACCACTGAATTATGTCACTGTTTAGCTCGGCAGTTCACTTTGATGATAAACAATGTACTTAAATTTATTGACTTATACATTCTGGTGAGAATCTTTTATCAACCCCCGCATTGGCTATTGCTTAGTTGTGAGTGAAATTAAGAGAACATATATCGGAGATTATTAGAGCAACGATTGTATTCAGAATGCATTCAAGACAAACACAAAGTAGACACGATGGCTTCATTACTCAGGAATCAGTAATTATAATATTGACACTTATGAGCTGTAATTTTTCAACAATAAACAAAGATCAAAGTTCTCAGTAGGCCCAGCAATTGGTTCGTATTTCCGACGTTTATTTTGGCACAAAACTAGAAGAAATTTGATAATACATTTTCTAGACGTTCTTTTTCGCACTGTTTAGACGAATATCAGAATGATAATTAAACTCTTGACGTATTTTTTTTTCATACTTAAAAAAAAATTTTTTTTTGTTTTTTTTTTTTGGTCTTTGAGAAAAATACCTGTAATAAATTACCCGAAATTTCGAGAGCCATGCCACGACCAGGTTATATCCGAATTCGGGTTATAGCGGGGCGGGTTATAGCGGGGTCCCACTGTACTTATATTTTGAAAATTCCCTTGAAATTTTTTTTTTTAATGTCAGTAGGAATAAGTATTTTAAATGACCAAAAATCATAAATTGTGCTTGTTGAAAGGAGCTGAGATGAGATTAGGCTAAGTGAAACCAAGGACACAACTTGAATTTTTATTCTGAGAAAACATTGCAATTTTCTCTGTTAATTTTTTTAAAGCAATATGTGCAAATATGATGGCAACATATTTAAAATCGCATATCAACACTTTTTACAATGGCAGATACAAGTGACATACCTTTTTATGAAGTTTTTGTTCGTTTTAGTATATGCATTATGCCAAGGATATATAATGTTGCCTTCAAATTCATCTGAAAAATTTTGTAGGCAAACATATGCATTAGTTTTGATCTCAGTTTATATTACACATGAATTTTTATGTAAGATACCTATTATCTGCATCATTTATTATAGGAATTCTTTGTAATCAGAGACTGTTTTACCCTATATCACACCAGACTTTTGAAGCTTTTCAATGTGCAGAAAGCAAAATTGTTTGTTACTGGGGGAAATGTGTATATTTGTGCACTGTTTAAATGGTATTCATTGTCAACAGAAATATATGACACTGTTTTATGACTTTTCTAAATCAGTTGAGAAAAAGAAATGGAAAGGCTAAATTGTTTGAGTGCATATCCATGAATTGATGTGATCAGTGTTTGACTTTTCAAGTTTTATTACATAGAGGATAAGCAGTGGTTTGCTGTAGGTATAATTGTCTTTAATATTTTGCACATTAAATTCAACATTCATTGATGATAATGTTAGTTTTTACTAGTGATGGGAATCGGTCAGAAATTCATAATCGATAATCAGTTCCCCTTAACCAACTGATCATCGATTATAATCGGTTACTAAGAGCAAATTTTAATTTTTGTTAAACAATGTACAGGAGTAATCTCTTTTAATGACATGTATACTTTAACCTGACAATAATATTTCATTATGTGTTACGTTTCTTCTACAACTTTGTTTAATGAACGTAACTTTCAATGGCTGATCAGACATGTGTAACTAAAATACTGCTACAATCCTCCCCCCCAAATTCTTTCGTTCACATGTGATGTGTCTAATAATTAAATTATAGAAGGACATGTTTTTATTGTTTGTCATTGTTTATAAATACTACAAAAGATGTTGCACTTTTAACTGAAACAAATCAACAAAATGTGTTTAAATTTATGAACTCAATAATTTAACAACTTGACCATGCAATAACGACTATATGTTCCTAATTATGAATCATAAGGTTTCATATTTGTAGTTGTGAAGGGAATTAATAAATTTCAGGTCAACTTTAGTGGATGGGAGTTTTACTAACCTTTGTGCTTTGCATACACTTAAAAAGTAGTCTCCCTTTACACACAATCGATTATGGAATTCACAATCAATTATCTGCTCAACCAACTGATGATCGATTATAATCGATAATCGGAACAACACTAGTTTTTACTGTTGCCAAAATTATTGATTCATTCTGCTAAAAATTTACCTGTAGATTCAGGCATTCTTTTACAGCTTGAATACTATCTTATGTTCTCAGCAGAAATTTTTAAAGGCACATCACATAAATCCAGTTGATAAGAATTACAGTCTATGACTGCTTTGTTTTAAAATGTTTAAAAGTTATTTCATCCCAATGTCAGTCAATTATTAAATAAATTACTCTTTGAATAGAGATTTTCTAATCATGACCATCAAGACAAATGAAAAGGATAAAAAAATAAACAACTCTTTCAGTAATCATAACAATCAGGACAGGATTAGAAAATACTTAGATAAAGAATGTAAAGGATAAAATCAGTATTATATATTCATAGTGTCAAGTTTAGTGATTTATTTTATATAACGATTATACCTTTTTGAGAAGTGATAGCTTTGCTTACCCTGAATAATTTCTTGACTGCCTTATATTCTGTGTGCTTGAGTAACTTGTTTCATGTAGGGAAGAAATATCAATGTTGGGAGTGTTTTTAATCTTCATTTAATTATTACTGTCACACCTGCCCTATTGGGCAAAGGCAACATTAATTCAATCATCAATCAGTGTAATTATTATTTGTGGAAATTTTAATGTTTTTAATCAATAATCACATTTTTAAGGATACAAACAATAGAATGTTAGCCCTTTTTATCTAGATGTGTAACTGTTCCTATGTGGTTGAAATGTTTTAATGTGAAAATATATATGTGACTGAAATATATGTTGGTATTATTGTTTCTTTGCATATTTAAGATTCTTTATATAAATACACACACACACACACACACACACACACACACACACACACACACATATATACACACACACATATATATATACACACACAAGCACACACACACACACACACACACACACACACACATATATATATATCATTGATTTAAACAAAACTGAATGGTAATTAGTCCATGTGGCATATTCGATTAGGAAATAAACTGGTGAACTGAACTATTCCTTACAAATAAAAATAGATGATTAGTAGAGTTTTAAAGTTCATTTAACAGCAAAAGCCAAATTATCTCCTTGGTACATCATCATTATACTAACAGCTGTCATTTTAATAAAGACTGATTGCAAAAACATAAGACAGCACATGAAATGTCATAAAGGCATTTCACTGGAGTCTGTGTACATTTATAGGAATGTTGGTGTTGAAATCTAAATTCATTGCTATTTGATCTGGAATCTTTTCACAGGAAATTTAGTTTATCTAAATGATAAGTGGATCACTACACATATTGATTTGATTTAACTCAAATGGATTTGTTTAAACTCCTATTTAACAAAGTTTTTGTATGTTTCCCTAAGGTTTTAGATCAGCAAGTTTATACTATTCTTAGTTTAAATGTGTTGGGATTTTTAAAAATTGATTTCTTAAAAAGCTTTTTTGTATGCTTCAAGAACAGGTGATTTTCCAAATCCAAATGCGAAACCATATGATGGAAATAGAGAGAGACATATGGAAGCTTCTGAAAGTTTGCCTAGGTTTGAAACTTCCAAGGATAATGGAGTACAGGGTGGTCAATTCAGCAATGATGGAACTCATCAAAATTTTGAAAATACACCTAGACCACCTGGTTCATATCCACATGAAATGAGAGGTAATTATAGAGATCGAGGTAGGGGTCAGAGAAATTATGACAGAGATGGTTCACAACAAGGTCATTATTATGGAGACCCAAAGAAAGTTGACAGTGACCAAAGGCATCAACAAAGGGTCAATCCTGGCCCTTATCAGTCGGATTCTCTGAAAGATAATAGGAATCAAGGTCATGGACAGCAGGCACAATCAGGTCCCAATCAAGGAGACTCCCAAAAGGGTGATATGGCTCAAGGAAACTCCATGAAAAGTGGTATGGATCAAGGTTATAGTCAGGAGGCTAAAACAGACTCTTATCAAGCACACTCACAGGAAGGCAGGGGTGGGGTTCAGGACCATGGACAAGGGGCTGAACCTATTTCTTTTCAAGGACACTCACAGGAAAATATTAATAGGGGTCAACATAATGAAAATGACTCTAGACAGGGGCTTCAAGCAGTCTTTGATCAAAAAGACACTCAGAAAGGCACTGAAGGTGATAGTGCTCAAGGTCTTGAACAGGGAATTGAACCTGACTCTTATAAAGGAGATGTTTCGAAGATTCAACCAGTCTTTGATCAAAATGTCTCGCAGAAAGGCAAAGAAGGGGATCATGTGCAGGGTGCTCAACCTAGCTGTAATAAAGGAAATTTGAAGGAAGGGAATGATATGGGACATAGTCATGGAAATGACTCCATACAGAGGACTCAATCAGCTTCTCATCAAAAAGACTTGCAGAAAAGCATTAATTATGGTCAAAGTCATGAAAAAGACTCAGGACAAGGGAATAAATTTGGACCTAATCAAGAGAGCTGGAGGAAAGGTGAAAATAGCTCAAGAGGACATTATCAAGATAACAGTATACACAGTTACAAGGGGCAGAAAGGTAGTTACAGCAGACAGTCATCATATGGTGGTGGATCCAGGAGAGATAATTTTGATCAACAGCAGAGGAAGAGAAAGAGGGTAAAGATGTTTAGTAATGTTCAATATGATCTGTATTATAAAGAGATTTGTTTGTACCTGAAACTTCTTTTGATTAAGGTTTATTTGGTTTTTTATATGATGCACTTTAAACTGTTTCTTTTGAAACATAATTTGCAACATACCTGAAATTTTTGATGTAATAGACTATTTAAACAGTTTTAATCAGATTGGACATTTGGTTAACTCATTTTAATTGGTTCAGTTTTACTCATATTGGACATTTGGTAACTCATTTTAATGGATGGTTCAGTTTTAATCAGATTGGACATTTGGTTAACTCATTTTAATGGATGACTCAGTTTTAATCTGATTGGACAATTGGTTAACTCATTTTAATTGATGATTGAGTTTTAATCTGATTGGACATTTGGTTAACTCATTTTAATTAATGGTTGAGCTTTAATCTGATTGGACATTTGGTTAACTCATTTTAATGGATGACTCAGTTTTAATCTGATCGGACATTTGGTTAACTCATCTTAATGGATGACTCAGTTTTAATCTGATTGGACATTTGATTAACTCCTTTTAATTGATGGTTGAGTTTTGATCTGATTGGACATTTGGTTAACTCATTTTAATTGATGGTTGAGTTTTGATCTGATTGGACATTTGGTTAACTCATTTTAATTGATGGTTGAGTTTTAATCTGATTGGACATTTGGTTAACTCATTTTAATTGATGGTTGAGTTTTAATCAGACTGGACATTTGGTTAACTCATTTTAATTGATGGTTGAGTTTTAATCTGACTGGACATTTGGTTAAGCCATTTTAATGGATGACTCAAGACTATGATGACCGGGTGGCAGCAGTAACAAAAGGCATCAACAGAATTGACATTGAATTGAATTTTCATCAAAGATTTTATCGTTTCACAATGTTTTATTAATCGCTTGATGAATTCTATTCATATGTACAATATTTTTAAATTCTATTTTAAAGCAAAGACAGTTTATTCTGTGAAGCACTCACACCTTGTGCACAAAGTCACAAGTCCTAAGATTTTAATTAACATTTGGTTTCAATTATCTTGTCTTATTTGCTTATATTTCCTAAATTTGTTATGGATTCTGTTCATACTTTGTGATATCTAACCCTTTGACTTTGTGACAGTGTGGCATAGAAGATTTGTATAATAGCTTTAGGCAGTGTTGATGTTGTTTACTTATATCATCTGATTACATCATTTTATATTTAGAATGTCCATTAATACTAAAAACAAATCATTCTATGGATCATTCAGTCACATTCTTGTACAAATATAGATGTAGCTTCAAAGAAAAGTTCACATTCAATTGAAATGCAGGCCATGGTCTTTTTATTTATAGGCTGATGATGAAGATGATATATTTTTATCCAAGACTCTGTCATTCCTCCTGAGGCATGGAGCAGAGAAGCAACACTTCAAACTAATGCCAGGTTATACTGGTTCATTTTTTTTTATTACTTAAGAAATGAGTTTGATCATATACCCTGTAAGATTGTCTGTTTAACTTATGTTTACAAATTTTGATCAGACTGCTACATATTATTGGTATTGACTGTTTTTAAAGAAGCATTTTAATTATTATTCATGTTAACCAGCTTGCTAAGCTTGTTTTTGTTGTTCATTGCCTGTCATCAGTCATCTGGCCTCCAAATGACATCCATCCATTAGCACAAGTTTGTTTTTAGTACTCCTTCTGAACTCATCATTAAACTTCCGATTTATCCCATGGCATAAATAATAATTGTTTGCTTGGACATCTAATATGGCTCCATAGCAACCACCATGAAAATTTGTATTGCTACTTCTCGTGAACACTTTGGTTGTGTTGACATGGGTTTTCCGCTTAAAGACATCTTACAGATTCTGATTGAAATCAAATTGGTGCTGATCCCACTGCTAAAATGCCTGCCATTATTTCCATTTTAAAAATCTCATAGCCACGTCTATTTGACTGATGTTCATATTCATATGAGGTTTTCACAGAAAGATTTCTTATGATATCTAGTTGGTCTAAGCTGACAATCATGTTAGCCATATCAGAATTATTCTTTTTGCCTGCTCACTCCAATAATGGTTGGATAGGTAAGAGGCTTTAACTAAAACACTTCTTACTGTATGTGGTTCGACAAATTTATGTTATGGCTATCTAGAAAATCTTCTTATTGCTGCTTCTGAATTGTCACAAAGGTCCAAGTGAGACTTTTCTCATAAGTATCATGTTAGCATGCAAGTGGTTTCTGGCCTGAACTTACAGAATAATTACCACTTTGACCATCTTGAAAATTTTAATAAGTTTCTTGTTCAGTATGCAAGTGGTTTCTGGCCTGAACTTATAGAATAGTTGCCATTTTAACCGTCTTGAAAATTTTAATAAGTTTTTTGTTCAGTATGCAAGTGGTTTCTGGCCTGAACTTATAGAATAGTTGCCATTTAAACCGTCTTGAAAATTTTAATAAGTTTTTTGTTCAGTATGCAAGTGGTTTCTGGCGGATTTTACAGAATAGTTGCCACTTTAACCGTCTTGAAAATTTTAATAAGTTTCTTGTTCAGTATGCAAGTGGTTTCTGGCCTGAATTTATTACGACTTTGACCATATTGAAAATTTTAATAAGTTTCTTGTTCAGTATGCAAGTGGTTTCTGGCCTGAATTTATTACCACTTTGACCATCTTGAAAATTTTAATAAGTTTCTTGTTCAGTATGCAAGTGGTTTCTGGCCTGAACATATTACCACTTTGACCATCTTGAATATGTTCTTTTGCTTCTTCTCATGTTACCTTAGGGATTTATTCAATTATTTTTACTGCTATATGAAAATGGTTCTGATATGACTAGACTTCCCAACATGGCTACTCCATTGTGAATACCTATTAATTAACCATTAATTAATGGTGACATTCTCAAGAATGACTAAGGTGGTTTCAATAATCTACAGCAAAACAAATAATAAAAGGACTGGAGAAACGGACTTAATTTCAGAGTCGTGAAAATGTATTTCAGCCTGTAGACCAGTAGTCCGTTGGTGTAAATTCGTAAATTTTGTCGTTAAGTTATTTTCATATCAGTAGTCACATACACTGTCATCTTAATTTGCAATCATAATATTTCCGTTAATTATAAAAAAAAGAAAACCACTTTATGAAACCAAACAAAATGTATCAGACAATTCCTGATAGTGCATGCTGTGAAGTCATATCAAAAGTTGGAGTTTCACATCAACATTTAAAAGAAGAATAAAAAAACATTTGACAACATGGCAGAATTTTTAACATTACAATATATGAGCACCCAGAGAAAATTGAGGATGAATTAACTGCACAACATTCCTCTAAAAAGGTGGATGAAATTATGAAAGAACTATTCAAATGAACTCATTTTAACCACTGGGGTGGGTGGGGGCTGTTTGCATATAGTAACAAATACGATTAGTGATGTCACTCAACTTGTGTTTTATAGGGCCATTATCCATCATACTAGATAAATATGATGAGCAAAATAAAGTTAAAGAAGCTTAGATTTCTTGTAACCAACTATATCCGTTATTTTGTCATTTGTTTTGCAACCTTTATGTTTCATAGCATTTTGTAAACAAAATAAATCATTTTAAATGTATTAAGGCATTTTTTTTTTTGTGAATTATAGTTACATGAATAGACCCTCATTGTACAAGGTGATTTTCTGTCTCATTATTTGAACTTGTCTGCATGGTTGCATGGATCTGGTATTTGTATCAAAATTAATATGGGCATTATGGAACATTTCAGCAATTAAAGACATAGATATGCAAGTTTGGTGCATAAAAAAGTTTAAAATATTATGCACATGTAAACTTGACTTAATTGTTTTTGGTCTCGTTGGTGAAGCATGCGTAAATAAACATTCTGATAATGCCGATACAGAAATGTGAAAATAGCAAACCAATTCTTTATTTTATTTTCAGGTGGTTTTCTTTATGTGGATGAAATTTTGAAGAAAATGCAGAAGCTTGAGGGTTATACTGTAGAGGATGTCCAGAGAATAGTGGCACAAAATGACAAGCAGAGGTTCGCAATACAGAAGGAGGACGGCACTGGCCGTCTAAAGATTCGGGCCAATCAAGGCCACACTGTGGAGGTAGGATGGCTGATTTAATGGTGTACATAAAATTTTCTTATATTTTCTCGGGTCATGAAATTATTGATTATCTTGGTAATTGGACAAGTATTTCAGTTTTAAATGCTTTGTGTTTCTCTGCATAAAATGAATTGTAGATATACTTTTTTTTATTATAGGCTCATTTTTGTTGCCATTAATTTTACATTGTCAGAATCATGCAGTATTTTACTATATTGAACAGGGGCCCTGCATGGCTGAGTGGTCTAGAGCGCTTTCCGTTATGGATCACTGCCATCTCACCTCTGTCTGTGTGTGTTCTTGTCTTGGATTCAGCCAAAGTAGTGGTATGAGAAAGCTTGCCGGTATCTTCTCGTGGGTCGGTGGTTTTTTCCAGGGTTTTCCCAAGTTCTTCCTCCATCATTATTACTGGCCGCCATGTATAACCTATCATGTGCTGAAAAATGGTGTTAAACCCTAAAACAACAACAACAACAACAACAATATTGAATGCCTTCATATTGCATGCATGTGCATGACACATATACCCAATAGTTGTACATGTATAGTGTAATAGGAACTACATTGTAAATAAATCATGTACACTCATTTAGTAGACACTTTTTGGTTGATTAAATTTGTTTCTGGATGAACTAAACCAGCTGTTTCGTGGACTGCTGCATACACTTGCTTTGCAATATTTTGCAATAATGTTTTTGATACAGTGTTTCAGTTTTAGGCTAGTGAAAGATGACAGACAGGTCATAAAATTGCTAGGGTCCCTCCAAATAGCATGCAAGTGACAAGGCATAAACATGTCTGATAAAAAGAATGGCAAAACATATTCTTACAGTTTTACAGCCTGAATTTTCCTCAAAATGTACTTAGTTCTGCAAATCCAAATTACATGGGCCATGTCATGGTTTCTAAAACTTGATTACACATTTCAAAATTGTACTGTAATTTTGACTACATTCCAAGTGCATTAACATCCTCCTTACTGCACTCAAAATGAAATGAACATTATATTCTCTAGTGTCTTTTTGATAATTACAATTAAAGGAGTTGATATTTTTCCCCACATTGTGATTTCAAACATTCAAGGACAGAACAGAATACACTGGCATGTAAGTAAAGATGCTGCTCCCTCACTGCACTAATCAGATGTTACTTCATGTAGAATTGACACAGATAAATCCAGTCCATAATCACGAAATTTAGTACAATCTAGAAAAATACCAAAATCTATTAATTCCAGACCAATCAGAAAAGTTGTTGCAATGCACATTCATTCATATTATGGCACTAAATTTCCATAATGCCGTTTTGTTTCGAAATTGATCTGAAATACACAATTAAGTTCAAATTTCTCTGGGTAGAGTTACCGTATATGCATATTAGCATTGTTAATGTGTACTGATGCATCTGCACTTGTTAATTTGGAATACAGCATTAATTAATTTATGTTGTTTTTTTGTAGTGTGTGTTTGTTTAAGCCTTTGGTAGAATAAGAAAATAGAAAGGTTTCTTGAATTTGTATGGAAAAATATGAACTTGTTTTGTCAACTGATATACTTCACTCCCAAGGTTGTGCAGTATATTGATCCAAAAATTGTTGTTGTAGGGTTTAACCCTATTTTTTAGCACACTATAGGCTATACATGGTGGCCAGTATTAATGGAAGAATAAGAACCTGGAGAAAACCCCCAGAAAGAACCATCAATCCACGAGAAGCTACTGGCAAGGTTTTCCAATACCCACATTGTCCGAATCTGAGACTTAAACACATGCAGACCGAGGTGAGATGGCAGTGATCCATAATAGAGAGTGCTCTAGACCACTCAACCACTCAGGGCTCCTCCATCTGTAAAAAAAATCCTTCAAATTTTCCCATACAAATGCAGTAACCTATTAATACTTCTGCAGTAAGGCAAAGAATATTGTCATATCTCATCCGTCTGTTGGTTTCCATTTCATTTCTGCACAATAATTAATCAATTATAATTTTATTCATCTGTTGCCAACTTTATTTCCAAACAATAACTCAAGTTTTTCTTTATCTACCATAAGGAAACATTATGGATGGCTTGTACTTGGGTTAGATGAAGACTTGATTTCAGGGTCACTGTCAATACCACTATGAATGAATTAAGCAACATGGTTTCTGCACAATATCATTTTGTTTTTTATCACAGACATTGACCAAATTTTGTGAAAGGTTTGCACTCTGTTTATGGGACAAGTGTATCAATTTCAGGATCAAAACATCATTGTCACTGTAGATGAAAAGTATAAGCTATAACACAACTTTTGAAAAATGCATTTTGTTCAATATCAAAGACTTAGATTAAATGGTTTTGGTGGCTTGCACATGGATTAAGGAGAAAGCCTATTGATGTTCGGGTCAAAGTTCAAGGTTACTGACTGAAAAATAATTTTGCTTGCAATCTTCAGTTCTCAGTACTACTTTTACTCAATTTCATGTTTGGCTTACATGTTGGGTAAGAAAGTAGTCTATTGATTTTGGGATCAAAAGTTCAAAGATGATTGTCATTGGCTGAATGATATATATAAAACAAATTTATCATAACTTTCATTGTCGACCATGTATGTTAACCTAAGTTTATATATGTTTTCACTGAAGGTAAATGGGATAATTGTGAAAGGTTATTTTGTCTGAAAGAATAAAAATGTTTAGGTTTTTGGCACAACCTTATTCCTAGACTACATTCCTTGACCCAAGTTTATTAAGGGCTTGAGCTATGGACCTCTTCCATATATTACAGTTTTTTGTGTAACAGCTTTTTAAGTCAATTCCTTGATGAAACTTTTTATGTCTTCCAATGAATGTAATAAAGAAGCCTATATATTTTGGTTATAAAGGTCAGAAGTCAAGTAAGAAAAGATTAGTTTCTGCACATTATGTTTAGTTCAAGACTACATATCTTTACCAAAGGTTCATGTTACTAAGGACCATTAGTCAGTAATCTCCAAGACAACCATGGTCTTTTAGTGTCGATATAAGATGACTGTTCGTCTTTGGTGTACATGATACAAATTGACATTCACTGTACTCTTGTTTACATTCTATTAACCTTCAAGTTAACCTTTAGGTTGAAGACCTGGAGCTGACCCCAATCACGTCTGCTAACCAAGTACCTGTGGTGCTTCATGGGACATATTTAGATGCCTGGAACAGTATAAAAAAACAAGTATGTTTGTTTTGGGGAAAAAAAGACAGTAATAATCAGTAGATGAAAAACAAAATTATTATGGGAAACTCAACAAGCCCCAGTGCCAGTGTATACCATCTAACTATGTTTAATCTGAGAAAAAGCAGTACCATTGAATTTGTCAGATACACTAGTTGGTAGGATTATTAATAAATTGAACTCAATCAAATCAGTAAAATAGTATTTCTTTGATAATCTTATTTAAAAGATGTTGGCTCTAATCTTGTAGTTAAAACCTCATATTTTACATTTATATAATTAATTTTCTTTGGAAGATATTTTTTAAAAATCTTTCATTTCATATGAGTGTGGATGTGCAAAGGGCCTGAAACAAAAATACTTTTTAAAAGAACCATTTTGCTTCATTCTTTATATAATATTTATTTTATTTGGTTTCTTCTCTTGCAGGGTTTGTGCCGATTCAAGCGCAATCATATCCACTTTGCCGCAGGTGAACCAGGTGAGAATGGAGTCATAAGTGGTAAGAAACTAATAATATGACATGGATGATACATAAAAAAGAACTCATCCAAACATTAATTCTGCAGACAGTGGGCATTCTGATTCCAGATTCAGTTGTTTGTTTTTTTAACGAGGAAGAACATTTGAAATAGTTGCTGTTGTGAGGTTTAGTGATACTATAAATGGTGGCCAGTATATATAGTGAAGAAAGAACCTGGAAAAACTCTAGAATAACCACCAACCAATGGGAAGCTGAAGCTACTTTCAAGCTTTCTCACATATCCACATTGGCCAAGCCTGAGAATCAAATAAATTTAGTTGTTTTATCTTGTGTCAACATTGAGAGAGAGGGTGAGTAGGACAATGTAGGCAGTTCCAATGTTCTTGATCTATAGTCATTATTAACGTTTCTTTTCCATCATTACATTGTTTGACAGTGGTTCCATAAACACTGAATGCTTTATTCATCAACATCTGGAAATCATATGCTTACTGGTCTGTGCAATAGACATGTAGTAAAGGCTAATGGAGAGAAGATTTCAAATTTTATTCTCTCCTTGCACACAAAGTTGGTAGGAAATATAGTATTTGCATATTCATTAATGTGCTTTTTCATTCATTGCTTCATTAATCGCTTAACCCAGTTTCACATTATAGACAGTTTTTTTCAATTTTCACCCTTTGAATCGATTGAGTCTGCTTGGAGCACCAATGTTGCATCTGCCATTGCATTACTGCGAAACACTGTAAAGAAACTGAAACTTAACACTGAAAAGTGAATGTCTGAAGCAAGATGTTTAATATCTGATGTATTTTGGAATATAAATGAATGGACTGACAACATGAGAGAGTGGACAAATGCTATGTAAGGTGACATTCACAACTATTTAATCTCATCAAAAGCAGGAGATGGAAAATAAATGAAAAACTTTTAACGCTTACGAAGTTATAACTATTTCCAGAGTGGAAATGTAGATATTGTTTTGCACAATACATCGTACTTGGAGAATAAAACTGTAGAAAATTGAAGATACTGTGAGAAATAATCTTACTGGGGTCAGTTGTACTGATAAAACAGTGGAACAGAGTTATGAAGAGAAATGTTGAACTGAAACCCCTTGCAAATATTAGGTTTTGTTTAATAAATTGGTGACAACCTCATTAAAGATGACAGATGCCTGTTGCCCAAAATACATCAAAATGATTATGTGCAAGTCCTGGTGGGATTTTAAATGGAGATACTTTGCTAGTCCATTAAAAGTCCATTTCCTATTTCTAAATGGACAGTGTTAGATCAACTCCTTGCTAGTGCATGAGTGAATATGGAAATTTTGTATTAAAAGTGAAAGGAAGCAGAGAATTTTATTTACAAGTTCAGTTAACTGTTTTGCACAGAGTTGAGAAATTGTTTGTAAACTTTTTATCTGCCATAATGAATATGACCACAAGTTTGTAGATATTCAATATGATGATCACTTTGTGAAAAATTAAATATTGCACCTTTGTGAATTTTTTTTTACTAGAAGATGATGACACATTTAGTTGATGGACAATGTTACATTTATGAACCTTTAATTGGGATGAGTGCTTTTGAATGATACTTCCTTGTAAATGTGTACTGAAATACACAAATATTCTATATCTGATTCATTCTGATGATGTGTTCAACATCTTTATGATGCTTAAATGTGCTGGAAGTTATAAGGAATGTACATGTTGCACATTATTATGTCAGTTATTTATGCATTAATTCTATATATATTTTTATATCAACTATACAGAACCCTTTAATGAATTGTTCAGCTGTGTAGTATATACAATGTACACTCCCCAAGATGACCCCAAATATTTTCATTTTTAAAATCTGCTGGACAAAGATCCGGTGAGTGCTGATACTAATCATTCCACCACATTAAAACAGTTTACATGTTTGTGATTAAGATTTGGCACACAAAGGGTGATTCGCAAGCTACAATGTAAATATAACTAGACAATATCCTAGTATGCGTAGTACTTGATTTGGAATTTTACATCTTGACATCCAGTTGATTAACGATAGTATCATGTGCCTTTGCTTTCTAGTCTATAGGAGGCTTTAACATGGAAAAGGTCAGGTTAACTATTACAAGGCATCCAACCAATTATTGCTTAAGAACAGCTGACCATGACACTAAAGCAATAAACAATTCATGTAGGTAATTAACAACTCTTATGTGTACATTGACACTTCATTAAAAAAAGACATTATTTAATCATCTTCTGAATCTCTTATAAGATCTGATCTGCATTAAAATGTCATCAAAAAGTTTAAGAGATGAAACGAGGTCTGTCAAACTGAAAAGTTGAAACACTTTTAGTCTTCTAATAGCTCTTTCTCCATGGATTCTTACATGTGCAATTAGCCTTGTGAAAGTATCATCATCTGTACTCATGTGGGGATTGCTTTTAGTAAAAGCAGGAATATTGAACTTAATAAGAGCACATCCTGTGTTGTAGAGTCATAGTCTGGCATGATTTTATTTCCTGGCAAAAGATAATTCAGGAAACCACAATTTTGAAAAATAAATTTGTCACTTGCCCAACTACCAAATGCTTTTGATAAGAACATTATTTGACCATGTGGAGAAATTCCAACTAAGTATTTGACAGTGTTATGAGATTTATAGCTGCTGTCAACGTTCCCTCTAAGCGAATGGTAGATGTGCACGCAGTGCTCGCTGCACTGCGCAAGCATTACGGAGACGAGCCAAATTTAACGCTGGAATGAGCAAACATTGAGAATTCAGCTGCACAGGGATGCCTGAGCAGCTGCACACGCACGCAGGCGTCCAGCTTAGAGGGAACGTTGGATGCTGTATGGCTTTCCTCATGCTCTTTAGGTTTCTTTGAGTGTAAGTTTCAGTGCATTTTATTATGCGTTTTGTATCTGGGTAGTTTTCTCTGAAAGATTAACGACAATATACAGATATAATTTCACACGACAGCCAAACAATCAAACACTTCTATTTATCATATTAAAGTTTCAGAAGCTGACAGTTTTTCCATCCATTTTAGTCTGCACTCCACTTTCATTTGCTAAGGTTATCTTTGTTTGGGTAAATTGATTTTGAAAGTCTGTCCACTTCTTTGCATATGAATGATCACTTTGTTCTTTAAACTACAACTCAGTACCAACACAATGTCTGGATTAACATGAATCCCAGCTGCATGAGAAAGTTTTTTTACTGAATTATCTATTATTTACAGGCCTGAGGGACCTTATATCCTGTGTTCAGGTTCAGCATCAGTTTCTTTCAATTTTCCTTTTCTCATTTTCATATCTTCTTTGAAAATCTTTCATCTCCCAGGAATTACTTTTTTCATATCCCAATATAAGATTTGGAAATGTATTTCTTTCTGTTTTCTTTCCATCAAATAAATTAAAATGTTTTGAACAAACGAAAGTTCAATTCACAAAAAGTTTGCCAATTTTTGACAAGAATTTTGACCAACTCCAGATCCAGGTTTGTACAAAAGTAAATGTACATTTTTTTCATACAGTGTACTATAATTAAGGCATGCAAAATATAGATTCCATTTTTATATCATTCTCAGAGTTAGTATATGCTCACTTCTGCAGTCAACCAAATTATATTGCAGGCTTTCTGAGCGCTCATGAAATTAATTATTTTTTTGCTGAAAACACATTTCAATCAGTAGTTATTCAGTCTGTGATCATAGGATGTACAAGCAGTGGATCTAACTAAAAATGGTTTTGTTTCTAACGATGAAAATGGACAGAAAGTGAGTACAATGAAACAGTGTAATTTTTTAGTAACAAATGATAGTCATCCTTGTCATTTCTTGTGTTTGCTTCTATACATGTCATCTTAACTATTGTTGCAGAGATATTCTAGTGCCATCGATGCACTTAGTTACATGTCAGTGATATTCTAGTCCTATCGATGCGCTTAGTTCAGTACTGATCATGGACTAGTATTGAATCACGTGTAAGTGTCACTCAATGTCTCTCAAGTTTTCAGGGTTCGCACGGATTTGAAAAGTGCTTGAAATTTCAACTGATAGATGAAAATCCACTTGAAATATTTTTTTATGTCAGTGGTTTTAAAATGAGCAAAAATCCTTTAAAAAATACTTAAATTTTTAAGAAGATAAAAGATATTTTTAAAACCTCAATGAAAATTGAGGAAAATGTTGGATGTACTGTCTTTTACATCTGTGGCTTAGTTGGTAATTCAGGAAAGGGAGATTACTCAATATTTCCAAGTAACAGCATTGGGGGAATGGCATTATGACATTTTACTTTTTCTTACCTCATATCTTGTGACCTTGTTTTGAAGAAAAGCATATGATGGAATGAAAAGGTGATTTATTTCTACATGAAACTGCTGCCACTGAAATTTATTTTAATCATAAATACATTTCTCTAAGGAGACCCAGGACAGACATATTGCTTTGTGTTGTGTGTTCAACAAAGTCAACAGACACTGGGGCATTGAGAGTGCCCGTCAGTCACACCATAAGGATGTAAAACAGAAAATTGAAGTGTCTATGCCAGCGGTGAGTTTTGATTATTTGGAATAAAAGAGACAAAACCAAGGCATATGCCAGAAACACTGACATTATATCTAAAAAATAGTCGCATCCCAATAAATCATGGTGGGATTGATATTAGTCCCATCCCTATCTTATGCAGCTTCAACTACACACTCAACATCTACAAATATGTCAACATTGTTTTTAATAACGATGTTCTCAAGTTTCACTTCCTACAATCAATGAACATATTACTGATTTGTTTTTGTTGTTGTAGGGTTTAATGCCATTTTTCAGCACACAATAGGCTATACATGGTGACCAGTATTATTGGTGGAGGAAGAACCCGGGAGAACCCCCAGAAAGAACCACCAACCTACGAGAAGCTACTGGCAAGCTTTCTCACATAACTACATTAGTGGAATCTTAGACTCAAACCTACGCAGACAGAGGTGAGATGGCAGTGATCCGTAAAGGACAGTGCTTTAGACCACTCTGCCACTTAGGGCCCCTGGGCACTGCAGAACACATACAAATTAATAGTAAAGTGAGATTTTTCTATGGACAGGGAAGTCATCACCATTGACGACTTAGTCTCGGGAGAACATGCAGATAGTGCTCTTGGGGTGTTGTCTGTCTCTGGGTTGTTGGCATTGTCTGCTGTGGCTGTGCAGGCCTATGCATGAGTGGCAGTCACTCTTTCAGTTTGTGCAGACATACTTGGAAGCCTGGATTACTGTGGTTGCTTCCACATGGCCCTTTCTTACACGTTTCTCTGCTGCCAACTGGCCTCTCCTCGTATCAGTGACTGATTGATATACCCTTACTTACTGTCAGTCTCCAGGTGCCTCGGTCCTTGCCCAGCACTTCCCAGCCATCAGGTATGATGTCACATGCCTTCATGTCTCTCCATCCATCATACAGGACTGTTCCCTTCATATCTGCATGGAAAGAGATTATCATGCTGTGGAGGTTTTTTTTTTGGGGGGGGGGCAACCAATCTTACTGAGAACTTCAAAAAGGCCCTTCCTGCTGACTAAGTCAAAGGCCTTTTTGAGGTCATTGAACATCATGTAGAGTGGTTGATCTTGCTCTCTGCTCTTTTCTTGGAGTTGTTGTAGAGAGAAGATCATGTCTGTTGTTGACCTGCCTGCTCTGAAGCCGCACTGGGATTCTGGGTACACACGGTGTGCCAGCAACTGCAGCCTGTTTAGTATGATGCAGGCATAAACTTTACCAACGATGCTCAGAAGCAAGATCCCTCTGTAATTATTACAGTCACTGCGGTTGCCCTTGTTTTTGTAAAAGGTCACAATTGTGGCATCGCGCATGTCTTGGGGGACTGCTCCTTCCTCCCAGCAGAGGCAAAGTAGTTCGTGCAGTGGTTGAAGCAGTGTTGGATTCCCACGTTTGATAGCTTTGGGGCGGGATGCTGTCAATACCTGGTGCTTTGTCATTTGGGAGGGAGTCAATTGCTTTGCTGAGCTCTTCTAAGGTTGGCACTTTGTCGAGCTCCTCCATGATGGGAAGATTGTTTATGCTGCTGAGGGCTGCTTCAGTGACTAACGTTTCTTGGGAGTATATCTCTGAGTAGTGTTCTACCCATCTGGCCATCTGTTGCCCATGTCTTTGATCTTCTTTCCTATCAGAGGTGTCAGGGTAGCAACCCCTTCCACTCTTGGGCCTGGAGCCTTCTTGATGCCACTGTACATACTTTGGATGTTTCCGGACTCGGTACTGCGCTGGATTCCTTCGCACAGTTGTTGCCAGTACTCGTTCTCACACTGTCTAGCGATGCATTGGGTGTTGCTTCTGGTACTTTTAAGAGCAGTAAGCATCTGTTCATTTGGGCATTTTTTGTAGGCTAAAAAGGCTTTTTGCTTCTCCTCGATTAGTGGTTCCATCCTTGATAGGAGTGCGCTGAACCAGTCCTGACTGGGTCTTTCCTTTTTGCCAAACATGGACATGGCTGTTCTGTAGATGGCACTCTTCATGGCATTCCACTTGGCTGTGGCGTCGTTTTCTGGCAGGTCCTGGAGGGCCTTGTCCAGGGCAGACACATACTCTTGCACCTTGGAGGTGACTGACATCTGTGCAGTGTTTATGCGTGTGAGCGGTGTAGTGTCTGTGGCTGTAGTCGCACCTTGCTGCTCACGTGGGCATGGTCAGAGTCGCAGTCTGCATTGTGGTAGGTTCTGGTGGAGAGGACGCTGTTAAAGGCAGAGCGCCTGGTGATGACCAAGTCAAGTTGATGCCAGTGATGGGACCTGGGGTATTTCCATGACACTTTGTGTTGTGGCTTACCCTTGAAAAAGGTGTTTGTTATGCAGAGGCCATGGTAGGTGCACAGCTCCAGAAGTCTCTGACCGTTTTCATTGGTCTTTCCAGTACCATGATATCCAAGGCAGGTAGGCCATGACGCGTGATCCTCACCTACTCTGGCATTGAAATCGCCAAGGAGAAATAGTGGTTCATGTTTGGGGCATCCTTTGATCTGTTCATCCAGCTGCCCATAGAACTGACCCTTTATTTCTTCTGTAGATGAGAGGGTGGGGGCATAGACACTGATGATGTTGACAGGACCAGCAGCAGTGGTGAGGTGGATGGACAAGAGATGCTCATTGCCCCCTGTGGGAGGTTCAACCAAGGCCAGAAGATTTTTTTATGGCAAAACCCACTCCATGCTGACAGGGCTCCTCAGGTTCTCGACCCTTCCAGAAGAAGGTGTAGTTTTCTTCTCTGAGGGAGCCACTAGAGGCCAGCCTAATTTCCTGGAGGGCAGCTATGCTGACATTTAGTCTGTTTCTCTATCGATGATGGCCGTTTTCCTGGTGCCGCCCATTTCTCTGAGGTCATCAGAGATGCCTGTACACAGTGTGCACATTCCAGCTTGCAAGTCGAAGAGCTGGAGTCTTCTTCATTGGTTTCTTTTTTTTTTTTTGTCTGGTGTGGAATTCCCATCTACTTGTCATATTGAGGAACACACTGAGCTTAAGACACCCACCAACACCTTTTTGACCAGTGGCTGCCCAGCTTGAAGCGGGTGGTAGTTTGCCAGTGGGACACGATGATCAATTTTGTGGGACTTATAACCCATAAAATGTCAGCTTCCGTGTTGTTTCCTTACTCATTAGCGAGACTGGAGTGACCTCTCCAGGGCGCATGCCTGGGCATGGTGTATAGAGATCCTAGGTTGCCCAGACATCAGGATCCCCCTCTCGTCCTTGCTGGTGGGGTCCAAAGGAATGCTGAGCATGACATTTGGCACCAGTTTGGATGCAGAAGCTGCCAGAAGGAAGTCGTAGTTGACATCCAGATGCCTTGGGGGCTTCACTCTGGATTTTCTGTCTGGGTTTACTCCCATAGCCTTTCCTTCTCCCGAAGATATCCACAAGGCAGTGTAGCCATCATCCAATGGATTGGACTTAACTGGTTTTGAATTAGAGGTTCCTTCTCCTAGACAAATTGCCTTGACAAGGCTAACGAGCTTTATCTGCCCAGGTTTGGAGTCAGAGTTTCCTTTCTCTTAGACTGGCTGCTTGCCAAGGCTAATGAGCCCAGTCTGCCCACCCAGTTATACCACTGAGCACTTGGTCGCACCACACAATAGGCTCTGTGAAAACAATGGGCCCCGCGTGAAGGTGCTGCTGTGGACACAATAATGTAGGAGAGGCCATATGCAAGAAACCTCCTGTCCATCAGAGTGAGACTGTGATCCTGCAGCGATCACTACACCTGGAAAGGAGAGGCTATGAGAGACACTTCACTTCCATTTGGCAAGCTGGATGTCATGCCCAGACCTTGCACCCCCTGGACAGTAGAGTGAGAATATTTGAATGGCCAAAGAGTGGTTACACAAAGGTTTATGTTTTAAATGTTCCAATCCCCAAGCTGTTTCTTATTAGTTTAACTTTAGCACTACAGAAAAGGAGAGGAAGAAGAAGCAGTCTGAGTCTGGGCAGAGGGAAAGAAAACATGTTCTTGATGGCATTAAAGATCAAAAAATGATGAGAAAAAGCCACAGGCCAATGCTAGTAGAAAGTGACCTGAGGAGAAACTTGGAATATATCAAGGTTTTTGCAATAAACTGGATGCTAAGACTGAGAAACTGAAGAGAAATTAAGTACAGAGTAAGAACTTGTAAATAAACTTTTTTTAAACTTTTTTTTCAATTGTACCTATGTTTGGGAAAGTTACATGATCCACAAGTCAGTCTAAAGGTTCTAGGTGTAGATAATAATGGTGAGTTCAGATATAAGACTGCATGAAAAATCAAAATAAAGTCTTCAAACAATACTTGAGATGTTCTTGATTGTCATATTTTACCTGTATGAACCCTGGTTTTGTAGTTATTTGTTTTGTAGTTATTTGGTAAAATTTATATTTCATTATAAATATTCGACTGTAAACATCTCATCTTATTGTGAATTTTGCATCTTCAGCCGTTTATTAAAAATAATTGACCGCATTACACCAACACTCACAAAATTTGACATGTGGATACATCCCAAGGAAAACAACTCAGCCATACCAAAACAAGACTATTGTGACACAGTTTTCATGCTTGCCTGACTTTGTATTTCACCTATTTGTCAGCTAGACTCTAAACACACCAACATAAATGAAAATTAAAATGTTTAAACTTGTTAAGGTGAGTAATCCTACCATATCAGAACTGTTGTTGTTGTTCGTACGTCGATTCAATGAGGACCTCTCTAGTTTTCTGAGGGTTTGAGGGGCTGGCTCTGTTCTGTGTGTGTGCAGGTGGCTGATGATGCCAACCCTTGCATGGAATGTTCATTTGCACAAGGGACAGTTGATGAGTGGAACATCTCCAGAAGGATTGATGGCACATGCTTTTCTGGCTTGCACTGCAGCTGCTGTCCTGCTAGATTCACACAACTTGGAACCTTTGTGCACAGCGGAATGCCAAGTGACTCGATCACCTGATGTTTGTTCCCAGAAATCAGGGTTTATGTTGATTGCTTTCAATGCAGCTTTCAGATTGTCTTTGAAGCATTTCTTCTGACCTCCTTGGGATCTCTTTCCTTGCTGTAGTTCGTCATAGAAGAGTCTTTTAGGCAGCCAGTAGTCTGGCATGCATACTACATGTCCCACCCAGCATAGCTGGCACTGCATCAGGATGGTGTGGATGCAGGGGAGGCCTGCTTGACTGAGTACCTCAGTGTCTGGAACCTTGTCTTGCCACTTGATGTTGAGGATTTTTCTGAGACTTGTGGAGTGAAAGTGGTGCAGCTTCCTGGCATTGCTCTGATACACTGTCTACGTTTCACATGCGTAAAGTAGTGCGGGGCACACAACAGCCCTGTAGACCTTTAGTTGGTTGGGATGCTAATGCTTCTTCTATTCTAGACGTTGGCATACAATCTGCCTAAAATTGCGCTGGCTCTGGCAATGTGAAGGTTCACCTCATAGTAAATAGTGATGCTCTGTGACAGTGTGCTGCTAAGGTAGGTGAAACAGTTAGCTACATTGAGTTTTTGACCATTAACAGTGATGTTGGGCTCAAATAGGGCTTTTCAGGGGCCGGCTCATGCAGGGCCTTAGTCTTCTTGGTACTGATTGTGAGACCAAAGCTTGTGCAAGAGCTGGAGAACTTGTCAACACTTCATTGTAGGTCAGCTTCTGAGCCAGCATTGAGGGTGCAGTCATCAGCAAATAAGAAATCTCTGATGGTGTCTGTCATAACCTTAAATAGCAAATGCCATGTCAATGGTCCCATGTTCTTTTTGGAGTCCACACCGGCTTTCTAGCAGTAGTCCCTGGTCAAGGTGCATACTGAGTCAGTTCAGTATTATTCTGGCAAGTATCTTACCTGCAATTGAGAGTAAGGATATTCCCTGGTGGTTGTTGCAGACCTGGCAGTTCCCTTTGCACTTATATCGGTGGAATATGGAAACATGTTTGAATTCCGGTGGGATCATCTCTTGCTGCCACATTTCTGAAGAGGGCTGCTCAATCACTCAGGGGGTTGCCAGACTCCACTGTTGCTCCATATCAGTGCTGCATGACCCTATTGCCCTGAACTGCCTGTGTGGAGATTTGTGGCTACAGCTGCAAGTGTACCCATGTCTGCCACTTCCTCGTTTGCATGTTGCCACAGGACTTTAGTGGGCATTGAAATGGGGTGCGTGGATGACAAGAATGACTTGTGCGGTGACATTGTTTTAAGTAAGGAAGAGTTGCACAATTCATCAGCCTCACTCTCTCACCCAAAACAAGCAGCACATCAACATCGAGACGACCAAAGACAGAGTTGAATGCAGTGGATGACCAGGACATCGTATGTGTCTTGTAAAGCTCTTAGTGCTCCACAGCGCTATACTGGGGATGACCTTTATGCCCATTGACCAGCTTGTGGTTCCTCCTCCACATGCTGCCAAATCCAGTCTTCACATGCTAGGTAGGCAGTGCCTAACTCACTGAGGGTTTAAGACCTGTCGGCTACCCTCAGCCTGGTTTAGCTGTTGAGGCCATTTTCTGAAATGTGGCCGCTATGCATGCCACAGCTTCTTGGAGCCACAGGTGAGAGCTTAGTGCCAAGTATGGACCAAAGGTGAGCAAGTTACCCACAAAGGAGTATGACTGCTTAGCCAGCCAGAGGTGTTACCCACTCCCATGACACACCATATACCTCTAATATCAGAACCAGGTCATTTGTGACTGCCTGTTTACACCAGAATGACTTTGTGTTTTCAGTTATTTATTTGCTTCATTCTAAAAATTATGAGTCCTATTTCGCCTACATGTAAAA
The DNA here is from genome assembly GCA_029339505.1 of Unio delphinus. Taxonomy (NCBI): domain Eukaryota; kingdom Metazoa; phylum Mollusca; class Bivalvia; order Unionida; family Unionidae; genus Unio; species Unio delphinus. The sequence goes on from JAQISU010000010.1 coordinate 15,628,104, forward strand.
TGGCACATGGAAGCAAAGTTACTCTCCAATAACATACAATACGGTTTTCATTTTGCACAAGTGACTTTTGCATTTTCCTTTATACCAGTAGAGAAGATTAATGTTTACATGTGAATACCTGGCTGTAATTTTAAAAGCATGTAATTTAAAAATAAAGAACCAAGCATTTAAAATATATAATGTATGCTTCTCTAATAGTATTTGCTTAGAATTGTGCTAAAAGTTGGTAGCATTTATTGATATGACTCTGTGACCTTGAACTAAGCAACACAAAAAAAGCAAAAACCGCCAAGTGGTAGGAGCGTCAGCCACAGAACTGGGAGGTCGTAGGTTCGATTCCCGGCCAAGTCATACCAAACACTTACAAAAATGGTACTAACAGCTGCCTCACTTGATGCTCAGCATTAAGAGGTTAGTGTTAGGACTGGTCAGTCTGGTGTCAGGATAATGTGACTGGGTGGGACATCATGCTACATGACTGTGACATGATGCCCCAGTGCTGGACATCACTATAAACTGCCTCACTGCAGACATCATAGCGATATGACTGAATTTTTTTTTTAAAGCTACGTTAAAAAATCCTAATCAAACAAAACAGCAAAAGCAACAAGTTTTGTAATATGCGATAAATTATTTATTTCCTTAGAAAATAAAATGAATATTTAAGAGGAACTTAAAATTAAGTCCCAGATAATCCTTAAAGTTCTATGACATGTATAGAGTGTTCTGAATGAATTTCAGGTGTGGAATTTGCTAGTGTACCAATAGCTTTGAATGTGCTGATTTGTCAACAGTCTTGATTTATCACAATGGTTAAGCCTGAATGTCTTTGAATTAATTTGCAATTATCCTGAAACAGTGTTTTAGTCCAAACAGTCAGTGAGCACTTTGTAATTCCAGTACATAATTGAATTTAATTCTTCTCAAATTATATCTGAACACAACTGAAAGTGATTCCACATTCCACAGACTAATATTAAATTGGGAATTAATTTTGTTCATCACAACCTTTATATAAAAAAATCTAAGTTCGAAACAAAATGCCCAGGATGTTGGTCATTTTCATACCAAATTTTGTAAACAAAATTTGTTTTCTAGAACATAGTAAAGTTAAGAGTTAAATATGGTCACATATTTTATCTTAAAGTATTAATTTACTATATACTGACAAAAGTTAGGTATGTAATATTTTGTTTAGAAATGGCCTAACAATCTACAATCATGGACAAAAATTAAACACACAATGTAGGTATACATAACTGTCAATGTTATTAACTGTTTTGTTCCACTTTTAAGCTTTGTCATTAGTCTGATGTAATGCAACATCTGTATTTTAGGAATGAGAAGTTCATGTGAAGTTTTGATCTACATAGATTTGGAAAAGGCTTTGAAAGGTGAGTCACTGGTTATACTAACATTTCTTTACGATGCAAATATGCCATGCTTTTTAAAAAATGTTTTTAAATGTGTATACTGGTTACAGTGTATCTGTATGTATAAATACTGCACACAAGGCATATATACAAATTGTATTTGATGTCTACACATTCTAAGTAATGAGTGCCAATTAGCTTGATGTTTTAGGATCCAATTTGATTTTGGACACCAAGATTCTTCTGCCAAAATAAAGCTTTGTAATGCTGAGATGATATTTTACTTAAGGTTTTTCCTGAACTTACTAGCTCCCAAATCTGTAAATTGATGTTAGCTTATGGTATAGCCCTGCCTCTGTCATGTGTCTATTATTAGTTGTTTTTTTGTACTCTAGGGTGCCTCATTTTGATCATATCTCAGTTTGACTTGGAATTTCAGTTGATATCCTTCAGATGTCAAACAATTTTTATTATTAGCAAGATTATTTCCTATTAATAAGATTATCTGTCATCTGATTGGTGAACATTTCTGATTTTTATCAAACTTTTTATGAAAATATCATCATCTAGCATTCAGACAAGTTCAATAATGAGTATGGTTCGTGCATACTAATTAAATGATTTCACTCTCTAGTAACTATATTTCTGATGCAGTTTTGATTTTTTTAAAAAAGACTAAGTCATATGCTTTAAGTGACCAGGTATCTCGTATTAAGATCTTTTGCCAGTCCAGAGAATGCATTTTAAGTAGGATTTTGATCAAATTTGGTATGTAGACCTATGTCATTAAGATCCTGCTAGATTGTCAGTGAAATGTATGCATGTTAATAAAGTGATTTTTGCATTGGATTGCCTAAGCTTATCAAAAATCTACCAGCTGTATTTCATGTCAGAATTTGATCAAATGTATTTAATGTTCTTATATCAAGAAGTTGAATGAGTTTGATTATGAGCAAGATCAAGGCATAATAATAATGTAATCTTGTATTTGCATGTCTGACATTGTTACCTCTCTGGAATGCCAGTTAAAATTTGCTCCATTTAAAGCTTATATTATCATTGTCATAGATTCTGTAAACCGTGATATCGGCGCATATTATTGAGATGCCTTGCAGTGGTGTGGCTTATCTTGTTGCCTTGCAGTGGTGTGGCTTATCTTGTTGCCTTGCAGTGGTGTGGCTAATATTGTTGCCTCTCCAGATCTAGAGACTCTATTATAATTCCATTTTGATACAATTTGGTAAATGGGTTTATATCAACAACATCTTGGATGGCTTCACTTTTGAGAAAAGATACTTTTCATATGTCTTCAAAAAATATTATGCAAATTAAGGCATATAAGTAAACTCAACCTATAAAGTGACAGGATTACAATACAGGATTAGTGAAATTATCTGCTGTTAACCCATGTGAGTGATTTCAGGCACACTTAGGTCCCTTTTTTTTTCTTCCAGTCTCCAGGTGCCTCATTTACAAGTTAAGGTTTATCTATGTTTGATGGTAATTGCACTTTGCCTTTGACTTCAGTGAGTTGTGAATAAATACCTAATTATCTCAGAAAATACTTGTCCTTACTTGTCAAGAAATTATTGAATTCATCATGAATTTACCACAAGTCAAATAATTTTGAATCCATTATGTCACATGTCATGAAAGAGTCACCCTGTTTTCACTTTGCTGCCATTTTGTGCAGTCAATACACAATAGTGTAAAGCAAGAGAGAGCCAGAGAGACTTTACACACACATCATCACGTTAAGGTCTAGTTGATTCTACTTGGACATCTTATTTGGTCACCACATTGGTCAGCCTGAATGTCTCGTTAATACAACTCATCCTGAACAGATAGTCTTATCAGCATAAGGTTGTCAGTAATGTTCTTACAATGTCTAGTTGATCCTAAATGGAAATGGTGGTTCTATGGCATCCAATCTGCCAATCATGGTAGCCATCTTGGAAATCTTGTTGTGGTTATTTTTCCTGAACACAGTCATATCAACATGGCGTTTTCACAAGAACTCTTTTATAATGCTTTTTTGGTTTTTCTGCATTCCTAGATATTTTAGTTGGCCAGCAGAGTGTCAATCCATTTAAGAAAATTGTGTCTAATGACTTGATTCAGTTAACAAAATATAATTTCCATCAGTGCAAATGTAGTTACCAAAGAGTCCACAATCATGAGCTGTTAATCAGGCATGACATTCATTATTTTGATTAGAAACAACAAACTGTGTTATTTGTACTGTAATTAGCAGCCATTAGCCTTTGTCTGCACAAAATTCAGTTCAGTAGCACTTTCCTTAGCTAATTTTTCAGTTAAGTTCTCTCTGATGGAAGAAAGAAGCCTGTTAGTTTTTTAGTTACTGTCTGAAAAAACAAAACAAAATACTGCACAGGAATCTCAGTTCTCTACCATGTACATTCACATTCAAGTTTGCTGATGACTGACATTAGTAGGTGATAGAGATTTGGGGTAAAGGTCCAAGTCACTGTGGTATACAATAGGCATATGTTGTACTGTTAATTATACCCTCATTACTTGATGGGTATCATGTTGTTATATGTACTGATGTTGTTGCTCAAGTTATTTTTTTTCTCCTGTTCGTTTTCAGACACACAATGAAACAATTTTATGTTTTTGGACAGCAATAAAATTATGTTATGTAGCAGCAGAGAGGGTGAACAGACCAACTTTTACAAGCATCGATTTAGCAAACTAAGGCTTCCTCGAAATGCTTAATAGAAGCCTCCATTCATCAAAATAAAATTTAAAAAAACGATGCCATTTTTGTTGTCACCGTCCTTTGCTGCATAGATTTTTCACGATGGATTGAGAACGTGGACTGCGTCTGATTTGGTCTGAGGCTTCCTCGAAGGGTAGAAAAAAGACGCCATTGTCGTTGGCGTTCACCCTCTCTGCTGCTATACACTAACAATTTTTTTACGATGAAAATCATTTATGATTGAAAGTCCTAGGACGAAAATCCTTTCAGGATTTCACAAACAGACTAATTTGCAAAACCTCATCTTGTAGATCAATTAGATTTCCTGACTGGTCAGTGAGTTTGAAATTAATTCTCGTTAAAGAATTATTATGACATCGCATATAGACCGGATTAACTGGATTCTCAATTATTAGAAACCCTGGAGGAGCTGTTGGTGCAAATGAATATAGAATATATCCCTGCTGAGCTTGATTTGATTGCTCAAGATTTATTTGATAGCTGCCTTCAATAACATCACACACTAAATTTAGTGCAATCACCGAGGATATATTTACGTTATTCAGAGCGATGTGTTTACCGCCGCCTTCTGGATCATTATTGTGTTTAAGGGTTTTTATTTCCGGTGATGTTGTTTTTTTTCCATTCATCGTGAATTTTCTTAAACCCGATATCGATGGCATCACTGAGAAGTTTTTTTAGTTCTGGTACGTTATATCCGGGTAGTTTAAAGTTACCAATTTCTTCAACAGGGATGTTAAAATGCTTGGCAAATTCAATCCTTGGTCTTGGTATGGTAAAATTTCATATTTCCTGAATTATTTGTAAATTTAATATATCCATATCATCAATGATTTTGTTGCATGTTTCTATGATGCTGATAAATTCATCTCGGGTGAGAGAACCAGATTTAAGAGAGATTAACAATAGTGAAAAATCATTATTCATCTTTTCAAAATTTTGAATAATCATATTTTTGGTATTTTCATCAGTTAACTTTAACGCCATACTCAAATTATCATCAATATTTGAAAATACAACTATTGTGCCTTTACTTTTTTTTAGTTCATCAAGGTTTTGATAACTTTTTATTGGATTATAAGGTTTTATCTTGTCTGTGACATAATCAGATTTTTTTAGTTCTGGTATATTAACGGTTTCTTTCTGTCGAGGTGGTAGTTCAGGCCATCCTAGTATGGTTCTAATAGAACTTTGATAAATATCAATGACATATCCGGGTGATTTGATCTAGATCGCAGATGATAACGTTGGCTCGTGAACCGTTATAGCGATTTTTTATTCTTTTCCTGTGATAGATTTTATTCTTCGTTGTAATTCGTTATTGATTTGTTCGATTTGATATGACCCCGTTGGTAACGAGACAACGTTCCAGTCTGGGGTTCCATCTTCACGATTTTTCCACGCGAACACCAAGGAATTATTTGGTTGTTGACCACCAAATGCTATCGATCTGATATTGGGCCAGCTATGATACACTTGTAGTTTTGCTAGCGCTATCTCTTTCATGAGAACGGGGATTGGGAAATTCACACTGAATTCAGGACGCGTTGAGGTTATTGATATCATGCTTGTTTTCACTGGTGTTGTATTTTCTACTATTTGTTGAAGTAGCTCTTGTGATGTCATTGTTATTATTATTATTCCGCTCTAATTTCAGCATTGTCGATTTATACGATTGAGCCATCGTTGAGAATTCGCTATCTGATATTGTTGTGTCATCGAGTGACGATGATATCAACGAGGACAATTGCGAGTATGCGGTAGATGCAACGTGAAATTTAATTACGTAATCGTGTAGTTTACTCTGGCTATGTTGGGCTCCAACTTGGAATAACACAACAATTTGGAATCCCAAGTTGCTGCGCTTTTTCTCGAGAAATTGCGTGACCATGCAAACCGATATAAATAGACCGAGCTGCTGGCTTAACATGAGTTTCATTAGAGTGTTAAGAATGGAGGATGTTGACATAGATATTTATGAATCGTTTTGCACGGAAAAATACGTAAGCAACATGACCACGAATAAATCTGTGACAAAGGTGTTTGTCAATAATGTATTCAATCTTCTGGATGGGAAAGTTCAAGATGTTGTAGGTTTCTGCAACAATTCGTCAGCGAAATTGGCGAAGTTAAAGCATAAAGTAAGTATATTTTCCCCTCGCTTTCATCGGTTTAAAGTGGAATTTAAGACAGGTTGTGACATTCACTTGTGAACAATGTCATCAAAGTACAAATATAGTATAAACTGTATTAATGACATCTAAAATGAAGTTTCTATATTTTCTAAACTCAACAGCAATTGCTGAGCAGTGATTAAATCTTTGAAACTTGTTTTGTTTATATTTGGAATCAACATTATAAACCTCTCAAATTAATTTTGATGTACGCAAATAATAAAAAAAATATGTTTACATAACATCTATTAATTTAAGATTGAAGAGAATATGAATGATCCAGCGAAATTATGAAATCAGTTGAATTGTAATAGTGTATTGACTACTGATGGTAGATGTAGCATCCACCGAAGTCACGGTCATAAGGAAAATCATTTTTAAATATTTTAATTTCATATTCCCTGTACATTGATAACCATCCCAAGGACTTCCTTACAATTATATTTCAACACAAGTCTTGTCTTCTGTAATTTCGAGTGAACAAATTACATTTTTTAAAATCAATCATTGCGATTCCCCCTTCATAATTTTATTTATTACTTTTCACTTTATCTTGTCAGCTGATTCTTTCCACAAGTTCTTGAAGATTAAACTATTTAATTTTTATTATGAACCAATCTGGAGGATTTAGAAAATTTATTAATATCTGATTTATTTGGAGAAAAAAAGCAAGCGCTTTTATCACAATATTTTTCCCATAGTGGATAAGAACTATCTACAGCCATGGAGTCATTAGTGTATTGATGTCATCTAATTTATGATCATAATTAATATTTATTAAGTGACTTAAATCTGTAGAGATGATAAAGCTTCATATTGTAAATGTATCAACTACCCAGCATAAATTATACTCCATACACACATGGATGTTTTTTTATACTTCCTATAATATTCTTGTTGTCTATATGTTTACATTAGGCCTGATGTCTTTGTGTGCATTGTATTTGTAAGAGCATTTTCAGATCCATCCAAAATTAATGTTTTAACATCTTCATACTGATAAATTAAAAATTCATTTTTATCTATATTAATACCATTTATTTCTTTATTCTTTTTATTCAAATCATTTTAACATGTTTCCTAATATACCATCTGCTCTCATGAATAAATTAATTACAACATTTCAAGTTCATTTAGCACCAATGGAACCATGTTTTAAAGAGTTTTGCAGTGTATGAAATATTCAACATAATCACTTAGCAACTAGAACCTGTAAATGAACATGGAGTAAAACAGTATATGACTAAATTATGCTAATTCAAGTTGTTATGAGATTTGTCCATCCTGCAAGCATCATGCAACAACTTGGAATAACCTCGATTAAGTTCAGTGGGACAACAATAACAAGATCCTCAGACCTTCAATATGTTCCAAATAGTCTATTTCTGCAACAACTTCCTTGAAGACCTTTCCTTGATTTAAAATAGTATTTCAAAGGATTAATTTCTTAAACATGGCATGTATGCATCATACAACATTCACTGAAGTAACTCCCATAACTGTGAAATAGATTAAACACCCTAGGCTGTGAAATATTACCCTATTGGGCAACAGTAATAGTCCTTTGAGATGTTTAATATGTTCCAAATATTAATTTTGTGCTACGTCTCCACTCAAGACCTTTCCTTCCTTTAAATCCATCTTTCTGGGACAAAATTCAAAAATGTTGCATGCAAGCATCATACAACAACTTGGAATAACCCCAACTAAGTTCAGTGGGACAACAATAACAAGATCCTTAGACCTTCAGTATGTTCCAAATAGTTTATTTCTGCAACAACTCCTTTGAAGACCTTTCCTAGATTTACAATAGTATTTCAAAGGATTAATTTCTAAAACATGGCATGTATGCATCATACAACATTCACTGAAGTAACATTTAACACCCTAGGCTGTGAAATATTACCCTATTGGGCAGCAATAATAGTCTTTTGAGATGTTTAATATGTTCCAAATATTAATTTTCTGCTACATCTCCACTCAAGACCTTTCCTACCTTTAAATCCATCTTTCTGGGACAAAATTCCAAAATGTTGCATGCAAGCATCATGCAACAACTTGGAATAACCCCAATTAAGTTCAGTGGGACAATATAAATAGTCCCTTGAAATGTTTAATATGTTCCAAGACCTTTCCTAGATTTACAATACTATTCAAAATTTTTAATTTTTAAAAAATGGCAGAAGACAGGAAGAAACAATGTATACAAAATACATCTATATTTAAATATAGTATTATTTTTATTAAAGATTTTTACAAACATATATTTACAAATATATAGTTAATATACCCGCGATTGTAGCCGCCGCAGAAATAGCGATTGGAACTACGACCGGAGCAATCATTGTAACCGAAGATAGTATTATTCCAGCAGCAGTGATTACGCCCGACACTGAATACACGGTGATATCAACCGCGGTTATTCTTCATTGGTATTTTTTTTTTTTTATTTGATACTCCTCACAGCGCGAGCTGAGTTTAGTTTGAAATTCTCTGACCTGATCATAGCGATACTGATACATTGAAGGGATTGTCATTTTATTTTAAAAATGCTAGCGTTTTCAATTGTGAAATCCGAAGGATTTCCCTTTCAGTTTAATTGTTTACTTAAATCCACTACGAATTCTACGTACCACGTTACTGAAACCCTGACTAGATTTCTATCTGCGGTCGTTATCGTGAATTGTTCAGATACATCCTTGTCGATGATCGTTGATATTGTATTATTGACTCCAGATGAACTACTTGATGATATATTGAATTGAGTCGGTGATACTATTGTTAATCGATATATACCCTTGACGGCTGCGGTTACGTTTAAAATGTTGTTTGTGGGAGTCCATGCAAATTATCCGTATTGAATTGTGTATACTACGTTGATAGTTTTCTCATGAGGAATTTTTATTTTTTGTTAAATATTGCTATCATCCTCGCTGCATCATCCTTCATTGCGTTGTTGAATGTTTTTAGATCATCGATGGATTTCTTTATATCAGGAAGGGTTATTTCAATTTTATCAAATGGGGTTCCAATAAATTTATCAATGATGTTTTTAGGAAGCATTGAAAACTGTTTCACGTGTTTTTCATATTCGGATTGAAGAGTTGCTAATTCCAACATAGAATCTTTTATCGAGGTGAGTTTTGGTGTGGTCACTGGTGGATTTCAAAAAAATTCTAGCATGGGTTTATCAATTTTGTCAATTATATTTTTTTGTATTTCAGTAAACTGATCAAATACAACTATATGATCGTCATACTTATCATTGAGCGATTTCAATGAATTCACCGTGTTATCGAATGTTGCTAATTTATCTGTGATCGTTGACATAAGTACACCTGGTTTGAGTTTACCCTGATCGGAAAATAACGCGATAGTATTCTCTGCTGCGTCTCGTCGTTTAACTAAAATATAATCGAGGGAGATATTACTAGTTTTCAATTTACCCTGACGATCTTGAAATACAACTATTTCACCAGGATCAACACTTGCTAGGTTCAACGTTTCGGCTATTTCATCTTCGATTAGTTTTTTAACATCTTTGATTTCAACTTCACCAGTATCCGGTTTCTTCAACGTTGATAAAGGTTGTCCCCAAATATCAATCATTGTTATCATAGAAATCTTTTCTCTGTTTAAATCCAACGACTGCTAGTATACTCATTCACTACTACATAGGGTGGTTTTGATTGTAAATTACTTTGCAATTTCATCTTTGATTCTCGTGAAATAGCATCAAGTACGTTTAATACTTCATTGCCACATATGGGTGGGTCAATCATCGTTTGTGTTGGTAACGTGGAATACCAACGGGGTATTTTTAATTTACTTGTATAACGCATAAATTCCTTCGGAGGCGCTAGTCCATATGAGTCAAAATAAATAATCCCACGAGGATCAATCGCGTATGCAACCCAGTGTGTTCCAGGTCCGGAGCTGTTATCTAGATAAATAATACCGGTTTCAACATTATTTGGTTGTGCCGGTAACTGATCTTTCATAAAAACACCTCTGAAGTTTTTAATCGCGAGTTTTTTTAGCGGCATCAATAAAATCAAAATTGGACATGGGAACCATAGGTTCCCGAGTTAGTAAACTGGTCCTAGTCTCAGGCCTTTTCCGCTGTACCATGAATACGGGGTTCCTGGTAGTCTTAGACACTTTTCTTTCTTTTACCAGATCCACGGACGGATCCACCTGTTGCTTTCTTTAGTGCCATTCCTGCCGCGGTACCAACGGCTCCTAACGCTGCCGCTTTAGCTACCGCTGGGGCCGCTGCGGCAATCAACCCTGGAATCAACCCTAACAGCGGGAATATACCACCAGTCTTTTCCATGTTTTTAATTGCGCTCGCAGAAAGAGTAACCTGGACACCTTTTTTTTTGCTACAAGTGCGTCATTGAAATGTTTCACTTGACGAGTTGTCAGCGACAGTTTATTCGCCCCGCCATTCATTTGATTAGGTTTCAGCGTTATTGTGGTTCCACATTGCTTAGCTGATTTGGATTGTAATTTTTTTAGCTGACCAGGTGTCAACGTGACATTGATATTACTATACGACATTATACAAAAACAGATTATTCTAAATCGCAAGTGATTCAATGGAAAATCAATTACGAAGTAATCAATTACGAAGTAGTCAATTAGGAAGTAATCAGTTACATGTTTGGCAATCAAAGATTTTCCACTGGTGCATCTACTACTCTCATTCGTCCACCAACACCTTTGAGTAGCATTGATTTATCACTGAGAATGACAGCAACCGCTCTATAATTAGCAATACCACCAGGACGGGTTACACGAGCTCGGAAATGTATATCAACGACGGACTGTCTCATCAAGTCAAGATGTTCCAACGAAAAGTAATAAATCGGATACAGACTTTTAAAATCCAACTGTGATATTTGTAGACCAGTATCAACATTTTGATCGCGTCCAATATACGACAACAGGTTATGATAAACTCGTGCAATACTATTGATGTTATAGTCAAGTTGTATATCCTCTGATGGTTCTTGCTGTCCGTTTATTCTCAGCGAGACTTCATTACACCCAATTTGATCAAATATCATATGGGAACGTTCTTGATTATTTAATCGCGCAGTATTCTGTAGCGCAACAAATATGTGACGTGGAGCTGAAATACCCTGTTTTGATGCTAGATGCCATGTAAATGTAACATCAATATCAGAATCCACGGTATCTGTGGACGTTGTCAACCAACTTAATAATCTCTTTCCCCCCCCCCCCCCCCCGCGATCCATAAATGATAGTAACCGCGGTTCTGTTGACAACGACGGAGTCAACACTGGCATCCACAGTGATAGTTTTGATAAAACGACCTTACCGGCGGCAACGCCAGCATCGCGCCAGATTGCTATATCATCAGTACCCTTTCTCACTAATGCTACCGTATGCTTTGCTCCATAGATAACTTTTCTGACGTTTCTACAAAATCCAAATATGTGATGCAACGGAATCGCGCATGAAAAATGTCGACGCTGTCCCTGTAACGCTGCTACTCGTGTTGCAAATCCTAGGTTGTAACCGGGAATATTATTTATGACATCAAATTCAGCAGCTGGTCTTGTATATCCGGCTGGTGCTGGATCAACTGCTGTAGCTCGTGTTGCTTTTACTCTAGAATATTGGACGTGTTCAGCGTTATCAGTAATATCGTTCGCGAACATCATAGACAGACCCGCTGATCTAGTATAGTCATCAGAATATCTCGCTAACCCGATTATTCCCGTAGCAATATCAACCTCGCGTTCAATAGATTCGATTTCTCTTCCATCAATGAGATATCTAGCACTTTCAAATAACGCCATGATGCCATTCTTAACAAAACCAACTCGGATAGTTGGGTCATTTGCATATGGTGGATCATTATGAACAGCATCATTTGTTACGAGTTTACCTTCGACTTCAATAAAGGCTTCACAAGGCAAAAAGTATTTACTGGTATCATGAACTTGAAGTTCGATTCTCCCCCGAAGATTAGGTTGTATTGCGTGATAGGCAAAAAATTGATAATCGCGTACAGAATCATCCTTGAGCACTGGTGCGTCCATGTCAAATGCACTATCAGGGTTCTGTTTGAACATTTTTTATTATATATCCGCTGGTCTAAATTGGAGGCGAAAATGTAAATTGCTTTGTAATTTCAATGATTTCCAATGATTTTCACCGATGACGACTTTGTCGTTGTCTTTGACGTTTGTTAAAGCCACTTCCCGCTATCATATTTGCTGTTATATTATCCTGGGCGTTAGTCATCGATGATGAAATTATTGACTGTAGTTTTTCATCTACTGCGTTATTTATTATTTTACTAACACTTGCAGGCATAACCGCAGTAGATGGTAACGGTCCTGGTTTCTTTGAAAATCTTTTAAATTTTCTGCGTCGAACTAGCGCTGTTAGTTTATCCTTAGCGGCTGAAAACGCCTTCCCGGCAAGATCACCAACAGCGCTAATACCCTTATCCCAGATAACATCAATGGCTTTCATTGATAGTTGTTTTGCTAGCGGCGCTACTTTTGGAGCCATTCTTGAAAATATTCCCATTATAGTATTACCGAGACCATCTCCATAGTATGCTCGGTATTTTGGCAATCGTGAGTTTACCATGTAGACGTTAGTTGGTTTATCATGGTTGTAGTGTATGATCATTCTCTATTCAATTGCTATTAATCTAATCGCTATGATAACCGTGAAAATCCAAAAAATTTTCCTCCACTAACTCTTCAATGAAATCTCGATATGTTGTAATATCCATGATACCACCTTGATATTATCGCCTACAGATAGCAGCTTCATTGATTATTTCTGGTGAGTTATTTCCAGCCCGTTTACCCCCTACACGTACTTCTAATCGTGCTATATCACCAAGAATATTGCCAGGACATGTTACACTAGCGTTTCCAACTAAGCCACTACCCTTTTTTTTAGTTGTACCAGTTGCACCCTTCTCAGAATCAGCCTCTGCCATTATTTGTATTTCATCAGGGGTTGGCTCTACTGTGTATACTGGTGGTGCTGATGTGACTCCTTTTACCATAGCTAGAAATTGATTATAATCACTACTTATTTCTCTTGTAATTTTAGTTTTTCCCCGTTTTGCTAAAAACACCTTATTTGCCCAAACTTCTAGAGTTTTTACAAAATCTTTAGACATGTCGTCTTTTAAATATTTATCTCTTTTCACTTTTTTAAAGTTGTCTTTGGTAAATTTAACTAATTCAGAGTTGGTTGTGATTTCTCTGATTCTCCCTATCGCATCAACTGTAAATATATTTTCAGGAGAATAGTCAGCGCCTTGTTGTTCTTGAAACTCTTCAAGTGGTTCAGGTGGTGGTGAGGAAATATCAATATCACCTAATCGTTCAACTTCTTCCTGAAGTTCTCGTTCTTGTTGTTCTTGTCGTCTTGCAGTAGTTATTATATCACCAGAAAGTGTTTTTAAATACTTTTATGTTTGTTTAGATCTTTTTGCTATTTTTTCAAGTTCACCAAGAAGAGGCCTCTCTGTTCTAGTACCATCCTTAGGGATATCTCCGTATATTGCTCGTTCAGTAGCTGTTTTCACATCTGTAGTTGCAGCAACAATCGGCTTAAAAAGTTGTTCAGAACCCTCTGTAAAATCAGTCTGAAGGAGTTGTCGTTGCTGTAACTTTTCCCGTACACTGTCACGAAGTTGTAGTAGTTTATTAAGAGCATTCAGTCGCTGTTTTGTATTTCGTGTGGTCAGTGATTGTGCTACCATTATTGAAAGAGTATCACTATTGTTAAATTGCAAGCAATTTCAATTTGAAATCCTTTGGATTTTCAAAGCAATTTCAATTTGTGAATTGCAAAGCAATTTCACTCAAAGATTTTCAAAGTAATTCACCAAGTAAAAAAGAATTACTACGGTATTTTTACAACACCGTGTGAACTGTCATTGTCGTGTTTTGTTTGACTAAACTCACATGAATGGGCCCATTCATCGTTACCTGTGTACACGAGGTTATACAACAAGGGGGCTCTCTAGGGGTAGGACTCAGTTTGCTCGATTAGAGTTTTTATCTGTTTCACCTTGGAATTGATAAGTTTTCTTTGTTCATACTCAGCACCTAATTGTTTTCTAACATCTTCTACGACCGTACATAATGGTACAAATACACTAACATCTTCATGATAAACTAAACTCTCACGGATAAAGTTTTGAATGTGCTTGATTAGATAATACTGCTTCGAGAGGACATATTTTCCATTATTTCGTGCAAATTCCATGTCCTCGAAATCAGTCATTATTTGATCACAATTTAACCCCGATGATAGTTGAATATTTTTATTTTGTAATTTACTAAGTTCAGAAATAATACATCTGATATTTTCAGAATTCATATTATATAAAAATATATTTGTTTAATTAATGAATTACTTCGAGTGAAATCGCTTTGCAATTCACCAAAGCATGGAAACTCTTTGAGTGAAATTGCTTTGCAATTCACAAATTGAAATTGCTTTGAAAATCCACAAAATGAATTCTGGACCCGCTAAGGTGTTGGTCATCTTAGCACGTCCAGAAGCGTAATGCGATTATAGGTGATAATGGTATACATACAATGGATGACGACGGCACATTACACATCACCCGTTTGGAACCCCTTGGTGTTTATACATCAAGCGGCGCCAAACGGTTACATATAATCACGAAGCGTATTCCCCCGTGAGTAAGTCTAACTCGTCAAATAACGGATTTGACCTACAAGAGGATACGTTTGGTGAAGGGACGCACGGACAGCACACAACAATAGATTATAGGTGATTATGGTATATATACAATGCAAACGATGAATACTTAATTAAGGACGGCACACAACAATAGATTATAATATGGTATTTACAATGCAATATGGTATTTACAATGCAAACGATATATGACAATGGTATTTACAATGAATGACGATGGCACAACAATAGATAATAATATGGTATTTACAATGCAAACGATATATGACAATGGTATGTATAATGACAATGAACAATAACAATGAACAATGACAATGGTATGTACAATGACAATGGATGACGGGGGTGGATCTACATTCATACGTGATCATTACAACCTAGACAAAATCCTAGGTTGTATGAATACCAAAAGGCACCCATACACCCAGAAGTGTATAGGCTGTAATGATCACATTGTATGATTCTCGAATGCGAAAACCCCCCAATAGTATAGGGCTATAGTATGGTATATAAGCCGTTGTTACACGACTAACAGCACATAGCGGTGTGGTGATTTTATTATTTGTTGTTTTTAATAGTGATCATTGACAACGTTGAAGTAAGACAGAATACTTGAAAAAGACACTAAAAAAACAAATCAAATACGAAATGTATATAAAACAGTTGTATTAGTTTCTTATGAAAAAAGAAAATTGATTATACCCGTTGAGATTCATGATAGCGAAACCAACCAATCACCAATGACAGTGTTTCAACGATAACTCTGTCATTGGTGATTTGTCACATGGAGATACCCAAGCGAGTTATCTCCGTTATCGCTATAGAATAATGCGAGTTTACAGTTAGGCGTAAATAAATCGAATTTTTTTACAAAAACGTTTTGAAAATGCGGTTTGATAAATTCTCTCTGCTACTTTTTGAATTGAGGAGGAATAAATATCAAAATATCTACCGGCTGAAGTCATAGACTAAAATACTATCTCCGTGTTATTTTCAGTATTAATTGATTTTACAGGTCTAGCATTTTTCGAGTATTTCCCAGTCCCACCTCATTTTGTGTTTTCACGTTGTGTAACGGCTTCTAAATTATTTAAAGAATTATTAGTCTTAATGCGATCAATGTGATCAATAACAAGGCCATCCTTGATCAATCCGTTAAATACTTCATAGACGAAACGGTGATTGAGATGAATTTTCCCTCCAGCAGTAAATATCAAATATCCCATACCATTATCCCACCCAACCGCCTTCTTGAGTCTACAGTGTCTAACAACACCATCATGAGAAGCTTCATAGTTTGCAATAACAGGATGTCGTTGAAATTCTTGGCTCATTTATATACAATATACTTATTTGTCTAATTCATATTGGTTGAATTATAACATTGGGAAATCTTTCTATGTAGTCGTGGGCAGTTTTTATGATTTTGCCGTTGACGTTGTCGTTGACAGTGTCAGGATTTTTGATTTTTTTTTTGTCATAACGCTTCAACTCTCTATAACGCCTACCACCGCAATTGATACATAACTCTGATTGCCTCTAACACCTACCCCACAATGGATGCACGGGAGAGGACCTTTTGAACCGTTTCTCACACTTTGCATATGATACCCACAGAATTCATTTCTGCATGATTTGTTACACGGAGTCTTTGATCCAATCATAAGCCATCTGCAATGATTCATTATAATATATTTTTCTATTTAAATACTTGTTTTAATTATAATATGAAAGAGTTAAAGAGATTATCGAAAATTAAGCCTTGGAAAAATGCTAAATTCAATCTCGATAGAGTCTCTGATACACCAAAAGGTCTAATCGGTGATAGAACTATACTGGGTAAAATCAGAGAGTGTTTAAATGAATTCTACCGAGACGGTGCAGCACACTGTTGGTCGACATTTCGAATTATTGATGAAGATATCAATGTACCCAACATCGATGCTACTATGAGCGATGAAAGAGCAACTGAGATAATTTCACATTTTGGCGGTAGGAGGTATTTTTTCAGAATAAAATTCATTATCGAAGTCGAAGGTGAATGGATTATCAGGGATAAATTTGAACCAATCTTCAAGGATAAAAAAACTGTCATTGTGAGTAGAGATTCCAAACCAGGAATTCTAACTGGAATTGACAAACCATACTATGAGAGATCTTATCCTGTAACATCAGTTGTTTATGGGATATATCCGTTAAATGATAAACCCGATATTGCAAAACTAGCTCCTATGAAACTATCGTCGAAATCACAACGTGATTCAACACTGAATTGTGTAGCGACACTGGTAATGGAACACTTCACAAATGCATCCCAAGGAAATAAACTAACTGATCTGCGACGTAGGAAAATAACCGAATGGGAACTGACAGTGAAACAGCACGGTGCAACGATTTCTGATATAGCTAAATTAGAAGCATCATTAAAATTCCCAATATCAGTAACGACAATAACCAGAGAAGTATTATACGAACCGAAATATCAATCGCGAGGAGCGCCAATTGAAATTATTGATCATAACAAACACACGTGGACGGCTGCAGTAACAATATTTCCACGAGAACGAATCGTGAAATATATCCCCCGGGAATTTTCCGGGGAGTTCGTCGGGGATGTTTTCTATGAAGAGAAATTATTTGATACTATTTATGCGTTGTGTAAAGATGATCCTGTGTCAGTGTGGTTACTTAGTAGTACTAGTTGCGAATCAGGATTTGATCAATTTGTAAGACCAAATGGTGAATTATATCGCGTTGAAGAATTAGATAACAGAATGAGAAAAATCGTTAGTGAATTTGCTTTGCAATTTCCATTTTCAAAAGAGATTTCATTGCATGAAAAACTACTCACGGATAGCTTCACAATTCCATCAGTGCTAGCTCACTTCGCAAGAGAAAAAAACTCATGGCGTCCAACACGAAGTGATTTTCTCGAGGACGTTAAATTAAGTTGCGTCGAATTTAGTCATGGAGGACTGTGGAATACAAAATACTCACGTGATGGTATGATTTCAATTGATATATCCGCGTGTTATCCAGGAAGTTTTCTCGGGTATGGAGAATGCTCTGAGTATTTTAAACGATTTGGACACCCAACATATGAGATGACTCGTGTTGCGATTATTGGTCCATTGCCTGATTTTGATTTAACTGGATTCGCTCGTGTGATATCATTCGAATTCACTACAGGGTTACATCCGTGTAGTTATGTTTGGATTGGTAGACACCTATCTGTCAAACATTGGATGCCAATTGTGTTATTGCGGTATATGATTGGGTCTCTCTAAACACCCCAAGACACCCCAAGACACCCCAGGACACCCCAAGACACCCCAAGACTCTCCAAAAACACCTTAAACTTTACATAATACCTACTTTAAATGTCAACAACAGCACAAGAAAACCCAAAACAAACAAACAAAAACTGCGATATGTATCAATATTTTGTTTAACAAGAAAAGTAGCGAGGTCAGGAGTTGCAAAGGGAAATAACTCCCGTTTTGACGAGGAGTGTTCCGGTACAGTAACGTGAATATTTATCAACATTTATAAATAATTAGCAATACCACAAATAAGTCGTGAAAAAAGTTACAAAAATAGCAAATGTATTGCATATAAAATTATTTATTTATCTCAATAACAAGTTAAAAATTCCTCCATTCATGTATTCTGACAATTATTAACTTAGAGCATAAACAATTACATTCTTCATTTGTTAGTATTTATTTAGTGGGCTTATAGACAATTCGGACCAAAGACAATTCGGCCCAAGACAATTCGGCCCAACTTGGACCGAAAATAAGACAATTCGGCCCAACTTTAAAGACAATTCGGCCCAACACGAAAGACAATTCGGCCCAATTTAAAATACAACTGACAAGTATTTATTTGTAACATATATTTTGACAATTCTTATATAATATGTTTTATAATAAAATTTTGAACATTTTGTGAACAAGATAAATGTTTTCCGAAGTTATAATGGTTAGGAAAAATCGGAGAAAGAAGGGAGTATAGAAGAGCTGTACGCTTGGTCTCCAAAACTTAATTCTCAATCAAAACATGAGATATTCTCGTATTTGAACGTATTTGTTACAAATAACTTTATACAGATAAAAATGGTTGAAAACTGCATAATTAGTTATTTTGCGATAATTTGACAAATTTAATTCAGAAATTATTCCGTTTTGCTGTTATATGTTACGAAAAAGACAGATAAATGTGCACAATGAAAGATGCATCTTTACCTAAATTTCTGTTATTTTAAATTTCATTTAATTTCATAATAAATATTCAAAACACCACAAACATTTAAAGTTGTCAAATTAATACCATTCTAATTATAACATTTTCCGATTCAAAATATTAGCGCGAAAGTGTACAGCGTGTATGCCTTTTTAGTCAATCCAAACATATAACGTATGTATCAGAGACATACGACAAGAGACCAAGCTAAACAGATCCGTACCATGCACGGAAAACGTTTTACAATTTTGAAGGATGTACACCAATAAGGAAATTAGCGTCAACAATCTTCTACGAATGTGCACAAGGATCTACAGACCACGAAGATGAAGAACTGAGTCGCGTTATTTTCATATCAGGTCTGTGTGTGTGTGTGTGTGTGTGTGTGTGTGAGAGAGAGAGAGAGAGAGAGAGAGAGAGAGAGAGAGAGAGAGAGAGAGATATGCCGAACATTTTGCCATTTTAATTGGTGCAACATCAACCTCGTACCAGTTAAGTTTATGTTTTATTCAGTATCGTCAATCATAGTTCCTCCTTTACTCCATACAAATTAAAAATGAATAAACTGACTACAAATCTTAATTATGGTACTCATTGTCTTTGTTCCCTTGTAAGATAGATCTGAATGCGTCTGTCCGTGTGTGCGACTCTCTCTCTCTCTCTCTCTGTCTCTGTCTCTCTCTCTCTCTCTCTCTCTCTCTCTCCTGAAAGCGATAAAGTGAAACAAAGCAAAATACATCAGCCTGTATACATAAGACTCACCAGCTTAGAGGCACATATATATCTACACATACGCACGCACGCACACACGTACGCACAAATATATACATACATACATACATACATACGTTTTACGTACGTACGTACATACATACATACGTACGTACATACATGCAGATATGTAATAATTTCATGCCATATTTTCATGACTTTGGGCCGAATTGTCCAATAGCCGTTTAGTGTTTCTTGGTCCTCTCGTTGACGGGCCTTCTTCGCTGACCAGGTTTTCGTGCTGTTCCTCTGGCCTTATTAATTAGGGTATATTTCCCATCATGTGATTCAATATACTTTGATTTATGCGTACGTTTATTGTCCTGGAGGAACTTTGCAAAAATCTCGGTCTTTTGAATTTCGGATTTGCATCTCCAGACGCTGTCGTTTATCTTGTAAATGTGTTCTTCTTTCGTTAATTGATAATTTCCACTGTCATGAAGAGCGCTTCTATAGTCCATGAAATGTAGCTGTGTCACGCTGAAAAGCTTATGTATTAAATCTTGCGTGTGTTTTGGTTTCCAGTCAACAGAGAGTTTTAGAATATTATTGATGGACTCGGCATTGTTGTTAGTCCAGTTCACGCTTTCAATATTTTTGCGGCTAGGTTCGAAAACGTATTTCTTAAGTCTCGGTTTTAAGTTGCTGATAAAGTATGGCGCAAATGTCGGATGCTGTTCGTTGATGATAGTTTCCAGCATTTCTGAGCGGCTTTCAAAATCTATTGTAGTATTTGCGTTTGTGATGCCACCGGTACCAAATATTTTGGCCATTATAATATCACGTTCCCCCTTTACAATCCCTATTTTATTTTGAAGGTAGTGCCTCACATTATCCTTAAGATGCTTAGTGCAAAGATAGCGTGTAGCTGAGGGGAATACATGTTCTATTGCCTTTGTTATGGCCTTCTCGTCATCACTTCCAAATTCCATTTTTTCAGACACTCGTACTTCCACGGATTCAATATCTCTGTCTAGTGCTGTAGCAATATGTTCCAGAAAACTCTTGTAAGTTCTGTAAAAAGCGTCTTTATGCAGAAGGACAGGGCCAATAAAAATTGGATGTTCGTTTGTACTGTTTCGGACAACTCTTTGATTTTTGTATACCAACGTGGTTACGTAAAAGTTTCCTAGATTAAAAGTTCTATCTATACCAACTGGTTGTTTCTTACCATACGTCAGGAAGTGTTTGATGTCAGTAATTTGGTCTGGCGTATAACAAATGATGGATGGTACCTGCTCTTTGTTGTGTATTATTGTTTGCACAAACGGATGTTTATTTATCATACCAAGGACCTCTAACATATCATCGGCAACGTTGGTTTGGTTACATCGTTTGTTTGCAGACTTCATATTTTCATTGTATTTTAAGTTGCTTATTACTCTAGTGTCACGAGCGCCAGTCAATGAGTCGTCCTTCTTCAATTCACGATATATGTCTCTTGGTATCTGTTCCTTGATCTTTTTCTTTATTTTGTCAAAAGTCCTAGGGTGAGTTCTTGCGAAATGTTTTTCTCCTCGCCTATTACCATGTGATGATGCGAGTTGTTTATGAATGCCTTGGTATTCATAAAGAGCGACGCTGCTGATTCTGGAGTCGTTCTTTTTGACAAAATAAGATACTCTTTTTTTAAAAGCAGGATCACTTTTAAGTGTAGCATAATATCTGCTACAAATAACGACATTTTCTTCATCTGGTTGAGGAATTAGCTCTTCCCAAGTTACTTGGCCCTTTATTCTACGTTTAATGCAGCATTTGTTATTCTTAATTTCTACATTTCTAAGGTACCCATTTTCAATGACAAACGTTGATTTAACGGTATTGCCTTTTGTAAAGTCCCAAATCCCACAGTCATCAAAAAATTCACATTTTTTTCCTTCCTTTATTCTGTTAATGTTCATACTGTTTTCAACCAATAGGAAGCAGTTGGATTTGTCTCCTGCAGGAACATCTGTATGCACATTTTCTTTGTTAAGGATTAAATGGTAAGCTGCGTCAGACGAATGCCATTTGCCTGAAGCTAATGGTCGGACATTATCGGGACAAGGTAAATGGTCTTCATAAGTAGGCTCATCTAAAACAATCTGTTTATTGCTTTCATTTTCTTCAATCACGAAGTTGTGACAACCGGAGTTTCCATATTTTCCTGTTGGCTGCTTGACTACAGTTTTGATGCCTGGTGTGTACAAATCTGATTCAGTGTTGTTATCATCATCTAGATTGGATCTGCTGATATTTGTGACCATGAATTCGAGGCCCGTGTTATCTTTTATGAGAAATGTTGCCTTCGTTTTCCGATCGGTAACTGGCGTGCTTGTATCATTTGGCATGAATTGTTCAGTATTTTCAACCCGATCTTCAGTGGTATCATGCCTGAACACCGGGACAAAATGGTTAGCTGTCCACATGGGCCTTTGGGCGGGTCCCATTCTACTCCATAATATAGTAAGGGGTTCTTTGTTAGTATCGGGCGAGAAGAGTTTCGTCAGTACCTCAGGTGCCTTGTCAAGCGGTCCATTCATTGCAGGATATAGTGTCTGTATTGGCAAACCAATTATTGTTGATAGAGCCATAACTGTCCATATCGAGGAATATTCGCCGTCATTGCAGCACGAAATGAGTGACTCTTCAAATGAAGGCGAGTAGTCCATAAGCTGGTCGAAATCAGGTCTTGATGTGTATGTATCGGAATTGAGTGACATTTCTATGGACGTACTTAGCCGAAGTTCCGTCGATAAATTCTCACCACCAGTGAGCGCAATCGACGCAGCATTAAACAGACAATTGCCATTTCCTGTTGTCATTAATGGGATGCCGATCGAGCCTAATTTGCTTTTTTCCATGATGTATTGTGCATTCCTGTCGATTTCTACAAACATAGGCTGGATTAACGATTGGCCGTAGTAACTGAGAGGATGTATAAGGACTGATTCACGTTTTGCAGCATACTGAAGATTCTTTAAGCCGTGAAGCGATGTCCACTATATAAAAGAGAAATATATTAGACATATCAGCATACATGTGATAAATAATGCATTGGTCAATTAATTTGTAATTGCTTTATCTTTAGACAGTAGTCACTATAGGCGAATGCTAGCTGATTCGGACAGTGGCTGACTCTACCCAGTATATTTATACTTGTTTAAAATAGTATATTTCTCATTATTCCCAGGTGCGTTGATGCATGTCTGATAAACATTGATGGAAACGAAACACCAATTGTATGCATCATAATGGTGTTGATGTTGAACAATTCTAAGTCTTAACATTATTATCAAAATAGAGCTAAAATGAAAGTTTTTCAAAATTTAAAATTACAATTTTATTTACGTAAAATACAGATTAAAAAAATATAAATGTACTGATGCATTTGTTACAAAATTAGTATAAGGATTGAGTAAACATCATGTAGGCAATGTATTTTTATGGGAGAATAGCAATAACCATGACCCAGACGCTAAGAAATGTTTACTAAGATTGATAATGAGAGCATCCTATCACATATTTTATGGAGTCTAATTGTTGGATTTAAACATTTTTAGAGCTACGTGTTTTATATGACATACACAAGTTACATATTTATGTCGTTTAGCTTTATCTTCCAAATATTGAAGCATGAATTATGGTATAATCTCTAGAACATAAATGTAATATATATCAAACAGTTGCTTTCGTAACAATGGATTAAGAACAGTGAAAAAATATCACGGACTATGTGTATGAATTCTGGACTATAATCGCAACTAAATAAATTCGTACATTTCCCGACTCAAGTCAGACGGACCTAGAACATTTAAATTTTATTAGAAAATAAATTGAAGCACCGTAAATATTTAATTAAATACACTTCAATTTTAATAAAATTCAAAATTAATTTAAACTAATCACAAAGTAAGACAATTGTGACAAGAATTTGAATGAAAATGGCTATCCTTATAATAACAGAAAGTATAGACTTATATATAGCAACATACAAATAGCACCAACACAAATAGCAAACACAAGGAAAATAAAAAACAACCAAAACAACATATCAGGGGGGAACACACACAAACATAAAAACTTTTTACTTCTTTTTTGATTGGGGTGGGGTGGGGGGCACATGTCTGGTGCCACCCCTCCCCCCCCCCAAAAAAAAAAAAACAATCTCTACGATCGTGGACATATTTTCCCTGGAAAAAATGGTAGTTAGACTTTGAATTTAAATCTAGAGTATTGGGAAATCGGAGTACGGAGAAATAGATAATAAAAACAAAATGAATTCAACTATTAAAATATTTAACTATTTTGTCCTTTAAAATAAAAACAAACTTAATACAAAACCTAGAATTACACTTAAAAAACTTAACATAAGGAAAACAACTTAAACCATATAGGGACTACAGGAAAGGACCACCCCCGAGATTAATTAGTCATGAGGGTAGGGAGTACAGATTTGGAATAACAAGGGTGTTGCACAAAACTCAAACTAGCTAATTAACGTGCTTGAGACGGGTATCAGAAAAGGCTACACGAAAACAGTTAGCAACCAAGGCTGTTCGTAAGAGCGCACTTCGAGGGTTGATGTATGTGGTTAAGCATTTTTGGCATTTTGTGGGTGATTTTCGCATCGTAGTTCCGAAATAAAACATACATATAAGCTATTCAAATTAGAATTTATTTAGGTTATGCAGTAAATAATAGAGAGGAGACCTAAACACTTTCTTATGGTTAAGTGGGTGGTATGTGTGCTCCCCCCCCCCCCAACAACAAAAAAATCAGTTGTCTATGCATGCAATACTATCATTACAATTGACATAAATGCACAACAAAATAAGCAAAAGATTGAACAAGCACATTAAAGAAAACAATACATAAACATTGATACACCCGTTCTTGTTTAGTTATGCGTACATTGGTGCTTCCTACACGCATTACTGAGAAAACATAAAACTTAAATTCATAATTGCATGCATATACAGATACATTTTACAACAGCACTAAATAAAAATGTATTAAAGTTACCTGTGCCAAGCGATTTAATCCTTCGTTGTAGTTGTAAGTTTTTGTGCTGATCTCTAAGGCAAAACATTTGTTGCACACATATGGGACGTCCAAATGTTCAGTAAAAAATACAAATTCCTCCAGAGACAACTGTTCACAGTTTGAATGATTCCATTGGCGGCAAGAGTCACAATGAATGCAGTTAGACGTACAGTTTAAACGACAGGAACCGCACGGGAAAAACGCAGCTCTTCCGGTAGCAACTATTTTGCGCTTTTTTGGAAACATTTTGAAACTTGTTTAATATAACAAATTTGCAATACCTAAACAATCTGGATGTAAACTTGCACAAATAGCTCATAATATATATACCCACAAGTCGGCCAATTATGCGCGTCGGGTAATTATTGAAGCACTAATGAAAGTACCGCATGGTCGGCAAATGTCTTTTAATGTTGCTTACTGTATCTGTACAATCAAAAGCTCAAGCCTAATTACTACTCAAAACACCTTGATGTATACAAATTTTAATCAAGAGTATTTATTAGGGGCTGCAAACATCTGTTTATTCCAGAACTTAGTTCAATACCCGTAATTCTTTAAGCGCATTTATGCCAGTACTCATATACAATTAGTATAATCTAACATATGCTGTTATTTTAAGTTGAAGCATAGTTCTAATATATATATATATATATATATATATATATATATATATATATATATATATATATATATGGCAAATTCTAAGAAAATAGGCGACAACATAATCCAGTTGTTTTTTATGTAAGAGTTCTTTGACTGAGTCAAATAATTGAGTAAGTTTTAGGTTCATTAAATAAAAGTAGATAAATACATTTGATGTTAAGTGGGCCTTATTGTTGTTGTTCTCTAAATTTATTTTCTTCAGCACATTAATTTAAATATTTTAATACACATCGAAAGAGGCTAATTTTAAATATGATCCGCTGTCAACCAAACCACCGGCACCCCGAAGGGCTAAAAGTCCCAATCACACACACGCGTTTATATATATATATATATATATATATATATATATATATATATATATATATATATATATATATATATATATATATATATATATATATATATATATATATTGTGGAAACATTTTAGCCGTGATTAATGGTTGATTAATGGAACGAATACACATATTTTTCTAATTTCAGCTAGAGCGTAAGCAAATTATTGAATAAATATAATGCGAAGAAAATAAGTTTTGCTTGAGAACTCAGTAATCAAAATATATCCGTTATTGTTTGATAGTGTTGATAATGAAAAAGTTAACTTCATATTTTCTTTACTGAAACACTGAAAAGTTATTTTGGTAAAAATAAATGTCACTGCGATAGCTCATATCTTGTTTATGATTTAAGCTTGAACCTTTGAGTTACTATTTCAAGAAGAAAAAGAGCATATAAACAGTTTATAACAAAATGAAAGAATGAAGTATCGTGTATTGCCATTAAATGAGAAAATTCTGTTTATTGTATTTTTCCAAAGAGATTTGTTGCAAAAGAGTTAGTTTCCGTAGATTATCGGAAATAGGGCCATCAACCAATACTATCAAGCATTGATAGTAACAATGTCCATATGTGTTTTCTTTATTTTCGCCTGCTTCTTGGTACTTTTTTGCAAGATTTGGTGCGAATATAATAAAAAATGTGGTGTCTTGGGGTGTCTTGGGGTGTCTTGGGGTGTCCTGGGGTGTCTTGGGGTGTTTAGAGAGACCGGTATATGATTGATTGTGAGACGTTACAATCGTTGATTGTCGGTAAAGCTATTATATGCTATCGCGCGCAGAAGGATGTTTAGTTACCACAGCCCAATATAGATCGTATAATTAACGAACACCGAGAGCATTTTCCAGATTTCAGCGAGGAAGAAATCATGAAATTGTCTAAGGAGTTATTTAAAATTAAAAACAAAGAAGCCAAAGATTTCGGACGAAAAATAATTCGTAAATTCACTCAAGGTGGAAGATATGACAATACAAAATACTCTTCGAGGTTGATCATAGACGACGCAGAATACAATTTTATTGTAGCGAATTTAACGTAACAGGGAAAACTTGTATCCCGTAAGGATGTTTTTCTATCCAATGGTGAGAAATTGGGTACGGTTGTCACCTACTGTGATGGATATAATTCCCAGTACACACATTTGAGAAGTTCTATGCTAGCCTATGCTTCTATTAATCTATTTTCGATGATAAATAGATTTCCTAATACCGCGGTTAGAGTAGCTACTGATTCGATGTATATACACAATAAATACAAATCGGATGTAGCGGCATTCACAGATCTCGAGGAAAATTGGGGACGTTGGCGATTTAAAAAGGAAACACTACATGAGTATTGTGAATCCGCAGACGTTGCCTTGGATGATAAATATCCTTCATATAACCGTATTGAAATTCAATCAGAATTTTCTAATGCACCACCCGTATCTGATCCGATATGTAGATACAAGACAGTTTATTTAAACGGTTGTGGTGGGTCAGGAAAGACAACTCGTGCAATTGAATTATTTCGTCGGTCAACCATGATTGTGTTAACACCAACTCACAGACTCGCCAGAGAGATGATAGCGCGGGGAGTAAAAGCCTGTACTTATCACAGTTTCTTTCGATGGAAAGGCGATACATGGACTCCTGATCGAATGGGCGATAAATTCATTCCTGAAATCATAATCTGGGATGAAATATGCACTGTATCGTTGAGAGTATTACAGACATTTCTTGAATGGTTGTTAAACAAAAACACAAAGGTCGTCATGTGCGGGGATCATGGTCAACCACCGTCATTTGTTGGTGGATCTCCACATGAATGGCTAAAGGGTTTTGTAGATTATTATGAAGAAATTAATACCGACCATAGATCACTTGATGAACAATTAAGAAATTAGATAGATTACAACCGGATAGAATCCAATGTGAAATAGCGCGTGAAATAATTTCAGAAACTCCCATGAATGATTTTTGGGAAACATGGAAGCCAGATGATTTGATAATCGCGAGTAGAAAAAAAAGCAGAGACGCACTTCAGATGAAGTTATTTGAATTGCATAAGTGTAAATTTGCAACACTTCCAGTACCGTTGTGTTATAGACCCTCGGATACACGAAAACAGAATATAGAAGTTGATATTCCAGGACAGCGTGAAAAGCAGAATTTAGTGTTAAATGATATTGTGCTGGTTGATATCAGCGTCGTTGAAGATGCATTGCGTGCTAATAAATCCCCGTGGACGCTAGGTTATGCAGCAACAATACACTCTTCACAGGGATTAACTATATCGGATACAATTGTTTGGATGGTAGATAATCGCATTGAGTGGTCGAATTTAGTTTATCTTGCAGTGTCCAGAGTACAGCGAATAAATCAACTTCGAAGAATTGTCCTTGAAAATCCTACGGATAATGCAATAAGTAATATTATCAGCGCCGACAACGTCAAGGATATAATCAGAAAAAAAACTCTATGGTTATAAACAACAAGACAAAAAAAAAACGAGAATTTGACATTGATGCTGAATTAATAATTAAGCTGAAGCAACAACAGAATAATCACTGCGCTAGTTGCAATTGTATAATGCGTTGGCAGTATTCGGATAAAGACCCTCGCCAATTTACCGTAGACAGAAAAAATAACAATCTCGGTCATACCAACGACAATGTGATGTTGACTTGTCTTGAGTGCAACAGACGCAACGGCGCTAGTTAAGACCACGCGGTGGTAATTGAGTATCCTCGGGGATCACTTGTAGTTGTTGTCAAGTAAATCCTCGCTGAGGAGCAGTTGAATCCAGTTTATAGATTGCTGGTCTACCCGTAGATCGTGTTATACCGGATATCTTATGCGTCGTGACGCTCCAAATAGGATCGGTAGCTCTTTTTTTACCACCTTCAAGCTCTCCTGGTTCGTATAAATATCTAACAGTGACATTACTACCAAGAATTGATTCTTTGAAATTTTTTTGTGAAATCCCTTGGATTTCTATTTTTGGCATAGATGTTTTCTTAATCGCGTTGACAGGTTTCATGTTAATTGTTTGAGTAATCTCGTTATTTAGCGCTGCAACTACTCCTGGTAACCTTTTGACCCATTCACGAGATCTTTTTTCTTGGATGAATTCTTTTGCGTATTGATATCCAAATAACCGCTCTGCAAGAGTCCGATTAAATCGTTCCACAATTGCCTGATCGTGGTGTAGTGCAGTATACCCCCGTCTGATGGTGACATTGTGATGTTTCATCGTTGATAAAACAGCACCTTGAAATTCCATGCCAGGATCAACTTGTAACAGATTTGGCCAGCGTAGTGGGCCTTGTCGATAAATCCTTTCAAATGCAGAAGCTACATCAGGTGATGATTTTGTCTTCAGCGGTTCTGCTTGTTTGTATCGACTCGCAACATCAACTAACGTTAACGCGTATTTGTAACCGTTGTCATGTGGTAAAAATAGTATATCAGCTTGATGAACTTCATTGGGTCCTGTAACATCAAAATGCGAGTAGTTAATTCGTTTAGGCGCTGGTAGATAAATTTGCCATATAGCCTGTTTAGATAACCAGTTCGCTGCAGTGGTTTTTTTCACCTTTGATGCGCTAGCGAGTTTACTGATTGCTGCCTTGCCTCTCCAGTATCCCCTCGGAGAATAATAAATAGATTCCATATTATTGATTACCAGCACCTAACATCAATTTGCCTTTCATAGCGGATTTTATCAACCACGAAGCCAATTTTTCTTTGAATGATTTATCAGGAATAGCATTCAACGCATGAATTAATTTCACATCCGCGAGATGTCTATGTTGAAGATTACTGCTTTTATAAGCAACATCATGAGCATGACACGCCTTATCAATAGCGTTTATTGGATATTCACCGGGTTTGGGTTGGTTTTGGTCATCGAGTCTGATATCTAATCGTGTTCCCGGTCCACAATAACTATACCCTGGAAGGTGCTTTTTTCCTTGATACTTTGCCCACGGTGTTCCTGGGAGTTTCACTAACTTGGCTGCAATATCACCTCCTCGTTTTGTTTTAAAGGTTTCGTAGAAACAAATCTAAATTTCTTTGTACTACATTGTACACACTTACCAGAAAGCGCTGATCGATTATTTTTCGTTGTAATCGTCGTCAAGTCATTTGTGCCAGTACGCGTCTTACATTTCACACAATATAGATCCATAATTTATTATATAACAGCATGAATTGATTATTCAGCTACGAGACGACGGGAACCTATTAAACACCATGCAATGTTACCAAATTCTATTCGCGCGATTATCATCGGACCATCTGGAAGTGGTAAAACACAATTGCTACTTAATTTGATAACGAGATGGATGGTGTGGGATAAGTTGTATTTGATTGCTTCGAGTGTAGACGATCAACGATGCTATGAAGTGTTAAAAGATTTTAACGAAACCGCGCGAGAAATTAACGGCGATGATGTGATTGAGTTTATAACCGATATCGAAGAGGCACCTAACATTGACTCCATCGACGGAAGTATTAATAATTTAGTCGTATATGATGATATCATGTTAGATAATCAAAAGAATCCTGCTAGGATATTTTCCAGAGGCAGACATAAAAACACCGACGTGATATATGTTACTCAACGTTACACTCAAATACCAAAAGTGATCAGAGATAACTGCAATATGCTATGTGTATTTAACGGAGTTGATACACACACTCTTAGAAATATTTGGCAAACTTGGTGCGGTGGCGATATGGATCATAATCAATTTAGAAATTTCTTTAGCCGCGCTCAGTCAATCCCACATGGATTTGTGACGATAAATTTATCAGACCCTCGGACGAGATATCGCGTCGGACTTGATCAAATATTTAGTTAGTAAAAATCGAAGATTTTCATAGCAGCAGAGAGGGTGAACGCCAATGACAATGGCGTCTTTTTTTTACCCTTCGAGGAAGCCTCAGACCAAATCAGACGCAGTCCACGTTCTCACTCCATCGTGAAAAATCTATGCAGCAAAGGACGGTGACAACAAAAATGGCGTCGTTTTTTTAAAATTTTATTTTGATGAATGGAGGCTTCTATTAAGCATTTCGAGGAAACCTTAGTTTGCTAAATCGACGCTTGTAAAAGTTGGTCTGTTCACCCTCTCTGCTGCTTATGTATTTCAAAAACATACAGAAAATACATTAGTGAATTTTGTTAGTTTGAAAATAGAATAAAAATGTATTTCTATGTTAAAGATGGAATTGATTATGAAAGATAATTTATTCTTATATTATTACTAATGATTGGTACCTGGTTATGCATCTTTTGGATCAGACACTAATATATTTTGGATTTGTGACTACATTTTATTCACTGTTTCCCTCGCAAAATTAAATGTAAGAATCTGGAGAAAGTTATATTTGCTTCAAGAAGAAAGTCAATATGTTTGCCTTGTACCATTTGGTCTCCCAGTGGCCACTTCGGTTAGTTTGTATTAGAAATAAAAGAATAACTTTGAGATAGCTTGTTTTTTTAATTATGCTTGTATTAGAAAAAAAAGATTAACTTTCAGATAGCCTGCTTTTTAAATTATGCTTGTATGAAAATTTGTATTCAGTATGTTCTTTTAAGAAATATTTTTACCTGATTTCTGCTTTAGATGGCCTGAAATTTTACCTGTCTGCCAATAGAGTCATCCTTTCACCAGGAAATGAAGAAGGCTACATATACCCATGCTATTTTATCGCAGTCTTAAACAGATATCCATGTAAGTTGAAAATTTAGTATGTTCACTTCTCACTGGTCATAAGTCATGATTTTATGGAGTTATATAAGTAGACTTTAAACTTTGACAACTCTGAATATGTAGAAAGAATAATCAAATAGGTCAAAAAAATTTACATGTTTTTAGAATGCCAATGTTAGAAGTATTGAGTACCTAAAATGTATACACTTTACAGGTATCCAGTGATAGCAATAAAAGAGACTTTGGTCTATATATATATATATATATATATATATATATATATATATATATATATATATATATATATATAATTTTTAAAAAAGAATTTTTAAATCTCAATCTGGAATTAGGAAGAGAGAAAAATATGTTCATTATTGTAGGTATTCATTATTGTAGGTAAGTTGACAAATCCCTCAAATCCACTTGATTAACACAGGCTGTTGACAGTTGTTGTTTATTCCATTGAACGGCCAGCCAATCTACTCTTTTATAATATATGAACTGATATACAATGGCACATATTGTGCTGACCTTGTTTGATGAAGAAAATGTGTGCTACTTTGATGATTATAAACCTAGATAGTTTCCACTATATAATATGTATAATTCAGTTTTTAAAATCTTTAATAATAATAATAATAATAATAATAATAAATTTGGAAATTAATGCAGTTATAAGAACAAATCTACATTGAAACCATTAGTTATGTGCAATACACATGAAGCTTTACTCTGAAGTAGTCATTCATAAATTCACTAAACACATTTTATAAACACACAAATGCACATGCACAATTATAAAAGTATTGTAGCACCTGTTGAAATAATTCATATGATTTTAAAAAGTAAAGCAAAGAAATGTAGGTAAAACTTCTCAATTGCAATTTCAACATCAGCTAAAAACAAATTGTAAATAAAGTTGTAAAATTTTCGAAATAGAAACAAATTTTTTTACATAACTTCAATCCTAATAATCTTTGCTATCTTCATTGTCACAGCATACTCTTGATTAGTTTACATATTTGTACAGGGTGAACTATATCTTCATTGTTACAGCATACTCTTGATAATTTAAATGTTTATTCAGGGTATAGATATTTTTGTAAGGTAGACCTTATGACAGAGAAAGCCAGAAAACTCAGAGGCAGTTTTTGACCCAGTTTGGTGGGCATATACTTTGTATAGATAGACAACTTAATAGTTGTACTGACTGAAACTTACAATTAGATGATCTTGCACAAGTGTTAATTTGATATACAATTTATCAAATGATTTGTATAACATTATAGGCCATGATCTGCTTGTGTAAATGAAAGGAACATAAGATTTAGATTCTACTTATCACACAACATTACGGAGTTACATTATCCATGTGCTTTATGGTACGTGCAATTACTATTACAAAGGCATTGGTCTAAATTTATTTATATTAAATCTTTTTGCAGTATAACTTCTGAGAAAAAACCCTGGAATTAGGTCAACAGCATACTGCTGCATATCACTTACCCTTGCATATATGAATTTGTCACTTCATGTCCAGTAAGTGTGTTTTGATTATAGGGTGGGGATCTTGATAGAATCCAAATTCTAACCCAGTGTTAATTTCATTCCTAGGGGGTATGACTGTGTCTGTATTGAATTTACATGTGAAATTACGATCTTAGTTTATGACCCACCAAATAGCATGATTTGGTATCTGTTTTTTGGCTGCACATCTGATTTCATTTTTTCGTGTCATTAAAACCAATATGAGGTTAATTTATATGCATCAACTGACAGTAAAGCCTATTTTTAATACTGATTTGCATAGCAGACCAAAAGCAAAATAGTTAATACAATTTGTCTCATTGGATAACAACTTTATCCCTACTTGGTATAGTAGGGGCTCATGGTTTTTGTACTCACTGTTTCACAGTCCTACCAAAAGTAATTTTCTTCTTGGTCATTTGTATAGACAGCTAACATCAAAGAAATTAAAGTCGATTAGTCTTATTGACATAATTCTACTCTTTACACATTTTTGTACCACTCTGTTAAGTTTTTATAACTGCGCCTGACTGTATCTTTCAAATATTCATGTACAGCCTAATACAAGACTATCCATACATCCTTATATCAGACTGTATCTTTCATATGTTCATTGACAGCCTAATACCAGGCTGCATCTTTCATATGTTTGTTGACAGCCTAATACCAGTCTGTATCTTTCATATATTCATTGACAGCCTAATACCAGTCTGCATCTTTCATATGTTTGTTGACAGCCTAATACCAGACTGTATCTTTCATGTGTTCAATAACAGCCTAATATCAAACTGTATCTTTCATATATTCATTCGTAGCTTAATATTAGACTATCTATGCATCCTTATGCCAGACTGTATCTTTCATATGTTCATGGACAGCCTAATATCAGACAGTATCTTTCATATATTCATTGACAGCCTAATACCAGGCTGTCTTTCACTGTTGACAGCCTGATGCATCACTACATGATCAATATAATTTCTTCTTTGAACAGATCATATCTTAGAATTTGATCCTAACATCAAGGGAAAGACTGTGTATGCTTACCAAACCTCAAATGAATTAGATAAGAAGATGAAGAAAAAGAACAAAAAGAAGAAGAAACATAAAGATAGTGAAAACAATGAGAGTAGAGCACCAGTGGAGGAGGTTGAAGGTGTTGGAGACACAGATCTGTTTGCTGGGGTGGAGGAGAAATTGAAGGAGGAGAACATTGAAGGAAAGGATGAAGAAGACCAGTTTGTGGATGCTATGGACACTGAGCCAGAAAAGCTAATGCAAATTCAAGTACCTGATACATGGGATGATGCTGAAAAGGTTGAACTAGATCGAAAAGCATTAACAAATTCTAAAGGAGTAAAACAGTCAGAGGATACCCAGGGATTTTTAGAATC
This sequence comes from Unio delphinus, assembly GCA_029339505.1. NCBI lineage: Eukaryota > Metazoa > Mollusca > Bivalvia > Unionida > Unionidae > Unio > Unio delphinus. Next base: position 15,662,803 of record JAQISU010000010.1, read on the forward strand.
TGAGGATCCAAAGGGAACTAAAGAATCTAAGACCAAAGAAAAAGATTCCTGGTCTGAGATTTCAGAGGGGGCTTCAAAATCAGAGACTCAATCCAGGTCGCAGGCTCTGAAGGTAGCTACTAAACCTGAGACTCCAAAAAGAAGTATAATACCAGAGGGTGTACAAAAGGCTATTAAAAAGGGATCTTTTATACCTTGGGATGATGAGGGAGCTCCAAATGGAGAAACTGAGGATGAAGAAGATGTCAGAATTGAAGAAGGTAAAGTGTCGAAAAGCTAAGTTTAGTTGGGTTTTTTAACATCAAAATGGTGCCAGTTTAACATTTTTTCTGGTTCTTGGCACACTGTTCCTACAAATTGCTCATCATCAGCATATGTTGTGTCAGTGACAAGGGATAATATTTATTACACAGCTGTAGCCTTTCATTTAATGATTCCCTCCTTTCACCCACCTCCAACAAAAAATATTAATCTTTTTTTATTCCAAATAAAAGGAAATTTATCCTTGCATTTTAAAAATCACTTTTATTTAATTTTACCTTTCTTGGAAAGTATTGTACTCTGTACACTGACATGCTTCTTTGTCTCTTGCTTTTCTTCTGAGCAAACAAATTTCAGCAAACTTTGCTGTAAGTCATAGATATTGCACATCTTGTTTGAATCAATTTTGCTGCAGATTAATGTTTAAATTGAGGCAGTTAGTATTAACATTGCTAATTACAATGAGAGACTGTTATATTTGTTACCAGAAATAATTTTATTATTGTTACAACTCTATGGTATTATGCTAATAAGCAGAAACAAGTGAAAAACCATGAAGTTTTGTAAAATTCAACAAATAATTTATTTCCCTAGAATACAAAGTAAGCTTTTTTAATAAAGAATTTACATTAATGCAAATAAAATTTCAGAAAGTATTAAAACATTTATCATAAGGCCAAATGTAAAATGTTACTACTGAATATATTGACATGCCTGTAGTCTTAAATATATTAATGTGCCAGTGGCCTGTAATGTGGCAATGTGCTGAGTCTTTTGATGTATCATAATAATATAATCAAAAAATGTATTGTCAGAAATCACTAGAATTCCAAATTAATATTCCAATCCAAGAATATTTCTGATGAGCACTTTGTACTTCTAGTGAATTATAATTGAATAAATAATTCCACCCAAATGAAATACTGAACACAACAATTATACTTATTTTGCCACAGATGTTAAATGTGAGAATGAATACTATTTCTAGTAAAGAACATTATATAGAAAGCTACGACACAAAGGTACATCCTGGATGAGGGTCAATAATAGTTCATTTCTAGAATATTGTAAGTGTCATCAAGATAAAATCTGTTGATACAATTTTAAAGATCATGGCAAACGGCAGGTAGACCAGGCTAATCCATGGGGGAATTCAAGTGTCCTAGACCCAGACCCAAATAAACATGTTTACTGGTGTTAATAATGATCTTAATATTTAATCCACATTTGTAGTGAAATATTAACTGTATTATTTGTTTAAAAAATGACTATTACTGGTCAGGTACACAGTGAACTTGATTTTGGACAATGTCAAGTCCAAAATGTAATTATGCTTAACATATAATCACGGAGAAAAAAGCTTACAAACACAAATAAAATATGCATAACTATATGATCAAATTTTTTTACAGAATGGACAACAGTCTCTATTACCAATGTTGAAGAATCCCAGAGTGCAGTTGAATATATCTTGGAGCATAAGCACAATGAACCAGTGTCCATAATTTGCTGCGGTGAGAAACAAGGTGATGTGGATGGCAAAATTACACTTCTGGTGATTAGCATCCAAAACAATAGCTGGATCTATCAGCTGTGCAACATGAAAGAGGATTTAATGGAGGCTGGAAAATTGAAACAACTCTTTTATGACACTGTCCTTATGAAGGTATGTATCTATTATACATTTCTCAGTCCTCTGCTGTTTGATGGAGCATCAAGTGATCACTTTGTCCATCTTTTGTGTCTATCCACCTTTACATATGTCACACCTGCTTTACAATTTGACTCAAATAACTGGTATAAGGCTAATTATGCCTCTCATCAGATTCTATTAGCTGCTGTGAAAATATGTCTCCCTTTTATTAATCAATAGCTGATGTACAGGTAAGGTAGGGAAGATAACTGATGCACAGGTAAGGTAGGGAAGATAGCTGATGTACAGGTAAGGTAGGGAAGATAGCTGATGTACAGGTAAGGTAGGGAAGATAGCCGATGTACAGGTAAGGTAGGGAAGATAGCAGTTACTTTGACACATGCTAGTAGTAATGACTTTGCTGTTATTTGGAATTCTTTTTCATACAAATTTTATGAGTTTGGATGTACAGTAGAACCTCTCTTGATAGACCACCACTTTTGCCCCAAAAAATGGTCTCCCATAACAGGTCACAATCCTATAAAATCAATAAATTTGTGCATTAAAAATGTGGTCTCTCAAGACAAGTGGTCTCGCATAGCAGTGGTCTTTCAAGACAGGTTTTACTGTACTCACATGTGTAAAATGCATGACATCATCAATCTTGTGTCTATTCAGTAAAAATAAAATGATGTGCTAAACAGTTTTACACTGACAGACTGCTTTATAAACATTTGTTCCTGATATCTCACTTTGAAACCATTTTCTAGTATTTTTAATATAAAATTCTACTTCAACAGCAAATTTACCCTTCCAAATGGAATGTAAATGTGAATGTTAAAAGTTTAATAAACTTCCTTGTAAAGACAATGTGCCTATTCCTATCCTAACTAGTATGTAGACTTTGAATATTTTTGTTTTAGAAAATTCATTGGATTTCATTTTGATACCATATGCCTATCTATGTCCTACCTAATGATATCTAAATAGACTTTGAATATTTTTATTTAAAAAAAATTCATTGGATTTCATTTTGGTACTGTAAGCCTATCTCTGGCCTACCTACTGGTATCTCACTAGACTTTCAGTATTTTTGTTAAATTTAAAGGATTTCTTTGTGATGTAATGTGCATATCCATGTTCTACATTCTCATATCTGAGCAGACTTGAATATTTTTTTTTTAAATTGAAGAGTAACAGTCTATTATTTTTTTTTATTTACAGTCATAATTTGAACAACCCGTTTTGTCCTTTTATCTGTGAATTATTTATGAATAACAAAATTCTAAGCAACAAATATTATGTAGAATTAATGAACAAAAAGTGTATTTCATGAACTAATTAACTTGTGAATAATGGATCTTCAGCTTATAGGCTTGCCTTCCATTTCCAGTTCCAATTAAACTATGCTATGACAAGTAACCATGTGATGTAAACACATCAACTATTTACAGTCAATTTGAACTGCATGTATCTGCTGGTATTCATATTATATACTGGTATTCATATTATATGCTGGTGTTTATATTATATGCTGGTATTCATAGTATATACTGGTATTTATATTATATGCTGGTGTTTATATTATATGCTGGTATTCATAGTATATACTGGTATTTATATTATATGCTGGTGTTTATATTATATGCTGGTATTCATAGTATATACTGGTATTTATATTATATGCTGGTATTTATATTATATACTGGTATTCATATTATATACAAGCTTATTAATGTATTACATACAGTACCTGTCATGCATATTTGCAACTTAGAAGTTTGTATATTTCATTATCCCATAAATTGTCAAGGCTTTACCATTAAGGACAAATAAATATTAAGAATTGACAATAAAAAGAACATAAAAGTATTCCGTACACCGAAATATTCATTCTTCTCTGGTAAATGTCAGAAATAGTCAAGTATTTATCACTTGCATGTTAATTGTATTTAGGCATATATTATATGAATACATACACAGCAAGCAATAAAATATACTAATAAATGGATTTGTATTGATACAAAAGTAAGTCAATGACATTTCTTGTTAATTATGACAAAACTTGTGTACATGGACATGAGCAGCAGGGGGGGAGAATAGGACAACTTTTTCCGACAAAATTGATTGAAGCCTCAAAACGGAAAATAGAGCCCTCCTGCGAATCTCATGTTTTAACCAAAAAAAAAATAAGTCTCCATTTGGTAAACGGAGACTTAACGATTTTTCAATCATCGGGGTCGCAACGATGTTGTCATCGCCCCCCCTTCCTGCTGCTACAGGTTAACCGAATATTTGATCGATTCAGATACTATATCGTGTTCAAACACGGAAATCATTTAACATTAAAGTCCTTACGACGAAAATCCTTTCAGGACTTTACAAACAAACTAATCGCAAACACCTCATCTTGTTGATCAGTTAGATTATTGAACTGGTCAGTGAGTCGGAAATTAATTCTCGTTAGTAAATTATTATGGCAGCGCATATAGACAGGATTAATTGGGTTTTCAATAATTAGGAATCCTGGAGGAGCTGTTGGTGCAAACGAATAAATAATATATCCTTGCTGAGCTTGATTTGATTGTTCTAGATTAATTTGATAGCTTCCTTCAGTTGCATCACATACTAAATTGAGCGCAATCACCGCTGAAATATTTACATTGTGCGGGGCAATATGCCTACCGCCGCCATCTGGGTCATTATTATATTTAAGAATAGTTGAATCTTGTACTTGAAATACCTTGATAACATTTCTAACAGATTCTTTTAGTTCCTCAGCGTTATATCCAGGAAACTTGAAATTATGTAGATCGGCTTCTGTAATATTGTGACCGGTTAGGAATCGTTGTTTATTGTCACTGTTGTCATTGATTATTGTCTGAATAACTCGTTCGTTGATATATTCTATATCAGATACAAGCTGACTTAATATTTCAATGTGTTTTCGCGATTTTGTTTGCCATAGTTGTTCTAGTTGTGTTTCATGTAATTGATTAATTTCATTAAAATAACCAGTGATGTCAGTTAGCGTAAATGAAATAGTAACAGTTGACTCATCTGTTCTTTTAATAATAAAATCCCATTGCAACGTGTTTTTGTTGGTAAATATGAATCTATCGGCGATTTTTACTTTTCTTATATCAGATAAATCATCTCGATATACGGGATTGATTTCATGATATGATTGTACGTCTGTGGTTAAGTCGGCAGCGGCCCCGGGTGGTTTTTCAGGCCATCCTGACACTGTTCTTAACGAGCTGTTATAGATATCTATAATGTATCCCTCTGTGCTTATTTCGATCGACGACGAGAGTGTAGGTTCATGAACTTTAATAGCTATTTTTGATTCTTTTCCAGTGATTGATTTTATTCTACGCTGAATTTCAGCATCGATTTGCTCAATTTGGTACGACCCAGTTGGTAACGAAATAACGTTCCAGTCTGGAGTACCATCGGGTTTATTCTTATACGAGAACACCAGTGCGTTATTCGGTTGCTGGCCGCCAAATGCAACCGATCTGATATTAGGCCAGCTATGATATACTCGTAATTTTGCCAGCGCGATCTCACGCACTGGAATCGGAGAAGGGAAGTTCACACTAAATTGTGGGGTTGTTGATGTTATTGATATCATGCTTGTTCGAATCGGAGTGGTATTCTCCGCGATGCGTTGAAGCAGTTCGAGTGACATTATTGTTAACGCTGTCTTCAGTTGCCAATTTCAACATCGCTGAGTTATACAACTGGGTCATCGCGGAAAATTCAACATCGGATATGAACAAATTATCTATCGACAGCGAGATCAACTCGGATAATTTCGAGTACGCGTCAAATACCACCCGGTACCGAGCTGTATAATCGCTGAGTTTTTTCTGAGAACACGATTATAACTCTTTAGTTATCGCGGTGGCGACTGCCGCGATTGTTGTTGCCGCGGAGATAGCGATTGGAACTGCAATCGGAGCCATCATGGTCACCGTCGACAAAATAACCCCGTTGATGATTGTTACGCTGCGTCGATATTTTTTTTTTTTTTCACGATAGCGCTCAGAAAGTGATTTCAAGTTCGCGGAAAACTCTTTCACAGTATCATATCGATATCGATGCGACTGTGATTCCTCTGGGAATATTATCGGTTCAATTGATTTCATCGATGTCATTACTATTTTAAATCTGCTAGTGTTTTCAATTATTCGCCTTCGTTAAGGGGTCCAGGGCAGGTGTTAGGTGGGTAGATGGGTTGGGATGACGTAGGTATGGTAGCTTTAGCCGGAAAAATCATCTACAAATTCTAAACACCAAGTTATTCTTGATCTAATGGTGGAGCTATCAACCGCGACGACATTAAAGTCTTGTCCGCCACCCTTCATAATTAACGTCGCGGTGCCGCCAGAGTAGGTTTTACCGTCCGCGATCATATTAAATTGATGGATAGAGATCCACGTTAGCCTGTAGATACCATCGGTCCACGTTGTCCTGAAGATACCATCGCCCCCCACCTCGCCCCTCCTCCCCAGAGACCGATGGACAGTGTAGTGTAAACGTTTTTTGTCCAATCCATGGTTCCATGATCGACCGTATACACGATATTTTTAACGCCTATGTCTGGATGCGGAATCTTTACCTTTTTAAAATCTTCTTTTAGTCTAAACATATCGTCGTAAATATTGAGATCATTTGCCCTGATTTTGTAGGATCCATTATCCCCCTCGCCTCCTTGTTAGAAAAGAATGAAGTCAGAAGGTCTCTGATTTTAAGCTGTGCTTGATCTTTAAGATACAGGTCGATGTTAAAAGATTTTGTCGTGATATCTTGGGGGCCATGCCCCACAAAGAACTTATTAACAATTTCGCTGGTGAGCTATTGTTCGTCAATAGCTTTTTTAATTTCAGCGAGGGTCGGGCCTGTCAGAGATGTGGTTTCAGACACAGGTGTTCTCCCCAAAAATCTATCCACGATGGTATTAAGTGTTGTTTGTCTCACCATAAACATATTAATATCTTTGAGAGTCATCGTAGATGTAGCCGGGACGCCAAAGAAATTATTAGCGACGTAGGTACTGTGAGTATGCTTGCCAATAAACTCGCTAATTTCAGCGAGAGTCATGCCTGCCACAAGTGTGGTTCCAAAAACTTACCAACGACGTCGTTAGTGCGGTTTTGTACCTTTTCAAAATTTTCTATTAGTTTAGAAATATCCGTGGAAATATTGAGATAATTTGCCTTGATTTCGGCAGGACTCATTATCCTCCCCTCCTTCGCGTTAAAAAAAAATGAAATCAAAAGGTTTCTGATTCTATGCCGTTCTTGGTCTTTAATATAAGAGTCGATGTCAGAAAATTTCGTCGTGATATCTTGGGGTTTACTACCCTCAAAAAACTTATTAATGATGTCGTTAGTGGGTTTTTGTACCTTTTCAAAATTTTCTATTAGTTTGAAATATCCGGGTTAATATCGAGATAATTTGCCTTGATTTCATTTCCATCAATTATCCTCCCTGCCTCCTTGTTAAAAAAGAATGGAGATAGAAGGTTTTTAATTTCAGCGAGAGTCATGCCAACCACAAGCAGTGTTCCAAAGAATTTATGTACGATATTTTTGCGAAAAGTATTATAGCCTCGTATATAATCATCCAGATCACGGCCGTGGGCGGAAATTGCGTCGGTGATCGTAGACACAAGTGCGCCTCCTTTAAGTTGTCCGTCGCTGGAATACAGCGCAATAGAGTTTTCAGCGGCGTCGCGCCGCCATATCAAAATGTCGTCCGCGGATATATTACTGGATTTCAATTTACCCTGGCGATCTTGAAATACAACTATTTCGTTCGGGTCAACACTTGCTAAATTTAACGTCTTAGCGATTTCATCTTCAATTATTTTTTTTACATCCTCGATAGAACCCGCAGATGTTTTCGCGGTGGGTTTCGACATTGACAGAGATCGTCCCCAAATATCAATCATTATTGTTAGCGCAACTTGTGTTTTCAATTTATTGGTTCTCTAAAATTACCTTGTAATTTTCCACTCGTGTATTCATTTACAACCAGATGAGGTGGTTTCCTCGGAAATCTAGATATCTCCGCGAGGACATTTAATACTTCACGGCTGCATATCGGTGGATCATTTAATTGTTGTGTTGATTGATTCTTTGAATTTATATACCACATAAACTCGCTCGGTGGGGCTAGCCCATATGAATCAAAATAGAGAATCCCACGCGGATCGATCGCGTATGCAACCCAGTGAGTTCCCGATCCGCTGCTGTTATCAAGATTGATGATACCGGTTTCAGCGCGTTTAGGTTTTCTCGGCAACTGATCTTTCATAAAAAAAAACCTCTGAAGTTTTTTATCGCTAGTTTTTTTAGCAGCATCAATTAAATCAAAATTGGACATGGGATGAATTGGGCTTTCAACTAATAAACCGTTCCTGGTATTCTCAGACCCTTTCCGGTGTACCATGAATATGGAGTCCCTGGTAGTCTTAGAGCCTTTCCCTTTTTTTATATCCTTTCCCAGTTGCCTTTTTCAACGCCATCCCTGCCGCGGTACCAACGGCTCCCAACGCCGCAACCTTCGCCACCGCTGGAGCAGCCGCTGCAATCAATGCTGGTATTGCGGCTAACAATGGAAATATACCACCTGATTTTATCATGTTGGCGACTGCAGCCTTTGAAGATACAATTTGAACCCCTCGCTGTTTCTTTAGCGCATCATTGAAATGTTTTATTTGACGATCCGTCAATGATATTTTATGTGTACCGCCGGACATCTGCGCTGGTTTTAACGTTATTGTTGTTCCACATTCTTTAGCGGATTTTGATCGCAATTTCTTGACCTGACCATCAGTCAGCTTGACACTAACAACACTATATGTCATTTTATTGTGAAACTATTTATGCTTTCAATTGATCTAATTGTGAATCGTTTACATATTTTCCACTGGTGCATCAATAAGTCTCATTCGTCCGCCAACCCCTTCTAACAACATTGATTTATCACTGAGAATGACAGCAACTGCTCTGTATTTATCAATACCAGCAGGGCGTTGTACACGAGCTCGAAAATGTATGTCAACGACGTATTGCCTTGTTAAATCAAGATGTTCCAGCGAAAAGTAATAAATTGGATACAAGTTCTTAAAATCAAGTTGCGATATTTGCAAACCAGTACCAACATTTTGATCACGACCCATAAATGACAGCATCCGATGATACAAACGTGCTATATAGTTGTTGTCGTGATCAAGTTGTATATCCTCGGTTGGTTCCTGTTGTCCGTTTATTCTCAGCGAAACCTCCTTGACTCCTAATCGATCAAATATCATATGACTGCGTTCTTGGGAGCTTAATCGATTCCGATTCTGCAGCGCTATAAATAAATGACGTGGAGCTGAAACGCCTTGTTTTGATGCCAGGTGCCATGTAAATGTACCATTAACATCATCCTCTTTGGTATCGGTCGTTGTTGTTAGCCAACTTAGCAATGATTTACCGCCTGTGTCCATAAATGAGAGTAGTCGTTGTTCTGTGGCGATTGATGGGGTCATTACTGGCATCCACAATGCTAATTATTTAGTTAAAACAACTTTACCATCAGCGGCACCATTAGCGCTCCATATTGCATCGTTGTCATTGCCTTTTCGCACTAACGCGATAGTGTGTTTAGCTCCATAAATAACTTTTCTGACATTTCTGCAGAATCCAAATATATGATGCAGCGGAATCGCACATGGAAAATATCGTTGTTGTCCTTGCAACGTTGCTACTCGTGTTGCAAATCCTAAATTGAAATTATAATTAACGCCCCTGAGAATATCAAACGCAGCTCCGGGTCTAGCTCGACGTTCTGGATTAGCTGCTTCTTGTTGATTTGCTTCTGCATTATCTCTTGCTGTTAAGACTTTAATATATTGAAGGTGGTCAGCGTTATCAGAGATATCTTTTGCAAACATCATAGATGGACCAGCAGACCTTGTATAATCATCAGAATATCTTGCTAATCCGATTATTGTTGTTGCAACATCAACCTCGCGTTCTCATGATTCAATTTCTCTTCCGTCAATGAGATATCTCGCGGATTCAAATAGCGCCATGATACCATTATTGACTAAGCCGACTTTGGTACCATCTGCATATGGGGTATCAGCTGCAACATTTATTACGAGTTTTCTCTCGATTTCAATAAATGCTTCACACGGCAAAAAGTATTTACTGGTATCATGGACTTGAAGTTCAACTCGCGATCGTAGGTCGGGTTGTATTGCATGATAGGAATAGTATTGATAATCACGGACGGAATCGTTTTTGGGCACTGGGGCTTCCATATCTAACGCGGGGTCAGCTGTTCGTTTAAACATTTTATTAACATACTAGTGTTTTCAATTGTGAAACTCCTTGTAATCATCGTCGTTTTCGTTTTCGTTTCAACCCACTTCCTGCTATCGCGTTCATGATAGTGCTATCTGTTACCGGCGAAGCCGTCAATGGCGACGGAGTCACCGAAGCAGCCAACGACGCTAGTTTTTGTTCCACTGCGCTATTTATTGCTTTGCTGACACTTGCAGGCATCACTGCCGTAGACGGCAGCATTGGTTGCTTCACCACCGACTTCGTTGTTGTTGGTTTCTTTCGCACCAATGATGCTATTTTATCTTTCGCAGCAGAAAATGCCTTTCCGGCAAGATTTCCAACAGCGCTGATTCCCTTATCACGAATAACATCAATGGCTTTCATTGATAATTGTTTAGCTAACGGCGTCACTTTTGGGGCCATTATTGTAAATAACCCCGCGATGGTACTGCCGAGACCATCTGCGTAATATGCTCTATAAACAGGCAATCGTGAGTTCACCACGTAGACGCTTACGGGTTTATCATGATTGTAATGTATAATCATCTTGTTATAAAAACACTAGTGTTTTCAATTATGAAACGCTGGCATAGTGAATTGCTTAGCCGCCTTCGATTGAAACTCTTTGAGTAATCGCTTTCGATCAGTCGATGTAATATACATGGGCATCTCTGTGATTTTCAACTAATTCAGCAATGAGTTCTCGATATACATCAATGCCCATGATACCGCCGGCAAATAATCGTCTACAGATATCAGCTGCTTCATTAATTATTTCAATGGAGTTGTTTCCGGCTCGTTTTCCACCCATAAGTACTTCCAGCCGTGATATATCCGAGAGAATATTACCAGGGCATGTCACGCTGGAGTCAACGGCGTTGGTGAAACCAACACCGCTACGTCGTACATATCCTTTTCCGCTTTTTTTCTTAGAACCGGCTTCTGCTCTTATGTCTATTTGTTCCGGGATTGGATCCTCCGTATAACGTGGTGGTTGTGGACCGCCTTTAACCGCAGCTAGAAAGTTATTATAACCAGGGTGCTGTAACGCTGAGGTTTTATCCCCGCCGTGTTTCACTAAATATATTTTTGATGCCCAAATGTCTTTGGTTTTTATAAAACTTTTAAACTTTTATTTTAATAAATTCTCTCATTTATCCTTTGGAAAATTTTCTCTAGTAAAATCAGCTAATTTGGGATCCGTACCGAGTCTTCCAATTATATTTAATGTTTCGATTTTAAATATATTTCCAGGTGAATAGTCTTTTCTTGCAGCTGCACCTTGTTGTTCTTCTTCGCGTTTTTCAATATCAGCTAATCGTTCATATTCTCGTTGGGTTTTTATATCACTGGATAGCTGTTGTATTTCTGCGCGTGTTTGTCCGGTCTCTGCTGCTATCTTTTCAAGCGTATCAAGCAGCGGCGCCTTCTTTGCTCGTTCTCGTTCAGGAATATCTCCGTATATCGCTGCTTCAGTTAACTTTTTCACATCTTTGGTCGCACTTGTTATCGGAGTAAACAGTTGTTCACTTGACACAGAAAAGTCAGTTTCCATTTGTTGTCGTTGTTGAAGTTTTTCGCGAAGTCTGTCTCGAACCGGTATAAACTTTTTAATTGCTGCTAGCCGCTTTCGGGCTAATATAGTTGTAAGCGATTCACCTACCATATATTGTTTGTGAACTGAGTTTTCAAATGTGAAACCCAGAGGGTTTCAACGTGAAGACTATATCACAATTAAAAGCTGAGTTATCAAATAATGTACCATCAAGCTAGAGTATTCATCTCCGACAAGGTTAAACTGTACGACGCTATCCGCGAATGTTTCAGAAATAACATCGCTGGGGGTTTCGAAATTGTAATATCTGAACAATTTTTGTTAACTTCGCGGTAACAACAACAACTACGTGAAAATGGAGGCATCGCGGTGATTACTTGCTCCCACGACCAGATCATCCAGTACGCACATAACTGCATGAGCCAACCCAAACTGATGAGAATTCTTTCAGGAGAAAATCCTATGTAACAAGAGTATAAAGTGTTACAAAAAACGCTAAATTTTTTTTTACTGAAAGTCTATTTTTTATAGTAACGCCCACGTGGTTAGGATACGGGTTTTTCCTCGTTTAATATTTTTCTAAGATCACGAACCTTAGAACTAATTTCAGTTCATTTTTGATACTCTTGGCCGAGCTTTTGACGTATTGCTTCAACGGTGCTAAATAGCGTTATAAATGCATTAATGTCGTTACCGTACAAACAAGCATTGATGGACTTTTGAATTCTTTTCACGAGCCTGTACATCTTAGGTAAAACATAACGACCCTTACTAGACTGATACTCAATGTCTTCATATTCCGAGGTAATCCTGTCGCAGTCGAGATCTTCAGATAATACTATTCCTCGATTCTGCAAATGGCATTTACATCTTGGATATCCATATTTTTATAGTATACTGTATCTCTAATTTAAAAAAAAGATGCAAAATAAATGGTATAAATTATGAGCGGTTATTCATTCATGAGTCCCTTATTCAGGCCTTTGTGTCTTTGTTAGCCGGTAGCCCATTCTGTGCTACCCTCTAGGGTTCCTCATGTGAATGTATAGCTTTTTGCATCAATTTATACCATTTATTTACACCCATTTACTTTGACAAACACATAATCTCCGGCGAGGGGTCTAACTCAGCAAACACTGAATTAGATCTCTCAGAAGGTATATGTTTGAATGGGTGTTCTTGTGACGTGGGTGTGGTCAAACCAAACCAACAATTGCAACCCATGAAATCAAATTCATGGTTGCATGAATTGGAAACAAACTCCAACCCACGCTACCGAAAGTGTGATAGCATGAGTTGCAATGTTGGTTTGGTTGAGGGGGTTCGCCCCCCCCCTCCCCAATTAATAGAAAAAACATCTTTCGTTTCACCATCAAATAATGTATTTGCTATGGGGACCGAACACGTAGTTGATAGACCTGTGTTTACAAGACAAACACGCTACCGTTTAGACTACGGAACTGTCATACAAAATAGTGATTTTTTAATATATATATCTTCTGATTATAATTAACAATAAGAGATTTTTAAAATACACAATTTGACTGTATCCACAAAAATTTCATAGTATTTAGGAAATAAAATACTAAGTACACAAAAAAATAATATAACTGTTGTTTAAAATATCATGTCAATAGTATTCTGGGTTTTTTCAGTCACGCATGCCTGCGTCAGTGTACCGATCAATATAAAACAGGAGTACGTTTGTACTGAAAGTCACGCATGCCTGCGTCAGTGAAATACCGATCAATATAGAGGAGGGGAACGATATAACCTGACATGTATACTTAACAATAAGAGCGTTTTCACTGTATTTAAATGTAATGTATAAAAATGCATACAGGGAAAAGGAAAATAAAATACTTTTACACACAGAAAAATACAACTCGCACGTAACAGATAGTAATTGTACAGTCACGTACCCGCGTCAGTGAAATACGATTGATTAGCAGTCTACATTTATGATGTGTGCACTGATATAATAATAAAGTATCTATCAGTCTGTCTATCTGGTTTTAATAAGTTGTGAAAACATCAGTTACGTAACACACAAGTCGATTCTAAAACAGCATGTAATTTCGATGTTATAAATATAAATCTCCACAGTCACGTGTCCGCGTCAAATAGCAGCATGGATTACATTTCAATCATGCGACATAACTCTGTCATGCAACTTTATCACTGGATGATTTATCTCCCTTCATATATGAAAATTTTATCCTGTGACGTGTCTTTTTTGAGAGAACTGTTTGATAAATTCCTTCCGCTACATATCGTACCGAGGACTCACAAATATCGAAATATTTTCCAGCCGCATTCATTGATTGAAATATTGTTTCTTTGTTATTTTCTAAATCAAATGATTTTACGGGTCTCTTTCCAACTGACTTACATGTCCCAGTCCTGCCTATTTTTGTATTCTGACTTTGAGTAACAACTCGTAAATTATCCGATTTATTATTCTGAGAACATCCATCCACGTGATCGATCACAAATCCATCCTTGATCAATCCGTTATGACATTCAAAAATAATTCTATGACAGAGATATGTTTTATTTCTAACACTGAACATCAACATATCCCATATTATTTACCCATCCAACCGGTTTCTTTAGTCTGCAATTTCTAACAACACCATCACGGGATGCTTCATAATTAACAAGCACTAGATGGGGTCTGAAGTCTTGGCTCATTTATATAATAATACTACTTGTCTAATTTATATCTGCTTTAATTATAAACCTCTTGATATAATCTTGAAGAGTTTTTGTGATTTTTTTCTTGACACAGTCAAGGACGTTGTCATCAGTAGGATCAATGACTGCATTTTTTTCGTTTGTCATAGTAGCATTTTAGTTCCCTGTAACGTTTACCCCCACAAGCAAGACATATTTGTTATTTCCCACGAACGCCAACGTGGCAAACCAGACAAGGGGTAGGGCCAAAAGAACCGTTTTTCACGCTTTGTAAATGATACCCACAAAATTCGCCTCTACATGATTTATTACTCGGGGTCGCTGATCCAATCATAAGTCACTTGCAGTGATTCATTATACTATATTTTTCTATTTAAATACTTGTTTTAATTATAACATGGAGGATTTCGAGAGATTATCAGCAATTAAGCCTTTCAAAAATGTTAAATTCAATCTCGATAGAACCCTCGAAAATGTGCCAAAACGGGCAATAACTGATAGAGCCCTGATAAATAAAATTCGCGATTGTATTAATGAATTCAAACACGACGGTGCATCTCATTGCTGGTCAACATTTCGAATTGATGGCGTTGTTGATGCCACCATGAACGACAGCAACGCAGTCATGATGTTATCACAACTTGGCAACAAAAGTATTTTTTTAGAGTAAAATTCATTATCCGTGTAGAATCAGGAGGTTGGATTATACGAGACAAATTTGAACCGATTCTCAAAGACAAGAAAACAGTCGTTGTTAGCCGTGTTTCTATTGCCGGGTCTGTTAACTGGAATTGACAAACCATACTATGAACGAGCATATCCTGAAACAGCAGTTGTGTATGGGATATATCTGTTAAATGAAAAACCTGATATAGGAAAACTAGCGCCGATCAAACAGTCGTCGCCGGCGACCTCATCGCTGAATTGTGTAGCAGCACGAGTAACAGAACATTTTTCAAATGCATCCCGAGGGAATAAACTAACCGATCTACGGCGTACCAAAATAGCTCAATGGAGTTTAACAGTCAAAGAGCGCGGAGCAACTATTAGCAATATAGCAAAATTAGAAACGTCACTGAGATTTCCAATAACCGTTATGACGATAACCGGAGCAGTTTTATACGAATCAAAATATAAATCAAAGGGAGCTCCAATCAAAATTATTGATCAAAACGAACATGCATGGACGTCCGCGGTCACAATATTTCCACGAAACAGAACAATAAAGTATATACCTGACGAATTCTTACAAGAAGATTTCTCCAGGGATGGTTTTCTCGTTGAAGAGAAACTATTCGATACTATTGCGTATTTGAGTAAAAACGACCCCATGTCGGTGTGGTTACTTTGCAGCACTGAAAACGACACGGATACGTTTGATCAGTTTGTAAGACCAAACGGTGAATTATACCGCACTGAAGCATTTCACAACAAAATGAAAAAAACAGCTAGTGGGTTTTTAACGGTGGGCGACGGAGTAGCCAGTGGCGAAGCCAACAACAGTGGCGAAGCCACCAGTGATGAACAATTATTGACAAACTGTTTTACAATCCCGTCGGTTGCATCTCATTTTGCGAGAATCAAAAACGCATGGAAACCAACACGCGTAGAATTCTTGCCAGACATTGAGGCTAGTTGTTTAGAATTTAATCATGGCGGTTTATGGAATAACAAATACGACAGTGATAATATCATTTCAGTTGATATGGTTGCTTGTTCTTCAGCGAGTTTCCTTGGTTATGGAGAGTGTACTGAGTATTTTAAACTATTTGGACACCCCGTACATGAAATGACTCGTGTTGCAATTAATGGGCCGCTGCCTGATTTTGATTTAACTGGATTCGCTCGTGTAGTATCATTTGAGTTCGCAGCAGGACTTCATCGCGCTTGTTATATTTGGATTGGTAGACACATGTCTGAAAAGAAGTGGCTGCCAATAGCGTTATTACGGTTCATGATTGATACAAAAATGGTAATTTCGCTGACGGTCAGTGAAGCAATTATATCATATCGGAAACAAACCAATGTCTGGTTACCAACACCGGAACGTCTTGATAGTATAATTGACGAATCCAGAAAACATATTGATGCCGACAAAGAATATATCATTGCGTGGTCCAAACGGGTATTTAATCAACGAAACATCGAAGCAAAAGATCTCGGTAGAAGAATAATCGGAAAATTCACTCAGGGAGGAAAACAATGTGACTATAGACGATATTGTTCACGGATGATTATGGATAACACCGAATACGACTTCGTAATTGCGGATGCAGTATCCAAAAACATATATATGGATCGTAAAGATGCTTTTTTGTCCAATGGAACAAAATTGGGTACAGTCGTTACTTACAGCGACAGTTACAGATCCCCGTATACACATTTGAGGTCGTCGATGCTGGGTTATGCTTGTATTAATTTATTTTCAATGATAAATAGATTTCCTGACACTGCGGTTAGAGTTGCCGTTGATTCATTTTACATTAATAGCAAGTACAGTTGCGCAGTTGCTGAATTCACTAATTTGGATGAAAGCTGGGGATAATGGAGAATTAAAACAAAATGCTGCGTGAGTATTCTGAATCAGCAGATGTTGAAATTAAAAGTAATTACTTATGTGGTGATAATTTATTAGAACATTCTAATGCACCACCGATATCCGATCCAATTTGTAAATATAAAACAGTTTATTTAAACGGCTGTGGCGGGTCAGGAAAAACGACTCGGGCGATTGAATTATATCGTGGGAAAAATCCTACGGATTTCACAAACATGATTGTGCTGACACCGACCCATAGACTAGCGCGAGAGATAAAACAACGAAACGTCGACGCTTGCACTTCTCACAGCTTTTTTCGATACAACGGCGACAAATGGACCCCTGAACGAATGGGTGAAAAATTCATCTCCGCGGTTATTATTTGGGATGAGATATGTACGGTTTCGTTAGATGTATTAAAAAAGTTTCTTGATTGGTTGCTGAAAAAGAATACAGCGGTGATAATGTGTGGAGATCATGGCCAACCACCACCATTTGTCGGCGCGGGTCCACATGATTGGTTAAAAGGGTTTGTTGACTATTATGAAGAAATCGATACCGACTATAGAGCACTTAATGAACAATTACGTGAGGTCAAGAAATTAATTAGATTACAACCGGATAGAATCCAATGTGAAATAATCAGAGAAATAATTCCTGAAACTGCCATGGAGGAATTTTGGGAAGCATGGAGACCAAACGATTTTTTTGTGGCAAGTAGAAAGATAGTCAGAGACACTTCAAAAAAAGTTGTTTAAGCTTCACAAAGAAAAATTCCTAACACTTCCAACGCCACTGTGTTATAGACCCTGTGATACACGGCGACAGAATATTGAAGTTGAAATTCCAGGACGTGTGACTTCGTCAGGACCTGAAAGACAAACACTAGTGTTAAATGATATTGTGCTGGTTGATATCAGTGTTGTCGAAAATGCATTACCTGCTGATAAATCGCCATGGACACTGGGTTATGTAACAACAATACATTCCTCACAGGGATTTACCATCACTGAGACAATTGTTTGGATAGTTGATAATCGCATCGAGTGGTCGAATTTAGTCTATCTTGCAGTATCCAGAGTACGGCAAATAAATCAGCTTCGAAGAATTGTTTTCGACGACGACACAACAATGGATGATATTGATGTTAGCATCATTAATAAAAAAACTCTCCGGTTACAAACAACAAGACAAAAAAAACAACGACAATTTGATATTGATGCCGAATTAATAATCGCGTTACAACAACAACATAATAATCACTGCGCAAGTTGCAATTGTATAATGCGTTGGCAGTTTTCGGATAAAGATCCTCGCCAATTTACTGTAGTCAGAAAAAATAACAGTCTCGGTCATGTCAGAAACAGTGTGATGTTGACTTGTCTTTAGTGCAACAGACGCAATGGCGCTAGTTAAGACCATGCGGTCGCAATTGAGTATTGTCAGGAATCACTTGTAATTGCTCGCATGTAAAACCCCACTGAGGGGCAATCGAATCCAATTTATAGATTGGAGATCTACCAGTTGATCGTGTTATAGTAGATATGCTATGCGTAGTGACACTCCAGATGGGATCAGTAGCCCTTTTTTTTACCACCTTCGAGTTCTCCTGGTTCATATAAATATCTCACGGTGACATTGCTGACAATTGGCTGAGAAACGCTATCCCGCTGTGGTTGTGGTATATACTTTTTTTATTGCGTTGTTAGGTTTCATATTGATTGCTCTGGTAATCTCGTTATTTAGCGCTGCAACTTCCCCTGGTAACCTTTTGACCCATTCACGGGATCGCTTTTTTTGGATGAATTCTTTTGCGTATTGATATCCAAATAACCGCTCAGCAAGAGTCCGATTAAATCGTTCTACAATTGCCTGATCGCGATGTAGTGCAGTATGCCCCCGTCTGATGGTGACATTGTGATGTTTCATTGTAGATGCAGCCACACCCTGAAATTCCTTGCCGGGATCAACTTGTAACAGATTTGGCTAGCGTAGTGGGCCTCATCGATAAATCCTTTCAAATGCAGAAGCAACTTCAGGTGATGATTTTGTTTTTAGCGGTTCTGCTTGTTTGTATCGACTCGCAACATCAACTACGGTTAGCGCGTATTTGTAACCGTTGTCATGTGGTAAAAACAATAAATCAGCTTGATGAACTTCATTGGGTCCGGTAACATCAAAATGCGAGAAATTGATTTGTTTAGGACGCTGTAGATAAATTTGCCATATAGCCCGTTTGGATAACCAATTAGCCGCAGTGGCCTTTTTCACTTTTGCGGCGTTGGCGAGTTTATTGATTGCAGCGTTACCCCTCCAATATCCTTTTGGAGAATAATAAATAGATTCCATATTATTAATTACCAGCGCCCATCATAAATTTGCCTTTCATAGCTGATTTTACCAACCACAAAGCCAATTTATCTTTGAAAGATTTATCAGGAATAGCATTTAACGCATGAATTAATTTCACATCCGCGAGATGCCTGTGTTGCAAATTGCTGCTTTTATATGCAACAACATGAGCATGACACGCCTTATCAATGGCGTTTATCGGATACTCGCCGGTCGGGGCTGATTTTGATCATCAAGTCTGATATCTAATCTTGTCCCGGGGCCACAGTAGCTATATCCTGGAAGGTGCTTTTCTCCTGGATACTTTGCCCACGGCGTTTCAGGAAGTTTTACTAACTTGGCTGCGATATCACCTCCTCGTTTTTTTTTTAAAAAACCATCTCCGGATTTCATAGAAACAAATCTATATTTTTTTGTACCACATGTTGCACTTCTACCAGTAAGTGCTGATCTGTTATTGCTAGTTGTAATCGTCGTCACATCATTTGTGCTAGTACGCGTTTTACACTTCACACAATATAGATCCATAATTTATGTATAGAGATATGAATATAATTGATTTTTTAGCGACTAAAACAAGAGAACCAGTTAAGCATCGTGCAGCGCTACCAAACTCTATCCGCGCAATTATAATCGGGCCATCTGGATCCGGCAAGACGCAATTGTTGCTCAATTTAATAATGAGATGGATGAAGTGGGATAAGTTGTATTTAATTGCCCCTAGCGTAGATGATCAACGATGCTATGAAGTGTTAAAGGATTTTAACGAGAATGCATCAGAAATTAAAGGCGAGAACGTCATTGATTTTATAACTGATATTGACGAGGCACCATCCGTGGATGACCTTGATGGGAGCATTAACAATTTAGTCGTATACGATGATGTGATGTTAGACAATTAAAAAAGAACAGCTAGAATAGTTTCCCGAGGCAGGCATAAAAACACCGACGTGATATATGTCACTCAACGCTACACTCAGGTTCCAAAAGTGATCAGAGATAACTGTAATATTCTTGCTGTATTCAACGGCGTTGATACACATACGCTACGAAATATTTGGCAGACATGGTGTTCCGATATGGACTTCAATCAATTTCGAAATTTCTTTAGTCATGCTCAGTCGACCCCACACGGATTTATAACAATAAATCTGCATGACCCTCGGACACGATATCGTATCGGACTTGATCAAATATTTGGATGAAATCGTAAAAACCCTTGTGAAAAATCAAATGATTTTTGTTAACCCATAGCAGCAAGGGGGAACGATGACAACATCGTTGCGACCCCGATAATTGAAAAATCGTTAAGTCTCCGTTTACCAAATGGAGACTTATTTTTTTTTTTTTTAGGTTAAAATATGAGATTCGCAGGAAGGCTCTATTTTCCGTTTTGAGGCTTCAATCAATTTTGTCGGAAAAAGTTGTCCAATTCCCCCCCTTCCCCCCCCCCCCCCCGCTGCTACATGTCATTGTATAATTTATGGCATTTGTTAGATAATAAATAATACATAAAACTCAAGTAGAAGTGTATTTTTCTTAGGTATTCCATGATGTGACCTGGCAGTCAGCTCTCCTCTTCAAACAGTATGAAATAGTTTTGAATGGAACAAAAGTGTTTGATTCCAAGGTAAATTTTAAAATTCTGTTTACATGTATGTAACTTGTACTAATTTTATTGATAACTTGTACTAATTTTATTTATAACTTGTACCAATTTTATTTATAACTTGTACTAATTTTATTTATCCTGTGCTGCACACCCTGCAGATGATCATCATGGTTCAACCAGTCAGAAAAGGTAATTCACAAATTGTAGTAGATGAGATGACTTCAGGATCATTCCCTCCTCGTCAGCTGTTTTTTTACTTAGACCAAGCACAGTTCAAAATATTTCAAAGTCTTTGTCTTAGAATGTAATATCTAATGTTGTACAGCTGGATCACAAACTCTTCACAGGTTTAAACATGGTGAATTATAGTGCTTGAAAATGAAAATTTTTTCTTCTGAGAAGTGCTTAAATTACCTTGTGAAATGTTTGTTCAAATCATAGATTCCTTAATTAGGAATATCCATCAGTCACTAAGCAGCATACAATATATTCATTAATTTCAAAAGAAAGAAAACAATGAAAAATATGTCATTACACCGGTCTCACTGATAGCCTTCCTGGGCATACTTCATGAAAATCCCATGGATTTTTTTGCCTAAAAAGAAGAAACTTGAAAATAAGCACTGTTTACCCTACCAATATTGTCACATATATCAATATATGTTGAGAAAGACGTGTATTCAGAAATACCCACCAACAAATGTTGCTGTGAAATTTACCTCGTATGAGCTTGATTTTAAGTAGTATTCCATTTTCTAGATGAATTATAGACTGTCTTTGTCATCGTAGTTTCGAGGTTTCCACACATCACTTTGCAAAGGATTGTATGATATCAACCAAATTAGAAAGCAGAATCAGTTTAACAGGTTCTTTGTCTTTATTTTGGGAGTTATGCCTTTGATTTCCATTCTTCTATAAAGTAATTTCTGCAGCGTAACTTGACCAGGATTGCTTCATTTCAACCAAATTTGGTATGCTTATTTATATTGTTGAGAGTGTAGGTTTATTTTAATAATAATTTAGGTGGTTTTTTTTTTATGGCTTAATGCCATTTTTCAGCACAATATAGGCTATACATTGCGGCTAGTATTAATGGTGGAGGAAGAACCCAGAAAACCCCCGGAAAGAACCACCGACCCATGAGAAGCTACTAGCAAGCTTTCTCACATACCCACATTGGCCGAATCTGAGACTCGAACTCACGCAGACAGAGGTGAGATGGCAGTGATCCGTAATGGACATCGCTTTAGACCACTCGGCAACTCAGGGCCCTTCATAATTTAGGGTAGTTATATACCTGATAGTAGCACAAACAGCCTGTTTAGAAGCCATGCTCACTCAAATTGAAAATTTATTTATCTTTTTCAGTGGAATAATAAGTGAAACTAATGTATTATATCATCATACATTTTAGTAAAATGTTTGTTGATTTTTTTTAATTTTTTTTTTGCAGTTATACCATTCATTATTGTCACATTTGCACACATTTTCACCAGTGGAGTTTTCCAGGGTGTTGTCTTTGGGCATTTACTCGAACTTGTATTTTATGATTGTTATTTATTTATTTCAATTTTATTTACGTTTTATGCATTTATTTGTTTATTTTCTTTTCAAGTATGGAAATGACAGTACAGTGCAAGAGGTTCAAAGTAGTAGAAGACAGTCACAAAACATGACTACTCTGTACCAGTTGCTTTTCAAAGTGTGTGTGGTGTGGATGTTATGTAAGACAGTCACAAAATATGAATACTCTGTACCAGTAGCTTTTCAAAGTTGTCCGATTCGCCCGCCCCCCCCCCCCCCCCCTCCGCTGCTAAATATATAGATCAGACTGACCATATCTTCCTGATGAAGGTAACCAAAGCAATGCTTTAAATATGTTTATGCTGGACACACGGACCTAAATAAACTAAACAAAAATAAACCCCTGCTTGAGGATTATCTTGTCAAGATGGTCACGCTCAAATATAAACATTAAATGAATACTTTCACAAACAATATGATTGACAGTTAACTTAATCCAGCGATCCCACTTCTGACACCATTGTAACAGACTTGTTACCGAGTGGATGGTGGACTAAATGAACAACACAAACACAATTTGTGAAAGATAATGTAAATTTATGAAATAAATTATTAATGAAAAATAATGATGTATCAACACAATAACTCATGCATTCAACCCACAATCACACTTCACAACCATTCACAATTCAAAAATAAATTAAATATTAATGCAAAATAAACACAGATCCAAGGAATCTCCTGGACTAAACACAGATCCAAGGAACTTCCTGGACTACACAAATGTTTCACATAAAATGGAACCTTTACAAAAGTTGTATTAACGCAAGTATAAATTGCGATAACAAATACAAACATCAAACTATACTATCGCACGTATGGATTGCGACAACTAGCACAAACATCTACATGTATTTAATCAAGTTGCTAACTGTTATTGAGATTCATGTAATCCCTTGAAATACTACTGTGATTCAAAGTAACTATGTGTAAATATAACAATGTATTCAATTGTAACTACAATTGAAACACAATTATGCGTCTCGACCCTGTACAACCGTACGATTCACCACCTGTTGAATCGCCGCCCAGCTTCTCCGAATACCTAGGGTTGACCCAATACTTTTATTGGCCCCTTGCCCTTCACGAATCCACTACAGTTATACGTACAGCATCTACTAGAACCACCGGTCCCAAATACTTAGATGCCACCCCGGATATTTACACCTCTAGACAGCTCCGACACTCGGACATTTAGACTTCTGGATTTCCGGATATTTACACATCACGACAGATGTAGACGGACAGACAATCCGACAGACAGACAGTCAGATACCTCAGTTTGATCACACAATTAAACAGCATAATCACGGCACAATCAATCACATTAAGCTACAATTCAGAGACGTTCAGCTACAATTTCCGAGACGTTCAGAGACGTTCAGCTACAATTCAGCCCTTTTGGCTGGAGAAAGAAATGACGAGCTATCTCTCCTTTGATAAGATACTTTTGGACTCGTAATCTTATCAGAAATATTCTGCCTTATATAATCTCAAATAGGTGAGCAGAATTCACGGCAAACTTCCCGTGCACCCCGTGAATCTAATGTTCCTGACTTCAAGTGATTCGTAGTCAGGCACATGCAAATCGTTACACGTCGCTTACCTTGAAAATAAACACTTATTCACCCCAGGTAACGCATGTACGACGCAAAAAAAATGGTGAAATTAGTTTGTAATTCAAGAAGAAATAAATTCAATTTTCTCCTAATTCTGAGACAAGACAGATGATCCTCGTGTCTCTTACCATGACAGCATTTATCTTTTACAAGATATTTATAAGCAGCAGGGGGGGCGGGCGAATCGGACAACTTTTTTCAACTTTTTTTAATTGAAACCTCAAAACGGAAAATAGAGCCCTCCTACGAAATCTCATGTTTTAGCCAACAAAAAAAAACTCCCCGTTTCGCAAAAGCGGAGACTTAGCGATTTTTCAAGCATCAGGGTCGCAACGATGTTGTCATCGCCCCCGCCCCCCCCCCCCCCCGCTGCTATGGGTTAACAAAAATCATTTATCATTTTTCACGAGGGGTTTTTACGATTTCAACCGAATATTTGATCAAGTCCGATACGATATCGTGTTCTAGGATCATGTAAATTTATTGTTATAAATGCGTGTGGGGTCGACTGAGCATGACTAAAGAAATTTCGAAATTGATTGAAGTCCATATCAGAGCACCATATCTGCCAAATATTTCGTAGCGTATGTGTATCAACGCCGTTAAACACAGCAAGAATATTACAGTTATCTCTGATCACTTTTGGAATCTGAGTGTAGCGTTGAGTGACATATATCTCGTCGGTGTTTTTATGCCTGCCTCGGGAAAATATTCTAGCTGGGTTTTTTTAATTGTCTAACATCACATCGTCGTATGCGACTAAATTGTTAATGCTCCCATGAAGGTCATCCACGGATGGTGCCTCGTCAATATCAGTTATAAAATCAATGACGTTCTCACCTTTAATTTCTGATGCATTCTCGTTAAAATCCTTTAACACTTCATAGCATCGTTGATCATCTATGCTAGGGGCAATTAAATACAACTTATCACACTTCATCCATCTCATTATTAAATTGAGCAACAATTGCGTCTTGCCGGATCCAGATGGTGATGTGACGACAATTACAACTAGCAATAACAGATCTGCACTTACTGGTAGATGTGCAACATGTGGTATAAAAAAATTTTGATTTGTTTCTATGAAATCCGGAGATGGTTTTAAAAAAAACGAGGAGGTGATATCGCAGCCAAGTTAGTAAAACTCCCTGGAACGCCGTGGGCAAAGTATCCAGGAGAAAAGCACCTTCCAGGATATAGCTACTGTGGCCCCGGGACAAGATTAGATATCAGACTTAATGATCAAAATCAGCCCCGACCCGGCGAGTATCCGATAAACGCCATTGATAAGGCGTGTCATGCTCATGATGTTGCATATAAAAGCAGCAATTTGCAACACAGGCATCTCGCGGATGTGAAATTAATTCATGCGTTAAATGCTATTCCTGATAAATCTTTCAAAGATAAATTGGCTTTGTGGTTGGTAAAATCAGCTATGAAAGGCAAATTTATGATGGGCGCTGGTAATTAATAATATGGAATCTATTTATTATTCTCCAAAAGGATATTGGAGGGGTAACGCTGCAATCAATAAACTTGCCAACGCCGCAAAAGTGAAAAAGGCCACTGCGGCTAATTGGTTATCCAAACGGGCTATATGGCAAATTTATCTACAGCGTCCTAAACAAATCAATTTCTCGCATTTTGATGTTACCGGACCCAATGAAGTTCATCAAGCTGATTTATTGTTTTTACCACATGACAACGGTTACAAATACGCGCTAACCGTAGTTGACGTTGCGAGTCGATACAAACAAGCAGAACCGCTAAAAACAAAATCATCACCTGAAGTTGCTTCTGCATTTGAAAGAATTTATCGACGAGGCCCACTACGCTGGCCAAATCTGTTACAAGTTGATCCCGGCAAGGAATTTCAAGGCGCTGTTTTATCAGCGATGAAACATCACAATGTCACCATCAGACGGGGGCATACAGCACTACATCGCGATCAGGCAATTTTAGAACGATTTAATCAGACTCTTGCTGACCGGTTATTTGGATATCAATATGCAAGAGAATTCATCAAAGAAAAGCGATCCCGTGAATGGGTCAAAAGGTTACCAGGGGTAGTTGCAGCGCTAAATAACGAGATTACCAGAGCAATCAATATGAAATCTAACAACGCAATAAAAAAAAAAGTATATACCACAACCACTATAACACGATCAACTGGTAGACCTCCAATCTATAAATTGGATTCAACTGCCCCTCAGCGGGGTTTTACACGCGAACAATTACAAGTGATTCCTGACGATACTCAATTGCCACGGCATGGTCTTAACTAGCGCCGTTGCGTCTATTGCACTCAAGACAAGTCAACATCACATTCTTTCTGATATGACCGAGACTTTTATTTTTTCTGTCTACGGTAAATTGGCGAGGATCTTTATCCGAATACTGCCAACGCATTATACAATTGCAACTCGCGCAGTGATTATTCTGTTGTTGTTTCAGTGCAACTATTAATTCAGCATCAATGTCAAATTCTCGTTTTTTTTTGTCTTGTTGTTTGTAACCGGAGAGTTTTTTATCAATAATTTTAACATCAACGATGCTAGCATCATCCATTGTGGTATCATCATCGAAAATAATTCTTCGAAGTTGATTTATTCGCCGTACTCTAGACACTGCAAGATAGACTAAATTTGACCACTCAATGTGATTATCAACTATCCAAACAATTGTATCCGTGATGGTTAATCCCTGCGAGGAATGTATCGTCGTTACGTAATCCAGTGTCCATGCCGATTTATCAGCGCGCAATGCGTCTTCGACAACACTGATATCAACCAGCACAATATCATTTAACACTAGTGTTTGTCTTTCATTTTGTCCTGGAATTTCAACTTCAATATTCTGTCGCCGTGTATCACAGGGTCTTTAGCACAGCAGCACTGGGCGCATTGGGAATTTTCTTTGTGAAGCTCAAACAGCTTTTTTTTAAGTGTGTCTCTGACTATCTTTCTACTTGCCACTACAAAATCATTTGGTCTCCATGCTTCCCGAAATTCCTTCATGGGAGTTTCAGGAATTATTTCTCTGATTATTTCACATAATTTTTTGACCTCACGTAATTGTTCATCAAGTGCTCTATAGTCAGTATCGATTTCTTCATAATAGTCAACAAACCCTTTTAACCAATCATGTGGACCCGCGCCGACATATGGTGCTGGTTGACCATGATCTCCACACATTATCACCGCTGTATTCTTTTGCAGCAACCAATCAAGAAACATTTTTAATACATCTAACGAAACCGTACATATTTCATCCCAAATAATAACCGCGGGGATGAATTTTTCACCCATTCGTTCAGGGGTCCATTTGTCGCCGTTGTATCGAATAAAACTGTGATAAGTGCAAGCTTCAACGTTTCGTTGTTTTATCTCTCGCGCTAGTCTATGGGTCGGTGTCAGCACAATCATATTTGCTCGACCTTGATATAATTCAATCGCCCGAGTCGTTTTTCCTGACCCGCCACAGCCGTTTAAATAAACTGTTTTATATCTACAAATTGAATCGCTCTGATAAATTATCACCGCGTAAGTAATTACTTTTAATTTCAACGTCTGCTGATTCAGAATAATCACGCAGCATTTCTTTTTTAATTCTCTATGATCCCCAACTTTCATCCGGATTAGTGAATTCAGCAACTGCGCAACTGTACTTACTGTTAATGTAAAATGAATCAACGGCAACTGTAACTGCAGTGTGAGGAAATCTATTTATCATTGAAAATAAATTAATACAAGCATAACCCAGCATCGACGACCTCAAATGTGTATACGGGGATCTGTAACCATCGCTGTAAGTAACGACTGTACCCAATTTTGTTCCATCGGACAAAAAAGCATCTTTACAATCCACATATATGTTTTTGGATACTGCATCCGCGATTACAAAGTCGTATTCGGTGTTATCCATAACCAACCGTGAACAATATCGTTTATAGTCGCATTGTTTTCCTCCCTGAGTGAATTTTCCGATTATTCTGCTGCCGAGATCTTTTGCTTCGATGTTTCGTTGATTAAATACCCGTTTGGACCACTCAATGATATATTCTTCATCCGCCTGAATATGTTTTCCGGATTCCTCAATTATACTATCAAGACGTTCAGGTGTTGGTAACCAGACATTGATTTGTTTCCGATATGATATAATTGCTTCACTGACCGTCAGCGAAATTACCATTTTTGTATCAATCATGAACCGTAATAACGCTATTGGCAGCCACTTCTTTTCAGACATGTGTCTACCAATCCAAATATAACAAGCGCGATGAAGTCCTGCTGCGAACTCAAATGATACTACACGAGCGAATCCAGTTAAATCAAAATCGGGCAGCAGCCCATTTATTGCAACACGAGTCATTTCATGTACGGGGTGTCCAAATAGTTTAAAATACTCAGTACACTCTCCATAACCAAGGAAACTCGCTGGATAACAAACAACCATATCAACTGAAACGATATTATCACTGTCGTATTTGTTATTCCATAAACCGCCATGATTAAATTCTAAACAACTAGCCTCAGTGTCTGGCAAGAAATCTACGCGTGTTGGTTTCCATGCGTTTTTGATTCTCGCAAAATGAGCTGCAACCGACGGGATTGTAAAACAGTTTGTCAATAATTGTTCATCACTGGTGGCTTCGCCACTGTTGTTGGCTTCGCCACTGGCTACTCCGTCGCCCACCGTTAAAAACCCACTAGCTGTTTTTTTCATTTTGTTGTGAAATGCTTCAGTGCGGTATAATTCACCGTTTGGTCTTACAAACTGATCAAACGTATCCGTGTCGTTTTCAGTGCTGCGAAGTAACCACACCGACATGGGGTCGTTTTTACTCAAATACGCAATAGCATCGAATAGTTTCTCTTCAACGAGAAAACCATCCCTGGAAAATTCTTCTCGTAAGAATTCCGTGGGTATATACTTTATTGTTCTGTTTCGTGGAAATATTGTGACCGCGGACGTCCATGCGTGTTCGTTATGATCAATAATTTTGATTGGAGCTCCCTTTGATTTATATTTTGATTCGTATAAAACTGCTCCGGTTATCGTTGTAACGGTTATTGGGAATCTCAGCGACGTTTCTAATTTTGCTATTTCGCTAATAGTTGCTCCGCGGTCTTTTACCGTTAACTCCCATTGAGCTATTTTGCTACGCCGTAGATCGGTAAGTTTGTTCCCTCGGGATGCATTTGTAAAATGTTCTGTTATTCGTGCTGCTACACAATTCAGCGATGAAGTCGCTTTCTACGACTGTTTCATTGGTTTTAGTTTTCCTATATCGGGTTTTTCATTTAACGGATATATCCCATACACAACTGCTGTTTCAGGATATGCTAGTTCATAGTATGGTTTGTCAATTCCAGTTAACAGACCCGGCTTAGAATCACGGCTAACAAC
This sequence comes from Unio delphinus, assembly GCA_029339505.1. Lineage (NCBI taxonomy): Eukaryota > Metazoa > Mollusca > Bivalvia > Unionida > Unionidae > Unio > Unio delphinus. The sequence goes on from JAQISU010000010.1 coordinate 15,692,415, forward strand.
GACTGTTTTCTTGTCTTTGAGAATCGGTTCAAATTTGTCTCGTATAATCCAACCTGTCCGATTCTACACGGATAATGAATTTTACTCTAAAAAAATACTTTTTGTTGCCAAGTTGTGATAACATCATGGCTGCGTTGCTGTCGTTCATGGTGGCATCAACAACTCCATCAATTCGAAATGTTGACCAGCTATGAGATGCACCGTCGTGCTTGAATTCATTAATACAATCGCGTATTTTATTTATCAGGGCTCTTTCCGTTATTACCCATTTTGGCACATCTTTGAGGGTTCTATCGAGATTAAATTTAACGTTTTTGTAATGCTTAATTGCTGATAATCTCTCGAACTCCTCCATGTTATAATTAAAACAAGTATTTAAATAGAAAAATTTAGTATAATGAACCATTGCAAGTGGCTAATGATTGGATCAACAACTCCGTGTAACAAAACATGCAGAAGCGAATTCTGTGGGTATCATTTACAAAGCATGAAAAACGGTTCTTTTGGCCCTACCCCTTGTCTGGTTTGGCATGTTGGCGTTCGTGGGAAATCACAAATATGTCTTGATTGTGGGGGCAAACGTTACAGGGAACTAAAACGCTACTATGACAAACGAATAAAAAATGCAGTCATTGATCCTACCGATGACTCCGTCAGCGACAAAATCATAAAAACTCCTCAAGATTATATCAAGAGGTTTATAATTAAAGCAGATAATAAATTAGACAAATAGTATTATTATACAAATGAGCCAAGATTTCAGACCTCACCCAGTGCTTGTTAATTATGAAGCATCCCGTGATGGTGTTGTTAGAAATTGCAGACTAAAGAAATCGGTTGGATGGGTAAATAATATGGGATACTTGATGTTTACAGCCGGGAAGAATAAATATCTTAATCACAGAATAATCTATGAAGTATTTCATGGACCAATCAAAGATGGTTTTGTTATCGATCATAAAAATGGCAACAAGATTGATAACCATTCTTCAAATTTACAAGCCATCTCGCAGTGCGATAACCTTTTAAAAAGCAACGCTGGTAGGTACTTCAAAACGCCCTAGGTGGTCAAATCGTTTGATTTAGAAAATAATGAAGAGAGAATCTTCTAATAAATGTATGCTTCTGGAAAGCATTTTGAAATCTGTATACATTCAATACAACGTATAGCAGAAAATATAACTATATCAGCCGTCTCAAAGACAAATGGCCATAAAATAAAATTCGTATACATCTGAAACGATTCAAGGGAGATAAATCCTTTATGGATAAGTCCACCTACCCCTCATAACACTCTACTCACTAAGTTCTCTTGTATTATGACCGTCAAGGTATTTGTGTCGTCTGCTATTCTCACAGGTAGAGAGAGAGGTATAATTGACATGTGCGCGCCCACGTGACTGTAATGGAGTAATATACACTTGATTGAGTTTCGGTTTAGTTAAATAAATACAACTTTTAACACTTTTAAAACCTTTCATTGTCGCTTGGCTAAAACTGCATCATTTAAACAGTTGTATTCATTTTTTAAACCCTTAGACCATCTCCATTCAGCTATTATACACTTTCAGTACAACGTTCTTTATAATCCAACGCGTTACCTATGTTCGCTCAGCCGGTACGAGCATGAAACACTAGTGTTTTCAATTGCGAAAACATCCCCCCCCCATTGGATTTCCCATTCATTAAGTGGGTGTGGTTAAAATCACTATGTGAGAGTTGCAGTTATATATTAAAAATTCCTCTTTGTGGCCTAATCGATAACTACACGCAGTTATCTAACAGCTGTATTCTTTTGTTTAGTGTTTTATTCAAATATTTTATCTCATTTAAATGTTGTGAAACAGCATTAATAAGTAATTCAAGGAAATAAAATAACACACCCGTGAATCAACGCTGCTGTATTAGTCTCCTTATATACGTTATGACTCATAATAAGCTTGGGGCTTTTGAAAGTCGATTCGACCGATCAAAACTAACCAACGCCATTGACCCTGTCGTGTGGTTGTCTTTTGTCAATCATGCAACCGGGTTAATTTAATTGGGTTGCTTTTGATTGGTTGGATTGGCCGTAGAAAATCCGCCCCGTCGTTTCATGTTTGTGCTGTCTTGTGCCGTCCCACATCATTACATCACAAATTCCATCATCGTTTCATTGAATATAATCCATCCTTAATTAAGTTAATTAAGTATATGTTATGCCTAAAATCTGCCACAACACTCGAGTGGAGATATATACGGCATTGTACTGTCCATTAATTAAGTACATGTAGTGACGTCCCCCAAGCATATCTTCTGGGCGGTCTAAGATGACGTTTGTCACCTCAGGCCTCCCTTCCGGAGATGTATGCTTTGGGGTCCCCTTGGGCTTGCATGGATGCGAAGGCAACCAAGGAGTTCCAAGATGTGTTGTCGTATATGTAACCTCTGGGTCTTTTTCAAGTTATTTGACGCAAAAGGGGTTTCCAAATGGGGTTTTCATGTATGTACTGTCCTTAATTAAGTTAATAAAGTAACCTCTGGGTCTCTCTGACGTCATAGGGCGCCAGCGAGATTGCCAAATGGGGTATAAAAAACGGAGTCAAGAATGACCCAATTTTTTTTTAATAATTCGAGGTAAATATATTGTATTATATTTATATGAAAATAGATATCAGCGATGTAAATGCTATAATCACTGAAATTTCAAATTTGCAGAATCGAGGAATAGTATTATCTGAAGATCTCGACTGCGACAGGATTACTTCGGAATATGAAAACATTGAGTATCAGTCTAGTAAGGGTCGTTATGTTTTACCTAAGATGTACAAGCTCGTGAAAGGAATTCAAAAGTCCATCAATGCTTGTTTGTACGGCAACGACATTAATGCATTTATAACGCTATTTAGCACCGTTGAAGCAATACGTCAAAAGCTCGGCCAAGAGTATCAAAAATCGAACTGAAATTAATTCTAAGGTTCGTGATCTTAGAAAAATATTAAACGAGGAAAAACCAGTATCCTAACCACGTGAGTGTTGCTATAAAAATAGGCTTTCATTAAATTTTTTACTAAGTGTTTTTTTAGCGTTTTTTTGTAACATTTTATTCACTTGTTACATAGGATTTTCTCCTGAAAGAATTCTCATCAGTTTGGGCTGGCTCATGCAGTTATGTGCGTACTGGATGATCTGGTCGTGGTAGCAAGTAATCACCGCGATGCTTCCATTTTCACGTAGTTGTTGTTGTTGCCGCGTAGTTAACAAAAATCGTTCATCACCGCGCTCAGATATTACAATTTTGAAACCCCCAGCGATGTTTTTTCTGAAACATTCGCGGATAGCGTCGTACAGTTTAACCCTGTCGGAGATGAATACTCTAGCTTGATAGTACATTATTTGATAACTCGGCTTTTAATTGTGATATAGTCTTCAGATGGAAACCCTTTGGGTTTCACATTTGAAAACTCAGTTCACAACAATATATGGTAGGTGAATCGCTTACAACTAAATTAGTCCGAGAGCGGCTAGCAGCAATTAAAAAGTTTATACCGGTTCGAGACAGACTTCGCGAGAAACTTCAACAACGACAACAAATGGAAACTGACTTTTCTGTGTCAAGTGAACAACTGTTTACTCCGATAACAAGTGCGACCAAAGATGTAAAAAAGTTAACTGAAGCAGCGATATACGGAGATATTCCTGAAAAACAACGAGCAGTGAAGGCGCCGCTGCTTGATACGCTTGAAAAGATAGCAGCAGAGACCGGACAAACACGCGCAGGGATACAACAGCTATCCAGTGATATAAAAACCCAACACGAGTATGAACGATTAGCTGATATTGATGATTCTGCACCAGCGTCTGATCCACCCCACCCACAAGTATATCGACCGGGCGAAATTGAAGAACACGAAGAAGAACAAGGTGCAGCTGCAGGAAAAGACTATTCACCTGGAAATATATTTAAAATCGAAACATTAAATATAATTGGAACACTCGGTACAGATTCCGAATTAGCTGATTTTACTAGAGAAAATTTTCCAAAGGGTAAAAGAGAGAATTTATTAAAAGACGAGTTTAAAAGTTTAATAAAAACCAAAGACACTTTGGCATCAAAAATGTATTTAGTGAAACACGGCGGGGATAGAATCTCAGCGTTACAGCACCCTGGTTATAATAACTTTCTAGCTGCGGTTAAAGGCGGTCCACAACCACCACGTTATACGGAGGATCCAATCCCGGAACAAATAGACATAAGAGCAGAAGCCGGTTCTAAGAAAACAATCGGAAAATAATATGTACGACGCAGCGGTATTGGTTTCACCAACGCCGTTGACACCAGCGTGACATGCCCTAGTAATATTCTCTAGGATATATCACGGCTGGAAGTACTTATCGGGGAAAAACGAGCCAGAAACAACTCCGTTGAAATAATTAATGAAGCAGTTGATATCTGTGGACGATTATTTGCCGGTGGTATCATGGACATTGATGTATATCGAGAACTCATTGCTGAATTAGTTGAAAATCAAAGAGACGCCCATGGTTATTACAGCGATTGATCGAAAGCGATTACTCAAAGAGTTTCGATCGAAGGCGGCTACGCAATTCACTATGCTAGCGTTTCATAATTGAAAACGCTAGTGTTTTTATAACAAGATGATCATACACTACAACCATGATAAACCCGTAAGCGTCTACGTGGTGAACTCACGATTGCCTGTTTACGCGCGTGGTACGGAGATGGTCCCGGCAATATCATTGCGGGGTTATTTACAAGAATGGCCCCAAACATGGCGCCGCTAGCTAAACAATTATCAATGAAAGCCATTGATGTTATTCGTGACAAGGGAATCAGCGCTGTTGGAAATCTTGCCGGAAAGGCATTTTCTGCCGCGAAAGATAAAATAGCATCATTGGTGAGAAATCAACGAAAAAGGCAACCGTCATTGCCGTTGCCATCAACGACAGTGATGCCTGCAAAAATTAGCAAAGCAATAAATAGCGCAGTGGAAGAAAAACTAGCGTCGTTGATGACTCCGTCATCCTCGGCTGCGCCGTTGGCGGCTACACCATTGGCGGTTATACCATTGGATACAGAGTAATACTATAGCAAGTATGATAGCGGGAAGTGGTTTCAAACAAAAAAGAAAACGATAATGATTGCAAACAATGGAAACGCTGGGTTTTACAATTGAAAATACTAAATAATAATAACAATGTTCAAACGACAAGCTGATCCTGCGTTTGATTTAGATGCCCCAGTGCGCAAAGACGATTCCGTCCGCGATTATCAATACTATTCCTATCATGCAACACAACCCGACCTAAGATCACGAATTGATCTTCAAGTTAAAGATACCAGTAAATACTTTTTGCCATGTGAAGCATTTATTGAAATTGAGAGAAAACTCGTAACAAATGTTGCAGCTGATACCCCATATGCAGATGACCCAAATGTCCGAGCTGGTTTTGTTAATAATGGCATAATGGCGTTATTTGAAAGCGCACAATATCTCATTGATGGAAAAAAAATTGAATCAATAGACCGTGAAGTTGATGTTGCAACAACAATAATCGGACTAGCAAGATATTCTGATGATTATACAAAATCGGCTGGTCCGTCTATGATGTTTGCAAAGGATACCTCTGATAACGCTGACCACCTTCAATACATTCAAGTGTTAACAGCAAGAGATAATGCAGAAACCGATCAACAAGAAGCAGCTAATCCAGAACGTCGAGCTAGACCCGGAGCTGCGTTTGATTTTCTCAAGGGCGTTAATGATAATTTCAATTTAGGATTTTTAACACGAAAAGGAGTATTGCAAGGACAACAACGATATTTTTCATGTGCGATTCCGCTGCATCATATATTTCGATTCGCCAGAAACGTCAGAAAAGTCATCTATGGAGCCAAACACACAATCGCGTTAGTGCGAAAAGGCGATGACAACGATGCAATTTGGCGTGCTAATGGTGTCAATGATGGTAAAGTTGTTTTAACTAAATTAGCATTGTGGATGCCAGTAATGACCCCATCAATCGCCACAGAACAACGACTACTCTCTTTTATGGACACAGGCGGCAAATCATTGCTAAGTTGGCTAACAACAACGACTGATACCAAAGAAGGTAATGTCGATGGTACATTTACATGGCATTGGCATCAAAACAAGGCGTTTCAGCCCCACGTCATATATTTGTAGCGCTGCAGAATAGGGATCGATTAGATCGTCAATTATCCAGCCATATGATATTTGATCGATTATTTGTAAAGGAGGTTTCACTGAGAATAAACGGACAACAAGAACCATCTGAGGATATACAGCTTGATTACGACACTAACCACATAGCACGTGTGTATCATCGGATGCTGTCATACATGGGTCGCGATCAAAATGTTGATACTGGTTTACAAATATCGCAACTTGATTTTAAGAACTTGTATCCAATTTATTACTTTTCGCTGGAACATCTTGATTTAATGAGACAATCCGTCGTTGACATACATTTTCGAGCTCGTATAGCCCCCCCCCCCCTTGATGGTGTTCCTGTCCCTAATTATAGAGCAGTTGCTGTCATTCTCAGTGATAAATCAATGTTGTTAGAAGGGGTTGGCGGACGAATGAGACTTATTGATGCACCAGTGGAAAATATGTAAACGATTCACAATTAGATCAATTGAAAGTATAAATAGTTTTACAATAAAATGACATATAGTGTTGTTAGTGTCAAGCTGACTGATGGTCAGGTCAAGAAATTACGATCAAAATCCGCTAAAGAATGTGAAACAACAATAACGTTAAAACCAGCGCATATGTCCGGCGGTACACATAAAATATCATTGACGGATCGTCAAATAAAACATTTCAATGATGCGCTAAAGAAACAGCGAGGGGTTCAAATTGTATTTTCGAAGGCTGCAATCGCCAACATGATAAAATCAGGTGGTATATTTCCATTGTTAGCTACAATACCAGCATTGATTGCAGCGGCCGCTCCAGCGGTGGCGAATGCTGCGGCGTTGGGAGCCGTTGGTACCGCGGCAGGGATGGCGTTGAAAAAGGCAACTGGGAAAGGATATTAAAAAAAGGGAAAGGGTCTAAGACTACCAGGAACCCTGTATTCATGGTACAGCGGGAGCGACTTAAGAATACCAGGAACGGTTTATTAGTTGAAAACCCAATTATCCCCATGTCCAATTTTGACTTAACTGATGATGCTAAAAAACTAGCGATAAAAAACTTCAGAGGGGTTTTTATGAGAGATCAATTACCGAGAAAACCTAAACGCGTTGAAACCGGAATAATCAACCTTGATAACAGCAGCAGATCGGAGACTCACTGGGTTGCATACGCGATTGATCCACGTGGGATTGTCTATTTCGACTCATATGGGTTAGCCCCAACGAGCGATTTTATGCGGTATATAAATTCTTCGATGAAACTCAGAGTTTCCGATTTGTTTTCCACGCTGCCAGCAACCGCTCCGGTGGCCTAGTGGTTAGAGCGTCCGCCCCGGAAGCGGGAGGTCGTCGGTTCGATCCCCGGCCGAGTCATACCAAAGACTTACAAAAATGGTACTAACAGCTGCCTCGCTTGACGCTCAGCATAAAGAGGTTAGTGTTAGGACTGGTCGGCCTGGTGTCAGGATAATGTGACTGGGTGAGACATCATGCTACATGTCTGCGGCATGATGTCTCAGTGCTAGACACCTTATAAACTTTCTCACTGCAGACATCGTAGCGATATGACTGAAAAATTGTTAAAGCTACGTTAAAAATCCTAATCAAACAAACAAATAAACAAATCCACGCTGCCAGCACAACAATTAAATGATCCACCGATATGCTGCCGTGAAGTATTAAATGTTCTCGCAGAGATTTCATCGTCAGAGAAACCACCTCATCTGGTTGTAAATGAATACACGAGTGGAAAATTACAAGGTAATTTTAGAGAACCAATAAATTGAAAACACAAGTTGCGCTAACAATAATGATTGATATTTGGGGACGATCTCTGTCAATGTCGAAACCCACCGCGAAAACATCTGCGGGTTCTATCGAAGATGTAAAATAAATAATTGAAGATGAAATCGCTGAGACATTAAATTTAGCAAGTGTTGACCCGAACTAAATAGTTGTATTTCAAGATCGCCAGGGTAAATTGAAAACCAGTAATATATCCGCGGATGACATTTTGATACGACAGCGCGACGCCGCTGTAAACTCTATTGCGCTGTATTCCAGCGACGGACAACTTAAACCAGGCGCACTTGTGTCTACGATCACCGACGCAATTGCCTCGCACGGCCGTAATCTGGATAATTATATATGGGGTTATAATGCTTTTCGCAAAAAATATCGTACATAAATTCTTTGGAACCCCGCTTGTGGTTGGCATGACTCTCGCTGAAATTAAAAACCTTCTGGATTTATTCTTTTTTTAACACGGGGGCGGGGAGGATGATGGATGAAAATGAAATTAAAGCTAATTATCTCGATATTTACACGGATATTTCTAAACTAATAGAAAATTTTGAGAAGGTACAAAAACCCACCAGCGACGTCGTTGGTAAGTTCTTTGAGGGTAGTAAACCCCAAGATATCACGACGAAATTTTCTGACATCGACTCTTATATTAAAGACCAAGAACGGCTTGGAATCAGAAACCTTCTGATTTCATTCTTTTTTAACTTGAAGGAGGGGAGGATAATGAGTCCTGCCGAAATCAAGGCAAATTATCTCAATATTTCCACGGATATTTCTAAACTAATAGAAAATTTTGAAAAGGTACAAAAACCCACTAACGACGTCGTTGATAAGTTTTTGGGAACCCCACTTGTGGCAGGCATGACTCAAGCTGAAATTAGCGAGTTTATTGGCAAGCATACTCACAGTACCTACGTCGCTAATAATTTCTTTGGCGTCCCGGCTACATCTACAATAACTCTCAAAGATATTAATATGTTTATGGCGAGACAAACAACACTTAATACCATCGTGGATAGATTTTTGGGGAGAACACCAATGTCTGAAACCACATCTCTGACAGGCCCGACCCTCGCTGAAATTAAAAAAGCTATTGACAAACAAAAAACCACCAGCGACGTCGTCGATAAGGTAAAAATTCCACACCACGTAAAAACCGTTGATAACATCGTATACACAGTTGCCAGTGGGACCTTTGATTGGATCCGAGGAAACGAAAATAGTTTACATTTTCACAGCAAATATGGTAGTATACCGGGTTGTTATCGATTTACAAAAATACATGCCCATAAATTTGATTTGGGAGTCGGCCCGGCAAAACATATAACAAGTGTTAACACAGTAACATATATAAACGATAACATACCATCAAAACCCGACCACATAAGATTCCCTATTATGATTGATATAACTACATCCAACGAATTAGTGGTTAGGGATTCGCTACCCTGATACGCTAGAATTTGTATCCGGTACTCCCCCCACCGACCATAAATCCGAGTACACAATCGAATAATTGAAAACACTAGCGGGTTTAAAATGGTAATGACATCGATGAAATCAATTGAAACGATAATATCCCCAGAGGTATCACAATCGCATCGATATCGATATGATACCGTGAAAGAATTTTCCGCGAACTTGAAATCACTTTCTGAGCGTTATCGTGAAAAAATTAAAAAGTATCGCCGCAATGTAACAATTATCGACATCACCGTGTACTCGGTGTCCGGTGTGATGGCCATCGCCGGGGTTATTTTGTCGACGGTGACCATGATGGCTCCGATTGCAGTTCCAATCGCTATCTCCGCGGCAACAACAATTGCGGCAGTCGCCACCGCGATAACTAAAAAGTTATCGTGTTCTCAGAAAAAAACCTCAGCGATTATACAGCTCGGTACCGGGTGGTATTTGACGCGTACTCGAAATTATCCGAGTTGATCTCGCTGTCGATAGATAATTCGTTCATATCCGATGTTGAATTTTCCGCGATGACCCAGTTGTATAACTCAGCGATGTTGAAATTGGAAATTGAAGACAGCGTTAACAATAATGTCCCTCGAACTGCTTCAACGAATCGCGAAGAATACCACTCCGATACGAACAAGTACGATAGCAATAACATCAACAAACCCACAATTTAGTGTGAACTTCCCTTCTCCGATTCCAGTGCGCGAGATCGCGCTGGCAAAATTACGAGTATATCATAGCTGGCCCAATATCAGATCGGTTGCATTTGGCGGTCAGCAACCGAATAACACACTGGTGTTCTCGTATAAGAATAAACCCGATGGCACCCCAGACTGGAACGTTATTTCGTTACCAACTGGGTCGTACCAAATTGAGCAAATCGATGCTGAAATTCAGCGTAGAATAAAATCAATCACTGGAAAAGAATCAAAAATAGCTATTAAAGTTCATGAACCGACGCTCTCGTCGTCGATCGAAATAAGCACAGAGGGATACATTATAGATATCTATAACAGCTCGTTAAGAACAGTGTTAGGATGGCCTGAAAAACCACCCGGAGCCGCTGCCGACTTAACCACAGACGTACAATCATATCATGAAATCAATCCCATCTATCGAGATAATTTATCTGATATAAAAATAAGGAAAAATCACCGATAGATTCATATTTACCAACAAAAACACGTTGCAATGTTATTTTATTATTAAAAGAACAGTCGACTCATCTGTTACTATTTCATTTACGCTAACTGACATCACTGGTTATTTTAATGAAATAAATCAATTACATGAAACAACTAGAACAACTACGGCAAACAAAATCGCGAAAACACGTTGAAATATTAAATCAGCTTGTATCTGACATGGAATATATAAATGAACTAATTATTCAAACAATAATTAATGACAACAGCGACAATAAACAACAATTCCTAACCGGTTACAATATCACATAAGCCAATCTGCGTAATTTCAAGTTTTCGGGATACAACGCTGAGGAACTAAAAGAATCTGTTAGAAATGTTATCAAGGTATTTCAAGTACAAGACTCAACTATTCTCAAATATAATAATGACCCAGATGGCGGCGGTAGGCATATTGCCCCGCACAATGTAAATATTTCAGCGGTGATTGCGCTCAATTTAACATGCGATGCAATTGAAGGAAGCTATCAAATTAATCTAGAGCAATACAATCAAGCTCAGCAAGGATATATTTTTTTTTTCTTTTGCACCAACAGCTCCTCCAGGATTCCTAATTATTGAGAACCCAGTTAATCCTGTCTATATGCGATGCCATAATCATTTACTAACGAGAATTAATTTCCGACTCACTGACCAGTCCAATAATCTAATTGATCTACGCGTTGAGGTGTTAGCGATTAGTCTGTTTGTGAAATCCTGAAAGGATTTCCGTCCCAAGGACTTCCATCATAAATGATTTTCGTCCTCGAACACGATATAGTATCTGACACGATCAAATATTCGGTTGACCTGTAGCAGCAGGGGGGGGGGGGTTTGCGATGACAACATCGTTGCGACCCTGATGATTGAAAAATCGCTAAGTCTCCGTTTGCTAAACGGGGACTTTCTTTTTTTTTTGGGCTAAAACATGAGATTTCGTAGGACGGCTCTATTTTCCGTTTTGAGGTTTCAATTAAAAAAGTCGAAAAAAGTTGTCCGATTCGCACCCCCCTGCTGCTTTATCTTTTGTTATGATTGTCGGCCAAACAGATCAGCCATATGAATGTGTGGTGTGTGACTACAGTTGTCATGAGTCCATTATCTTTCGACTGGTGAATTGGTCAGTCATCCACATATTCTGAAAGCTTCATTATCTTATGACATTTTATAGCTTTTGTTTTTCTGCTATACATTCACTTTTTAAGCAGACTTCCCGAAAGCCGTCGGTCCGTCGGACATGACCGACAAATTTTTACCCGGACCGACAATTTGTTAGTTGGCATCGGACCGACTGTCCGGCAGTTTTCTCACTCTGCACCGCTCGAGTAGCCCTTCTTAAATCTAGTTTGTTAAACTGATTTTCATTGGTTACAAGCTTTTGAGCGATCCAATTGCTACGCCTATTATAAACAGTTATGCGGCTCACCTATCAGCATGGCATCGTTGAAATATTACGACGGAGCAAAACCTGGGAAAAAAGAAAACTATCTTATGAAGAATTGAAAGAAAAGAAAAAGGATTATGAAAATCATAGGGTTGAAAGAACCTTTAATGATAAATGGAAAGAAAACAGAGACTGGTTAATATTTGATGAAATAAAGCAAGTTATGCAGTGTGCCATGTGTCTCAGTTTCTACGGCGAGAAAGCGAGGTCTGATGAAAATTTGCGAAACATAAACGCGTTTATCGTCGGATGTACAAATTTTAGAATGTCGACAATAAATGATCCTGAATTTTCAAAGTCCCCATTAAAGTATCAGAGTTTGTTTCAGGCAGACAGAAAACTGTTCAGGAAAAACTAGGGTCAGAAGCCGGCAAAGCACTTAGACAATTAAAGGCAGCTGAAAAAAGTAGATTAGTGCATTTGTTCAGAAATGCACACGCAGTAGCCAAAATTAATCGTCCACTATCAGATTATACATGGCTGTGTGAAATTGACAAAGCTAAACAATTAGACATAGGCAGTACGTATATTAATGACAAAGCTGCTGCAGATTTCATACACAGTATGAAGCACAGACAGAGAAGCAAAAAACTCAGTTTTATAGAGTATAATCCATTTTTTGCCTTTATGATGGATGGAAGTACAGATATCTCAGGAGATGAACAGGAGACCTTGGACATTGAGGAAGACTGTTTAGACTAGCGAGATGAACTTGACAATTTTGATGAACTGATCATGTTTACAACAGACTATCAGTGAATTTGACTTAACTTTACTTGATTAACGTGTTATTTACACTTAGAAAATAGAAAACAAAACACGTTACAAAATACCTCATATTTGTTATATTTTGTCGGTCTGACAGATTTTCAGGTTTTGTCAGACCACAGGTCTGACACTATTTTTTAGCTTTTGGGAAGTCTGTTTTTAAGCTCCCCACTCCTCCAAAAATGCCCCATAGGGCTTGCGACTCTGATCGCCTCTGTCAACTAAAATCCAGCTCCTGGCCTTCGCGAGTGGCTTAGCTTCTAAGTCTGGCGGACCATGTTTTCACTGACAGGAGAAGGGGTGAAGGCGGCCACTGGCGCCTTAAAAACAGTCGCTTCGGGTAGATGGGGCTCGTAAACCTTGGATGGTAGCTCATCTAGGAGAAGGAAAACTGATCCCAAACCTCCGCTGCCTTGCGGCTATACCCACTCACGGGAAGTCTAAGGGAGTAAACCCCGACAGAAAATCCGGAGACGGAGTCCCTAAGGCGGTCTGACGTTGACTTCAACGTCACTCCGGCAACTCCTGCGACGCCGTTGGTGCCAAGCTGTAGCGATTATTTGTCGTTCCCTTGAGTCCACCAGCTGCGTGGAGACGGGGGATCTGCTGCATGGGCAACAGCTGATTCTCCATTCTAGACTGTCCAGGCTTTGTAGCTCCACTGGAGAGGACACTCCAGCGTCGTCTTAAGGCGTCGGCACAACACGGTAAGCAGCAGTCTACCGGTTATAAGCCATAGCTCGATTGGCGTAGAACTTGGCGCGCCAGGGGCTGCTTTCGACGGTGGGAGACATCGCCATGTCTCATTGGAAGCTACCGCCTGCCTCAAGCTGGGCAGCCTCCAGTCAATAAGGTGCTTCCCGCCTTGGCCTGCCTGCTTCACTGGGTGCGTGGAGCTTAGAGAACCATCTCGACAAGCAGGCCAAAAAACTCTGCACCAAGCAAGATACAAAGAGCAAACAAGAAGACTCCAGCTCTTCGTTTCGCAAGCTGAAACATCAGAACCTTATGCCCTGGACTCACCACTGACCTGCAGAAGATCAACGACGCACAGAAGACTGCCGTCATTGACAGAGAACTCTCCCGACTGAATGTCGACATTGCTTGTCTTCAAGAGACCCGACTGGCCGACAGCGGCACCATCAGGGAAGCCAACTACACCTTCTTCTGGCAAGGAAAACCATCAGACGAACCCAGGCAGCATGGTGTCGGCTTCGCTGTAAAGAACACCCTCGTCGCCTTCATTGAGCCTCCATCATCAGGCACTGAGAGGATCCTTGCCCTCCGGCTATCAACATCCTCAGGCCCAGCCAACATCTTCAGCGTGTATGCCCCAACCCTCTACTCAAACCCAGAAGAAAAAGACAAGTTCTACGAGGCTCTGGATCAAGCAATATCAAACATCCCCAGTACCGAGGGCCTCTACCTACTAGAAGACTTCAATGCGCGAGTGGGAGCTAACTACGAGGCATGGCTCACATGTCTCGGCCCGCACGGAAGAGGCAAAATCAGCGAGAATGGCCAGTGACTTGCTGGAGATGTGCTTCACTCACAGCTTATGTGTGACCAACACCTTCTTCAAATGCAAGGAGATCCACCAGGTATCATAGAGACACCCACGTTCCCGCCACTGGCACCAGCTAGATCTAGTCATCACCAGATGCGCGGAACTAGCCAGCGTCCTTCCCACACGCAGCTACCACAGTGCCGACTGCGACACAGACCACTCCCTTGTGGCCAGCAAGGTGCGAATAATACCCAAGAAACCGCACTATGCCAAGAAGAATGGTCGCCCATGTATCAACACCTGCTGTGCAAGCAATCCAGAGAAGACACAGCAGTTCATCTGCATACTTCACGAGGCTCTCACCAAAGAGACACCTGATGACACCATCGACTCCAAGTGGTCCCACCTCTGAGACGCTGTGTACAACTCAGCCATTACTGCCTATGGGAAGAAAGAGCACAAAAACACAGACTGGTATGAGGCCAGCTGAGAGGAGATGGCATCCGTGACTGAGGCGAAGAGGAAAGCCCTCCTGGCTTACAAGGCTGCGCCTAGCCTTGGTACATTACAGGCCCTCAGGACTGCCAGGAATAATGTCCAGCAGACCGCCCGTCACTGCGCTACCACCTACTGGCTGAACCTCTGCACCAGTATACAGATAGCTGCCGAAACCGGGGATGCAAGGGGCATGTACGAGGGTATCAAGAAGGCAACAGGCCCACCCACCTCCATGATCGTCCCACTCAAGTCCAAGACTGGCGAAGTCATCAAAGACAAGGGCAAACAGCTGAAGCGCTGGATTGAGCACTATCTTGAGCTGTATGCAACCCAAAACGTCGTCACGGACACCGCCCTAGACGCCATCCCAGACCTGCCAGTCTTGGAGGAACTAGACACAACACCCACCATGGAAGAGCTTAGCAAAGCCATCGACTGCTTCGCTTGTGGGAAGGCCCCTGGGAGTGACGGCATTCCGCCTAAAGTCCTAAAGATAAGGAAACCAGCACTAATCCAGCCTCTGCACGAACTCCTCTGCCTCTGCTGGGGACAAGGACACATCCTCCAGGACATGCGAGATGCAAACATTGTCACTCTATACAAGAACAAAGGAGACCGCAGTGACTGCAACAACTACCGAGGCATCTCTCTTCTCAGTATTGTTGGAAAGGCGTTCGCCCGTGTCGTCCTGGCGCGCTTGCAGACCCTAGCATTCCGAGTCTACCCCGAGTTCCAGTGTGGTTTCCGAGCAGGCAGGTCAACTGTAGACATGATCTTCTCACTACAACAACTGCAGGAGAAGTGTCGTGAGCAGCAGATGCCCCTCTACATTGCCTTCATAGACCTGACCAAGGCATTTGACCTGGTCAGCCGGAGCGGACTCTTCAGGATCCTTAAGAAGATAGGCTGCCCCCCCCCCCCACGACTGCTCGCTATCATAACATCGTTCCACGAGAACATGCACAGCACAGTGTGCTTCAACGGCACAACATCATAGGCCTTCCCAGTCAGCAGCGGAGTGAAGCAAGGCTGTGTCCTTGCGCCAACTCTCTTTGCCATCTTCTTTTCCATTCTCCTCCAGTACGCCTTCAAGGACTGCAGCGAGGGTGTATATATTGAATTGCTCTTCGCCGACGATGCAGCCTTGACATCACACACGGAAGATGGACTGCAGCAGCTAGTATGCCGCCTCTCCCACGCCTACAAGGAGTTTGGACTGACCATCAGTCTGAAGAAGACGAATGTAATGGTGCAGGACGCAGACTCCTCTCCCACCATCGCCATTGATGGGTACAACCTGGAAGTTATTGAGGACTACACATACCTTGGGTCCACCATCTCCAACTCGCTCTCCTTTGATACTGATGTAAATGGCCGGATTGCCAAGGCATCAGCAGTTATGGCGAGACTAAACCAAAGGTTCTGGGACAATCACAACCTCACCGAGAAGACCAAACTGCTCATCTACCAAGCATGCGTGCTCAGCACACTCCTTTACAGCAGCGAGGCATGGACCACCTATGCGAGTCACGTGAGGAAACTCAACAGCTTCCACCTGAGATGCTTGCGGCGCATTCTGCGTATCCAGTGGCAGGACAAAGTTCCCAACACAGAGGTTCTGAAACGCACCGGCATGAACAGCATGTTCTCCATTCTCAGCGAGAGGCACCTTCGCTGGCTAGGCCATGTTAGGAGAATGGACCCAGGCCGCATACCCAAGGACCTGCTGTACGGCAAGCTAGTAGAAGGTGCACAAACGACTGGAAGGCCACGTCTGCGATACAAAGATGTCTGCAAAAAGGACATGAAGACAGCCAACATCAACATAAACAATTGGGAGAGCTGTGCTGACGACCGCTCCGCGTGGCGTCTTGCTGTCAGACAGGGCACTCAGAAAGCTGAGGAGATGAGAAACACAAACCTCGCTGCAAAGAGAGCCAGGAGGAAGGCGAACCAAAAACATCGTCAGCAAGCATCAGCATACACCTGCAGCAAGTGCAACAGAGACTGTCACTCAAGGGTCGGTCTCTTCAGCCACTCGCGAAGGAGCAGATAGGACACCCAAATCGGAAGCTACATCATCGTCTCTCAAAGATGGACGGATGCCGACGACGATATACATTCACTATTAACTGCATATCCTTTTGTATAAAAAAAAAGTATGCATGCCGATGATTCTGAATCCCCATTGCCATATGGATTGCTCTTCCCAATAACCCAAGGTATACTAGAGGAGGACAGTCACCAACTGGACAATCTGGATTAAATATAAATGCCTAACTCATCCTATCCAACAATGGAATAGACAGAATTATTCAGCTCTTAGATGTCAGCTGAAGAAATTGACCATATTGTGTGTCAGAATATCATCCACCACCTTCAATCATGCTTACTGCAAAAAGAATAAGCCATTGTTAATGTAGAAATTGACAATGATAACAGTCCATCATTTACAATATTTTAACCCTGATAAAACAAAAGACTTCAGGATTTTTGTGCCAGTTAGTTTCTCATCTCTGTGATATTAGATATAATCCAATGCATACTGTTTGGAAATACCTAATATTGGCAAGAATGCTTCTTCCTTTGGTTTGATATATTTTGTTATAAGATCAATCACTAACTTAAGTGCCACCTTGCAGTTAGTGAGGAATGTTATACAAACTTTCTCACTACTTTGATTAGCATCCTTGATGATTTTTCACCTCGTTGAGAAGGCTTGAAATGTTAATGCCTGGGATTCAATGAGCTGTAAAGCCAAGGTCATAAATATCCAAATTCAATACCACACCTGATTCCCAGACAACTGAATTGGGCCAGAAAGGTTTTTCTTAAAATTTAAGTCCAGCTAGTGGATGAGGAGCAATTCACTTGAATTCAGTCTCATGATGGAGATGAATGTAACCAAACAAAGTACATGAATTCACTGAATACTGTACAAGTAGAATGATAGTCAACATACACCATTTATGTTGGAGATAAATGTAGTCAAACAAAGTACATGAATTCATTGAATACTGTACAAGTACAATGATGGTCAACATGCACGTCTCATGATGGAGATGAATGTACTCAAAGTACATGAATGCACTTAATACTGGGTATGCAAGCCTAGTTGTAATAATATCCATTTTAACAGCAGCTAAAGTGCATATAGCTTCTTATCAGGCAGTTTATGTGTCTTGGCAACTATCTTGATGATGGGTGTATCACTTGAAATTCTACAGCGTTGCTTTACTCAATCAGCAGTCATTTGACTAAATCTGTCATTGTTTTAAATCTGTCATTGTTTAACATCATCATATAGAGGAGTTCTAGCCTCTGATTTATTTTTCTTCTTACCTTTTCTTTCATATTTTAATTAAGAATCATTAGATTTCAACTTCCTCTGCTGAATTAGGGATATAAATTAGCTCCAGTACACTCTCTTGCATAAAGTAAGAATCTGGTAATGGATGTAGGTGCAGCAGTGGCTCAACAGTTAACAATCTAGACTAGCTGTGGAATGGTGCAAATTAGAATCCCATCACTGGATTAGCCCGGGTCAGTTACCATGGATATGCATCAGTTCTTATGACACTAACTAACCTCCTTGTTATACAGCATCAAAAATAACCAACCAGATTTCAACTAGATTTGATGTGCATATTTTATTAATTTGATATTATACCTTTTTCTTTCCATAAGAACAATGGTCAGCTATCTTTCTCATTAAATAGTGGAGTTGTGACCTAGTTTTTCATGCTGGTTTCTACAGTGTAGTAATACCAGGCATTATATGATTTCATATTAATTATTATTCAGCTTTTCTATATTAGTGAAATCTATACAAAATTTTTACTTGTCAGGATTTCATCATTATTTTTTCCTACAATCGTGATGCATAATTGTTTGATACTTTTTTTACATAGTTTTTCTATTTAAGGTCATGCAGTGCAAATGTTAGGTGCGTTGTGTTGTAATCATCAAAATGGCTAAAGTTTATTTCAGTTTTACTTTAAATATTCTGTTGGAATAACTATGTCCATCCCAGCCACCCTGCAGACCTTGCAGAGGCACTCAAAACTAAGTAAAATATATTAGGAAAATTAAGTACCATTAGAAAATACCAAAAGAGAACCACCAACCCACAGCAAGCTACCCGCAAGCTTTCCCACAAAACCCCATGCAGGCAGGTGAGATATGAGTGTTAATAAAATTAAGTAATTTTCAAGCTAATGTATTGACCAGTTATAGATACTGCACACAAAAAGCCATATTGACACAAAATATTTACTTGTATTTCTTTTTAAAAAATTAGCCAATCTAAAATTTAGGCATCTGTCAGCAATAAGCAAATAATAATTCTATCGGTAATATACACTACTTTTTATTTCAAACATATATGGTAGCAGTAAAAATGCATTTATTACCGTATATAAAACAAAATGGTTAAATTTTAAAAACTGCAGTTATAACTAACTGTCTTTTATAGTATAGCAGCAAGAAGGGTTAACAGACCAAAACTAATTCAGACAAACTTCAAAAAATGAACCGAAACTAATTAAGACAAAATCAAAAAATAAACTGAAGCTAAAAAAGGATACTTTTGGTTTCAACCGAAGTTTCTATTTGTCAACCAACACTGTTGCGAAATAAAAAAAAAATATAGATATTGCCTATGTTGTCGTGGATTTGTTAGTTTCTATGGTTTTAACCAAATATTTTATCAAGTCCAATACAATATCTTGATCTTGGGTCATGCAAATTTATCGTTACAAATCCATGTGGGATTGACTAAGCATGAAAAATTAATCCCGCTGATTTGACGACGAAAAAACAACCATTGGGAAAACTACCATCTCCAGGAATTATGCCTGCAAGTGTTAGCAAAAAAATAAACAGCGCGGTTGATAAAAAAATAACAGATTTAATAAATGAATTATTTGATACTCAGGGGAATATTACTGCAAATATGATAGCGGGAGGTGGTTTGAAATCCCGAGCGAGATCACAATTTAGATCGAGAAATATATAATAAAATGTTCAAATCTTCACGTGACCCAGCATCGGATATGGATGCCTCAATTCTCAAAAATGATTATGTATGCGAATCAGTTTTATTCCTATAACGCACTACAACCAAATAGTCGATCAAAAATCGAACTGCAGGTTCAAGATACAAGCAAATACTTTCTACCTGCTGAAGCATTTATCGAAGTAAAAGGAGAAATTGTAACAGACGTTACACTTGATACGCCATATGACCCAAATTTGCCAGTTGGTATTATGTAGTATTTGGATTATTTAGTATTGCTAGATATATGATCGATGGAAGAGAGATTGAATCTATTGAGCATGATGTTGATGTTGCCACAACAATAGTGGGTTTAGCGAGATATTCTGCTGATTATACGTGTACGGCTGAACCATCTATGATGTTCGCTCAGGATATTACTGATCACGCTGAACATGTTCTGTATGTTAAAGTAAAGGCAACACTAGATACTGCAATTGATCCAGCAGTAGCCGGATATACAAGACCAGGTGCCATTTTTTTTATCAGTGATGTTAATGCCGTCAATTACAACCTAGGGTTTGCAACACGTGTATCAATGTTGCAAGGACCGCGTCGATTATTTTCATGTGCAATTCCACTATCTCCTATTTTCTGATTTTGCAGAAATGTTAGAAAGGTTATCTTTGGAGCAAAACATACAGTAGTCCTCATGCGAAAAGGGGATGATGATACAGTCTGGCATGGTGCTGGTGTTCCTGATGGTAAAGTAAATATAACAAAACTTTCATTGTGGATGCCAGTAATGACTCCATCAATCACCACAGAAGAAAAATTACTATAATTTATGGATACAGGTGGTAAAATCATTGCTGTCATGGCTAACTACAACAGCAGATATTATGGAGATTTCTGTTAACGGTATTTTACATGGCACATGGCATCCAAACAAGGGATTTCTGCGCCGCAGCATATATTTGTTGCATTACAGGATAAAGCTCGATTAAATTCACAAACACGCAACCATATGATATTTGATCAACTGGGTGTTAATGAAGTCTCGTTGAGGATAAACGGCCAGCAGGAACCATCCAAGGATATTTTACTTAATTACGGACAAAACCAAATAGCACGTGCATATCATCGTTTGCTGACATTTATGGGACGTGATAATAATGTAGATACCGGTCTGCAAATATCACAATTAGATTTTAGAAATCAATATCCGATTCATTAAAATCAATATCCGATTCATTAATTTTCATTGGAACATCTTGATTTAACCAGACTGTCCATCATTGACATACATTTCCGAGCTCTTGTAACCGCTCCTCCTGCTGGTGGTGGTTACAGAGCGATTGCTGTCATACTCAGCGATAAATGAATGCTACTCGAAGGTGTTGGTGCACGAATGAGGGTAGTTTATGTGGCAATAGAAAACATATAGTGGTCCAAAAACATGTAGACAATTAGATCAATCTCATATTAAATACAATGTCATATAGTCATGTTAGTGTTACTCTGACTCCTGGTCAGATTAAACTGTTGCAATCGGATTCAGCTAAAAAATGTGGAACTACAATATCGTTTAAACACAATCAAATGTCTGTTGGTCAGAATAAACTATCACTCACAGCTCGTCAGATTAAGCGTTTCAGTGATGCTTGCAAAGATTAAAAAAAGGTGTTCAGGTCACTCTCACTGCGTCAGCGATCAAAGACATGATAAATTCAGGTGGTATATTTCCACTTCTCACTGTGTTACTAGCGCTAATTGCCACCCCCGCTGTCGCAAAATCAGCCCCTCTCAGAGCTGTTGATACCGCTGCTGGGATGGCATTAATGAAGTCGACTGGAAACGGATACAAAAAAAGAGACGATCCGTAAAGGAAAAGGGTCTAAGACTACCAGGAACTCCGTATTCATGGTACAGCGGAAACAGCCTGAGACTACCGTGTACAGTTTACTAGCACCATTGTCAAATTTTGATTTACTCGATGCTGCCAAAGAATTAAGAATAAAAAAACTTTAGAGGTGTTTTTATGTGAGATCAATTACTACAACAACCAAACAGCACTGAAACTAGTATCATTGATCACAATAACAGTACCGGACCTGGAACTCACTGGGTTTACATTGTTTATTTTTATTCATATGGGTTAGCGCCACCTAAAGAATTTATGCGTTATATACATCAGTTAAAAATTCCAATCTGTTACTCCACGCTACCAACACAGAAAATGACCGACCCACCAATATGCGGCAAGCAAGTATTAAATGTACTTACCGCAATATCATCATCAACTAAACCACCCCATAAAACAGAAACACCAATATACGAGTAAACACGTTTTAGAGAGATCTTAAAATAATGGTTGATCACGGAATGATTGATATTTGGGGAAGATCTCTCTCAAGCCTGAAAAATACCACCGGGGAAATATCTGCAACCAAAGATGTAAACAAAAATAATCGAAGATGAAATATCTGAGATATTAACCCTTGCAAGTGTGGATCCAAACAAAATAAGTCGTATTTCAAGACTTAAAAGGAAAATTGAAAACGAGTAATGTTTCCTTGAATGATATTCTAGTTAAAATTAATGGAGTAACCGAAAATACCCTAGCGCTGTTTGATTCCACCGGTAAGATTAAACCAGGAGTCCTTTTACCAACTGTGATAGATAGTATTAACAAAGGAGTAAAAATATCAGGTGACACAATGACAGGTACCCTCGACATGAACTCAAAATAACCACACTTGGCGATCCAACATTGGACACTGATGCTGTGACAAAAAAAAATATGTAGATGTGTTAGACAATAAACTAACGATGCTACATGGTGAGCATGAATCCACAGATAATAAACTAACAACACTGCTAGCTAAGTATGGTATTCATGTAGCCATGTTTGGAAATCTTCGTAAGAATTTTGGAAAAATTGATAAAACTGCAGATAATTTCTTTGGTACTCCGATGACTGTCCCAATAAAACTTACTGATATTTAAACAAATATCGATACAATTAAACAAACACAAGACAATATCGTTAGTGATTTGCCTGCTACCGTGGCCCGGCTTGATAAAAATAAAATACCACATAAACAAAATATCAATACAGTGTACTCGACACATCAAGGATCTTTCGACTTGACACCTCAAAATAATAATATTAATATTACCGCGGGAGTCAGAGGTATCTATAGATTGACCCTGCTTTCAGGAGTACCATTTAATGTGTCATCGGATACATCCACGGGAGTTAATACTGCAAGTGCAATAATAGATAAGGGTGCCATGGAAACATTTACAATAACCTCTGTCAGTGGTTATTTAGCTCGGGCATCATTGCCATACTACGTAGAATTTGTAATTTATTTCAGTAAAAAATATAATGAATCTCTAACAGTATTGATATGATCAAGTCCATGAGTTTCAAACTAAACTAACAAATCTTATTGACGAGTATAGCGCGAAGATTAAAAAAAATACCGCAGGCGAATTACCAGAGTTGACATTGTGTATTCGGTTTCAAGTGTAATTGCTGGAACGGGTATATTTATAATACTGGCGCCTGTAGTTGTCACAATTTGTGTGTCATTGGCGACAACAATTACAGGAATTCTTAGCATCATCACAAAAAAAAATATCCACATGCAGTCAGAATAAATTACACGAATATATAATTAAGTTATATATTGCATCAGCCGTGTATTCCCAATGTCGTCACTGATATCATCCAGTCTCGATGACACAACATCAGATAATGAATTCTTCACGATAATGAACATCTTCCACACAGCAACATCAAAATTAGAAAAACAGCACAATAATAACAACAATGGCTATGCCATCAACAATGACATCAACATCAACAATGGAATTACTTTTAAGTGGATAGCGACAAACACAACGCCGCAAAAGACAACCATGATCTCAATAACCTCAACCAACCCTAAATTCAACGTGAATTTCCCCACGGCAATTCCGGTTAAAGAGATAGCGCTAGCAAAATTACGAGTATACCACAGTTGGCCAAATATCATTTAGTGGTCAGCAACCGAATAAGACTCCGTGTGAACTTGAAAAATGCTTTTACATGTTAAAAGTCCAGAGGTCACATATATAAGACAACACATCCCCATAAGAGCCCCAAAGGTGCGTACGCATCTGAGTAGGCTCATGGGTGGCACGAAACCCCCGTGTGAGTCTCTAACCTGTTCAAACAACAGTCTAGAACCTCAGAAGGCGTGTTTGGTGGATGATGACACAAGGACAATATGACAAAGGATTGTATTGTATATACAAGATGGCACATTTACTGTATGAAACCTTGGAATGCCATTGACAATCCAACAGGCTTAACGAGAATACATATGCATATATATACAGCTATTTACAATTATATAAAATTATATAGGACTGCACATGCAAATGATTATATTGGATGGTACATACAAATGATTTTATTAGACAATACAACACGTATATGGGAGCCCTTCTCTACATTGAACTGAAACCACTCCATCATACAAATCGTCCGGAGAGAATGTAAAAACACATTCATACCGTGTGACGCAGAGTGGTTTTCAGTTGAACTTCGATCATGGCTTGGAGCCACAGTAGTAAAATCTGCTATATACTATATAAGCTAACTTATACACAGAAATCAACAAGTTTTGTTTTTATGTTATTGTAATTATTGACAGAATCTAAACAAGGCAGGATACCTGACAGAAGTATTTTAAAAAAAGAATATTGCTGTTGTAAATACTTATTTGTTTGACTCGTTCTCTGAGAGAATAAAAAAAATAGATCAGAGATAAAATAAAAGATAATATGTGATTATTCCCATGAGATCCTAGAGGTATTTCCGTAACAACAAAAGGGTTATTTCTCTTACAGGATTATACACGTTACTAAAAGAGTTATTTCTCTTCGGTAATAGGGTTATACACACATTACTAAA
Source organism: Unio delphinus (assembly GCA_029339505.1). Classification (NCBI taxonomy): domain Eukaryota; kingdom Metazoa; phylum Mollusca; class Bivalvia; order Unionida; family Unionidae; genus Unio; species Unio delphinus. The sequence continues at coordinate 15,717,223 of JAQISU010000010.1, forward strand.
AGAGTTATCTAGCGTGTAACAAAAATGGAATTCAGGAAGTGCTGACTTGTATACATTTTCTGCAACCTGTCGAATTGAGAGCATACAAATATCTAAATGCTTGCCAGCTTCCTTCATCGGTTTAAATATTATTTCTTCACCCGTGTCAACATTTATAGACCTGACAGGTTTTGCAATTTTTGGGTACATTCCAGGACGACCACGTTTGTTATTCTCACTCTGAGTGATACCTTGAAGATTAGTTAAAGAATTATCAGTTCTTATACAATTTATGTGGTCAATCACAAACCATCTTTGATCAATCCATTGAAACACTCGTATACAAATCTATGATTAAGATATATTTTCCCCCTGCAGTAAATCTGAGATATCTATGAGTGTTGACAACCCCTAATGTTTTTTTTCAGTCTGTAGTGTTTGACTACACCATAACAAGACGCTTCATAGTTGCTGATCGTAGGATATGGATGAAATTCCTGATTCATTTATATACACATATATTATTTGTCTAATTAAATATTTGGTTTAATTATTATTTATTGAGAATCTATGAATTGCCCATTGAAATTAGACAAGACAAAATGGTCTCTTTTAAGAGTGCTCTTAAAACTCACATGTTTCAACAGCAGGGACAACTTAGAGACCTAATAATGTTTTGTATCTTATATGTTTTCAGCATGTTTTTGTTTTTCAATTTCATTGTTTTTGTCATTTGTTTTTCTATAGTGTAGTCATTTCATTATAGATGGTGCATTATTATTATTATAATTATTATTATAATTATTATTATTATTATTATTAGTATCTAATCATGAGGTGTTCTTACGAGTTTGTCATTGACGCTGTCAGGGTCAGAGTCAAGGCTAGAGTCTTTGGTTCGTTAATCATAATAGTGCTTAAGATCCCTGTATTGTTTACCACCACATTAGAGACACAGCTGTGAACTCTTTTGTACTCCGACACCGCATTGTATACAGGTAACGGACCTAAGCTTCCTCATTGCACACTCTGTGAATGATATCCACATAATTCGTTTCTGCATGATTTGTTACAAACGGTTACTGATCCTATCATAACCCATTTACAGTGATTCATTATATACAAATTATTTATTTAAATACCTGTTTTAATTATAATATGAAGGAGTTTGATAGATTATCCAAAATCAAACCCTGGAAAAATGTTAAATTCAATCTCGATAGAGTCTCCGTAGATGCACCAAATAAGGGTCTAATAAGTGATAGAAGCATGCATGATAAGTAAAATCCATGAAGGGTTTAACGAATTTAGTGCAACGGAGCATTTCATTGTTGGTCAACATTTAGAATTGATGGTAGTGTTGATGCTACCATGAACGACCAAAGGGCAACAGAAATAATATTGCATCTTCACCATAGAAAGTATTTTTTCAGAGTGAAATTCATTATCTGTTCAGAAACAGGTAGTTGAATTATTCGTGATAAATTTGCACCTATCTTGAAAAATAAAAAGACTGTCACCGTGAGTCAGGATTCCAAAACCAGGAGCGTTGACTGGAATTGACAAACCGTATTAAGAGAGAGCTTATCCTGTGACCAAGGTTGTATATGGAATTTATCCGATAAATGTGTTGAAAAATGAAAACCTATGAAATTGTCTCAGTCAATAATAGATTGTGTAGCCGAACGAATAAAAGCATTTTACAAATGCGTTACGTGGAAACAAATTGACAGATCTAAGATGCAAAATAAAAAAATGAATGGGCACTAGCAGTCAAGGGTGATGGGGCAACATTTCAAAATTTGGCTGCGTTATAAAACGTATTAAAATTCCCAATAACCGTAACGACGTTAACAGGAGAAATATTATACGAATCGAAATATAAATCAAGGGGGGGGGGGCTCCAATCAAGATTGTTGGTCATAATGCACACGCGTGGTTTAATGCAGTAACAATATTTCCACGAGTTAGAACCACAAAATATCTACCCGTAGAGTTCTTCCCCAGAGAACTCGGGGGGGGGGGGGGGGAAGGGGAATTTGTTTGATTTGAAGATGAAGAGTGTAAATTTGACCAATTTGTAAGACCTAATGGTGATATATACCGTACTGAATCTCTTCACGACGCAATGAGAAAACTAGCTCGGAATTTTTCAATGGATAATAACAAGCAATTACTAACAAATTGTTTTAAAATCTCGTCAGTTGCAGCGCATTTTGCGAGAGAGAAAGAAATCTGTGGAAACCATCATGCGCTGAATTTCTCTCAGATGTTCAAGCCAGTTGTGTAGCATACGGACATGGTTGATTATGGAATACCAAATATGATTCTAAAAATGTTTTTTTCGGTTGATATGTTTGCGTGTTATTCAGGGAGTTTTCTCGGGTATGGAGAGTTTGCTGGGTATTTTAAACAATTTGGGCATCCCACCACTAGATGACATGAGTTGCGATTATTGGGCCTTTATCCGATTTTGATCTAACCGGATTCGCTCTTGTAGTATCATTCGAGTTTGCCCAAGGACTTCATCCATGCTGTTATGTTTGGTTTGGTAGACATATATCTGAAAAACATTGGATACCAATAGTGTTATTACGGTATATGATTGATTGTAAAATACTGATATCGCTGACTGTCTCCGAGGCAATTATATCATATCACACGTAGACTAAAATTTGGTTACCACAACCTGATAGACTTGATAGTATAATTAACGATTACAAAGAAACATTTCCTGATCTCGACGAAGAAAATATTGTTAAAGCATCCAAGGAGATCTTTGAGGTCAGAAATAAACATGCAAAGGATCTCAGTAGAAGAATAATTGGTAAATTCACCCAGGGTGGAGCATATGATCACAAGCGACATTATTCACAAAATTCTATATGATGCTGAATACGATTTAATAATCGCAGATGCAACATCTATAGATATATATGTCAATCGTAAAGATGCTTTCTTGTCCGATGGAACAAAATTTTGGTACAATTGTTAGCTATATTGCTGGAGAATGTCCCCAATACGTACATCTAAGGGCGTCTATGTTGGCTTATGTTTCTATCAGTTTGCTATCGATGATAAATAGATTTCGTGAATTTGCGGTTCGAGTCGCAACTGATTCATTTTATATAGATATCAAACATAGCGAAGTAGTGGCTGAATTTAAAAATTCCGATGAGTGTTGAAGGATCTTGGAGAATAAAAAAAGAAATGTTACACGATTATTCTAAATCAGATGTTACGATTGAAGATAATTACATAAAAAATTATCAAATATCAGAACTATCAGAAGCCCCTTCGTTATCAGATTCAATATGTAGATGTAAAAAAATTTACATAAACGGATGTGGTGGGTCAGGAAAAACAACACGAGTGATCGAATTATTTTGAGGGAAATCAAACATGATTGTGCTAACACCCACACACAGACTTGCCAGAGAGATGAAACAGTGAGGAGTGAATGCTTGCACTTATCAGTTTGTTTCGATGGAAAGGTGACGTCCTGATCAAATGGGTGAGAAATATGTACAGTGTCATTGGATATATTAAAAATGTTTCTGAAATGGCTCTTACTCAAGAATATAGCTGTGATAATGTGTGGCGATGATGGTCAACCACCACCATTTGTCGGTTTGTCTCCGCATGATTAGCTAAAGAATTTTGTAGATTATTATGAAGAAATTAATACTGATCATAGATCACTTGATCCAGAATTAAGTGAGTTAAAGAATTAATCAGATTACAACCGGATAAAATCCAATGTGAAATAGCGTGTGAAATAATTTCAGAAATCCCATTAAATGTGTTTTGGGAAGCGTCGAGACCAAACGATTTGATAGTGGCAAGTAGAAAGATAGTCAGAGACACACTTCAAGCGCGGTTGTTTCAAACACAAAGAAAAATTCAGAACACTTCAAGTGCCATTGTGTTATAGGCCTACGTTCTCACGAAGGCAAAATATTGAAGTTGATATTCCTGTTTAGAATGAGAAGCAGATTCTCGTGTTAAATGATATTGTTTTGGTTGATATCAGTGTTGTCAAAGATGTATTGCGCACTGATAAATCTCTGTGGACGCTATGATACGCAATGACGATACATTCTTCGCAGGGATTGACTATATCCGATACGATTGTTTGGATTGTAGATGATCGCATCGAGTGGTCGAATTTAGTTTATCTCGCAGTGTCACGAGTTAGAATCAACTTCAAAGAGTTGTTCTAGATGCTAATGACACCACAATCAGTGATATTGTCAGCGATGATATAATAAGAAAAAAACTCACTGGTTATCAACATAAGGATAAGAAAAATAAACGAGACTTTGATATTGATGTTGAATTTATAATTACGCTGAAACAACAACAGAATAATCACTGCTCGAGCTGTAATTGTATAATGTGTTGGCAGTATTTGGATAAAGATCCTCGCCAATTTACCGTGGATAGAAAGGATAATAGTCATGGTCATACCAGAGATAATGTGATGCTGACCTGTCTTGAGTGTAACAGACGCAGAGGTACTAGTTAAGACCACGCGGCGATAATTGATTATCCTCGGGTATCACTTGTAATTGTTCATGTGTAAATCCAGTTGAATCTAATCTATAGATTGCGGGTCTACCCGTGGATCTTACTATGTTAGATATTTTGTGTGTAGTAACACTCCAAATAGGATCAGTAGCTTTTTTACCACCTTCAAGTTCACCCATCTCGTACAAATATTGCACAGTGACATTGCCAACTATTCATTGTCTTGAAAAATCATTTCGCATTTGTACGGGTATATACTTTTTTTATCGCGATAACAGGTTTTATATTAATTTTTCGAGTAATTTCATTATTTAGTGCAGCTATCACACCTGGTAATCTCTAGACCTATTCACGAGATCGTTTATCTTCGATAAATTCCTTCGCCTATTGATATTCAAATAACCGCTCAGCAAGTGTCCGATTAAATCGTTCAACATTTGCCTGATCGCGGTGTATATGCAGTATGTCCTCGTCGTAACGTGGTATTATGATGTTTGACTGTTAATAACACTACACCCTGAAATTCCTTGCCAGGATCAACCTGTAATAGATTCGGCCACTGCAGATGACCTTGTTGATAAATCTTTTCAAATGCAGAAGCTACTTCAGTTGATGACTTTGTCAACAATGGTTCAGCTTCTTTGTATCTACTCGCAACTTCAACTACAGTTAGCGCGTATTTGTATGTGTGTTTATTAACAATATCATGTGGCAGAAATAATATATCAGCCTGATGAACTTCATTAGGGATGCTGACATCAAAATGTGCAAAGTATATTTGTTTAGGCGATGGTAGATAAATCTGACATATCACCTATTTGGATAAACAATCTGCCGCAGTGGTATTTTTAACTTTTGCCGCATTGGCGAGTTTATTGATTGCTGATTTACCCCCACAGTATCCTCTTGGGGAATAATAAATACATTCCATATTGTTATTAATTACCAGTACCCAGCATTAACTTACTTTTCATCGCCGATTTTATCAACCACAAAGCTAATTTTTCTTTGAAGGATTTATCAGTGATATAATTCAATGCATGAATCAATTTCACATCTGCGATATGTCTGTGTTGCAGATCGCTACTTTTATAAGCAACATCATGAGCATGGCACGCCTTATCAATAGTGTTTATTGGATATTCGCCGGGTTGGGGTGGACTTGACTATCAAGTCTGATGTCGAATCTGGTTCTAGGTCCACAATAACTATACCCTAGAAAGTGTTTTTCTCATGGATATTTTGCCCATGGAGTCCCGGGGAGTTTTGTTTATTTTGCTGCAATATCACTTCCTCGTTTTTTTTTAATCATTACTCGATTTCATAGGAAACAAATCTAAATTATTTGGTACCATATTGTACACACTTACCAGCAAGTGCTGATCTGTTATTGCTTGTTGTAATTGTTTTCAAGTCGTTTGTTCTAGTACGTGTTTTACATTTAACACAATATAGATCTATAATTTATTTATAATAACATGAATGTAATTAATTATTCAGCTACCCGACGACGGGAACCTGTTAAACACCATGCGATGTTGCCGAATTCAATCAGAATTCAATCAGAATGATTATAATTGGTCCGTCTGGAAGCGGTAAAACACAATTGATACTTAATTTGATAACGAGATGGATGAAATGGGATAAACTATATTTGGTAGCCCCAAGCATAGACAATCAGCGATGTTACAAGGTGTTAACGGATTTTAACGAGAAAGCAAAATTGAAAATCGATGAGGATGTTATTAAATTTAGAACCAATATTGAAGAATCTCCGAGTATTGATTGTATTGATGGAAGTATTAACAATCTAGTTCTATACGATTATGTGATGCTAGACAATCAAAAAAATCCCGCTAGGATATTTTCAAGGGGTAGGCATAAAAATACTGATGTGATATATGTTACTCAGAGGTATACTCCAGTACCAAAAGTGATCAGGGATAACTGTAATATTCTTGCTGGAGTTGACATTCATGCGCTACGAAATTCACCAGACCTGGTGCAGTGGAGATATGGACATAATTCATTTTAGAAATTTCTTATGTCATGCTCAGTCAATCTCACATGGATTTGTCACGATAAATTTGCATGACCCTAGATCAAGATATCGTATCAGACTTGATAAAATTTTCGGTTAAAACCATAGCAGCTAACAAAACCACGACTACAGAGGCAATATCTGTATTTTCGATTTTGCAACAGTGTTGGTAGACAAAAAGAATCTTCGGTTAAAACCAAAACTCATTTTTTAGTTTCGTTTTTTTTTTTATTTTGTCCTAATTAGTTTCGGTTTATTTTTTTATTTTGTCTGAATTAGTTTCAGTCTGTTCACCCTTCTTCCTGCTATTATTTTCATGCTCATTTGTTTGTATCCCCTCCATCAATTTCGAAACAAGAGCCATTAAGGATATTAAAATACCCAGAACTTTTTATATTTCTTACCAGATCATGGCCAGGAGGTCCCAAAACACTGTCATCTTGTTAGCATTTTGAATCAAACCCGAGTTTTTTAGTAACATAGTCACCATATTCGCATGTATAAGTCCATGTCATCTGGCTATGAGATGTGATGTAGTTCACTATCATTGATAATATAAATAATTCTATAATCATTTTAAAAATGTGTACAAGAATTCCTCCATTTTTATTTGTTCAGTTTGCTTTAGAAATTAAACAAATCTAGACATTACAAATATTAGATTCAGACAACAAATTTTTACTGAAATGGACTGTTTACAAACCGTTAGAGAACCATGAGCAGTCTGTTTTACATCAAGAGCGTCTGTTTGATTTGAAACACCCCTAAAAGCTGACAGTGTTTGAGACCCACTGGTGAAAATCGGATTACAAAATATAATTGATGAATAAAATGACCAAGATTTGTTTATTTTTTATATCCTGGATATTTTTTTTTTCAGGATGGTACCAATAAACAGGAAGATGTGCAAATACTGTAACAGAGACATTTTGACTTCTTTTTACAAAATTCAAAACGTATTTGACAGAATTTCTTATGTAACCCAGTCTTTAAACTTTCTGACAGTATGAAGTATAAACTGAAAACTTTAGTTGTACATGTAATGTATGCACTTTATGAACAGGTATCCAATTTTTAAATAGGTACAAAAAAAGTAATTGTAAGAAAAGGATGTAAGGTATAATATACTTTATGAACAGTTATCATTTATATGGATTAGTATGCTTAGGCAAGTTTTATTCAGTCTGTTTTGTTTCTATCGAATATTTAAAGGTTGTTTGCCAAATGAAGTTATTGGATGACAAAACCATAGATATCTTAAGATTGGGAGGGTTTATGCCATCAAGATGGGTTAAAGAGGATGGTAAGATAGACAGCAGCAAATGGACCAAAATTTCTTTGGACCAAGAACTAATCAACAAATTAGTTCAAAGATGTAAAGCACTACTGCTGTTCTACAAGATGTTTACAAGGTGAGTCCACTTCATTACTTAATATATACAGTATCCATAGTACACAAAATTTACACCTGTGATAAGTTTGCTATTAGAGGTATGTAGAATTTCTCTGTAGAGCAGGGACGTATTAAAAGAAAGTCAGAGATAGAAAAATATAAACTCTAGTGCAAGGAAAGCTCCATTTCTTAACACCAGTGTTAATCTCACAGGCTATTTGACCAGTGAAAAACAAAACAATTTAACAGTGGAATTTACTTTGAATCCATTGTTTTATACGGGGTACCACTTTTCATGGATTTCATGGTTGATACAAATACAGTGTAAAGACCCTGTGAACATCACTCTTAATGTGGATACAATTAAACTGTCTACAAGCCATGAATTTTAAGACCCTGTGAACAGTACTCCTAATGACAAACCTTAAACCATGAATTTTAAGACCCTGTGAACATCACTCCTAATGACAAACCTTAAACCATGAATTTTAAGACCCTGTGAACATCACTCCTAATGAGGAACCTTAAAGCATGATTTTTAAGACCCTGTGAACATCACTCAATGAAAAACCTTAAACCATGAATTTTAAGACCCTGTGAACATCACTCCTAATGACAAACCTTAAACCATGAATTTTAAGACCCTGTGAAAATCACTTTTACGGACGAACCTTAAACCATGAATGTAAAGATATAATTAACAACACTCTTTGTTTAGATTCATTAGAACCCCATTCTTAAACCATGAATGTAAAGATCCAGTGATCAATACTCATTATGCAGATACAACAGAGCCATTACCTTAAACTAGATTTTATAGACTCAGTCAATGGTAATTCCTATGCGGAAACTATTCAAAACTATTTCAGGAATTTAGGCTCTGATTAAAATGACATTGTTCATAAAACCATAATATTGATACCAACAAAATTCCAGGAAAACAAAATATTAGATAATAATGGTCCACATGATATATGGCCAGATGGAATGGCTTTTTTCAGGAAGATTAGCTACATTTTGAGCATTGTATCAGAATAGAATTTATTTTAAGAGTTAAAAGAACTAATGGTTGTTTAGCTGTTGTAAATATGTTTTACTGGTGATTTATAAAACTAACAATACCATACTCCATTTTAACGGGAAAAAAATTCATCTCTGGTACAAGACTTGCAGAATCTGAGGATCCAAAGGAAACTAAAGATACTAAGACCAACGAAAAAGATTCCTGGTCTAAGACTTCAAAGGGGTCTTCAAAATCAAAGGCTCAATCCAGGTCTCGGGCTCCAAAGGGAGCTACCAAACCTGTGACTCCAATAGGAAGTGTAATACCAGAGGGTGAACAAAAGGCTATTAAAAAGGGGCCTTTTGTACCTGGGGATGATGATGAGGGAGCTCCAAATGGAGAAACTGAGGATGAAGAAGACGTCAGAATTGAAGAAGGTAAAGTGTCGAAAAGTTAAGTTTAGTTTGTTTTTTTAACATCACAATGGTGTCAGTTTAACATTTTTTCTGGTTCTTGGCACACTGTTCTTACAAATTGCTGATCATCAGCATATGTTGTGTCAGTGAGAAGGGATAATATTTATTACACAGCTGTAGCCTTTCATTTACCGATTCCCTCCTTTCACCCACCTTCAACAAAAAATATTAATCTTGTTTTATTCCAAGTAAAAAGAAATTTATTCTTGAATTTTAAAAATCACTTTTATTAAATTGTACCTGTCTTGTACAGTGTTGTACTCTGTACACTCACCTGCTAATTTGCCTCTGGCTTATTTTGTGAGCAAACAAATCTCAGCAAACTTTGCTGTAAATCATAGTTGTTGCACATATTGTTTAAATTAGATTTGCTGTAGATCAATGTTTAAATTGAGGCAGTTAGTATTAACATTGCTCACTACAGTGAGACACTGTTATATTTGTTACCAGAAATAATTTTGTTATTGCTACAACTCTATAGTATTATGCTAAGTAGCAAAAACAAGCAAACAAACATTTCCTAGAATACAAAGTAAACATTTTTAATAAAGAACTTTCAGTAATGAAAAAAAATCTCAAATAGTATTTACATATTTATCACAAGACCGAATGTATAAAGTTACTACTGAATATATTAACATGCCTGTAGTCTTAAATATACTAATGTGCCAGTGGCCTGTAATGTGGCAATGTCCAAACAGTCTTTTGATGTATCACAATAATATAATCCAAAAATGTATTGTCAGAAATCACTATATTTCCAAGTTAATGTTCCTGTCCAAGAATATTATTGATGAGTACTTTGTACTTCCAGTAAATAGAGGCCCCGAGTGGCTGAGTGGTCTAAAGCGTTCTCCGTTGCAGATCACTGCCATCTCACCTCTGTCTGCGTGGGTTCGAGTCTATGATTCAGCTAATGTAGTTATATGAGAAATCTAGCCAGTAGCCTTATGTTTAGCATTTATCAGCTAAACTGTCATTAGCTATACAAATCATGAACTTTTAGGTCTTCTAGAAATAAAAATATTCACATTCTGTCTCTACTATCACATACAACATTTTACAACCTCTTGATTGGAAAGGTTTGTTTCCATCAGAAAAACATACAATCACACTTGATTAAACTTTTTAATCAAATTCCAGGTCTAACATTAATTAAATATTCATGTTCTGTTAGTTATGCTTGTTCAACAGCATTTACAAATGAAAATATTAGTAAAGAGTTTCAGGCTACTGGTATATGTTCAGTGGATATGTCTGCCATAGCAGAAAGAGCGTACCATCTCACCTCTGTCTGTGTGGGTTCGAGTCTTAAGATTCAGCTAATGTAGTTATCTGAGAAAGCTTGCCAGTAGCTTCTCGTGGGTCGGTGGTTTTCTTTACGGGTTCTTACTCCACCAATAATACTGGCTGCCATGTATAGCCTATCGTGTGCTGAAAAATGGCGTTAAACCCTACAATAACAACAACTTCCAGTGATAATATTTGAATAAATAATTCCACCCAAATGAAATACTGAACACAACAATTAGACTGATTTTGCCACAGATGTTAAATGCGAGAATGAGTACTTTCTCTAGTAAACAACATTATATAAAAAGCTACGACACAAAGGTACAACCTGGATGAGGGTTAATAATAGTTCATTTCTAGAATATTCTAAGAGTCATCAAGATAAAATCTGTTGATAAAATTTTAAAGATCATGGCAAACGGCAGGTAGACTAGTCTAATCCAAGGGGGAATTCAATCCACATTTGTAGTGAAATATTAACTGTATTATTTGTTTAAAAAATGAATATTACTGGTCAGGTACACAGTGAACTTGATTTTGGACAAGGTCAATTCCAAAATGTAATTATGCAGAACATATAATCATGGAGAAAAAAAAGCTTACAAAAACAAATAAAATATACATAACTTTATGATCAAAATGTTTTACAGAATGGACAGTCTCTATTACCAGTGTTGAAGAATCCCAGAGTGCAGTTGAATATATCTTGGAGCATAAGCAGAATGAACCAGTGTCCATAATTTGCTGTGGTGAGAAACAAGGTGAAGCAGATGGTAAAATTACACTTCTGGTGATAAGCATCCAAAACAAGAGCTGGATCTACCAAATGTGCAATATGAAACAGGATTTATTGGATACTGGAAAATTGAAACAACTCTTTTTTGACACTGACCTTATGAAGGTATGTATCTTTTATACATTAATCAGTCATCTGCTATTAGATTGGGCATCAAGTGGTCACTTTGTCCATCTTTTGTGTCTATCCACCTTTACATATGTCACACCTGTTTTACAATTTGTCTCAAATAACTTGTATAAGGCTAATTATGCCTCTCATCAGATTCTATTAGCTGCTGTGAAAATATGTCTCCCTTTTATTAATCAATAGCTGATGTTCAGGTAAGGTAGGGAAGATAGCTGATGCACAGGTAAGGTAGGGAAGATAGCTGATGTACAGGTAAGGTAGGGAAGATAGCTGATGTACAGGTAAGGAAGGGAAGATAACTGATGTACAGGTAAGGTAGGGAAGATAGCTGATGTACAGGTAAGGTAGGGAAGATAGCTGATGTACATGTAAGGTAGGGAAGATAGCAGTTACTTTGACAAATCAATAGCTGATGTACAGGTAAGGTAGGGAAGATAGCAGTTACTTTGACACATGCCAGTATTAATGACTTTGCTGTTGTTTGGAATTCTTTTTCACAAAATTTTTGATTTTGGAGGTACAGTAGAACCTTTATTGAAAGACCACCTTTTTTGCCCAAAAATTATGGTCTCCCATAAAATGGCTCTGATGGCCTAGTAGTTAGAGCATTCGCTGTGGGAGCAGGAGGTCATTGGTTCGATCCCCGGCCCGGTTGAGTCATACCAAAGACTTACAAAAATTATACTAACAGCTGCCTCGCTTGACACTCAGTGTTAAGAGGTTAGTGTTGGGACTGATCGGCCTGGTATCAGGATAATTTGACTGGGTGGGACATCATGCTACATGTCTGCGGCATGATGCCCCAGTGCTAGACATCTGCCTCACTGCAGACATTGTAGCGATATGACTGAAAAATTCTTAATAGCTACATTAAATATCCTAATCAAATAAACAAAAATTATGGTCTCCCATAACAGGTCACAATCCTATATAATCAATAAATTTGTGCATTAAGAATGTGGTCTTTCAAGACAGGTGGCCTCGCATAGCAGTAGTCTTTCACAACAGGTTTAATTGTACTCGCATGTGTTAAATGCATGACATCCTCATTCTTGTGTATTCAGTAAAAAATATCTCTCATTGTTCAGTGTTTGTAATGGGTTTATGGGCTAAACTTTTTTTACACTGACAGATTGCTTAATAAACATTTATTTTTCAGATATCACTTTGAAACCATTTTCTTGTATTTTTAATATAAAGTTATACTACAACAGCAAAGTTGCCCTTCCAAATGGAATGTAAATGTGAATTTTAAAATTTGAATGGACTTCTTTGTAAAACAATGTGCCTATTTCTATCCTACCTAGTATGTAGACTTTGAATATTTTTATAAAGTTCACAGGTATTCTTTGTGATCCAGTATATCTATCTCTGTCCTACCTAATGGTATCTAAATAGGTTTTGAATATTTTTGTAAAATTCACAGGTATTCTTAGTGATACAGTATGCCTATCTCTGTCCTACCTAATGGTATCTAAATAGACTTTGAATATTTTTATTTTTAAAAATTATTTGGATTTCATTTTGGTACTGTATGCATATCTACAGGTCTCTAAATAGACTTTGATTATGTTTGTTAAAATAATTAATTGGATTTGATTTTGATACTGTATGTCTATCTCTGGCCTACCTACAGGTCCCTAAATAGACCGATTATTTTTGTTAAAAAAAATTCATTGAATTTCATTTTGATACAGTATGTCTATGTCCTACCTAATGGTATCTAAATACACTTTAAATATTTTTATTTTAAAAAAATTCATTGGATTTCATTTCAATACCGTTTGTCTATCTCTATCCTACTTACTGTTATCTAAATAGACTGAATATTTTTATAAATTTTACAGGATTTCTTTGTGATGCAATGTGCATAGACATGTTTTATATAAACTGACTTTAAATAGTTTTTTAAAATTGAAGTGTAGCTGGCAATGTATATGTTTAAAATTTAAATTAAACCTGGTACAAATTATTATTATTTTTACACAGTCATAATTAGAACAACCCATTTTGTTTTTTTTGTCTGTGAATTATTGATGAATAACAAATTCTAAGCAATGTGTAGAATTAATGAACAAAAAAGTGTGTTCCATGAACTAATTAACTTGTGAATAATTGATCTTCAGCTTATAGGCTTGTCTTCCATTTTCAGTTCCTACTAAAATATGCCATGACAAGTAATCATGTGATGTATACACCTCAACTATTCACAGTCAATTTGAACTGCATGCATCTGATGGTATTCACATTATATACTGTATTCATATTATATGCTGGTATTCATATTATATACAAGCATATTAATGTATTACCTGTCATGCATATTAAAAGTATGTATATTTCATTATACCATAAATTGTCAAGGTTTTAACACTGGGGACAAATAGATATTAAGAATTGACAATAAAAAAAGAATATAAAATTATTGCTTACATCCAAATGCTCTTCTCTGGTAAAAGTCAAGTATTTAACTGTATTTATGTATATATTATATGAATACATACACAGCAAACAGTAAAATATACTAATAAATGGATTTGTCTTGATACAAAAGTAAGTCAATGACATTTCTTGTTAATTATGACAAAGTTTGTGTACATGATGGTGTCATTGTATAATTTACGGCATTTGTTACATAATAATATGTAAAACTCAAATAGAAGTGTATTTTTCTTAGGTATTCCATGATGTGACCTGGCAGTCAGCTCTCCTCTTCAAACAGTGTGAAATAGTTTTGGGTGGAACAAAAGTATTTGATTCCAAGGTAAATTTTAAAATTCTGTCTATATAATTTGTACTAATTTTTTTTGTCCTGTGCTGCATACCCTGCAGATGATATTCATGCTTCAACCAGTCAGAAAAGGCACTTAATTCCCAAATTAAAGTAGATGAGATGACTTCAGGATCATTCCCCACTTCCTCAGCTATGTTTCTTTACTTCGACCTAGCACAATACAAATATTTCAAAGTCTTAGTATGTAATATCTAATGCTGAAATGTTGTACAGCAGGATCCCAAACTCTTCACAGGTTTAGACATGGTGAATTATAGTGCTTGAAAATCTAATTTTTGTTCCTGTGAAATGCTTGAATTACCTTTTGAAATGTTTGTTCGAAGCATAGATTCTTTAATTAGGAATATCCATCAGTCACCAAGCAATATACAATAGTTCAATATATTCATTAATTTAAAAAGAAAGAAAACAAAAGAAAACAATGGAAAATATGTCATTACACCAGTCTCAGTGATAGCCTGCCCCAGCATAAATCATGAAAATCTCATGGATATTTTGCCTAAAAAGAGAAACTTGAAAATTAGCTCTGTATACTCTACCTATATTGTCACATATATCAATATATGTTGAGAAAGACATCAAATGATGCTGTGCAATTTTTACCTCATATGAGCTTGATTTTAAGTAGTATGCCATTTTCTAGATGAATTATGGACCGTCGTTTTTGTTATCCTAGTTTCTGGGGTTTCCACACATCACTTAGTCTTCATATTGTGGAGTTAGGCCTTTGATTTCCATTCTTCTGTCAATTGATTTCTGCAGCGTAACTTGACCAGGATTCCTTCATTTAAACCAAATGTGGTATGCTGATTTATAATGTTGAGAGTGTAGGTTTATGTTAAGACTTAATTTATGGTAGCTATATACCTGATAGTAGTCCATTTGCACAAACAGCCTGTTTACAAGCCATGCTCACTCAAATTAAAAAATTTATTTACAATTGAGCTCAGATTTTTGCAGCAAACACATCACCTGATCACATTACAGTAGGGATAACTTTTTTTGCTAGCTCCAAATCCAACCCTCTTGGAAAGATGGAAAACATTTTTCTCTGTTTATTTTATATAAGTGAAGGGAAGCAACTTTCACGTGTTAAATCCCCTTTCTACTTGCTTTATTATTACTTTTGTACCCAGTTTCAACCAGGTTTTTACTTTCACAGCATGTGCTCTGACATTTTCCAGAAGATCAAGTTAAGTCTGATACATTTATGACTTCAATTTTTTCACACACATTTCTATTTCAGTGGTATAGTAAGTCTAACTAATGTTTTATATGATCATATATTTTTTTTAAATTTATTTTTGCACTTATGATACCATTCATTATTGTCACATTTGCATACATTTTCACCAGTGGAATTTTCCAGGGTGTTGTCTTTAGGCATTTACTCGAACTTGTATTTTAAGATGATTGTTATTTATTTCAATTTTTTTTATGTTTTATGCATTTATTTGTTTACAAACTTTCTCACTACTTTACTTAGCATCCTTGATGATTTTTCACCTCATTGAAAAGGCTTGAAGTGTTTATGCCTGGGATTCAATGAGCTGTATAGCCAAGGTCATAAATATCCCAGGTCATATACCACACCTGATTCCCTGCCAACTGAAATATGCCAGAATAGTTTTTGTTAATATCCCAACTAATGGATGAGGAGCAATTCACTTGAATTCAACGTCATAATGGATATGAATATAACCAAACAAAGTACATGAATTCACTGAATACTGTACAAGTAAAATGATGGTTAACATGCACGTCTCATGATGGAGATGAATGTAGTCAAACAAAGTACATGAATTCACTGAATACTGTATAAATTCAATGATGATCAACATGCACGTCTCATAATGATATGAATGTAGCCAAACAAGGTACATGAATTCACTGAATACTGAACAAGTACAATGATGGTCAACATGCACGTGTCATGATGGAGATGAATGTAGTCAATGTACATGAATTTATTGAATACTGTACATCGCATGATGGAGATGAATGTAGTCAAACAAAGAACATGAATTCACTGAATACTGAACAAGTACAATGATGGTCAACATGCACGTCTCATGATTTGAGATGAATGTAGTCAAACAAAGTACATGAATTCACTGAATATTGTATAAATACAATGATGGTCAACATGCACGTCTCATAATGGATATGAATGTAGTCAAACAAGGTACATGAATTCACTGAATACTGTACAAGTACAATGATAGTCAGCATGCACGTCTCATGATGGAGATGAATGTAGTCAAAGTACATGAATTCACTGAATACTGTACAAGTACAATGATGGTCAACATGCATATCCCATGATGGAGATGAATGTAGTCTAACAAAGTACATGAATTCACTGAATACTGAACAAGTACAATGATGGTCAACATGCACCTCTCATGATGGAGATGAATGTAGTCAAAGTAAATGAATTTACTGAATACTGTACAAGTACAATGATAGTCAACATGCACATCTCATGATGGAGATGAATGTAGTCAAACAAAGTACATGAATTCACTGAATACTGTACAAGTACAGTGATGGTCAACATGCATGTCTCATGATGGAGATGAATGTAGTCAAACAAAGTACATGAATTCGCTGAATACTGTACAAGTACAATGATGATCAATATGCTCATCTGGCTATTTTTCACTAATAAATTTTGGACATACAAAAGAGTTTTGGGGATATAATGTCATGATCGTTTGTAAGGTGAAATGTGAGACTGCATGGACTATCTGAATAAAGCTGTTGCAAGTATCACACTGGCTGGGGACATCCTGTCTGGGAATGCAGGCCTACTTGTAATAGTGTCCATTTTAATGGCAGCTTCATTCTAAAGTGCATATAGTTTTTTATCAGACAGTTTACATTACTTGGCAATTATCTTGACAATGGGTGTATCACTTGAAATTTCTACAGCTTTGCTTTACTCAAGCACTTTCATTTGATTAAATCTGTCATATCTGTCAGTCATTGTTTTAAATCTGTCATTGTTTTTAAATCTGTCAATGTTTTAAATCTTACATTGTTTTACACCATCATTTAGAGGAGTTCTAGCCTCTGATTTATTTTTCTTCTTACCTTTTCTTTCATATTTTAATTAAGAATAATTAGATTTCAACTTCCCCCACCGAGCTAGGGATATAAATTAGCTTTAGTACACTCTCCAGCATAAAGTAAGAATCTGGTAATGGTTACAGGAACAGCAGTGGCTCAACGGTTAGCAATCCAGACTTGCTGTGGAATGATGCAAATTAGAATCCCATCACTGGATTAGCCCGAATCAGTTACCATGGATATACTTCAGTTCTTATGGCACTAAGTAACCCCATTGCTATACAGCTTCAAACCTACCCAATCAGATTTCAACTAGATTTCATGTGCACATTTTATTAATTTGATATTATACCTTTTACTTTCTATAAGAACAATGGTCATCTATCTTTCTCATTAAATAGTAGAGTTGTGACCTAGTTTTTCTTACTGGTTTCTGCAGTATAGTAATACCAGGGATCATATGATTTCATATTAATTATTATTTAGCTTTTTTATATTGGACTGCGCCAGTGGCTTAGTGGTTAGAGTGTCCGCCGCAGAAGCAGGAGGTCGTGGGTTCAATTCTCGGCTGAGTCATACCAAAGACATACAAAAATGTACCAACAGCTGCCTCGCTTGGCGCTTAGCAATATGAGGTTAGTGTTAGGACTGGTCGGCTTGGTGTCAGGATAATGTAACTGGGTGGGATTTCATGCTACATGTCTGAGACATGATGCCTCAGTGCTAGACATCACTATAAACTGACTCACTGCAGACATCGTAGCGATATGAATGAAATTTTTTTAAAGCTGCGTTAAAAATCCTAATCAAACAATCAAAACAAAATTTTTTATATTGGTGAAATCTTGTACAAATTTTACTTGTCAGAATTTTACATCATATCGTGATGAATAATTGTTTGATACTTTTTTTACTAAGTTTTTCTATTTAAGGTCATGCAGAGCAAATTTTAGGTGGGTTGTGTTGTACTCGTCAAAATGGTTAAAGTTTATTTCAGTTTTACTTTAAATAGTCTGTTGGAATTGCTATGTCCATCACAGCCACCTTTTAGACCTTGCAGAGGCACTCAAAACTAAGTAAAATGTATTAGGAAAATTAAGTACCATTAGAAAATACCAAAAGAGAACCACCAATCCACAACAAGTTACCTGCAAGCTTTCCCACATACCCCATATTGGCAGGTGAGATATGAGTATTAATAAAATTAAGTAATTTTCAAGGTAATATATTGACCAGTTTTAGATACTGCACACAAAAAGCCATTTTGACACAAAATATCTACTTGTATTTTTTTAAAACAAATTAGCCAATCAATAATATAAGCATCTGTCAGCAATAAGCAAATAATAATTCTGTCGGTAATATACACTAATTTGTATTTCAAACATGTATGGTAGCAGTAAAAATGCATTTATTACCGTATATAAAACAAACAAAATGGTTAAATTTTATAAAAAAATGATGCAGTCATAACTAACTGACTTCTATAATATTTTCATACTCTCCCATTTGTTTGTATCCCCCCACCAATCAATTTTTAAAAAAAAAGACATCAAGGATATTAAAATTCCCAGGACTTTGTCCTTTCATTCATCTTACCTGGAGGTCCCAAAACACTGTCATCTTGTTAGCATTTTGAATCAAACCTGAGTTTCTTTAGTAACAGGGTCACCATATTTGCATGCGCGAGTCCATGTCATCAGGCTGTGAGATGTGATGTAGTTCACTATCATTGATAATATAAATAATTCTATACCGGTAATCATTTTAAAAATGTCTAAAAGTATTCTTCCATTTTTATTTGTTCAGTTTGCTTTAGAAATAATAAATCTAGACATTGCAAATATTAGATACAAACAACAAAATTTTTACTGAAATGGACTTTTTAAAAACCGTTAGAGGACCATGAGCAGTCTGTTTTACATCAAGAGCGTCAGTTTGATTTGAAACACCCCTAAAAGCTTATTGTTTGGGACCCACTGGTGAAAGTCTTGTTATAAAACATAATTGATGAATAAAATTACCAAGATTTTTTCATTTTGTATATCTTGGATATTTTTTTTTTCAGGATGGTACCTATAAACATAATTTATTGCATGACCCAGTATTAAAATTTCTGGCAGTATGAAGTATAAACTGAAAACTTTAATTGTAATGTATGCCCTTTATGAACAGGTATCCATTTTTTAATAGGTGAAAAATAAGTAATTGTAAGAAAAGGATGTAAGGTATAATGTACTTTATGAACAGGTATCATTTATATGGATTAGTTTGTTTAGGCAAGCTTTATTCAGTCTGTTTCTTTTGTTTCTATCAAATATTTAAAGGTTGTTTGCCAAATGAAGTTATTGGATGACAAAACCATAGATATCTTAAGATTGGGAGGGTTTATGCCATCAAGATGGGTTGAAGAGGATGGTAAGATAGACAGCAGCAAATGGACCAAAATTTCTTTGGACCAAGAACTAATCAACAAATTAGTTCAAAGATGTAAAGCACTACTGCAGTTCTACAAGATGTTTACAATGTGAGTCCACTTCATTACTTAATATATACAGTATCCATAGTACACAAAATTTACACCTGTGATAAGTTTGCTATTGGATGTATGTAGAATTTCTCTGTAGAGCAAGGACAAAATTAAAAAAAACTAGGAGAAAGAAAAATATAAACTCTAGTGCAAGGAAAGCTCCATTTCTTAACACCAGTGTTAATCTCACAGGCTATTTGACCAGTGAAAAACAAAACAATTTAACAGTGGAATTTACTTTGAATCCACTATTTTATATGGGGTACCAATTTTCATGGATTTCATGGTTGATACAAATACAGCGTAAAGACCCTGTGAACATCACTCTTAATGTGGATACAATTAAACTGTCTACAAACCATGAAATTTAAGACCCATGTGAACATCACTCCTAATGACAAACCTTAAACCATGAATTTTAAGACCCTGTGAACATCACTCCTAATGACAAACCTTAAACCATGAATTTTAAGACCATGTGAACATCACTCCTAATGATTTTTTTTAAACCATGAATTTTAAGACCATGTGAACATCACTCTTAATGAGGAACCTTAAACCATGAATGTAAAGATATAATTAACAACACTCTTTGTTTAGATTCAGTAGAACCCCATTCTTAAACCATGAATGTAAAGATATAATTAACAACACTCTTTGTTTAGATTCAGTAGAACCCCATTCTTAAACCATGAATGTAAAGATATAATTAACAACACTCTTTGTTTAGATTCAGTAGAACCCCATTCTTAAACCATGAATGTAAAGATATAATTATCAACACTCTTTGTTTAGATTCAGTAGAACCCCATTCTCAAACCATAAATGTAAAGATCCAGTGATCAGTACTCATTTTGCAGATACAACAGAACCACTACTTTAAACCATGAGTTTACAGACTCACTAAATGGTAATTCTTATGCGAAAACTATTGAGCTATTTCAGGAATTTAGTCTTTGATTAAAATGACATTGTTCATAAAACCATAATATTGATACCCACAAAATTCCAGGAATCCAGAATATTCGATAATAATGGTCTACATGATATATGGCCAGACGGAATGGCTTTTTTTCAGGAAGATTAGCTACATTTTGGGCATTGTATCAGAATAGGTTTATAATTTATTTTAAGAGTTAAAAAAACTAATGGTTATTTAATTGTTGTAAATATGTTTTACTGGTGATTTGTGAAACTAACAATACCATACTCCGTTTTATAATCCTCTAAATTAATTGCATATTTTGGTCGACTTTTATTTGAAGTCTCTCAGACATTGAGAGAGACATATCAGATACAATGTATGCATCCAATAATATAAGGATATTGAGATTCCCCATCTTCTAGGACATACCTTCGAGTTTGTTCAGTGTCTTAACATTAATTTTGATACTTCCAGACTGACATATCACAAGTCCATCTGTCATTATTTTATATTTTGTACCTTCTTAAAATTACATGAACAGTTTTACATTATTTTACAGGGACCATCATGACATCCATGTAACCTTCATTATCAGCCTTCAAATATTTTGTATAAATTGTGTTTTGTGCAAAAATAGCTTTGTAGGACCTATATCCTGTTGGTTCCATAGAATAATATTTGTTTAGTGAGTTGTTAAATTTGCCATTTCTTGCAGCCACAAAATACACTAAATTTGCTATCCCACAATATAAAAAGAATGCATTGTATTGCCAACATAACTGAAAAGTATAATATCATTTAATCAGCTTTTACATTACAAATTGCCAGTTAGACTAAACTTGACAGAAAACATTCAAGTGTTAAGGTCATGCATGTTACTATAAAAAAAAATCCTGATTTTTAACATTACATTACAAAACTTATATTTATTAAATTCTTTAAATTACTTCTTAGGCAAATAAATGATGAAACAAAATGGCATCAATTAGGCTTAAAAAAACATGCTAGAGTCTGAAAATCATTCATAATTTGAAACTTTGTAACCGTGAAAATCTTTCTGTTCTGTCCAAATGATACCAATCCACCATCAAATATATCTGCCATTACTAAAAATAGACAAACTTTTTATTAATTTGTTCTCATGAACACTTCAACAGATTAAGATCAAATTTAACAAAAGTATATACTAATAAATAACAGACTTTGATCTGCTATAAAATAAAGGCTGCAGGTCAGGGTCTATGTTGTTTATTCTACAGAGTACTCCTGGCAATCTCCATAGACCCAGATCTACCAGGGCATTTTGTGATGGCATATCTATGTCTGTGAAGTTTACAGTTGGATTTGACATGTAATTGAGTATATAATATGCTATGTAGATTCTATATACTATCTGTGGGTTTTAATGATAGGCTTATGAATGATATTAATAATGTACTTTTTGCAGGCATTAAGTATTGTTTATCAATCTATCATCTGTCCAGATAGGGAGAGATTTATCTATTTCTAAATTTATTTAGATGTCTTTTCTGTTTTCATTTTTTTAGGCAGAAAGTTTCGCAACCTAAGAAAGAAATCTATGCTGAGGTTAATAAATACGTTGATAAGAAACGTTCAACAGAGATAAAGAAAAATTTCAAGTCCCAGGCTGAAAAAACCCCACCTCAGCCGACATCGAGTTCAAAAGAACAAACAAAAGGATCAGCTTCACCGAAGAAAAAGAAGAAAAACAAAAGGAAATAATTTGTCCTGTGCATGAGTACATGATGTCCTCTGAAATATTTGGAATTGGGATCATATTAAGATGTATTCTTTTTGAAAATGAAAAATATTGCAAAATTATATGGAAAAAAAAAGTTTTCAAAGAATATCTGTATTGACATATTATGTCTTGGAACATACAAAAGCACTAGCATAAATGCATGAAATAAAAACACATAAACAATAACCCAAGGCAGTATACAGTAAAGTCTGTCACTTATAGATGATAAAGCTGTGTAAGGTTCATAATTAATATTTTTACTTACCAGCAAATATTTGTTTTTTGCACAAATTTCACCATATTAGTTTATTAAAGTACTTTTTAGTGTAGTTTTCTTTCATATTTTATTTTATGCTAGGCAAGAATTACTGGATTGTCTAAAGAAAGTAATATTGATAATTCACTGGAGTAAAATAATATAATATTTTCTCATTATCCATCCAAAGAAATTGATAAGTGATAACATTATGACCAAGAAATTTCGAAGTGATCCTTAGGTTCTTGTTTAGTTGAGTATTACGTATGGCATATTTCCTTTGAAAACATACCAGATTCATATCCAACAGTGTGCAAATTTAGGTTTTTTCTTAATGTCTAATTTACTTTGAATTGGGAAGAAGCAATTATCTTATTGTTATTGTTTTTATTTCTGTTCAGATATTTGCAAAACACATAATAGCATAAATGCTAAATTGCGGACATGACCTGTCATCAAGTATGAAATCTTCTACTTCAATCTGCTATACATATTACATGGTATGAGAAAGCAACATAAAGCATATTGTATGTATAATAGTGTTGGTTCATCATAAATTTCGAATTACAAAATATTCACATGAGCTAGTTTTGAATAATAATTGCATTTTATGTCTCCTGTTTGAACTCCATCCATTCCAATTTTCTGTATCACTGGCTGTGAATCAAGACTAACCTTTAAAGTAATTTTTTTATAAATTTAGACATAAATTATTCACAGATTCAAACCTAAATGAACAAAAAATGGATTTAGTTCATACTGGCCTTTCCCATTGTCATAATGGTACTGATTAAAAGTTTTGGTCTTTATCGTGGACTCTGTCTTGACTTGAAATCAATATATTTTTGTAACTATTTGCCTCCTAGTTGAATATTTTTTCAAAAACATTGTATCCTAGCATGATGTGCTTTTTTATCAATAGCAAAGTTTTATATATACTTTTAAAACAACTTTATGAAATCCATTTATTATGGTTTCATTGCTGTAATCCAGCAAATATTTCCAGTTGTACCTAATACAATTATTTTGGCTATTGGTTATTTTAATTGAATAATTTATCAATGATTTTTAAAGAGTTACCTTTTGCTGACCAATCATGTTGCTTTTTTATAATATATATTAAAAAAGAAGATATGCAAATGAACGCATAGTTGATTGGTCAGTTAATCTTTGAATTATACTATAAATACAGTAAAACCATGATTACTTAAATATCAATCAGTTGAACTCAGAATTGTCAAATTACTCAGTATCTGTGTCTGCAACCTTGGAAAAATTGAAATTACTAGTACTGACAACTTGAACCCACATTTTTGCCATAACTTTCAAAGTTCTACAGTTACTAAACACACGTCACCTAATTCTGATAATGGATACTTTGTTGTAAAGCTGATATGTGCTATAACACTACTTCACTCATAATGAAGGGTTTGTGGTTTGTTAAGCAGCCAAGGCAAAGTAAGATTACACATCATCAATTGCCTTATTTCTTTACACTATTTAGTGACATAACAACATCACAGTTCAGCCAACACCACTTGTGGTTAACTCCCTCTTAGTGTAATTACTGATTCTAAAATGTATATTTTGTAAATCAGACTGATACATACATGAAATTATTCTTTAGAAAACACATTGAAGAATCATAGACTTTATTATAATGTCCTCTACATGAAACTGTATGAACAAATTTAAACACTTAAATAATGGAAGCAAGGTAGAGAAAATAGAAACATATCACTTACAAAACATTCAAAAATTCTATACTAAAGAGACTTCTCTACTTAAAAGTATAAATTTTAACTTCTAAAAATTTATTTACAAGCTAACAAATTGTCATGGTATTATAGGGCAGCACAATACATGTATTGATTCACTCCATGATACATTCTTGTTATCCCAAAATATTGGTAATATGAATGCCAATCAATAATAAATTTGAAATCAGGAAAACATTTCTATCTGTTTGCTGATAACAATTGAAAAATTAGGGTTATCACATTATGCCTTGACCATCCTTGGATACTGGAGTAATATTTGATGTGTTACTATTCCAACAATAAACAAACAGTAAAACCTCCTTTGTAAGTTAGCTGATGTTTTCAATTTAGAATGCTTCTAAAAGCAAAGAGAAATTTATTATTTGATTCTTAAATAGTTGTCAAAATTAGACCTTTAATTTTGCATTGGATATCCTAAACTAATATTGGTTAGTTGTGTGTGCCAGCACCCTTATCCATACATACATAATAATTAACCCTGATTGTAGGATTTAGAAATACAAAAAAATTAAACAGCTTATATTGTATATATGTTGATTATTGTAGAAAAAATAATTTTAAAATGATTTTGAAATCATTTCAAAGGTTCTAGTTGAGCCTTGTTTCTCTTTGAGATAAAAGCCTCTGCTGTTACATGGTGGTCTGCCATATTTAAATAAACGTAGTTTTAATGGGTGTCAAAGCTCACTTGGCAGACCCTTATATACCGATATAGCAAATAGCTGATTCTTATCATTCAGAATACTTCAAATCTTATAAATTGTTCAGAAATTACTTGTTATAATTGTTGCTGACAGTTTAAAGTTTCATAATTAACATTTGGTTTACAGTATTTATGTTTGTTTTACTTGTCACTGTTTAATAGTTTCATATGTTTATTTTTATTTGGGTTTAAGGGAAATGGGTTTAGTATAAACTTCACACTGCCATATGACATCTTTTTAATAAAATTCTTCTTGTATTCAGTGCAATGTCTAAGATTTTTTTAATATTTGAAAATTTCAAATTTCAGATTTCAAATTTTAAAATATTCTATTTTTGAAATTAATTTTAAAACTATTCAAACAATTTATGTGAAGTTGTCAACTATTTTACATGTTTTTAATGAAGAATAAAAATAAAAAACAAAAGTCTCAAGATTTTTATAATTAATTGAATACTTTCAACAACTAAATCGCAGTCTGTGTGAAAAAGTAGAAGGACAAGATTTTTATAATTGGTTGATTACTTTGAAGACCTTAATCTCAGTCTGTGTGAAAGGTTGAAGGACAAGATTTTTATAATTGGTTGATTACTTTGAAGACCTTAATCTCAGTCTGTGTGAAAGGTTGAAGGACAAGATTTTTATAATTGGTTGATTACTTTGAAGACCTTAATCTCAGTCTGTGTGAAAAGTTGAAGGACAAGATTTTTATAATTGGTTGATTACTTTGAAGACCTTAATCTTAATCTGTGTGAAAAGTTGAAGGACAAGATTTTTATAATTGGTTGATTACTTTGAAGACCTTAATCTCAGTCTGTGTGAAAAGTTGAAGGACAAGATTTTTATAATTGGTTGATTACTTTGAAGACCTTAATCTCAGTCTGTGTGAAAAGTTGAAGGACAAGTTTTTATAATTGGTTGATTATTTTGAAGACCTTAATCTCAGTTTGTTTGAAAAGTTGAAGGACAAGATTTTTATAATTGGTTGATTACTTTGAAGACCTTAATCTCAGTCTGTGTGAAAAGTTGAAGGACAAGATTTTTATAATTGGTTGATTACTTTGAAGACCTTAATCTTAATCTGTGTGAAAAGTTGAAGGACAAGATTTTTATAATTGGTTGATTACTTTGAAGACCTTAATCTCAGTCTGTGTGAAAAGTTGAAGGACAAGATTTTTATAATTGGTTGATTACTTTGAAGACCTTAATCTCAGTCTGTGTGAAAAGTTGAAGGATAAGTTTTTATAATTGGTTGATTATTTTGAAGACCTTAATCTCAGTTTGTTTGAAAAGTTGAAGGACAAGATTTTTATAATTGGTTGATTACTTTGAAGACCTTAATCTCAGTCTGTGTGAAAAGTTGAAGGACAAGATTTTTATAATTGGTTGATTACTTTCAACACCTTAGTCTATGTGAAAAAAGTAGAACAAAAATACTTATCAGTTATAATTTTACTGACTACCAACTTTTCAAAACTTTTAATATAAAGGAAAAATTTGGAATCAAAATTTGGAGTACATTTTAAGATCATAATGTCTGACAACAAGATTACCATCACTACAATGACTAATTTCATATTACAGTAAAAGTATTATTATTGCCATTACTATTATTATTATTATTATTATTATTATTTCATATATTAAAAGTTAAACATGTTTATGTTAATATTATCATCATTATCATTATTATTATTCATAAAATCTTATTACTAAAGTTGCATACAATTACAATAAAGTTTTGATAAATCATAAAATAAGTCTCCTACTTTTAAAATTTGCATCAGTGAACAAATGAACCAGGTGAAGCGAAATTAAAACTTAGATTAATTTTAGAAAGCAAATAAAATCTCTTTTAAAAGAATGTCCGAGCTTTGCCAAGAAGGGCAGGATTTCTGATATCACTACCTAGTGTATTCAGGGGAAGTAATTGAGCTAAATCCTTATTAAGATATTAAATAAATTCACAAAGAATGAGAAACTAGTCAATAAAATAAACTCTAATGTTGGACAATGTGAGATTACTGTATTCATTTAGAAGTTTTGATGGCCTAAACATGATCAGGGCTTAAAATCGTGTTCACTGGTAGACTAAGTTTTTATGTATTTTTCCAGATTGATGTAATTTTTGTCAATGTTTCTATGGAGGTGTGTGTACCATGTGAATTTGGTGATGGACAGCATAAACACTGCATGCTGTAATTCCATTATATGATATTTATTAAGACATATTCAGTGATCCATAGAGTATCTCTGCTTTCCAATAAGTCAGAAAATCCCATTATAGTGAACATTTATGATGCACTCCTGTATTCTTGCTATGTAATTATGTTAAACGTTGAGTCATATTCATTCAAATCTGTTGATAAAATTTGCACTTAAGAAATTATGCATAACTGTTTTTTAACATTGGTGGTGAATGATGCCATACGTGGTGAGGGTCTTTTTCAAGGAGTCTTTTAATGGTACTATCTTAGTTAATTGTTGAGCACAATACAAAAACATTAGACTTCTTTATGGTATTTTCTCCTAGTATTGCACAATAATAAAATGGCTGTGTTTATTTGTTTTACTAACCATTCACAGGACTTCCTTTTTGTCATTTGAATTGGAAATCTGTAAATAGTTTAGATTTCACTTGTACTCAAATTACTCACAGTATGATATACTGCTTACTGTTTGTAAGTTTGTTGATCTATATAAAAATAAAGCCTTGTTCATTATCAACACTTGTATTTTATTCTTTGTTTAAGAAAGTGTAACCTTAGTGATAGATGCATTACAAATGCCCTGCTTACTTCAGTTTTCTCAGCAAGCTCTTAAAACAAGGAACTCCTGCATATGAATTGATGAAACACTATGATTCAAATGGTCTCATCAAGAAAAATATAGGTACTAAATTTGGTTGAAATCCAGGAGTAATTATTATTTCCAAGTATTGCAAAATAATAAATGAAGAATGGGATGTCAAGGGTCATAACTTCTATAAATTGCTAGAAATCAAACTTGTTACAGATCTCAAGACTATAAAGCTGCATGTGAAATGTGTGCTGTACCATATTTACGTGCTTATAAAACTAGTCCAACTGCAAACTGCACGGGCTAAGATTTGCCATCACATCATGTGATAGAAGATCTCTGTCAATGCAAACTGCACATGCCAAGATATGCCAACACATCATGTGATAGCAGATCTGTGTCATTGCATTTGGGAGTAAATAGTAGTAGAAACTGTATTGACCCTGATCTGGATGCACATCATGTGATAGCAGATCTGTGTCATTGCATTTGGGAGTAAATAGTAGTAGAAACTGTATTGACCCTGATCTGGATGCACATCATGTGATAGCATATCTGGGTCTGTGGAGTTTGCTGTTGGACTCAACTTATAGCAAGTATAAAAGTAATCTCTGATAATGTTATGCTGTGAAGACCAACATGATTATGACAGATAATAATGCAGATTTAACTTCTGTAAAATATATCTTGGAATGCTGGAAATCCATCTCATGCCAAATCTGAATACAATCCAATAATCCTTGATAAAGTTATCATACAGATACCAAAGTCAGGGGGATTGGCATTCTGGCCGTATGACTTCTGTAAAGTCATGGAAAGCTGGAAATCAAATTCATCCAAGTCTTGAAATCCAACAAATATTATTAAAATTGTGCTGCAGATGGTTAATCATGAGGCATAAGTAATTTAAATGACATGAAATGATGAAAATTGTATTCATTCAGGGTCTCGTCTGTATAAAACTGCAAGCCAATGGTCCATGATGATTCTCACAACCTTGAAAACTCCTTTAATTTGAAGGGTTGACCTCATTGAATTTATATTAAAAAATAAAAAGCATTCAAACTTAAACATATCACATTTTAAATTCATAAAATGGAGTAAAAAGTTTCTGCTTCGACTTGAAACCTATTCTTATAACAATAAGCTTTATAACGTAGAAAGTACAGTTTCTATAACAAAAACATACTCCTGGAACTTTAGACGAAATTTTTGACAACTTGAACAACAATTCTCTTGCACAATATAAACCATGCAATCCATGGTAAATAATCATTTGCCATATCACCTCTAAATTATGACTTAAAAAGCTGATAATCTAACTCTTTCTGAGGTATCAGAGTAGCATAGTACTAAATCCAACAGTAAAGTTACCTTGCAGAAAACCAAACATTCCAGATGGCTGATGTGATTACTATAGGACTCTGCCAAATTTATTCAGCAGGGCTCTTAACAGAAGTGTTTAAAAACTTAAATGCTTTTTACTGATTACCAGTATAAATCATATTTGTAACTGGTTTTGTGGATTTATTGACATTTTCAGCACATGTTACATGGTGGCCAGTATATCAAGTGGAGGAAGAATTTGGCAAAACACCAGTAAGAACTACTGATCCATGGAAAGCTACTCGGGCAAGCTTTCTCACATACCCACATTGGCGAAGCCCAAGACTCAAACCCACATCAGCAGAGGTGTTATGTCAGTGATCTGTGAAGGCAAGCACCCTAGACCACTTGGCCACCAGGTGGCCAAGCTTTGTAATTGAAACAGAGATCTTAAGCAGTTAAGTAAAGGAAAATAATGTGCCCAGAGTTTTTTATATGGTATTTTTTTATACTGAAATTACACTAAATTCTATCCATTAAATTGTCCATCCATATGTGTACCTATACATTTTGATAACTTTATCAGCTATTGTATTGACTGATGCTAAATGTACTGTTGTAAACTTCTTTAACGAAAGCCTTTCTTGCGTTACACATCCATCAGAAATTGTTTTAGATGGAGTTAAACAAATCTTGACAGTTAAAGTAACTGAGCATAAATTATTAAACAAAGACTCAAAACTTCAAAATAAAAGTCAAATTTAGATTTTAACAGTGTCCTTGACACAAGGCTTATATGTAGACAAAAAGATCAGTAAAACAAGGACAAATTGAAAGAAAAAAAAGAATGTAGCTTAACTATGTCATGCTAAAACAACACGGTAATTGATTCAACTTGTCACATTGCTTAATTATTTATGTTGGTGATTCCCATTTTTGTGGGGTATCAATTTTTGTGGATCTAATGATAGCCACAAAACAAAAACATTTATTCCTTTGGGAATGGTAGGATTCTGTCACCAATTTATGATTTTGAATGCCATCCAAACTTTCATATTTTGCCAATACACAAAAATGTATAGCCATAAAATTTAAACAAGTCGTAGTATTTCAATAATAGGATTGTTTAGTGAGCTATAAACACTTTATGTCATTTACCCATAATGCATTGTGCCATCAGCCATATTGCTTCAGACAATATTTGGCATTCAGTACACCTTATTGTTGTTCTCATCTCTTTCTAAGTAATAATGTTTGTGTTTTGCCCAAGCAGGAGGTTTATTATTTTTATATTTTATTCCATATTATCAAATGTAAATAAGAGTATGTTGATCGATGGAAATACTAGTACTGCTCTGTACTTGGTGAAAAGTTGGAGAACAACAGATGACCACAGTACATAGTACAGTAAATGTTTTTGTGACTAAAATACAGGAGCTATCAGCTGTTCACCAACAGATGACCACAGTACATCGTACAGCATGTAAATGTTTTTGTGACTAAAATACAGGAGCTATCAGCTGTTTACCAACAGATGACCACAGTACATAGTACAGCATGCAAATGTTTTTGTGACTAAAATACAGGAGCTATCAGCTGTTTACCAACAGATGACCACAGTACATAGTACAGCATGTAAATGTTTTTGTGACTAAAATACAGGAGCTATCAGCTGTTTACCAACAGATGACCACAGTACATCGTACAGCATGTAAATGTTTTTGTGACTGAAATAAAGGAGCTATCAGCTGTTTACCAACAGATGACCACAGTACATCGTACAGCATGTAAATATTTTTGTGACTGAAATACAGGAGCTATCAGCTGTTCACCAACAGATAACCTTTTATTGTTTGACAGAGATGAGCAAAAAACATAATCTTTCACCATAATCAGTCTGACTCTTCAATAAAATATTTGTAACATTTTGGGGGTAAGTTAAAATAATAAATTACGCAATGTAATAATTTCTTTGATTTTCATTCTGATATTTACAAATCATTTGAGCTTGAAATTCCTTCATAAATTAACAGAAAACAATACTGGCATATATTTATAGAATAGGTTCTATATTCTCAACAAATAAAGTTCAAGTATTATGTATTATTTTATTTTCTGTGATGTAATAGATTGTACTGAATTTGGTTGTGCACACATACATGCATCAAACAAAATGAGAAACCATGCATGTCAATATTGGGAAAAAGATGAAGTGAAGAAAAAAAACTTGAACTCTGAGCCTCTGTCCAAACTTTTATATTTTCTATGGAAATAGTACAAGAGTAAAATCGTCCAAGTAAAAGAATTTAAATTTAAAATCTGATTGTTTCTGTGTAAAATCTATGTTGTGTGATATAAATGATTGTTTCTGTGTAAAGTCTATGTTGTGTGATATGATTGTTTCTGTGTAAAGTCTATGTTGTGTGACATAAATGATTGTTTCTGTGTAAAGTATATGTTGTGTAATATAAATGATTGTTTCTGTGTAAAGTCTATGTTGTGTGATATAAATGATTGTTTCTGTGTAAAGTCTATGTTGTGTGATATAAATGATTGTTTCTGTGTAAAGTCTATGTTGTGTGATATAAATGATTGTTTCTGTGTAAAGTCTATGTTGTGTGATATAAATGATTGTTTCTGTGTAAAGTCTATGTTGTGTGATATAAATGATTGTTTCTGTGTAAAGTCTATGTTGTGTGATATAAATGATTGTTTCTGTATAAAGTCTATGTTGTGTGATATAAATGATTGTTTCTGTGTAAAGTCTATGTTGTGTGATATAAATGATTGTTTCTGTGTAAAGTCTATGTTGTGTGATGTAAATGATTGTTTCTGTGTAAAGTCTATGTTGTGTGATATAAATGATTGTTTCTGTGTAAAGTCTATGTTGTGTGATATAAATTATTGTTTCTGTGTAAAGAATATGTTGTGTGATATAAATTCATTTAACAACCTTTCATGTAAAGCCATGCATCATTATGTGCAGATGTTCAAAGGCTTGACCAATAAGGTGTACCGGTTAGCTTTGTGTTATTGCATAAACAGCAATGGTCACCATTGTCATGGATAGTTTATCATATTAGAAGAAACTGTTATGGAAATTTGCAAAATTAAGTTTCAAGTTTGGAGATTTCTTTTCATTTTTATGAGTGCAAGTTATCTTGAGAGACTACTCCTTCAGCCAACAAAAGAATTGGTCACTCAAGATGGACAGTATCTGAAAAGTGGTCAGTAAACTATATAGGAAATAACATAATAAAAATGTGGTCTTTCAACGCAGGTATAGTTTAAACATGTTTTATTGTCCCAGTAGGATAAAATGGGATTGGACACAGGCTCTAACAAATTAAATTAGATGTCTTCCTACAGGATATAAGTATACAAGTATTAGAATATATTCAACATAATGACATAATAATAAGAGAGAGAGAGAGAGAGAGAGAGAGAGAGAGAGAGAGAGAGAGAGAGAGCACAATGACAGTAAACTTAAGTAAGTTATTGAAATCGGTTATCTATTTGCCTATATGATGTAAAATTCTTTCTTTATCATTTGCATGACCCTATCCTGTAAGTTGTAAATGTAATCTAATAGTTCAATATAGTACAGACAATAGTTTTTTGTCAACTCAGTTCATAACTGACTATACTTGGGACAATACAAACTGACTATATTTGAAGTGCATGGCAGTTTCAACAATGCAGGAACAAAAATGTGTATCAACAAGTTGAATATTGTAAAGAACAGCTTTTAATGAACTTAAATCATGTTGTAATTTAGTTAGGATAACATCTAGGGTTTCATTAATGAAACTTGGCATTTGACTAGATACAAGATTTAGACATAAATACTTTTTGAAAAATTTAAGATATACTACACTGAGTATCCAGCTTGAGATTGCCCACAAAGGTAATGTTGTTGGTGTAAATGATGATTTGGTAGAATTTAGCCTGAAATTGTGACTATTATTTGAATACTGAAGGTTATAATTGTTTTATTCTGACACATGATAATGATTAATTTAGTGAGATAGTCTGGCATTTGGCTCATTTTGATATTGTAGAGCATTTTAAGTTTGCAGACTGCAGACTTTCCTAGCCTGTTTCAAAATAGAGATTGCCTACTTGTGCATTTTGGAAGTCCTATAGATATTCTTGCCAGCTGTAAATGTGATCAGAAGAATTCATAACAGATAGCTAAACTGGTGACATAACGTCAATGTTGCTAGACATGTACTGTTTCATGTACACAAATCTGATTTGATAAAGCTACATTTACAACAACTGGATAATTATGTTTTCGGCTGCATATCATTGGAATCATGATATATTATTGTCTAATTACTATTTTATAATCATGGATAGACTAGAATATATTTGCTTCTCTGATGTAATATATTGATGTGGAACTTCCTTCTCACAATTTTTGTCTCTTGCATTTTATCCCCATACTGATTATAACCTGACAAATTCCTATTTTAATATTGTTGTTTTATTTGTAAAAGTTCAGATGAATTCCTCTTTTATTTTTGTTGTTTTATTTTTTAATGTTCAGAGAAATTCCTCTTTTATTTTTGTTGTTTTATTTTTTAATGTTCAGAGAAATTCCTCTTTTAATTTTGTTGTTCTATTTTTAATTGTTCAGACTCCTCTTTTAATATTGTTGTTTCATTTTTAAACATTCATACAAATTCTTATTTTAATATTTTTGTTTTAGTTTTAAATATTCAGAGAAAAGAAAGATTAGTGCAAATGGCAACAAAAATAAAATACAGAAGATTAGCACTCCAGATGAAATTAAATGTACTGTACATGACCAGGTGCATTATTTTTTGTTTTTGTGAGTGTAGATATTGAAAAAGAAACTGTCTCACATGCAATGAAAACTTAAATTCATTATAACTGGAAACCAAATTCTTTACCAAAATTCAAACTTTGAATACTGTACTTACATTTCATATTAGCACTGGTACATTTTAAAATACATATACTTTAAAAAAAATATTTTCTAATTGAAGATGCATTTGACAAATCTCCATGTACAGAATAATTATTCAACATTCTATTGAGCCATATGCTGATTCTGATATCCTTGACTATTATGTAATTGGATGTCCTATGTGCTAAGTATAATTACTTCTTTAGCAGACTGAAGGGTCATTCACCTTGACACATTTTATCACATGACTTGTACAAATTTGAACTGTTATAAATTCACTAATTTTTCATCCAATTTGTTTTTATTAAATTCCAATTTTATGTTAAATTTTTACAGTAAAACAAAAATTACTTTTTAAAAATAAATCTTATTTTCCAAATAAAATCTTTGATTTTAAAAGTCTTAGTGGTAAGTGTGGCCATTCATTGATTTTGAAAAATGTCCACCAAAAGTATTTGATAATGAGACTTGAATCTATCATAAGACATGAATAAGATTACCAATGCACATGTCTTTGAAATTTCCAGCTTGATTAGCATACATGCACATAAGAGAGATTATTATGGGGTCTTGGAGCATGGTGATGAATGCAAGATGGAGACGATAGGCTGATGCATGTTCATAGTATCAAAGATGTTAACTGCACCTTTGGGGTTGTCCATAAAGGACTTTTGCAGATAATACCTGTTTTCCTACCCTCCTCCCCTTGTCCCCTTTTGTCCACATGTGGCTTAACCCCACCCCTACCCCCAAGGCTATGCACATCCCCATCTAGCATTATACACAGCTCTATGGTCTGACTTGAGAGCGTTATAGAGGCCATAGTGCATCCTACTTGGCTATTTGTATTCTCGCTTAGGTCTGCAGGACCTAATTGTGGGCCTTGTAATCAAACTCAGGCACTGGGAGCCAGACCTATGTATTAATGCCAACCCATTCATATATATTCTGTGGCATGAATCGTACTAATTGAAATTTTATTTATACTTAGGGATCACCCATAAGGGACATCAGCAAAATTTACTGGAATACATGCAGTAGGCTTAAAGCAGCTGTTCAACACAGAATATCATAACAAAATATAATAGCTTGTTGACGTCTGCAAAATTTTTTATACCCCCTCCCCCCTTGTGCGCATTTTAACACCCCCTCCCCCATCTTTACAGACATTCTTTATAGATGATCCCTTACAGCAATGATAAAGTTCATTTTACATAATAGTTGAAAGTAACCTACTTTTGTTTTGAGGTGTCACTACTTACAAAGATGCATCCATGTACAACATTTAAGACTGTGTCACTGGTTCATATGTTTACAGCAAAAAAGTTTCCTGAGATGTCAACAGCAAACAATGTAAACATTGACAGGTTTACATGTATTTCACTGAGAAAGTTACTTTTTATACACAAAACTAGGTCACAATGACTTTCTTTCAAAATGGTTACCAGTGACTTAAAAAACTACATCTATACCAAAGTTTGAAATGCAGTGCAAAAATGCCAAAGGTATCTGACAAATAGTTGATGAAATAACTGTTTACATGAAAAACAACAAATGTTCATATAACAAGACTGCTACATGACAGTACCTGAGAAAATGATCAATATGCAAAACATAAATGGGTGAATGGACATTGAGAGAGGGATAAGGATGATATTATCACACTGCTGTTTGTTTTTGTTTTTTATGGTTTAACGCTATTTTTCAGCACAATATAGGCTATACATGGCGGCCAGTATTAATGGTGGAGGAAGAAACCGGACAAACCCCAGGAAGAACCACCGACCCACAAGAAGCTACTGGCAAGCTTTCTCACATAACTACATTTGCTGAATCTTAGACTCGAACACACGCAGACAGAGTTGAGATGGCAGTGGTCTGTAACGGACAGCGCTTTAGACCACTCGGCAACTCGGGGCCCCCAATCACATTGCTGTCGGCATGGAAAAATCCTATTCCCTTGCAGGGTTAGGTAAAACTAGCCCAATTATTTCATCACAGGCAAAAAGGTATTAAAGATGCATCCTCTTATCTGCGGTTCATCAGTTTATGAATCGTACGACTGTATAAGGGTCAAGAAGCATATGTTTGTTCCAATTGTTGTTTTAATTGGGTACATTTTCATTTACATGAGATTATTTTGAATCATAGTTGTATTCCAGGAGATTATGTGAATCTCACTTACAGTGCATAACATTATTTGAAACACTTTTGAGTACCTTGAGATTATTTGAATCTTAATCATAGTCCATATGCGAGATTATGTGAATCTCTCTTACAGTGCATAATATTATTTTAAACGTATCTGCAGTCCATGAGGTTTCTTGAATCTGAATTTCATATTGATATCATATGTTTGGTTTATTTCCAATGTGTGAATGTTTGTATAGAGTGATTGGATTAATCATATGTTGAGAGCATGTAAGAATCATTATATTTATACACCATATATTTTTCTTTAATAATTCATTTAATAAATTTCCATCTTTCACACAATGTGTTTGTGTTATTCATTTAATCCAAAACCCACTCGGTTTCTATTCTGCAACACATCTGATTCTGCATACATAGTGTTATCATGTGTAAATAGTGACAGTTGAACAATGGCATATGCAAGTGAAATCAGTCAAATGAAAGTTGAACTTTCTGTAAAAGGAGAATTTATCATAGAAGGAAAATTGCCAATGAAATACAGAGGTTTTACTGGAACAGTCATGTTGAATTACCCAGGTGATTTATATGTCACAAGTCCCTCAGCAATAACAAGTCTTAAAGTACCTTGGCAATAAGCTCATATTTCTTACCAGAATAATCATGATAATATTATTAATAATATTTCACTTTAGTTATTATAAAAATATTGTATGCTAAGTAGGTTTTTTTTGCTGCTCAACAATGGACTTGTACAGAACAAGAAAATTGGAAACAGTCAATATCAAACTGTGAATTATTATTCAAAGATAAAAGTCCCCTCTAAAAATTTATAATTTGTGCTGTAATGTATGCATTACAGTAAGAAAAAGTATTTTCAGTAAGAGCGCAATAAGGCATTTTCTGCAAATGTCACTTGAGGTTTATAGACATGAGCAACAAAAAAAATCTTTGTCAACATAAGTATGTACATGTAGTGTTTAACAGCATATCAGCACATTCCAAGCTATAGGGCCAAGTACATTTATGCATCCAGAAAACATACCAAAACTACAAAGAAAGGTAAAATCCATGAAATACAAATTAATTAATTTATATAAGCCTAACTTTTTTTTTTAAGTCCAATGCATCCTCACCTAAACAAGCTGGACAACTGGTGCACATGCAATGGCATGGATGTAAATATACTACTTATCTGTTTTGTCCCTCACTAATTGTGTAGTGAATGTATATTGACTGTGTGGCTTCAATATGAATGGGTGAGTATCCATCTGGTGAAAGGAAAGAAAGTAAATAAAATGTGTCTATACATGTACTACATGTTACTATGGATAGGTATACACATGTCTATACATGTACATGTTACTATATATAGGTATGCATGTATCTATACATGTACATGTTACTAGGTATAGGTATGCAGTGTCATACATGTACTTGTTACTATGTATAGGTATGCACATGTCTATACATGTACATGTTACTATATATAGGTATGCATGTATCTATACATGTACATGTTACTAGGTATAGGTATGCAGTGTCATACATGTACTTGTTACTATGTATAGGTATGCAGTGTCATACATGTACATGTTCCTATATATAGGTATGCATGTATCTATACATGTACATGTTACTAGGTATAGGTATGCAGTGTCATACATGTACATGTTCCTATATATAGGTATGCATGTATCTATACATGTACATGTTACTCGGTATAGGTATGCAGTGTCATACATGTACTTGTTACTATGTATAGGTATGCATGTGTGTGTATACATGTACATTTGAACAGAAATAAATTTCTTTGTATAAGGGCCACAAGATAGATTAGTTTTTCAGCTAATTGTGTTACCCTCTTTCAATAAAGTCTTGTTTATTTGTTTTTTTTATTAGGATTTTTAACGTGACTTTAATAATTTTTCAGTCATATCGCTACGATGTCTGCAATGAGGCAGTTTATATTGATGTCTAGCACTGGGGCATCATGCCACAGACATGTAACTTGTCCTGACACCAGGCAGACCAGTCCTAACACTAACCTCTTAATGCTGAGAGCCAAGCGAGGCAGCTGTTAGTACCATTTTGTAAGTCTTTGGTGTGACTCTGCCCAGGATCGAACATACAACCTCCCGCTTCCAGGGTGGACACTCTAACCACTAGGCCACTGGAGCGGTTAAAGTCTTAATTAAAAGAATCAATGATACAAGGCAACCAAGTGAAATGAGAACTTGGTGAATGAAAAGTTTTCTTTCACGGATTTGTTTCATTATGGAAATGCCAGTTCCAGAATTTGTAGTGAAATTCAAATTCCTGAAATGGCACTCCGAGATTTCCTCAAACATAAGTTTAACTATTACTTGCAACGAAATCACCACATCAATAATTTACCAAAAGAACAATACAAAAAATTTAATTTCAATGCTGACAGTTATTACATGAAAAAAAAACTCGCTTATGGAAAAAAGAATCACGTTTTCTTGAGAATCAACAACAACCAAAAATGCTATTAATAATAAACAAGACTTTTCCATATATGTGATGGTTGTTGAAAACAATTATGACCTTTCAGAGGTTGTGCATATTGATAATAAAATTAACTTAATTAACAAAGCAAACAGCTTCATTAGAAACAGGTCTTTACTCACAAATATTTACATTGTGGATTATAAAGCTGACATAAAGCCCTTGTTAGTCCATCAGAGTGAGACTGAATCTTTTCACTTCAAGGAAAGGTCTTATTAAGGCAACACATACTTCTCACAATTGGTCACTGTCCCATTTAAACTATCAGTTCTAGCAAATTTAGCATCCTTCTGAATCTCATCACAATCTTTGTCAATTTGCCATTTAACCTCAAAATATTTATCCAATTTTGTAAATGGCATTTTGTCAAAGTCTCGACATGTCTTGATTTTAGGGTCAAATGCACTACTTATTTGGCTAAACCTGAGAACAATACATTTCTTTAAATCATATATTTTAAATCGGGAGAATTTTACTCCCACTCGGGACTGTCCGGTTTTCTACACACAATCTTAATACTTCTAATTAAATCGGGAGAGCTGGCATGTCTGACTATAATATTTTCATCTAACAATTTATGACAATGCATTTAAACAGAGGTAAATAGACATGGATATTATCAAACCTATGAACTTGAAACCGTAACTAAGACCCAGAACTCTATAAATTTTCTTAGGAAATAGCAAAAAATTACAAAAACACGCAAGTCTGAAAATTGTTTATTCTTAAACTGATATATACTATATAATTCTATATAAAATGCAGTTAGTCTGGTACTTGTATAGAGTCATGTGAAATACATGAATGACGAAATCAATTTTCACAGACATAATGGCAAGTGAGATAGTATGGTCAAGTAGACAACTAAGATTAGACCATCACGGATAACTAATTATAATACAGCTATCAAATGATGTACTAAGAAACCTGTAGGATTGCTCCATATAGGATGGCTATACTCATAACTGGTAAAACTGATTAAACTGTTAGACCTAAAACTGAAAACATTTTGAGAGACAAATGCCTATCTATATTAGGCTTTGTACTGAGATCATTTAATTTCTATATTGGTGTTGAGATCTGGTGAAAAATAACCATAAAAAAAACAATCTCTGTTTATTCAGTCTATGCGAGATACCTGCTATTCCATTATTACGAGAGAGACTGGTCATAAAACAAACCTGTTTATAAACACCAGCATAAAGATCACTGGAAAGCCATATAACTCTAATGAAATTCTGCAAAACTGTTCCAACTGCAGGTTTTTTGTGTGTTTTTGTTTACTTTATACAAGTTTTTGACATGTTTATATCACCAAGAAGTTTGAAATGCCTTTATATATCAGCATGTGTTGCAACATACTTATTTCAGATTTAACCCAAAATAAACAGGATTCTTTTCCCAATGAAAAGGACATAGACAAAAATCATACACAGTTAGTATCTTTTGTTAAAAGCCTTCATCAAATGTTCAGATATGATTTTTAATTACCCAGGCAGGAAAAATAATCTGAGAGATTTGTGTTTTCTTTTTTCTATTTTACTGAAGACTGTCTTTGACCAGCTTAGGTTTTGAATGAGTAATCAGAACTAGCAGAACATTTAAAACAGGGACACAAATCAAACCAGATTTATCTTTGAAATGTACGTTGCATGTCGGTATCTTTAACATTTCCAAAAAGAGCACCTTTAAGAAAAGTCTGTGGCTGAATCAGGAGGCCTTCAAAAAATGAAACAGAAAGCCGTTTATTGTAATATTACAGTAATACAAGAGGACAGGGCAAGAAATCAAGCAGCAAAGTAAGCATGCCATAAGGCAATGCAAGCTTTTAACCAATGTTCTCTACAAAAGAGAGAAAGAAGAATCCCAAGATCCCTTATGTCCAGTACTCTCAGAGCTAGGGATAGTGATTCCATCATCTGAACAGAAGTTCAGAAGATGGAATCGCTATAAATGACTAGGTGAAATCACAAGTCTTGAACAGTGTTTTCAGTAACAAAGTCTAGGATAGTGCTTACTTCCAACGAGTCAAGTGGATACACCATTAGTACAAATACAGTAACTGAGATATTGTTTTCAAGATGCTGAAGGCTTTGAATACTGCATTGTTAGTTGAACAATATGGTATCCATTCTCATCTTCTTAGAGACGTTGCAAAACAGAATGCAGTTAAAGTTTTCTGTTAAGTAAAATCTTTATTAAAGATGTTCTGTCTCAGATTTGGAATAATGCCAACATGGCACAGCTCTTTAAAAATAATGGCAAGAGAAGTGCTTCAGGTAACTAATGATCAGTTGTGTGTAAGCTAATGGAGTCCAATGTGCATGAACAGAGTTATCTTTACTACCAATGTGTTTAAAATAATGGAAACCAATGTCAGGCACCCCATGCAGCAACATATGACAAGGAATAGTTCACTGATGTATCATGAACAGTTTAAACTTCCGATTGCCACAAACCTATTAACAGCATCTAAGACCTGGACTTCCGATTGCCACAAGCCTATTAACAGCATCTAAGACCTGGACTTCCGATTGCCACAAACCTATTAACAGCATCTAAGACCTGGACTTCCGATTGCCACAAACCTATTAACAGCATCTAAGACCTGGACTTCCGATTGCCACAAGCCTATTAACAGCATCTAAGACCTGGACCATGGTGTTAGATCCAGGTAAGAATGTTCATTTTATCTATTTAGACTCTGCCAAGGCATCTGAGCCATCATGTAGCTTGTCTTTAATTAAGGTATAAAAAGAATCAAGGTTATAACTTGGACAGACCAGTTTCTGTGACATCATGTAGCTTATCTTCTGGGTTAAGGTATAAAAAAGAACAAGGTTTTAACTTTGACAGACCAGTTTCTGTGACATCATGTATCAGCTAACTTGTTATATATATACTGCAACTTGTTATCTTATGTAAAATAAATGCAATATATCTGGAAACCCAAACCCATAAAACCCTATTTTCAGATAAACATATATGCTGAATCTGAACATGTACAAGCACCAAAATGGCTCATTGGTTAGTATGCTGAACAATCCTAACATCAGACCAGCCTGGGTCATCTAACATGGTATGCTATTTGGCAAGGCACTTTACACCAACTGCCTGGGCAATAAATAACCTAATTGTGTTGCTGTAGCATAAAGCACTAAACCAAACATGTACATGTACATGAACTACTGTTACACAATGCCAAACAATTTGCATCTTGTAAAATGCCCTACAGTATGTATATACACTAAGCAATGTCAAAAACATGATTTAAAACAATACACATGTATTGGTGCTATTGTTTACAAAACATTCATCTTAGCACTGTGTTACAAAAAATATTTTGTAACAGAAATACCTTGTATAAATCTATGAGGTTACAAATTTTTTCCACAAATATCCTGAAAATCAAGTCCAAATTTCATTACACACAAAATATTGCAGTATCTTGTAAGATTACATCATCTGAAACTTTTCACTTGTAAACATTAATTAATGACTCCATTAATTAATTAATTAATTAATTAATTAATTAATGACACTGCTCCAATTCAAACCAAAAATCAGAGTATTCCAAATAGATACACAAGTTTTGAAAAGGGACTGATGATCTAGTGGGTGAAAAGCCTTTCCAGGAATTCAAGATACAACTCTTAAGCAATGAAACCATCCCTGATATTCTTCAGTGATAACAAGATTTTCAAATTAACTGCTGTGGTGGACATATTGGATGTCAGCTTGTCATCATTTTCATTTAAGACAAGGATAACATTAGAAGCTCAAGTCTAAATGATCTGCTGAGTGGTGATTTTTAAGACAGTTGACATAGCAGCCATATTGGATGTATGATTGGCATAATTTTCAGTTAGACTCAAGTAGGGTATTGAAGGAAGTCTACTGGTTAAGACCTATGCTGATACAGCCATCCATTTGAGAACAGATAACAATATTTTCAAGATATCCATTATGGTAGCAATAGTGTGGTCTACAATGCTCATAGATGATTACAAAACAAGGATTGATAATGAACACATTATGATTGGCAAGATAAAATATCTGTAACTGAACGATATTTTGGAAAATGTCATGAAAATTTGGTAGAATATGATAAGATAAAAAATACATTTTATTTTGGCTTATCCTCTTTCATATTCCATAGGATTAAAAAAGATCAAACATTTTATTTGGCATATTAAATATTTGGTTAATATAAAAATTGAGTAAAAAGATCTGAACACAGCCTTGCGACTTAAAAATGTATCAGTAATCATATTTGGAGTGACTTAAAATCCAAAGAGTTTTACCCATTTCATATTTTATTATAGTGTTACTGACCAAATCCAAATCAAAGTCAATGCTAATTCAATTAATTCAATTTATTTATTGTAACATAGGCCACTGGCCCAAAATGAAACAAATATGGTACAACCACGAAACAACAATTTTTTTGATCACCACACTGACAATAATTTTCATGTATTTTGCAAGATTCTTAACCTGATAAAACACAACCTTGCCTTACATCAGCCAAGCAGTTAAATATTTGTCAAGCCATTTGGCTCACAAGCTTGGACAGTTGTATATATGGCTTTTAGTATTGGAAGAATTTACTGATTATACATTTACTGATATTTTTATTTACTAAATTATGATTATAATAAAGTAAGTTCTTGTCAACAGGATCAAACATTTTTCATAATCAATAAAAAGAGCATAAAACTTACCTCTTTGTTTCCTCACAAATTTACATAGCAATGTTCTTAGGGTAAATGTATTATCTACAGTTGAATATCCAGCTTGTTCATCACATAGAATATTATTTCGTTGATCCACTTAGCTAATCATTCATTTCAAATTGCGGTCATTATTTCAAATCGAGGTAAACATTTAAAATGGAGGTCAACATTAAAAACTCGGGTCAATATTTTGCTTAAAAGTGGTATCAGGGTAATCTCTATAGTTTTCATGCATATTTA
The DNA here is from genome assembly GCA_029339505.1 of Unio delphinus. Classification (NCBI taxonomy): domain Eukaryota; kingdom Metazoa; phylum Mollusca; class Bivalvia; order Unionida; family Unionidae; genus Unio; species Unio delphinus. The sequence goes on from JAQISU010000010.1 coordinate 15,761,406, forward strand.
TATTATACTTTATGTAAATGAGTGTGACAACAATACCTTAGAAAGTTTCTCAGCTCAAATAATTTATTAAAATTAGACACCTAAATAAATACCATGATATTTCCTATTGCCATGAGAGAAAAAAATAATTCGAAAGGCCACCAATACCACCTGTTTTTTTTTCTGACTATTAAAGTATGTTTCACATCTTCATTATTTTACCATCTAGATTTTCATGCTGAATATAAGTTGTTTCAGTTAATCAGAAACTTTGATGCATTCAATAATATATATTAAACAAATACTGGTACTATCCTGACATTTATTTTTTCAATCAACATAGTATCTGGATATTTGAAACGTCTCCAGAAGTGTTTAAAATCTTTGTATGAAAGTGCTTTTTCAAGTATTGCCTTTTCCTTTTTTCCGTATAGGATGCATTTGTGTCTAGTTGTGTTTTTGTACATATTTCTATTTCATGCCAAGACATGTCAAATTTATTTTTTTATTATTAGTAGCAGTAGACTTATTTCATACAGGCAATATAACAAAGTAAACAAACAAACAAAATAACAAAAGGTAGTATAGGCATAAACTCAAAATGATTTATAACATGAAAGTAAAGTAGTATTTGCTAACAACACAGGTGAGGAAAAAAACTCATAGAATTTTGAGCACTCTTTATCTTTAATATTGCAAATTAAACAATATCAAACTTATTGCATATTTATGATATATAAAATGCCCCCAAAAAACCACTAATGTACCTATATCAGTTAGATGAAAACATCTGAAACTGATCCAATTTCAATATCAAGAAAAATGCATGCTTTTGTGTAGAATTGTGATCAACAGTGACCAGTCACCACTGTTGTTCAAGTCAGCTTAGGTCTACCTAGGTTGTTTAAACTAAAGGAAATGCATGCAAGCTGAATATAAAACATTTAAATCAGATATAAAAAACAATAACCCTACCTCAAAGGCCTCATTCAAAACAATGCTAGGAATTTTCTCATTTAAAACTATTAACAGTTTTATATAGTACAACTGTTCCATTTAAAACTATTAACAGTTTTATATAGTACCACTGTTCCATTTAAAACTATTAACAGTTTTATATAGTACAACTGTTCCATTTAAAACTATTAACAGTTTTATATAGTACAACTGTTCCATTTAAAACTATTAACAGTTTTATAGTAGATGTGTTCCATTAAAAAATATATGGGACATGGGAAAGCTGTTCCATTTAATCATGTCTGGCACATGTGCAAACAGGGTGTTCTTAAAAATTATTCTATCATGTACTCTCACAAAACATGTACAAAATTCTTAAATGCATCTAGGACTGATGTTTCTGTGCCATGCTGTTTGACTGGAAAACCTCTACAATTTGACATGATTACAATGTGTACAGTCCTCCTTCTTTATTTAGCTGTAATCAACGTCCAATAATAGGCAACTCATTATAAACTAACCTGTGCCATCTATACTCACAAGTTGATTCCAACTGAAAACAACATGGACCTTAAACTGTCATCTCACAATGTGCCAGTAGATCAGGTCTAAGTTGTTTTGTTCAACTGATTAGTCCTAACAAACTGCATAGACCCAGATCTGCTAGTTCATTAATCAACAGCAGATCTGGGTCTGTGTGATATGCAGCAGAACCGTTTAAAAACTGGTATATATTGTATGAAGGGAGTATATACTGTATGAAGGGAGTATATAATGTATGAAGGGAGTATATACTGTTGGTTGAAGGAGCAAAAATAAATGCCAGTCCAATGAATAGTAAATGTTTTAGTGGTATTTATGCATTTAATATTTGTCATGCAGTAATGTCTGTAAAAGGAAACAAAAGGTATAATACTAAGCTTATGCTTTATTTCAAGTCATATTGTTGTACCAAATCATATACAATAAATGCCACATAGATTTTTCATCTACTGGATTTTAAAAATTCTGAATTTCATGTTTTTATTCTTGGCATTTAGTATAATTTGGTCAAATAGACTGAGAGTGAAACCAAGTTATATGTACTAAACGAAGTCTATTTTATAATGAGGGAGGCTATGACTATATTTTGCCAAGGAAAAGAAATGCAACATCAAGGAAACCAATCTGAGATTACTTGCATGGGTATCAAACTGGCAACTGCACGAATAGAAGTCCGCTGTTTTACCAAAAATACTACCGCAGATCCACAGTGCCTGAAATCAATGACGGTAACCATGGATATTAAAAAAATGTCATGGTATTTAGTTTCTAAATAAACTTTATCTTCAGAGATTAAGACTAACATAGATTATTGTATCTAAATGATCCAGGAGAGGGATACTACACATTCTTTTCTGTAGTAGGTGGGTCTGCTACTTCTTTTTCTATTTTTTACTGTGCAATTTTAATAGTTTTCAAGTAGTTGTGACTGCAATACGAAACAAAAGTATCATCATCCCACACATTTAAATGGAATATCCCTTAAGGAACCTTACAACTTGAATAAATATAATGCATCTATAGATTGATTATACAAAGACCTGCCATCTTATATTTAAAAACAAGGGTAGCACTGTTTCTTCACTGTTGTAACAAAAGCTATATTTCAAAAATATTTTAAGCAATAATGAAGAATTGTAACTTACCATCTATTATATTTATAATTACAGGGCATGTTGGGAATAATTTGGTTTGTAATGTGATACATTTATAATCTCTGAGGTAATAATCTGATTACAATCAAGGGTAATGTCTGCATGTGATTTAAATTTTAGTTATGCTTTCATTTTATGCACACACTTATAATAATTTTTGTCAGCAAGCAAAAGTCTCCACCCACCATTCCATAATACTCCTGCATTTCACCCAGGAAAAATAATGCCCTGATTTCTAAACAATTTTTTAATTATCTTTTACTGTACAATCAGATTTATTAGTAATTTATCAATGAATAAATTTTATAAAAAATGGTTTTTAATGCTACGAAAGATATTTAAACAATAAGGCTAGATTAGTACAGAAGGCTTACCTGTATGTTTTTGACTATAGCAGAAACTATGCAGCAATATTATAAGTATTTTCTATATCATACCCAGACCTGCACAAATCTAAATACATTAACAGCAATGTGAGGTGATACCCTAGTGACCAGTGTACATATATACCAGAGGTGTTTAGGTGACTGAGGATGGCACAGTGATGATACTATAAGGACAGAACATTGTCATCAATGAACGAATGAAAAGTTGGAATAATGCATAGAGTATATTTTCCTTCAAAGGGAACACTCCAATTAACTTGTTTAAGATAAAACTTCCAAATTTTATGTATATGGATTACAAGGCCTCCATGTGTACAAAGTGTGATACTTGCCACAAGCAGAAGTAGTAACTGGAGGTTGCATGGGATTTGGTGACAATCACTGTATCAAGGAGAGATCACTAACTACCACTAATAAGAGGCAGATAAGTTTAAACGTTTTAGTTAAAATGTTCTATCCTGAGGGGTGCTGGATTTGCAAGCTAGTAATAGTTTCCTAACCAGATCAAGTAACATATTTGAAAAAGAAACAATGTAAAACATTTATATTACTACACTCTTCTTTGTTGGAATGTCATCCCAGGATGCATCCCAGAGAAAAAACATTCACTCCACAAGTTCTCTCTTAAAATATGCAAGAGGGATCATTTTGTTTTCTGTATACCCCTAAGAGTTGTCTAGTAGAAGGAGTATGGACTATTTTTTCCATGGTTATTTTGGATGAATTTACTCATACCTAAAACAAAATATACAAAATTGAAGATTTCACAGCATCATAGAATGGCATACAACATTATAAACCTAATGTTGCATTCATATAAAACTGTTGTCAGCAACAACAAAAAATCATCCCTTATTCTATATCCATCAGCAGATCATTTCCTTCAAGTTTCATTCCTTTCTCCACAGCAATCTTCTTGATTGTCCCAGAAACAGGAGCATTCACAACCATCTCCATTTTCATCGCACTCAGAACCAAGACAGACTGACCCTTCTCAACCTTGTCTCCAACCTTGACCTTGATATCGATAATTGTCCCTGGCATTGGAGCACCAACTGAGCCACGTACTCCTTTAAGGGCCTTTGGATGGATATGTATTTCCTGCAATTAGGCAAAAGAGTCTTGTTATGACATTACAACAATGCCTAGTTAGAAGATAATTCCAAAGATCACCCAGTAATGTTCCCAAGGTCAAAATAACCAGATAGCTAGGCAATGTACCAGCTGCTGCACTCTGAAATGAACTATTAAGGTAACAGTGTGTTTCACAGGTGGTTTTCTATTGAAGCATGAACAGCCTACAAGACATGACTGCTGATATAGCATTTGAATATGTATACAACAGTGATACAATTTATGAAATATCTACCTTTGATGCCTCTTTATCCATTATCATGACAGATCTCAGTTGACCATTCAGTTCAAAAAAGACCTCCCTCTGTCCAGTCTTCTTATTCAAATCACCAACAGCCAGAGTTTTGATGGACAAAGTCTTGCCTTTCTCTATCTCCACCTGTCAAAAAAAATAAGAAAGGTTAGGGGACATCACCATGGAATTAATCTCAATTCATACCTATTTTCCTCAAGGCTTAGTGGTCTTTTTTTTATAGAGTTGGAGATTTTGTCTATGTTCTCCAGTTTTCTCAGATAAAAACCACTTTAAATCACCACCTGGAACCACAGTAGTAATTAAACCATCACCTGAAATTATGTTAGACAGAATATTGTACTTAGAAGTCAGTATATGACAAAGATATTCCTAGTATTACTTGACCAAATCCGACCTAAGTTTGGTAATGGTGACCCTAAAATATATTTCCAAAGTCAGTAGTTGTTTTTTTATGTGCAATAGAGCAAATATTTACTTGTAAGATCTCATGCAAACCATTTGTGCTGACCAATGATGTCATGTTATGATGCCAAAATATAACTGACAGGACACAAAGTATAGCTGCTACCATGGACTGTAATATCCCGCCCCCCAGTTTATCAAAGAGCCACATACAATAAAGACATAAGACTAAGCAATACAATATAAAATAATGTAGATTTTCTATGCATTATGTCTCTATGTATTATACTTGATTCAAGTTCAAATAAACCAGCAATTTTAATTTATCTGAGTAAAAAAATCACAATAACCAGATTTAGATCTCAGGTCCAGTTTTTGTCTACCTAACATGCAGCTGAAACAAATTTCATAAATTTCCAAACCTTATCCATGAACAAAGGTAAAGCTTTTCAAAAAGTCAGAATAAGGCTGGTAGGGCCTAACCGGAAATCGCCTCGTACATTCGCTTCGGCCGAATATCCGATTTTTCGGAACTATTTGGAAGTATTCACCTTGGCAAATAATATGCGCACAAATGGTTACAAGTAAACTAATTAAATAAATATCGAACTTTAAAAAAAAAAGTTTTAATACATAATAATTTTAGTTAATAATACAAATTTTCATCTTCTTGGCGATATATACGGTATACAGTACACGAAAAGTTTAAGCTTTGTATACAATAATGAAACATACGGTACTCTCTGCAGTCGCACCTACTACTCGGTTCGTGCCCGGATCAGGCAAGTACATCCAAATACTCAGATTCGGTACTCGGAGAAAATTATCTACTCAGTTAGGCCCTAAAGGTTGGCATCTGTACAATAGATGGACAACTACAACAACATCTTGGACCAAGAAACAACCAATCTGCCATACACAAACCTGAAGATTGGTAAAATGCCCCCTCTGCTGATCAAGAAAGCAGAAGTCTAATCAGGTCATCTACATAATATCAACACAAGTGTTCTTACATATTTGTCTATTTTAATTGATTTTTTATTTTAAGCAATTATACTCATAAGGTTAATGTTAAAATAAGTCCCAAAAAATTACTACTCAAATCATGCAACCCCTTCAAGGCATCTATTGTCATATGACTAATTGCTGTAATTCTTGTGCTTGTCTAAGCTCAAGGTGATATTATGTCTCTTCCTCCTTCAATTCCCCTCTCCCTTCCTCACCTTTCCTATGAAATGGTGGGAAATATATTGGTTTTGTACAGTCAATCTCTATGCTCATCACACTTATCTTGTGAGCATGATATCATTGTGGACTAGGCCAGATTGGATTTTAGATACATTGTGAGTATATCATTGTGGACTAGGCCAGATTGGATTTTAGATACATTGTGAGTATGATATCATTGTGGACTAGGCCAGATTGGATTTTAGATACATTGTGAGTATGATATCATTGTGGACTACGCCAGATTGGATTTTAGATACCTTGTGAGCATGATAGCATGGTGGACTACGCCAGATTGGATTTAGATACCTTGAAGGGGTTGCACGATTTGTGGTATGACCAAGATTGGAATCAGTATTCAAAAACAGTGTACTCTCTCGCAATCCCAACAGTTTCCCACAATCAAATGGTGCTGAAGAACTAGTAGCTTATAGTCATCTGGTGTATAAAAGATAAGCACACGATATGGGCACTATACAGAAATAGATGAAGGTTTATGAACTGTTTGAATTGATAAGTATACCGATCAGTGTAGACCCAGATCTGTCATCACATAATATACCTAAAGATGAAACCTACAAACTTTGCTTGAAATGATGATAATCAATAGGGCATTTAGAAATGTATACCAGGGCATTTAGAAATGTTTGATCTGGGTCTATATTATTTACAGGTGGGAGTGTGTTGTACATGAATAGTCATTTAGTAAATGTAGTTCAGAGTCTATACTATTTGCAGATGGGAGTGTGTTGTACAAGAATAGTCATTTAGTAAATGTAGTTCAGAGTCTATACTATTTGCAGATGGGACTGTTTTGTACAAGAACAGCAATTTAGTAATCATTCCTTATGATCATAAATCCAGATATATGTAATATTTCTTTTTTTTTCCTTGTGCAAGTTATATTCAGAGTACAATTTTCCAATGATACCACACAATCAATCAGCTAACCAATATACATATTACAGCTCTAAAACCCATTGTTGGTACCACCTAGGAACCCCATGTTGCAGTCATAACAATTTGATTTAAAGTCTTAAAGTATAACTTGGATATATTTTATAAAACAGAAAAAAGATATTCTGAAACATTACAGTGACTCAATAACAAGGCCTGGACATTTTTACCCCAACTAGAAATGTTGTTGTTTTAGGGTTTAATGCCATTTTTCAGCACACGATAGGCTATACATGGCGGCCAGTATTATTGGTGGAGGAAGATCCTGGGAAAAACCCCGGAAAGAACCACCGACCCACGAGAAGCGACTGGCAAGCTTTCTCATATAACTACATTAGCCAAATCTTAGACTCGAACCCATGCAGACAGAGGTGAGACAACAGTGATCCATAACGGAACGCACTTTAGACCACTCGGCTACTCGGGGCCCCTAACTAGAAATGAATCCATACAACACAGATGTCCCTGCTTATATTAGCAACTGAAGGTCAAATGTTGCAATCTGGGTCGATGACTCAACAGTTTTATTGACATAGACAAGTGAACTTCACCTAGGTCCTGACAATGTAAAGTCTCGTATTACATTTGGTTTAAAGTTCTTCAAAATTCATTAAACAGAATTTCAACAGGAAGTGAAGTGCAAATCATAAAGTTAAATGGGCCATTAACATGTGAAATTTTGTTGGAAAATAGTACAAATCAAACACGACTTACCTCTTAATGTCTAGTTATGTAGTGGTAATGAAAGTCTGATGTAAATCAAGGGGAAAGTTACTAGTTCAGCAGGGCTATAACTTCATTAAATTTTGCTGAGAAAATGGTGAAAATCAAAGCTGATTGAGATCTTCTCAATGTAAAGCCTTGTGTTAAATTTGTGGTAATGTGCAACATGTGATTTGACATTATATGATTAAACATGACAAGACGAGGTGAACAGAGATGGGCAACACTAAATAAACCTCCATGATATTAAGGAAACACAACACGATATCAACACTAAAAAACACCTCCATGATATCAAGAGATTATGAAAATAGTAATCACAGGGCAAATGCTCCAACAGAAACCTTACCTTTAAAGATATTAAGTATTAAATTTCAGAATGACAAAAATCTGATATTTTCCATGTGTGCCACAACAATTTTTGGTACTAATTAAAAAAAACAACTGACTGCTTAACATATGGTTGAAATAAATGCATCTATCAAAATGTTTAAAATTTTACAGTAAGTGTAAGATGTATATATTTTACAATAATATTCTGATGTTCTGAAATCATGCAGACAGAAAATGTCAGCATGTTAATCCACCTGATATGTGTGGGAAAGTGACCTATCAGGAAAACATATAACTTGCCTAAGTGGAGATCACTGTGACAGGCTTTGTAATTAAAAGTGACTTTGTAGAGAAGTTAAGAAATGAAATGGAATGGCTAATGTGACAAGTTTAAGTCAATAAAGATATTAATCACAGCTAAAGTCAATATAGCTATCAATGACTAATTCTACAGCAAAAGTCAATATAGCTATCAATGACTAATTCTACAGATAGTCGATAAAGCTATCAATGACTAATTCTACAGCTAAAGCCAATATAGCTATCAATGACTAATTCTTCAGCTAAAGTCAATAAAGCTATCAACGACTAATTCTACAGCTAAAGTCAATATAGCTATCAATGACTAATTCTACAGATAGTCGATAAAGCTATTAATGACTAATTCTACAGATAGTCAATAAAGCTATCAACGACTAATTCTACAACTAAAGTCAATATAGCTATCAATGACTAATTCTACAGATAGTCGATAAAGCTATCAACGACTAATTATACAGCTAAAGTCAATATAGCTATCAATGACTAATTTTACAGCTAAAGCCAATATAGCTATCGATGACTAATTCTACAGCTAAAGTCAATATAGCTATCAATGACTAATTCTACAGCTAAAGTCAATATAGCTATCAATGACTAATTCTACAGCTAAAGCTAATATAGCTATCAATGACTAATTCTACACCTAAAGTCAATATAGCTATCAAAGACTAATTCTACAGCTAAAGTCAATATAGCTATCAATGACTAATTCTGCAGCTAAAGTCAATATAGCTATCAATGACTAATTCTAAGGATGGTCAATAAAGCTATTAATGACTAATTCTACAGCTAAAGTCGATAAAGCTATCAATGACTAATTCTACAGCTCAAGTCAATATAGCTATCAATAACTAATTCTACAGCTAAAGTCAATAAAGCTATCAATGACTAATTTGACAGCTAAAGTCAATATAGCTATCAATGACTAATTCTACAGCTAAAGTCAATATAACTATCAATGACTAATTCTACAGCAAAAGTCAATATAGCTATCAATGACTAATTCTACAGCTAAAGTCAATATAGCTATCAATGACTAATTCTGCAGCTAAAGTCAATATAGCTATCAATGACTAATTCTAAGGCAGGTCAATAAAGCTATCAATGACTAATTCTACAGCTAAAGTCAATATAGCTATCAATGACTAATTCTAAGGCAGGTCAATAAAGCTATTAATGACTAATTCTACAGCTAAAGTCAATATAGCTAATTCTACAGCTAAAGTCAATATAGCTATCAATGACTAATTCTACAGCTAAAGTCAATATAGCTATCAATGACTAATTCGAAGGCTGGTCAATAAAGCTATAAATGACTAATTCTGCAGCTAAAGTCAATATAGCTATCAATGACTAATTAATTATACAGCTAAAGTCAATAAAGCTATCATAGACTAATTCTACAGCTAAAGTCGATATAGTTATCAATAACTAATTCTACAGCTAGTTGAAAAGCTATCAATGACTAATTATACAACTAAAGTCAATGTATCTATCAATGACTAATTCTACAGCAAAAGATAATAAAGCTATCAATCACTAATGCTACAGCTGAAGTATATGTTGATGGAAGCAATATCCATGTCTAGGCTAGTTACATCCCAATGATAACCACTGAAATGTGATTTGAACCACTGTTGTGCAAAATTTGCAGGCATGAGAATCACCCAAAAATAGGCCTGTGATTTACAAGGGTCACAAATTTAATCTGGGAGATGCCTAAAAATGTCTGCAGTCTTCCAAGACCTGAAAGTATCTGCACTCTTATAACTGAATGACATGTCTGTAATGACTGAGAAAATAAAATACAAGCAAGTGCAACAAATATACACTGTTCAAATAGTTGAACTCATGATATCAAGTCTACTTTAAAAGTGAGCAGAAGACCAAAATTCAACAGCACAATGTAATTACAACATTTAAAACTTAAGTGTTACCTACTGATATCATATGGACAATAACCACAAAAACTCACCAGGAAAAAGCAAATGTATAAACCAGGTATATCAACTTTTTGACTTACAATATCATTGAAAATAAATATGATGGTCAAACTTATTTATAAATTGCAATCAACTCTGTGAAGGTACTGTTCACAAAACGTTTAAACTGGGAAACATCTGGGATACGAGTTACCACTTGGAGGGAATGAAGGAAGATAACCTTAAAGAGTTACTTCCCTTGATAAATAAGACATGCAGATGGAAAGGATTTTTTTTTTATATTTCAGGGTGCTCTAAATTTGAGATTAGCATAGAGTAACTGTAATTGTGTAATGTATCTGATTAAGGAAAGGATGGAAGGGAGAAATTTTATTGACATTTTCAGTGTGTTCACTAAATACGCTTGTGGGGTGTGAGCATTCACCAAATTAAGCAATCAGTTACCACTAATACTCAAGCTGTGTACAGTTATTCATGTAATAGTTACAGCCTTAATATTTTCTAATCTTTATATGAAGTATGTCATAAAAGGAAAATTAGAATACAAAATATCTTTATTGCATAAAAAATGTTTTCATTTGAAAGCAAATTTTGTAGTAAATTATGTTTCTCCGAGAATACTTACCCGATCACATTACTTTAGGGATATTAGCCTGTTACCTCGCGAATCCAGCCCTACTAAAAGACGAAAATTCGTCTTTCCTGTCTACGTCATATAGACAAAGGGCAATAACTCTTGCCCCTTACCTCCCCTTGCTACCCGCTAGGTGTCGCTTCTTTAGTTTTTTAAGCTGAGCGGTATATAAAACACGAGGATGCTCGCATGGCGGGGTGGTTGGGAGGGTTTCTTAGTAATGTGATCGGGTAAGAATTCTCGGAGAAACATAATTTACTACAAAATTTGCTTTCTCCTTTGAATACGTTCCCCGATCACATTACTTTAGGAGAATAAGTAATAGGAGGAGGGAATGCGGAGCATCCGACCTCCACCCCGGGTATCCTCTACGGAATGATGGCTGGATTCCCCATGTGAATGATAACCCGGTCTCCTAATTTTCAATCAGCAACACAGCCCAGGGTCACGTGATTTGTGACCCCTTTATATGGTTAAGAAGATAGTTATTGAAATCTTCTTACCTACGAAAATTTATCTGGCGAATCCAGCAAAGCTAATAGGCTGTGCTGATTGTTGCACATGGGTCTGGTGGGCGTCTGGGCTGCCAACACCGGACCTACTAGAATCAATGTTTGCCTCTGCGAGTACAAACTTGAAGATAAAACTGTAGAAGGTTGACTCTGCATGTCAGCCAACAGCTTCTAAGAAAGTGACTGATTTGCGAATTCTCAGAGTACGCCGAGCGTATAACCCATTACAGCCATGAAGCAAGGGCTTGAATGGTGATATCTTATGTCCCAGCTATCACCAGAAGAAAGAGGTGCTTGTATGTGACCTGACTCACCTCTATGCATTGAAATGGTGCTAGAGTGCACAAACAGGATCTTACATGGCTGTTGATCCCGACTTATCTATAAAGAAAGCGAGCTAATGACGACTCGTTGATCGCCAATGTATGGTAATCTATTTTGGACTACGAAGCCTGGTTGCGTCAAGAGGACCATCAAACCCTCTGATCGGAATGGAAGAGAGTTCGGGTCACTAGAAAGGACATGTAACACGCTCACCCTGCATGCTGAAGCTAAGACTATCAAGAAATCCAATTTGTATGATAGTAGCTTTAACTAATCGTGGGTTAAAGACTCAATACTGTTTGAATTGAGTCATGTTAAAACCTAGGACAGATTCCATTTGGAAACAGGGTGAGGGATATAAGTCGATTGAATTTTTAAAAGTGTCTAAAAGATCTGACAAATCTTTGTCATGGCTGATAGCACATGAACCAGAATGGCGGAATGTGTCTGATATCATGGAGCGGTAGCATTTGATAATAACTGGAGCCAGCTGTTTCTCCTCGAAAAGCCAGAGAAACATTGGCCAGTTGAGGGATTGTGACACTCAGAGGAACAATGTGAATGATATGGTACCAGTCCCTGAAAACATGCCACTTGCCCTCGTAAACCTTCAGAGTAGAGGGCCTTCTTGCTCTCGAGATTCTCTCCGCAATCAAATATTTAAATTGTTTGTCTTGCACGGCTGTCTGGACAAGAGTCAAGCTTGAACATAAAGACGGTCCGGACAGGGGTGGAACACCCCTGGCCGCGGTTGCTTGCGAATACTTGTGCTGACTGTAATCTTCCTGGGTAGATCTATCGCCTAGATTGAGTAGATCGGAGACCCAGGAGTTGTTCCATCTGAGAGGGGCAATCAGAACCATCTGACAGTTCTGACCCCTTAACTTCTGGATTAATTTCAGTACCAAGACCGTGGGAGGGTAGGAGAATGACCACAACCCTTCCCAGCTGATTGATCGAGCATCCACGACCCAAGCTTCTGGGTCTGGAACCTGTGAGATGAAAGGTGGACAACTTGCGATTCCACCTTGTTGCAAAAGATCAATCATCGGACGTCCCCAAAGTGTGTCAATTGGAAGAAAGTCCGATTGATGGAGTGACCATTCTGTGTGAATGACTAGATAGAGTGTCAGCCAAGACATTGAGTATGCCAAGAATGTGTCTGAATTGTACATTGAGGTGGAGATTGTCGAACCAATGTAGAAACTGCCAGCTCAAATTGCACAGGTCTGGTGATTGGTGTCCCCTTGTTTTGAGGCAAGGCACCACCACAATGTTGTCTGACATAATGAGGGCAGTTTGTAATAAGAGTTGATCCTGCCCGAAATGAAAGGCATTGATGACAGCCGTTATTTCTGAAAGGTTGATGTGGAAAGGGGCTCGCCCCTGGCACCCACGTGCCGCTGACAGTATCGAAGTCCGGCAACAGGTGTGCACCCCAACCGTAGGTACTAGTGGCGGAACATACCATTATCCCCGCTTGGGGTATCTCCAGAGTAATCCCTGTGGACAGCCCACAGGGGTTGTGCCATTGACTCAAGAATGATCGTATCTCTGGCGTGAGCATGACTGTTTTCTGGGATCGAAGGGACTTGAAAAGGGCGCAATTACGCTAGCAACGTCCTTTGTAAAGGGCGCATAAAAGGACGGCTGAGCGGGATCAAGTCTGCTGCCGCATTGAATAATCCGAGGATCTGCAACTCTCTCGCTAAAATGCGCATCCTGTCGGAAACGGACTCTACGAGTGCAAATATCTAGATGATCCCAAACTCGAGGAAGCCTTACCAGATTCAGATCGGGAGAAACTCCACACCCAGATGGACCAAAAATCCGGATTGGACAGAGATCAGACTTTATCCAGTTCACGAGAAAGCCTATATGATGTAAAGTGATATAAGATCGTTTCTGCCTTTGAGCCGAGTAGAACTTGACAGATGTTTCTGGAGGATGTCGTCCAAATATACTGCCGACGCAATAGATGAAGTCGAGCGGAACAGGGTGACGACGTAATCCATAACCTTGGTACTAACCCAAGGGCTTAAATTGAGGCCAAAAGGTATGACATGGAACTGATAAACCGAGTCCCGACAAGCACAACGGAGAAATGTCCGCTACTCGTGGGATAGGGACGTGAAATGTGCGTCGGTCATATCTAGCCAGCTTATGATGGGGTTTAAACAACATGCCCTTCAGACATGCGTCACGACATATCAGGTCTAGGTTGGCAGAAGCAGTCAGCGCATTGGCCATGGAATGGTGAGCTGCCCTGTTAAGAACCCTAGCTAACCGGGCCGTCGATTCCCAAGCATGTTCACTGCCAGATTTTTCAGCGATCCTGAAAATGGCTACGGAGGCTAGGTCTAACAGTGAAGACGTAGCGACTACATTTCGAACCAGCTTGGACTTGGCATTGAACACAGTTTTGTCCACTTTATAAGACAATGGTGCAGACATATGGACTGCTGCCATCTTTTTATCCAGAGCCGGGACCTCAGTACTGAACGCATCGGAGTGAGTTTTGTACCATCGACCTGAAAACGACGCTGGTACTTGGCTTTCAGAAAAGAACGCCTTAGCATTTCCTGGATCCCCTATACGTGTCGACAGACGGTCATAATTTCCTTAATTTTTGTCGACTGGGGAAGGAGGCGGAAGGATAGAGTCTCTTCCCCCTCATCCAGATCGACCGACGCTCTAACCTTATAGTCGGTAATGGCAGCAGGAGGTGGAGGGCTTTCTGAAGGGGCCAACACCCTATAAATTTCCTCCACTGCGGCTTTGAAGCTGAACTCAGTTCGTTCCATAGTTGGATCTGTATACAGCTGATTTGCCTGCGATTCATCGCACTCACTATGTGCATAATCTTGCTCTGGTAAAGCATCCATATCGGGGTAATGCATACCAGGTGGCATAGATGACTCTATTCCGTCATCTCTGATAAAGGCATTCACTCTCCCTTGTGGATGAGCTGTTAGCCTATGGCCGGCCGGCAATGCTGAATGAATTGATTGGCATATGTTCGGCCTGAATGACTGCGACGGGCCGGCTATGACGGGCACCGACTGCTCGAATGGTCTGGTTGGATCGAGAGATTCATCGCCAACATCTGTGTCATGGTAGTGATATGTAACCGGTAGTACGGATTGACAGACGGAAACATCACCAGAATCTTCGTCAATCCGATTTGTGCGGATTGCGGTATGATAAAAGTCCCCGTGCTGGTACAGCGGTACAGTCGGACGGACTGGTATATGACTAAAATCTCCATACAGTTGGACGACCGGTGCCTGTTGGGCTGGACGGCCGGAGCCAGATGGACGGTCAGTGCTGGCAAGTGTCGGCTGGAAGCTTGGCTGGACGACCGGTGCCATTTGGGCTGAACGGTCATTGCCGGATCGATGCCCAGTGCCGGTTAGTGCTGGCTGGAAGGTCGGCTGGATGACCGGTGCCATATGGGCTGAACGGTCATTGCCGGATGGACGCCCGGTGCTGGTTGGTGCCGGCTGGAAGGTAATAATAATTACATAATGTTTATGTAGTGCGGCCAGCACTGCGCGCCCATCTACCATTCGCTCAGAGGGAATGTTGGTTCTGGTACAGCTTGCATATCTGTACAGCATACCAGGTGACCTAGATGACGCAATTCTGTCATAATTGACACTTTCACTAAGTCTCCCTTGTGGAGAAGCCGTGAACATATGGACGGCCGGCACTGCCGGCTGATTGAACTAGCGAATGGTCGGCCTGAAAGTCCAGTTCTGGTAAAGCTGCCATATCTGGGTAGCGCATACCAAGTGGCATAGATAACTCAATTCCGTCACCTCTGATAATGTCACTAATTCTCCCTTGTTTTAAAATCACACCGTCACGTATTTGACGTGACATGAGGTGTACACCGGCAATACCGACTGATTTGTCTGGTATATGGTCGGCCGGAATGTCGGCGAAGGTCCGGCTATGACCGGCACCTGCCTCTCGAATGGTCTGATTGGACGGAGGTTCATCTATAACATTTCTCTCATGGTAGTGATATGTAACCAGTAGTGTAGATTGACTGACGGGTACATCACTATAATCTCCGTAAATCCGATGTACAGCCGGTGCAGGTTGATGCCGGCTGGAAGACCGGTGCCATTTGGGCTTAACGGTCGTTGTCAGATGGTCGGTCGGTGCCGGTTGATGCCTGCTGGACGACCGGTGCCATTTGGGCTGAACGGTCGTAGCCGGATGGACGGCCGGTGCAGGTTGATGCCAGCTGGAAGGTTGGCTGGACGACCGGTGCCATTTGGGCTGAACGGTCGTTGCCAGGTGGACGGCCGGTGCCGGTTGATGCCGGCTGGACGACCGGTGCCATTTGGGCTGAACGGTCGTTGCCGGATGGACGGCCGGTGCCGGTTGATGCCGGCTGGAAGGTCGGCTGGACGACCGGTGCCATTTGGGCTGAACGGTCGTTGTCGGGTGGACGGCCGGTGCCTGTTGACGCAGGCTGGAAGGTCGGCTGGCTGGCCGGTGCCATTTGGGCTGAACGGCCGGTGCCTGTTGATGCAAGCTGGAAGGTCGACTGGCCGGCCGGTGCCATTTGGGCTGAACGGACGGTGCCGGATGGACGGCTAATGCCGGTTGGTGCCTGCTGAAGTGCCGGCTGAACTGACGGTGTCGGCTGGACGGACGGCTGGACGGCCGGCGAAAGTGCATATTAAAATGGATCCAATTGATCCAGCATAGACTCCATGCGTCCGGACTTACAGGCCCGAAAGTCATGCACGGACCTGCGGTGAAATTTACACCCACTGGGCAGCCTAAACCATGTCAACATAATTTCCTCCATTTCCACATTGCCAACACCCATTTTACCATTCATGCCTTCGTTGTCGACTTTGCTACTGAAACGACAAAAGAAGAGAACAAAGCATACATTAAAAAATTCAGCGTATTATTAATTCGATAATACTATAACCATTACTAACGGAGTAGTCAAATTATTCCGTGCCATGTTAACTCTTAATGACAACACTAGTTATCGCCGTGAGCGTGTTGCAATGGTTCGTTCAAGATGAAGTCTACTGAAACGAAAAAGATGATAAACAAAGCACAATTAGCAATTCAGCACGCTATTAAGTCGCTATTACCATAACCGTAACTAACGGAGGAAGCGAAATGATTTAGTGTCGTGTGAACTCGTGACTACAACACGAATTCCGCCATTAAATAGTCGCAACTGGTCGTTCAGAGACTAAGTCTACTGAAACGAAAAAGAAGATAAACAAAGCACAAATTAACAATCAGCACGCTATTAAGTCGCTATTCCATAACCGTAACTAGCGGAGGAAGCGAAATGATTAAGTGTCGCGTGAAATCGTGACTACAACACGAAGTCCGCCATTAAATAGTCGCAACTTGGTCGTTCAAAGACTTTTTTTGAAGCCTACTGAAACGACAAAGCAGGTAAATAAAGCAAAAATTATCAATGCAGCACGTTATTAAATCGCTAATATCGTAAACGTTACATATGGAATAAGCGAAATTATTGAGTGCTACATGTATTACATGCTAGTACCGCCATAAGCGTGCTTGACCACGTTGCAACCTGGTCCGAAGTCTAGAAAAGGTGACAAAGTCACTCAAATTGGAAAATATTGTAAAATAATGTATACAACCTGTCGAGAATTGATTATCCAACACAGTAATTCCAAATTTAACTTCGGATGGTCAGAATTTACACTAAGATGGCTTGGATTCATTGGAGGTCTAATTGTACGTGTTTGCACACTACAAGCAAAGCTAAAAAACTAAAGAAGCGACACCTAGCGGGTAGCAAGGGGAGGTAAGGGGCAAGAGTTATTGCCCTTTGTCTATATGACATAGACAGGAAAGACGAATTTTCGTCTTTTGGTAGGGCTGGATTCGCGAGGTAACAGGCTAATATCCCTAAAGTAATGTGATCGGGGAACGTATTCAAAGGAGAAATGAGAGTTTCAAAAGTTATTAATGTTCACATGACTCTAGAATGAAGTCAAACACATCACCAAATTGAGTCCCAGTCAATGGAGGTGATGTAGTCTGTAATTTGCAACAATTTAATTCCTCGCTAGTTTTTGCACTTTTTAGGATTTTTTTTAGAGTAAATTACATTGGAGCAGCAGTTTTAATTAACACACATTATTAAACAAAAGTACAAATGTACTAATTGAAGATTCTTTTTCTATATTGAAAATTTTCTATTGCATTCAGACTCATCTACCTCACATTCCTGAGCCATCTTGGGTCCAACCAAGAAAAGCTTGGTGTCCAAACAGTTTACAGGTCCGTATTTTTCTTTGAATTCCAGGTATTCATCTGTAACCTTTGGATAGAGGGCAGCACTCATCACATCTACCTCCTGTACTTGGCCATGCTTCTCCTCCAGTTCCTTCTTCAGTTTATCAAAGTCAGCTGAGGGTAATGTGGCACCTGGTCGGCCATCAATCCTGGACATCTTTTTCAAGATCTAAAGCATAAAAAAGCATGGGTTTGGTCATAAAAGTGTACTTTCTGATGCCTTTGACAAATCCAAAAATGAGAACATCATACTACCAGCTGCCAGTCGAGCATTGTTTATTCAACATTCTTCTGGACCAATGCCATCTGCCATGTTAGGTTCTCTTTGACTTAGGGTGTAATTTAACATCCAGTGTGCTAAACTTGTCTGCCTATTTAGCAGACTGGTTAACCGATGGTCTGTTAGCAGACTGGTTAACCGATGGTCTGTTAGCAGACTGGTTAACCGATGGTCTGTCATCTTGGCCACTTTTATCATATGAAATTACTAATTCAAACTGTTATAGCTTTACTATCTTTCATCCAATATTATGTTTTTTTAAAAATATCACACTAAACATTTTTTTAAATATAAAGTGTTAATATTTTCAAAATAAAATATTGTATGGGGAGAAAGAAAAAAAAAGTCCTTCAAATAAACTGATACTTTACTAGTTGAAAAGAATGTCCAGGCACTCGAGATAAGACCATTTCTTCTTCTTGACTGCTGAATGTTAAAACCAACTTAAATTGATCTTCTTCAGTGATCACAAGATTTTTAAATTATGTGTATATGTGTGTATGTGTTTTTCTTTATTTTTAATGTAACTTTAATGATTTGAGTCATATGGCTACAGCATCACCAGTATGGCAGTTCAAAGTGATGTCTAGCACTGAGACATCATGCAGCAAGACATATAGAATTAAGTCCCACCGGTCTCATTATGCCGACATATAGCATTAAGTCTCACCGGTCTCATTATCCTTACACTAACCTCTTAATCCTGAGCATCAGGCATTTTTGTAAGTCTTTGATATGACTTGGCTGGGGTTCGATATATCAGATTAGCACCATTTTTATTTAGTATGAACAAGACATCATCGTAAGTCTTTTGATGAAAGCACAAATGTCAATACAACCAACCATCTAGAAGAAGTGATAACAAGATTTTTTAAATAGCCATTGTGGCACACATATTAGAAGTCAAACTGGCACCAACTAGACATCATAAAAAGTCTTCTAGTGAAATTCATTTAGGAGAAATAATGATGACAAGATTTTCAAGATGGTCAATGCAGCAAGCATACTGAATGTCTGAATGGCACCACAAATATACACAATAAGACGTTTTTCAGCTGATTTGACCTTTTATTCAGCAAGCATACTAAACGTCTGAATGGCACCACAAATATACACTATAAGAAGTTTTTCAGCTGATTTGACCTTCCATTCAGCAAGCATACTGAATGTCTGAATGGCACCACAAATATACACAATAAGAAGTTTTTCAGCTAATTTGACCTTTCATTCTGGAGAAATAGTGATAACAAGAATTTCAACATCTCCATATGGCAGAAAAGCTGAATGCTGAATAGCTCCATCAGGACCAAAAAGATATCATAAAAAGTTGGTTAGTAAAAAACCCATGTTGATATGACCATCTATTCTTCTGGAGTAGTAATAATATTTTCAAGATAACTGCTGATGCAGCCATATTGGACACCAGATCGACACCATTTCTGACATTTATACATCATAAGAAGTTTTCTGGTGAAAACCCTGTGACAATATTACTTTTCATTTGATTAACAATAACAACATTTTCAAGACAGCTACTGTTTCAGCCATATCAGGCAAACAGATTAGCACCATTTTCCTTTAGATTCAACAAGACAATATACACAGTCTTCTTGTAGCAATTTTCCTTTAAATTGAGTATGATTTGCAAAAAGAAGATAGGACATTGGATCAGCCACATTTTCACTAGAAAAGACATGACATCATACGAAATCTTTCACATTGAAATGACCATCCATTTAATAGGAGTAACAATATAAAGATTTTCAAGATGGCCAACGTTGTGGCCATATTGGACATCTGATCATTTTCATGTAGGACTAACTAGACCGTGGGTTAAATGTGATTGTCATGGCAACCCCCCAAGTACTTTAGGTGGAGTGCTGACAATACAATTGTGCCAATGAATGGACAGATGACAGACAATGGATTGACAAAAGACCATCTCAAGTTTGATGGCAATCCCCCAAGTACTTTAGGTGGAGTGATGACAATACAATTGTGCCAATGAATGGACAGATGACAGACACTGGATTGACAAAAGACCATCTCATAGGCTCTTTTGGTCAATGTCCCACAATGTGGCTATCTCTGATTTTTAGCAAATCATTAATTTCTGTACAGTCAAGTAAGTCTATCAAAAGGACATGAATAATCATAAGACTTGCTTTCTCTAATCTAAATAACATAAATCACATCAACAATCTATTTACCTTTGAAAATACCACCTAGGTCAGCGTACATACAAACAAGAAGGGCTAATTTGGGTTATTGGTTTAGGAGGATCGCAGAACATGATGTGGTGAATATGTACTATGTATGCTCATAGTTACAAAGATATAAAATGCACCTTACTACAGTGATGAAGTTCCTCATTTACTAAGAGTAGGTGACAATTACATACTTTTATTTTCAGGAGGTTCAACTTGCAAGATGCATCCATATATGCTATTTGAGACCTAAATGTTATTTTCACTGATTTAAGAAACGTATATTCTGAGTAAAATTGTCACTGGAGTATAAATGGGACCCTAACAGTTCATAGTGTACACATTTTGTATCCGAGAGGCTGGCCGGTAAAAGTTACTTTTTATCTATAAATGTAGGTCACAGTGACTTTCTTTAGTACAAAGATGTATCTTTACTATAGTCTGACATGCTCTGAACAAATCTGATAATTACGGGGGTGGGGGGTGTAGTGAGGTGTAAAATGTCTGACATGACGAGTTGCTAACCAGTCATTTTGGTTAACTCCATCTTTTTTTTAACCATTAACTGTTTATTTTCCAATTCTAACTATGAATCAAAATGTAAAGACACAGTTCACAAAAAAATTAAATTAAGCAAACCTGTCCCAGGTAAACACAAATGAAAATTGTCAAAGGCCAATGATATCAATCACATTAGTTTATTCTTTCATTGATCTAAAGAAATTTCAAACACTTTGACTTGTCATTATGCATGGCACATTTGCTAAATACTGATATAAATGGTGATTTCTAAGAGCAGTAATCTAGGTAAAAAGAAACCATAATCATCAAAAACATTGTTAGAAATGTTCAATATTGCTTCTAATATGTATGTTATTAGTGTAAATGTTCAGAATTGCTTCTAATATGTATGTTATTAGTGTAAATGTTCAGAATTGCTTTTAATATGTATGTTATTAGTGTAAATGTTCAAAATTGCTTCTAATATGTATGTTATTAGTGTACAACTGTATACTAAATTAACTTTAATCCATTCATTTATTGTAACACTGTTAATATGAAAAGACAAAGTTCTCTTGGTTTACAAGTCTAGCTGTAAAACAAATGATGGCAATTATTCCAAGGTACAAAAAAACCCAGATAAAAATGGTGAAACTGAACTTAATAATCAAGAAACTTATATTTTGCAACTAAATTTGATTTTAATTTAGTTTATCTGAAGACTCTGATAACAAACATTAAAACAGGAAGCTACATGCATACATATTTTACAGAGATAAGTATAATTTATTCCCTCTCTGAAGAAAAAATTAGTTAATCTATCATTGAAGGGAATCACCTTAGCTTTTGCTGGTCTGATTGTTACCTTGGATCTAAGTGGCTCTGGGTAGCCACCTGGTGGCTCTCCTAGGTGCCCCTGGAAATACTCAATCACAGAGACAGGGAAAGACAACTCTTCTGCCTTTTCCTCCACTAAAGCAGCTGTCAGCTTGTTCTGCACCATGAACTGTGCCAAGTCCCCTACAACCTTGGAGGAGGGTGTTACCTAGCAATAAGTATATTAAAAAACCATCAATTTCAGAAGAACCAGTCAGATAAAAAGGAAATAGTAAAACATTATCAATCACCAAAATATGAATTACAGTGATAGATAAGGGGATTACATAAATTATTGCTTTTTATGACACATTTCTTCCACAACTAGCACTGTTGCTGGTTTGTATTTGTCATTACTGCTAAAGGAACAAGAAGGATAAATATAAAGTTTTACATATTTAACAGCGAAAAAAAGAAAAACAGTATGACTTCTCATAGGTAAGCAAATGATATAACAGCAATGAGTTATGGATAGAGGAAATTTGATAAAACGATAATTTTAAAACAGATAAAATGCCTGGAGGAGTTAGGGTCATCTTAAAAGAAAGAAAAGACCTCGAGGTGTTAGGGCCATTCAAAAACAAAGAAAAAGTCTGGATGAGATGGGGCCACCTTAAAAAGAAGAGACCTGGATGAGATGGGGCCATTTTAAAACTGAGAAAAGACCTGGAGGTGTTGGACTTGCTGATTCAAGTGGATGTCTAAAACTGTGATAATGTATTTAGTTGATTATTTTGTAATGTTACTTTTAACATTATTGGCTACACTTTGCCATGGAAATGATAGCTAAGTTGCCCTCTCCACGGACTTACAGAAGCAGACAGCTGGCCTGGTCAGGTATTGAACCTGTGATACTTGAATTATGAGTCTGATGCTCTGCCAACCATGCCCCTGTGGCTCCCATAATTGTGATAATGGAGAATGGTTAGACTAACCTTAGGCAAATCTCCCAGCAATCTGTTGGCCTCCACATACATCTTCTTGACATCCTCAAACTGGTCAGCTAGACCCAGACTGAATGCCTGGAACTGAAGGTTGGTGTATTGACCACCTGTGGATTAAGCAGTAGGAATTTAGCATGCAGTCTAATCATATAATGGAGAATCCACTAATTTTAATAGTTTTTTTCTGTATGTAATAAAATATATGGACTGATGAACGGGTTAATGTGGTTTCATTTATTTGATCAATTTTCATGGTTTCAATTGTTTTTTGAAAATAGGACATTTTCCTGGGTTCATGGATTCACTTCTGTGAAAACTCAGTAATTTATATGTATTTATTTTGTAGACTGACCTCTACAAATATGCAAAGCAAATAATAGAAAAGAACAAAATTATGCTGACAACAAATGGCGATCCTCTGAATGGTTAAAACAATAATAGTCAGTAGGAATACAAAGGAAACACCTGACAAGATCAATCCATTACACAAAGCTATTTTCAATTGGAGCTGACACAGGAGTAAGTGACATTCTGTAAATTAAACATATCTGTGTGATTTATAGTTCAGGCACTGTCCACAAAGTTACACCATCAGTACATTCTGACGATCTTGTTATGTACATAATGAATAATTAATCAAGTGAACCAGACAATGACCAACTGCCACTTGCTCAATGCAATCAGCAGGCTGTGGCATCCTTTTGATGTGTTGCAGTGGAGAGATAGTTCTTAATTATACTTGAACTTGAAAATGCTGAACATGTGTAATTCACAATTTTGAGATTATTTACATGACACCAAGAGATTTCATTGAGAAGCTGCTTTTCAAGTGGTTTTCCATATAAATGTAATGGCTTGATGCCTAGATACTGAATCAAACTGACTTACTGGGATAATGATATCAGGTTGGTACAGACAAAGTAAAAAGAAGTGCAATGTAACTTCTAAGACAGAGTTCATGAGTTTAAGTGCTTGTTACCCTCAGCACTACTGCATCTTATTAGCCAACTGATTTTAAAAAAGGAATAACATCTATAAATGATGACATCAGATGACATCATCATTGCTTTATTTCTCCTTTGTAGAAGGAAAAATAAACTCAAAGAGTAAATACGTCTGAATAAAAGTCTTACATTTGGATTTTTCTACACTTTCAGTCAGTATTTGTATTTGTTGCTCTTTACATGACATTTTATTTTTACTTCAAGGAAATTTTACCTCCTGCACTAATAACACACATTAGCAGAAGAAACATATGCTTGTTGCTAATAACTTGTTAGATACCAAAGTGAACATTGGTGTCACGGAATGATGTAGTTTTTATTCAAAAAAATACATGTACTTGGGTTTCGTTTATCGTGTGCAACGATACCCAAGGGTGATTTATATATATGGTCAGTTGTACTTCGGAATCGCGAGTACAATTCGCTCTATGCTGCACGTGCAGGGCGTTCTCGATACGGAAAATGAAAACGTATAAATACTATACTATATGTGAAGTGTCTTCACATTACTCATGGTTTTGTCAGCAAGCGGCTGGTTTAAAGGACTGTAGCTGTAGGGCTATTGATCAGAGGGAGGATTCGCACAACTTTAGCTGTAGGGGTAGGAACATTTTTGGTACTGAGTGATAGCTTTTGTATTACTATATTTACCTTTGCATGTTTGTTATATAGTTTTTACACAGCATAATGCGTGCATTTTCTACTCTTGTTTGCAAGGCGTTTAGATTGGTAATGAAAAGCTATATTTTTTAAAAATAGAATTGTTTACTATAAGCTTTATCGCACAGGGAAGGTTTACTATAGAATCTGTCAATCTGAAATTGTGATAATAATATAGTCTTTATAATTTACCGTGTATAATGTCGTTACGTTATGTCTGTATCAAGGTTAGTACACGGTGTCGGGTATATTTTCAGCTATTGATCCGAGGGTAGGAATATCCAGGGTGACCGGAATTGCCTGAAGATAGAAACGTCCGTGTGTCCGGAGCGTTTATGGTCAAGAGTGACGAAGGAGACCCAGCTATAGAGCCGTGAAAGGACCAGGGTGACAGGAGGGTCTAATGTCTCAGGGTGTTTAGGCTAATTATGGGTTTGTAAGACCCAAAGTGTTTTCTTTGAGTGGTACGTCTGAGCGAATACATTTTTACTATACGAGTAAATAGAAAAAAACCATCCTGCATTGTTTACTACATGAGTGAACTATATTCATCTTTTAGAATCATTTGTGTATATTTCTCCGGGGGTTTGTATCATTGTATAATTTATTTGTATCATTGTATAATTTGTTTGCATCTTTGAGTCTGTGCGTTATTATGTTTAAATAAATCCAATATTTGGATTACAATATGCACACATTTCATTTTTTTTGCTTATATATATATTGCCACATTAAATCATAATTTATTATCTGTATCATCAAACGTGTTCTGTTGTCAATCCGAAATATCCATCCCGGTTATCTTGTTACAATTGGATCCAAGAAATAAAAGAATACAATTGCTAAATTAAAGATCAATGTTAAAAATAAATGTTAATAAATAAGGCATGCCTGGGATTTCATTCTTGTAGACATCAGCATTGCCACTCTTCATTGTGGTGCAACATTCAAATGGTCCGTACAAGTTTCTTGTCTGTTCCCAGTATGCTGAGTAGGCTGACACATCCTCCAATCTGATTCCTATGAAACACAATGAACATTCAATAAACACTAAGGGCAAAGATGAAGTTTGACTTGCAAGAGTCCATAACCATTTGCAATTGGTTTATTAGCACTGACAGCAAAAACCAGAATCATGGTACAGCATATAAGTGGAGTCTAACTGTACAGACCCACATGTACTGTTGCATGATATGTTGGTAGATCTGAGTCTATGTATTTTGTTGCAGACCCTAATCTGCCCATGTATTATGTGATGGCAGATTAGGGACTATGTTATTTGCAGCTGAACTCGACTTATAATTGATCATATATGTTAACGTATAATTAAAACATTAAAAAAATTATCACTGCCTCAAAGTTAGAAGAATCGAAGACTCTCTGAATTACCATTGAAATAATGATTGTAATTCCTAGCTGCAAATACTTTCATCTTTAATAAACAAAAGACGTCATGTCTAAACTAAAATCATGATATGACAAAGCATTTTGCTTGCACAAGTGAGACATGAAGTTCAAGCAAATTAAGGTACATCCTTAGGTCTTGAGAGGATATCTAAGTTGTTTTTAGTAGATATATGGCACTACTGTAGTGAGTTGCTAATCTACATCAGCAGTCTAAAAATTTTACAGTGAATTTAGGACAGAGACATTTTACTAAGTTAGTTTGTACATATAATGCTTCAAATTTTGTATTTTGTCCAATGAATGATTTTGGTAAACAGTGTTACCATGGGGGTAAAGTGATAAATCCTGAATACTAAAAGCACGATACATCTAAACAAGATTGTGGTGATTGTAAATTAACCTAAAGGGATTTAGGTCTTCATTGTGCCCATTTCTGCATTTAAAAATGGATTATGTGGCCTTGGCAAAGATGCAGTCTTGTTTGGTAATTGTACCTTAATTCTGATTGTCACTCAATTTCAGTTGCAGTCAAAACTCATTTATCCCAAATTCCTCTATCATTTTCAAACATGATGATGGTTCTGATGACAGCTGAATTTCCTACTTGAACAATTGTATTATTTAATCAAGAGTTTTTTTTCTAAAAATATATTTGTTTTAGAAATAAACAGGTCTAGACTACAGTATGGGTAACACTAAATTTTAAATAGAAATAGTTCACTAAGTTCAGTCCACAACAATTTCCATGATTCATGCAGAAAAATATTTTTCAACAATACATTCAGCACACATTGTTATTCGAGGTCTGTTCTTAGCCATTTATTAATGGCAAATCCTCCCTGATTATATATATGTACGCTAGAGGGTTTACAGTTATGACACATTTAAAGATCTGTTCATCCTGATGGAGAGAAAGAGTAAGGATGGGAGAGGAGCAGATGAAAACAAATATGTAATAGACCTAAATAAAGTAACACGAGTTTTAAAACATACACAAGGGCAGACATACTAGCAAGAGCAGGAGTTACTGAAGGACCTTTAAAAAACTAACAAAGGGATGGAAGTCAACAGAAAAAGACAAAAGAGGAGGGTGGGGTCAGATTACCTTGTTGAATAGTTATTTTATAATAGTGTTGAGAATAACTGTGAACAAAATCTTGTAATAATGGAGTTGACAGTTTTTCTTTACAAATTACCTTTAACATCAAGATAAATGAAAGATCATTAAAAACAGTATTCCAAATGGTTTCATGTCATTGCTGAATTGTCATCTGGTACAATGAAAAATAATTTTCCTGGTCTTCATGTTAAATGTTTAGACTCTCATAAACAGAAACAAAGAAAATGGGAAAACAACAAGCTTTGTAAAATTTAACAAATAATTTATTTCCCTAAAAAAAAAAAAAAAAAGAGGTAAAAATGAAAAAACAGAACATATGCTTGTAAGAATCAAATCCAAAAATAATCCAAGAATAATCTCAGAATTAAAAATTATAACTCCTAGTAATAAAATATTCAAAAGAATCTGAGTTTGAGTCCCAACAAAAATCCAAGATGGATGGCAATGACTTATGCTGTAACCTGTATAGTACTGTTGTGTCTACAGTTCCTTGTAGAACCACAAAAAATTACACTCCAGTGTTAGAATTCTGAATAAAATTTCAATAATTGTCTTTGTCCACATTTTCTGTATGGGCACTAAAACATTCTCCAGGGAAACTCTTAGAATCCAAATAATCTGAAGAAAATTTTAAAAAAAACCTCAAAAATTCAAAACTGGTCAAAATGGAAGAAAACAACTTAACATCAAGTGTTTAAAAGCCCAAAATGCGAAATTCTTGTCATAGCATCTGTATTAAACAATAGCTAGTGTGTAAAATTGATGCCTGAATTGAAGGTCACATGATCATATTCCAGAACCTCATTGAAATTATTTACTTGTTAAAAATCATGTATGGCCTTGAGTATGACCAATGATTTTTCACCCTAGGAAAGAAAAGAAAACACTTTACCAGTTCTGAATCAGGTCAGGAACTTACAACTTAAATAATAATTTTTTAAAAACTCTGAACTCTATACTGGAAAAGTTTACAACAGCATGAAATAGAATTTAAAAAATTAAAACTAACAAACAATTAAATTAAAAAGAAATAAAATTTAACTCTTAAAAAATATATACATAATAATAATAAACATCCATGGTGATTCTTCATCTTTATTGTCATCTGCATGTCGAGAATGAACTTGTGCTCTGTAGTAAAACTCTGTTCATGCATTCTCTGAAATCTATTAAAGGATATGCCACAACTTAACACATGTCAGTATTGTGTGGCATGATAACAGTGAGTTCAAACAAACGCTGTTAACTGAATATAAGTCTCTATTTGGCACTGAATAAACATCAGATTTATGACTCAATCCAATGATTGTTGACTGGAAAAAAGAAAGTGGGTGCTGTATTCAAAAGTTAAGTAATAATGGTCCGACATGCACAGAGAGTTTAAGGACTCTTGATTGGCACTGAATAAATATCATGTTCATGACACAATCAAATGATTGTTGACTGGGGAATTAAAATGAACGCTGTTTTTATAAGCTATGGGATTTTTACTGGCAGATGACTTAGTGTGTGTGATTTGGATTTTTAACGAAACTTTATAACAATTTATTTAATGTAACTTTAACAATTTTTCAGTTACATTGCTACAATGTCTGCAGTGTGGCAGTTTATAGTGATTTCCCACCCACTCACATTATCCTGAAAACAAGTCTGACCCATCCTAACACTCTAAGTTGCTGAATGCCAAGTGAGGCAGCTGTTAGTACTATTTTTGTAAGTCTTTGATATGACTCAGCTGGAGAACAAACCCATGACCTCCCTCATCTGAGGCAGACACTCTAGCCATTAGGCCAAAGGAGCGGTCGGCAGCAGATGACTTAGGAAATACTATTCGGAAAGGATCTGGCTTAGGAAAATGGCAAATATAAATGAAATTAAAACTTACATTGCACCAAATAGTGTTTATACAGTAAAACACAATGTAATACAATAGTGTTTATACAGTAAAACACAATGTAATACAATAGTGTTTATACAGTAAAACACAATGTAATACAATAGTGTTTATACAGTAAAACACAATGTAATACAATAGTGTTTATACAGTAAAACACAATGTAATACAATAGTGTTTATACAGTAAAACACAATGTAATACAATAGTGTTTATACAGTAAAACACAATGTAATACAATAGTGTTTATACAGTAAAACACAATGTAATACAATAGTGTTTATACAGTAAAACATAATGTAATACAATAGTGTTTATACAGTAAAACACAATGTAATACAATATTGTTTATACAGTAAAACACAATGTAATACAAGTACAGCATGTTTTTCCAACTGACATGAAAATGGAAAGAAACAACTTTTTCATTCAAACAAAAACCCCAAAGTCTGTAAGTGATTTCTTATTAACACTTTCAAATTTCATAGCATTGATTCTAAATTTCTAAGCATTAACTGACATTTTGTACACTAAATGAGCAATATAACAAGGTTTCGTTTAGCAATTTATAACATGGTTTCTACATACTCCATAAATAGGGACCAAATCTTTTCTCATTTTCAAAACAAACAGGATCCTGCAAGACATTGAGTTATAGGCAGGATGCAAGACAGATGGGCAAAAGTTATCAAGGCAGAGGTGTAAACATTAAAATATTACACCAAGATTTTACTTACCAGATACCTTTATACATAAAAAAACGTTTAACACAAAAATACAATCATGAATCATTGTTATTACAGGAATCATCATTATTGTTGTCCTTTTCATCATTTACATTTAGTTATTCACCATTTGCTTGATAACTCGTGCTCTGATTGCTCACAAACTCGCTTATAATGCAGGGTCAAGCATGGATCCTTTTTTTATTACTAGAAATTACCCAAAAATGAACCTAGTATTGTTATACTTGAACAAAGTTGCAATCACAACTGGTAAATTAAACTTTGACATATTGCTCATTGTATTGTCAAAAACATGAGAAAGGAAAAAACTTTTAATAAGAAATCATAAATATACTTTTTAAATTTTCTTTCCAAACAACATCATTAGAATGCCATAAATAATGATATTCAATGAAATTTCAATGAATGAAAATATCATTTACACCAAGTGAAGTACATTTTAATAATAAAAACCAATTAAACAGTTTTTCTTTATCAAGTAAAATTTGTATTAAAGCCTTTATTTTAGGTGTAATGATCATGAATGCAATGTGCTCTCTTATATTCAAATATAAAATGTGTTAATTTACCTTAACAGCTGTGTGCATGAGCATTTCTCTGAGAATCTAATTAAGTGCCGACTGTGCTTTGATATCTGACTTGCAAAATCTTTTATTTTGTTACACAGAATTAAAATCTTATCTCCTTTTTATTATCAGTTGACTCCATTTTATGTGTTAATAAAGGATGTGAAACAAAAGAAAAGTTAAAAGGCATGCAAATCCTGTATGCACAAAATTTAGTAGACCATGTCACAAGTCAAATGAACCCATTTGAATTAATCAATCGAACACGATTACAAAAATTACTGTGTACTAATTACCTTAAGTTAAGCCATCATAAAGTGGTCAAAGGGAACAAGGCAACAAAGTGAAATGAATACTCCATGAAATAAAAAGAATAGTTTCACAGATACAGATCATTGTGGAGAAGAAAGTTTTAGAAAATCCTGAAATGGCAGTTAGAAGAAGTTCACTATTACTTGCAATGAATCAAGGCATCAATATTTTATTTACTGAAAAGTAACAAAATTGAGTTTCAATTGTTACATGAAATAAATATCTCTAGTTGTTTACAAAAGGAATCTTGTTTTAGGGTGTATCAATAGGTAGTCTGCTTCCCTACTTTATAAATTTCCCTTCTTCCAATTAGGCTATACTATAATAAACAGGACACCAGACTAATCAGCAGCAACAAAATTTAGTGAGGGAATACACAAATGTTTGCATACAAATGAAGGTTGTTGAAGTAATATTATCAATCATTCATATGTTGGGCATATTAAAAATAAATGTAATTTATACAGAATAATGATCAACTTTATTAGAAAAAGCATTTAATTGACAATTAAATATTCTCAAAATGGTTATAACATGAGCATTTAGCATTAAACAGCCCAGTTTCTCCCCCTCCTCCATGTTTTTGTCTAGAAGGGATAGCATCACTTCTTAATTTTTGAAGGTCAATCAATAGATTGCGCCATCACATATAGTGATGTCTATGTTTTTGGACACTGTTATGCATGAGTTATTGAGAAAGAGGTGTAATATAATTCTACCACTATCATCATCATCTCCATCATAATGTTATTCTTACCAGTGTCCAGTTCAGTCTTCTCAAGGGCAGCCACTACTGCTCCCATACTGGGTTGTGATGTCATCCCAGACATGGAATCCACTGCAACATCTACAACATCTGCTCCTGCCTCTGCTGCTGCTAACATGGAAGCCACACCATTTCCTGATGTGTCATGAGTGTGCACATGAATGGGCATGTCTGGGAATCGGTCTCTCAGACTACCTATTAGCAACTTGGCTGCTCTTGGTTTAAGGAGACCTGCCATATCCTAAAATGGAAACAGTTAACATAACTATGATGTATGTACTACAATATTAAAAACACAAGAAAATAACCTATGCTGAAATGTATTATTCAATCTATTATGTACATTACAAGTCACCTATCTGTTCCAAGGTCAAGAAAATAAAATGTTGTACAGATTGCTTTCAAGTTTAGCAAACAGCACACTGCACCAACTGTACCAGTAAAATGTGAATGAGCCATAAGTGATAATGGATACAACATTAAATGACACTATATGATAATACACTACCATACATCAAGCAGTTCAGACAAACATTTGCATCTACGACAGCCATCAGTTGATCAATAATTCACAAATGAATTATCAGTAATTCAACAAGTACAAGAATAATAAAAGGTGATAAATTTTCCATATATGTGATACATATTCATGGTGAGGTAGTTAGTTGAGTATACTGTGTAGATATAAACACACTTGGACTTCAGGCCTTTTTATTAAATATTATGTATAACATGGGTTTTAAAAATCACTATGTTTTACCTTTCAGCTACTATGGTATGATATGTGATTTTCAAACACAACCCTTTGCCTTTGCTGCGGCATATCCATAATACCAGCAAAGTCACTGGAGCCTAAAAAGTAGGTCACTATGAGCATTTTTGGGCTAAGATGTGCAGTGCACTCTGTGATGAATACATTAATGAAGTCCACTGTATATACACGAATAGATGAAAACCAGAGCTAAATTCAAACACATGATGCTGAAAACCATGCCAATGAGAATACCATCATTAGGAAACATGATGCCCATATTTCTACATATGCTTTCCAAATGAGACAAAATTAAATTCAAATTTTTTAAATAGTATCTTAACATTGCCGATGACATCCAGGTGATGCCCTCTGTATCTCATCATCTGACAATGCAGGCAAGACATTAAAACAGGAAAACAACACTGAATATCCTATACAATCTTACCCATGAAAATTGTATACACAGAAAACACTGTCAAATAAAATTGCAGCCAGATAAAATATTTCTACTTTGATTGGCTGGTATGTTTTGCATGATCCAATTTTTATTTCACTGAGAAATTATGAAAAAAGTACAGTTGGTTATTCATAATATCGTGTTATAAAAATACTTCCATTTGACACTTTCCATAGTAACTAACAAATAAATGTCACACTGAAGCAGTTCCTACCTTAATACAAAGGATGTGAGTTCCAGCTTTTACAAGTTCATTGGCTAGGTTCATGTAGTATGCCAGATTGTACTTTGTACGGCTCGGATCAGAGACATCCCCAGTGTAGGACATGGCTGCTTCAATCACTCCCCCTATAAGGAATCATTGAATTCATTAACAGATGTAAATTAACCACTGCAGACTGACTGTGACATTTACTTCTGCCATACTGAGGCAAAACAATAACTTCTATACCATAAACAGTGCCCTCATATGCTAAAGTCTGTTTCAAAGACTATCTAAAATAGATAGAGAGAAGCCTCTTACTATAGGGATAGCCTTCATGTTCCTGCTCAATCAGTACAATTCACACTATGAAGACGTGTGTGTGCACACACACAAGTGACAGAGTGGTCTAAAGCACTCACCATTATGGATCACTGACATCTCACATCTGTTCGCGTTGGTTCAAGTCTTGAGCTCAGCCAATGTAGGTGCGTGAGAAAGCGTTCCAATAGTTTCTCGTGGATCAGTGAATCTTTCTGGGGTTTTCCCTAGTTTCTCCTCTACCATTTATACTGGACAACATTGCTCTATCCCCAAATATCCAAATCTAGCAATAGCCTGCCTTATTTCTTATAGACTCCATTTATAGAAGTGTCTTGTTTTATAAGCAGCGTTACCAAATCTGCTTTCCTGGTGTTTCCAGTTCTGAACCCACAAAAGTGTCAATAATCTTATACAAGAATAAAATTACATGAGAAAATCCCAAGTAAGAAGACAGAGGTCTGGTGATCTGGTTTACCCCTATTAAAGGAGACAAATGACAACAGCTGATTTGCCAGAATGAATCAGATTGTCGTCAACAACTAGCAACTCTTACCATGGCTGAAAAAAATTTACTCTTCACTGTGAATTTCATTGCACTGATATGCATGCATTGCTCTGAAGGTGATCAAATCCCAGTCAATTAATGGAATGAGAGCAGATGACTGATAATCAAGCCGTTGGTACTGGTATCCATGCAAACTGTGATTTCCAGTGGCTGATCCTAAAGCAAAATGCCCAATGTAAACCACAAGAGGTCCTCTCAGTTGCTGAGATGGAGCCTTGTTTAACCTGGACATTATTATTTGGACAAAGGCAAAGTTTTGGCCAACAATGATTGAGAAGGATCATCTGATTGGGTCTCATAAAGAGAGCAAGACCAAACTGAGATGAATCATGGCCACTTTCACAAGACCTAAGATGCAAAGAAATTCCCTGACTAAAATTATGACTCTCAAAGTAGATGTGAAACACCATAGAGACAATCTTCAAGGCTTGTTCCTGATGAGATGAATTCTATTTAACTGAGCTCCTAAACTGTGTGTCTTGATGAATGAAATGCTGGGTCAAGATAAGATTGGTTTTGTCTATTTTGATCTTCAACAAATCCAGTTCTGGTTTTACTGTGCATCTGAGAAAAAGTTGTGGCTAGAAGCAGCATAGCCGGATGTTAGATGCTAACAACTTTGCTGGTCCAAGAAATGGGTACATCAGGAAAGCAGATCACCATGCCCAAAGCTGGTAATGCATAAAGCAAGATACTGCTACAAATTGTGTAGACAAGGAAAATAAAGCTGGCTAATGTGAGGTAATTAGATTTAGTACTGGATATCTAGGGATAAAGTACCATTACCAATTCCATAACGTACATGCATGTGGGCAACATATGGTGGTGGTAGCCTTAAAGTCTGTCCAGTGCTAGTATGACCAGAAGAGGGCATGAGCAAAGTGGGCTAAGTAAAGGCTGGAGTTGTCACGAGTACCGAAAACAGCAGTCTTGATTGATGTTGATGAGAAAACTTGGATCCCTCAAACTTGATAACAAGCACAAAATTGGAAGATACATATAAGGCAATGAGTAGAAGTAAAACATAGCAAATGAAAGCATTTTGGCACCAATCTTTCTATTCAAGCAGACAACACTTGTCTGACTTCTTAGTAAATATTTTTCAATGCTAAAACAAGTCCATAAATGTTGCTAATGGCTGGTTTGACTTGGGACTATGACTGGAAAATGTATTTAAGAATAAACATATAACCATTCTCATTAAAATGAGCACGTGTTAAGGTATCACTCATACTGAATGTAATCACATATCTTAAGAACTCTATAAATGCTTTTGTATTTTAACCACTTAAGTGATTGTCCTATCATCGTAAATCCCGTACACCTCTCCCTCACTAACTCGCACACAACAGGATCCCAAAACATAGACCACACTATAAGCAAGGGCGTGAGTTACCGAAGGACCTCCAAAATCACTCCGACATCGAGAAAACCAAGGGGGGTAGGGAACTGAGCTGTTTTATGACTGAATCCTCATTTTACAATCGCGTCGATAATAATTTTTAATAACGTGCTTTTTCGAATGAAGTTGTTCGTTAGTTTGTTTAAATAACATTTATTTTCAAAATTTCCAACATGTTAAAGATTGTTCCAACTGGTTTCAACAACCATCACATGTACACTAAAAATCTGTGTAATATGTCACTGCTTTTTGTTTTCTTGATAAATCTGGTTCCCGAAGTGGAATTTAATAGTATCCTGCCAAATCAGGAGTACATAGAGCAGGGAACTATACTAACTCTTGACACACCACCAAACTAGATTACTTTTTTTCCCCCAAAAGACAAGATATTTATTTTGTGAGACATTCATCTACCTCGAACTCAACTTTGTATTGTTCGATTAGTAAAATACTGATCTCGGAATTTCACTGTAAGTAATAATAAAACTTCCTATCATCCTTGAGGATATTTCCAAGTGCCAGTTCAAAAATTCTCTGAAACTCACTTGTCCACAATGGTCAGTATCTATGAAATCAAGCTTTATATTTTAAGAAGTTTTCATTTGGATGCCTTGCTATCTTTGATCAGTGTTATGAAAGAGTCAGTTAATTTAAGGTAGTTTATGTTTAATACACAATAACATTTATAACAGTGTTAAAATCATCAAATGAAGTAAATTCACCCAACATATGACCGGAGCTGCTCGATTTTAAGTTTGTAGGATTTTCATGCCTTTTAACTTTTCTTTTCTCCAACTCCTTTATTTGATTCAAAAGACATAATTATCATGATAATACAAAGGAGGCCAGCTTTTAATTTAGTGCCACAATACAACTAAGTCTTCCACAAGTCAGTTATCAAAGCATGGTTGGCACTTAATTAGGTTCTCAGAGAAACACTTGCAGACATAGCTGTTACAGTAGATTGATGAATTTACATTTAGTTACAAGAAGACACATTGCATTTAGAATAATTACACTTAAAAGGAGCTAAAAGACAGAACCAGAAAACAGAATTCAACTGATAAAAAAATTATTTAATTCGTATTTATTTACTAAAGTACTGCCACCACTTGGCATAAGTGACATTTTCATTGATCAATTTTTTGTACATACTGTTAATTGCAGTGTACTTGAAATGTCGTTTTGAAAAAAATGTTAAAAATCATATGACCTATTTTTAAATTTGATATTTCATAATGTTGATTAAAATTTTGAGGTCCTATCTAATGTTTTCGATGATAAAATGAGTGATTTATCAAAGTTTCAGTAACCATATTTGATCACAATTTATTTAAAGTTCAATAAATAGGAATCAATTTTTGCGTTATTTTCTAGTTTAAGAAATGGGATCCATGCCTGACCCCACATTATAAGCAGGTTCACAAGCTATCAGGGCACGAGTTATCGAGGGAGTGGTGAAGGTTTTGTTACACTGTCCAGTATAAAATATTATCCCTTTTCGTCTTCTACTCACCTCCATTCCATTTATAGCTGCCTGTGCCAGCCCTTTAGGCAGAAGTCAAAACCTTAAATTTATAACACACATTATGCAGCTTCCTGCAAAACTGAAGTTTTGTCAAAACAGTATTTGCAAATGCCAGTGTAACTGACATGTTTGTAAATTTCATCTTTTGATCCTTGTCAGAAC
Organism: Unio delphinus; assembly: GCA_029339505.1. Lineage (NCBI taxonomy): Eukaryota > Metazoa > Mollusca > Bivalvia > Unionida > Unionidae > Unio > Unio delphinus. The sequence goes on from JAQISU010000010.1 coordinate 15,798,186, forward strand.
ACAACTGACCCAAGTTGAGGGAGTGAAAAATAATCCTTTGTCTGCAGATACCATTGGACCAAAATAACCACCAGATTAGGTACCTTTTGCATATGAGAAAATGGTCTTACAGACAGATCAAGACTGACATAAATACATAGGATATAACAACATTATTGATGCTAAAAGCAAGGGGAATTAAAACAAATTATGGAACTAAATAATGTTCAATGATATCTCATGTATCAGCTTTTGTCTAAACACTAGAAATGTATTTTCACCCCTTAAAAGTCTGCAAATGATGTAAATATTATAGCAAGTATAGTCTCAACAATATACCTGCTTTCCCAACAGCCTCTATACCCACAATGAGGTTTGGAGTATAGTTCAAGGAATCAAATATTCTGAATATGTCCATTCCATGTTGAACTGCTAGGTCACAGAACCTGTGAAAAATTTTACACAATAAATCAATGAATGAAGCAGAAATAACTATAAACAAGCTTACAATACAAAGATGCCCCACTTCAGTGCATGAAACTGGCCTAAACACAAAAGATAAAGATTGCACAAAAAAACAAAAAGGTACTTGACCTTGTAATACTAATAAACCAGAACCAAAAGTGTGGCAAGGTCGCATGTGTTACTGAACTATAAATAAATTCTCCTCAATAAAGTCAGGTTTATTTTTCATACAAATGTAAGAATTATATTTAAGTGTATTTATTAAAATCATACTGAATCAGATCCAATCACCTATAATGATCTGTTTACACAATATCGATACCATGGTTTCTTTGTATGATGCTTATCAATGCTACTCTAAGTTAAATAAGATCACATCAGTTAAGGAATCTATGCTAAGCAAAATTAAAATGAAATGAGATCTGGTCTCAGAAGCTGTGAAAACAGGCTGGTCTTTACAAATCTGTGTATGTTTTATAACGCCAGAGGTAAGCTGCAAGGGAGGCAATATCACGTGTGTTTGGTCACAATGTCCCTAATATAAAACTTTTTTTTTTTATCAAAAAGCACTTTCAACTTTTTGTTACAGAATGGTGTCCACTATATTAAAAGGACATTTATTATTGATTTTCCTTAAGGAATTCTTCAAAATTGTCCAATATAAACAGGTGTCTGCTACATGTATGTGTCTTTTCAGACAGGTTAAAATGCAATAAAATTACATACATCACGATACAAATGGTAAGAAGTGAACATCACGATACAAATGGTAAGAAGTGAAAGATAAAGTGAATCTTTACATGGTCAAAAAGAATATATGAAGGTCGTTTCCTGGTAAAGTTGAAAATAAGTATCTTTATTCCATGGTAAGATATTTGTATTAACAACTTCAGACACAACATAGTGTCGAAGGTCATCTTCAATATGTGTACTGTTTGTTGTAAGTCTGACTGGGTTGGAAATGTACATGCACATTATGACTGAAGAGTGCTTGAATTTCATGCCAGGCCTTAGTTGTAATGGCTGATTACCCATTAAATGTGGCACTTTTGTGATTTACTCAAGTCAATTAGCTTCTGTGCAATGGTGCAATCTACGTTTTCACCCAAATTGAGAAAATTTAATTAAAAGCAACTACCAATTACAGTAAGGACCAACACTGCAAAGCTTTGTCTAAATGGTCCAGTATTTTTTATGATGCATTTCATATAACAAGTAATGTCAATCTGCACTAACAGTACATTAGAAAATAAGTTAAAGAAACAGGTTAACACTGAAATAATAAATATAGGTTACAGTGGGTAACTTTCATTGCGGATTTAAGTACTTCCCATTAAGCATCTACATGACACATGACTCTACAAGCAATAATTTATGAGAAACTGAGCTAAATGAAAGATTACTACAGGTTACAAGAGTGTGAAATATGGGTCATTTTCACTTAGTTTTGACTCTGAAGTGGAGTACTCTTCTTGACAAGTTCACACACCAAATAACATGGCTCTGCAGCAATAGTGTTGGAAAAACTTATCTAAACACAAAGGTTAATGCAGGTCATTGGGATGGAAAATATAATTAATGGTGACCTAAATTTGACTTAAATGAGTAGTACTCCTCATAATACATCTTCAGTACATGAAAGTACAAACAATAGTGGCTAAAACATTTTAAAAAGTTGAAAAGTGGCATAATGTCATGAAAATTGAGTGTATAATTAAATGGATGGATGGATGTGTGTGTGTGTGTGTGTGTGTGTGTGTGTGTGTGTGTGTGTGTCTGTGTGTGTGTGTGTGTGTGTGTGTGTGTGTGTGTGTCTTAAGCTTCCCAAGTGAAGTAGTATTGCAGGAATGGACCACACCCAGATTACCCTACTGCACATAGTAGACAATTAAAACAATTACTTGTAGACAACATTGTCAGGATAGTTTGTGTAGCCAACAGCATTGGCACCCCTAAGTAGCATCTGGAATGGTATGTTGGGCATCAGCTTCCGAAGGGTATCCAAGCGTTCCCATGGACACTCGTGTAGGAACCTTAATGCCACATCAAAGGTAGCACCTGCATGGAGAAATTCGTATTATATATTTTCAAGACTGAATATGCTTATTTTGTGGGTATAAATTATCACCCGTACTTTAATATGAAGATGGGGAAGGGACTTATTTCTCCTTTGAATACGTTCCCCGATCACATTACATTAGGGGATATTAGCCTGCTACCTCGCGAATCCAGCCCTACCAACAGACGAAAATTCGTCTTTCCTGTCTATGTCAAGGAGACAAGTTGAGGCCTGGTGTGTCACTGGATCATCAGTATGTGTCAAAAAATGCATGTCAAGGAGACAAGTTGAGGTTTGGTATGTCACTAGATCATCAGTATGTGTCAATATATCCTGTTTAAAGACACAAGTCGAGGTCTGGTTTATCACTAAATCATCAGTATGCAGAGGCGTAGCTGGGGGGGGGGGGACAGGGAGGTACATATGTCCCTGGGCGCCAAGGTACAGGGGCGCCAAAATGAGGCTTGCAACGTTACATTATAATAAGTAAACAAGGGTAATAAATCGGTCACAAGATCACTGGTGTGCCAATTTTATAGTTCGTCCCCGGGCGCAAAATATCATCGCTACGCCTCTGTCAGTATGTGTCAAGAACTGAATGTCTAGGTGACAAGTTGAGATCTGGTTTATCACTAGACCATCAGTATGTGTCAATAACTGCTTGTCAAGGAACAAGTTGAGGTCTGGTTTTTCGTCACTGAATCATAAAAGCAGTACATGTCTTGAACTGAATATTAAGACCAAAGTTGAGGTCTTTGAGCAGTATATGTCAAGAACCACAATTTAAGGCCTTCAAGCAGGAATACAAGTAGACTATGATGTGCAGATTGCAAAGTTTGAAAGGCTGAATAGAATAAAATTTATATTAAAAAAACATTACTGGGACCAAATTTAATTATGTCTGCCAACAAGATGGCCATGGCTGGTACATTATACGGCTGCCACAAGCCCTATAATGTTGCACTGATCATGACCTTTAACCTTTGCTCCCCAAAATTACAAGTTCTTCTCCATATCAAAAGCCAGCTCTCCTCAAACGTTTTTGGTCTAGAATGGAAGTTATGTTGCAATCATTTTCTTCTTTCAATGTGATCTCAACACATACTGACCCTAAAATGAATAGGCTTCTTTCTTACTCAAATGTCAAAATTAATTACAAACTTACAAAAGGTACATCAACAAACTTAAATTTTGGCTCAGAAATATATTTCATTTTCAGCCAGAGTAGCCTTACTTTTTAAAGGCATACAACCTAAGTTTTTCGACTTTTTTGTTCTTGCAAATGCATGATATTATGAAAAGTATAGTAGAAATAATGAGTAATTACAGGTAATTCAGTTTCAAAAAATGTACATCTGTAAGTTTAATCAATAAAATTATAACGATTTTCTGTACAGGTTGCTAATTAATTATGCAGAAACGGAATTTACCGATATTCTCCGAAGTCGCAGTGTCAAGTGACGCGCGTCAACAAATAATGGAAGTCGAGGTAAGCCTGTGATTCTCTTTTGATGTAATTATTGCCTTATCCTTCGTCTTTCCTTCTCCTTAGTTCTTTATAGTCACCCACAATATATGTATTGCTTATAGATTTCTCATTACATATGATAAATTACAAGAAGTAGGCAAAAAAGTCAATATGATGGAAAATCCTGACAATAAGGGGTTCCTAAGGGGCCATTCTTGAAAGTGTTTACTTCTCGTGTTTGTGTGATTCTGTTACGTTGTAAGATAAACCAACTAAAAATATGATAATTTGTATCATTGTAATCGGAACCGCTATTAAAAGGTCTCGCTAAAGTCGCTTCTTTGGCTCAGAAAAAAGTTGATCTTCTTGGGCAGTTGCATTACCACATTACGTTCACGTATCCGATAGTCGATGTGATTTGCGCGTTTGTTTGTATATTTACACGTTTGCTTCATTGCATAACACAAAAATTAATATTTTCCCACATAATATTTAATGGAATTATTTTATTTGGAATTTTTTTTACTAACAATTTTTAAAAAATTTCTGCAGGAGTTCGACCTGGTTGTTTTAGATGAAGTCGTGCTCCTTGTTGCACAGATGTATATTCAAGATGTCCTGGCAGCAGAAGAAGATAATGATTACAACCAGGGGAAAAGGCATACTGCTAATAGGCGGATACCTAAGTACTGGCAACAGACATGTCATTCCAAGCTGTTGTGTATGGGGTATAATGGATAAATAATTTTGGCCAGTACCATGGTTTTACACAAGGAAGACTTGGATGATCTATCCAAATATATGATGTGTGAATAATATAATTTATGTTGATTTTCTGTTGTATAAAACATTTCTTTTGTAGTATGCAATTTTTATTTTCCATGAACAAGTTTTGTTAAACATTTTTTAGCTACCTACCCACTAAAGAATGATTATATGTATGGCTATGTTTTGAAAGCAACTGTGAGGAGACTATTTATTAAAAACATAGGATGAATTGAAGTTGACTTGCATTGTCTTGGGATGCGAAGAATAGAAAAAACAAAAGTACACTGGTGAACATGATTTTAATCGTGCATATACAGTAACACATTAAGTTAAATGATAAATAATGCATATTCATATTGAGTTGAGAAAGCAAAACTTGTTGCAGTGTTTCATGAATACAGATTGGTTTGCAAATATCAACAGAACTACAAACACTAGGATACTATTCTATCCAGACACTGCTCATTAATTACAATATCATGTAATACAAAATGGCTCTGGAAACAGAATAAGGTTTTTAAGACTAAAATACTAGTTCATCTAAAGCAACCTTGAATGCTTATATCACATATGTGGATCATCAGCCATCTTATTACAACTAAATCAAATATACTCGACACCATTTAAAAGCATCAAATTTTCAGTTTTTTAAAATGTGTTCATTTACCATAGAAATAATTATACCCTTTATATGAATACCCAGATGAATGTACACAACTGCATACACTGTAAAACTAACTATTATATATTATGAAATGTACAAAACTTATATAAGTACAAATGTGCACGTACAGGTATAACTTTAATTCAAGAGTACATGTACAGTCAGGCATAAAAAACTGAAGGATATCATCTAAGAATAATTATGGCATATATAGAGGTTTTCCATGTTATTGAGGTTGGGTGGGGTGCTCCCAATATTATTTAAATTATTACAAAAGACCCCCTTGGCATGTTTTTGTGAGGAATTGAAGTAGTGATAGACAGATGCAATGCTCAGAGCCCCCAGTCAGTGGTGCCAACAGTTAAATTAATGAATACACAAAATGTGAAAGTCAAATAAACAACAATTTAATCTCATTAAATAACAGTCATCCCTCAAATGAAATTCAAATTAAAACCCTATCACTCGTCTTTAACTCGACCAAGTTATGGCCTATTTTATCATCTGACTTAGTGTAATAGATTTTCCTCTTGTCCGGTGTTCCTACTCGTCTGTATGATCTTTCTCTGGACTGGTAGTCCATATCCATTCAGTACATCACACTTCTGCCTCCATTCTTCCTTTTTCTTTGTCTCCCAGAGACTTTTATATGAGAAACTAGTGTACCATTACTATAAATGATTACAGACATCCCATTCCAAAATACTAGACAGTTCTATAGAAATTACATTGATGTTTTAGTATCCTGTGCTTGGTTTCTATGCTTTTGACTCAAGTGATTACCAATTACTCAATGCCAAACTTTAGTACATCACCTTAACAAACTACTGCAGAGAAACAAATATTGAAATTAAGCCCACCCCCATGTATGTTTCCTATTGCATTTCTTTTAAAATTAGGGTAGGTAGGTAGGTAGGCAGGCAGGCAGGCAGGCACGCACGCACGCACACACACACACACACATATATATAAAAATACTGAATAGTATATATAATGTACTAAGTACAATGCAAAACTGGCTCAGATATACATATCAAATTCAGGAATGCAGGGGTCATGTTACCAGGCGAGGAGACTTTGACCTCTTGATTTTTTAGACGTAAAATGACTGGTTGTACTTTATACCTTCCTCGATGTACCCATTAAGTTCTGGCAGTGTTGTAATCCAAGGCTACATGCATTTATGCAGTGTTGATACCAATTAGCCTATGCAGACAAACAAACTCTTACACATTCACAGGGGTGTTTTAATTACTAACTGACCTTTAACCCTGTTTGCAGCAATATATCACTGCTGAGTTCATGAAATTGGGCCTACTGTACAGTGATGAAAATATACCAAATTCTGTTTCAAAATTGTAACAGTGTGTGTGATTTGGATTTTTAAGATACCTTTTTCAGTCATATTGCTACGATGTTTGCAGTGTGGCAGTTTATAGTGATATTTAGCACTGAGGCATCATGCCGCAGACATGTAGCATGACATCCCACCCAGTTACATTATCCTGACAGTAGGACGACCAGTCCATACACTAACCTCTTAATGCTGAGCACCAAATGAGGCAGCTGTTAATACCATTTTTATGTCTTTGGTATGACCTTGCCAGGGATCAAGGCCTCCACAACCTATTGCATCTGAGGTGGATGCTCCTACCACTAGGCCACTGGAACGGTCAACACCAGTATGTAAATAGTAATTTGTTGTTAACAAATATAATCAGTAAAGATCATTTTTAATTGATTTCTTTTTTTATAAAAAAAAAAAACCAGAAATTAACAGCATTTTTCTTTATAAAATTAGTTTGAAACTGTATGTGAACCGGTAATAGCAGACATCGCTGCACCTGTGATAAACCACTTCATTACATTGTATTCTTAAAAAATTGGGCAAATAAATTCAGGAAAATATATAATTTAATTAAAACAAAGTCTAAATATTTTGTGTTAGAAAATTTAGCCTAAATATTTAATAATGAAATAAGAAATATGGGACAATACTATGTTTTGGAATTCAAAACAATGTTGTTAAGCTCAATGCTGTTTTCTGATTTAATTCATTTTCATGAGCATACATACATGCATGCATGCATACATACATACATACATACATACATACATACATACATACATACATACATACATACATACATACATACATACATACATACATGGATTGAAGTCATTTGCTCCAATGTACATTTTTTCTTCTTCAAAGTATCCTAGAAATCTTTCTGACTGCAATTTTACACAAAACATGTAGAAAATAAAATTATTAAAAGGTACTTTATTATGCAATAATACCGACTTGCAATTACACGATTTTAATCTTGTTACTCCTATAAGATTAAATGAATTACATTGAATAGTTTCTGCTGTTCTTTTTTTTAATATATCATATGGCCAAAATACACTGCATTTACTTCAATCTAAACATACATATAAGACAAGTATAAATGCAATGGGTATGAAAAGTTTGAAAAGGTCCTACATCTTGTGGTTCAAATGCATGTTTTTTTAAAAGCAGTAAGAACATAATCAACAGTGGTCTGAAGATAAACTGAATCTTGGAAATCAAACAGATGCTGGACTTTGGCTCATAGTAGACACTTCAAGAAAGACTTAGTCAAAGTCTATATGGGTCCATGGTAGGGATCATTTGTTATCATACAATCACTAGTATAGTCTCTCCATAACTATTTGATATCAATAGGTGTTACCTGACTAAAAGGCCTAAATCATTTTAACTTAAAATGAGATTTCTGCTTTGTAACAATCTCTTCTGTAGGTGGTGGTGGTATTGGAGTAAGTACATCAGATATTCACCTATGATCATTTATGACCAAAACAACTGGCTGGTTCATTCCAACTCTATCATCTAACCTCATTTTCAATATCAGCTTTCTTTGGGTTTGCAGACCATCTCTCACTTTTTGTTGAATGACCTTTGATATCTGACAAGAAAATGCAAACATTTCACTGACAATGTCATTTTATATTTGTTTTAATTCTCAAAAGTCCAAATAAAAACTGCATTCAATTACATGTAACAAATCATTTTGCTACAGATGAAAATGTAAATATAGCAAACCTGTATCTAACCCATATATCATAAAAATGTTTAGATTATTTACAGAATTTTCAGATTACATTAGACTAATTCTAACCAAAATTGGTTTATGAAATTTATTTTAAAAAATTTCTTCTGTAAAAGATTAAATTGTACCACAAACAGATGGTTTATCAACTTTCAGGTAAAGCATTAATATTTTAACGAAAATGAATTATTATGTTAACAAACAAGAATAAAGTTTATTACCTTATTTTTCCATCTGTGTTTACAATCACATCTCTGTCAATATGATTGTTATGATCAAGAGTTGCCAACAGATTAATAGCTCGGAAAGCTGGTGGCTTATATGAATATTCTTTGGAGGCATACAATACAATCAAACATCTGGAAATTCTACAGTTCTGCTGTACTTCTGAAACAAAGTAAAATGACTAAATAAATAAATTGATTCAGATGCAAATAACTATTTCAAAATTATAAATCCCAATTAATCTGTTTTGATGAAAATGGCAGTGTACAGTAGCTTTATACAGGCAGAGAATAATCAATTCATTCCACCCTTGCAATTTTTTTCCTTGTCACCTGAAATGGGGGTAGGGAATGCATTTGTGGGCTAATTTTGAATACATTGAAATACATCTACTTCCAAGAATAGTTTGCTTAGATATATGCCTAGGTGTGCTAGAAACATCATTCGGCATCTGCATAAGGGTAAAAGTTGGCGTTTTTTCTTCTTCTGACCCATCATTTTCCTCCTGGCCACTTTTTACTTCCAATCCCCAATTTATCCTACTTCTGCAAATGTTTATCTGTCTGTGTATAGCTCAGTCCGTTATGAATTAGACTGCAAGCAAAAAAGTAAAAATTCCGGAAACAAAATCTGATTCCAACAATGGGCATGTGCACAAAAATCGGGTAAAGCTTGACCCCTCCCTCCCTGTACACATGCATACTTTATTTTTTTACACACACCCCATCTGCGTACATGCAATTGCCCTCCCCATTCTGTAGAACAGCCTATATTTAATCCACACAGAAAAGATCAAGGATTAATAATATTATGTATTTAATATAACAGATAGTCCACCAATGTTGAATGTCTGGCTGCATCAAATAAATAAGCTGTGTAACTTTAAAAAGTTTGTCGATTGTCCACTAAAACTCAAACACCAACTGAACCCAGTCAAACAGGTTACATATTAGACAAATTACTATCGAGGTATATGTGTAAATACATAATCAGCAGACCTCCCACCCCCATACACAAGCATATGCATTTGGGTAAACCCCCCCTTGCCCTCTCCATGTGTACTAAACGGACAAACCATAACTATGGCCTTAGTGTGGTTTGTATTTATAATACAATGTATTCATATTCTTACAATGATAACCAGTATATCTTCATTTTTTCAATTACGCATCAATACTATATTTAAGATATATTGTAATTACACATTTTTAACTTGTATATACATACACTGCAAAGAAAGCTTTTGTGGGAGCAATTTTCTGGTTTATACACAAATACCATCCACAAATACCAATACAATACTATACATGTATATATATATATATGGTTGCTTTTTAGTATACTTAACACAAATATTCTCCTTTCTTGTATGTATCACAATTATTTTTGTTAGTATACTTTCTAAAATGGGTTGATAAAACTTTTAGAATTTTCCATCATAACACTTTCCTTCTCCTTAAGTTTTTCAACTTCAGACAAGACTGAATCCCTTAAAATAAAATTTTGAAATGTGTAAATACTAATGTTGAACTTGGAAATCTTTAGTTTTGTATCAAAAGAAAGCATTATCATTTATCTTGGTTATTATAATGGGAACGATAATGCCTCAAGAAATAATAATAATAATAATAATAATAATGATAATAATAATAATAATTTATTTAAATGGGTGACTCATTTAGTCAAAGACTATTCTCACTTGAGACTAACTAAAATACAAACAGCATGATGAGGAACATATCAATAACAAAAATGACATGTGCCAACAATTTACAACAAAAATATTATTCTAAATAAAACAAATCATATTTTAACAAAATGTACAATCTTTTCCAACTGCAAAATATTAAACTAGTATAGAATGATACATTTCCAGGTGCATCTACCAAAATATTTGTAAACAAGTAAATATACATAAAATTTAATAAAATGTAGTAATACTTACATAGATGCCATATCTGATTCTGATGTGGTTATATCAGAGACAGCAGGAATTTGTATCCTATGAATTGTTGGCCCAGGTGTAGAAGTTGTGGCCATGTCTTCTTTGACAATCCTCTGTTTCTGATGTTTTCCTTGCACTGGCATTAAATTCATAACTAATATAGCAAGGGAAAATAAATATTTCATTAGACACAAAAATTATATATATTTTACAAATAATATTGAATGAATGAATGTTAAATTAAAGTGAACCGGCCACCGGTGGGTCATTATTCACTGTTTTATCTTTCAAAAGAAAGTTATTTAATTTTTCCCGTGGGGTAAGGAATGATGCCACATCCCCACGAGCGTTTATGCACACAGTGTGCTATTTAATTTGGTCATGCATAAAATATACTTAACTGTATTGCATTACTTTTATTTACAGCCATCACTATTTACATTATAAATAATTTATATTTTTAAAAAAAAAACAGTAGTGACTGCTTGCCTCTAAATAGTCGTATGGTTGCGTGCGAAAATGAAGATGATCATTTTAATACCCTTTCGGTAGCCTCAAAAAACAGCTGATGTATGTCATGTACATGCGGATTTCAGCGATATTGTTGCAGGGCTGTGGCATTTTATTTCAAGTTAAATGGAATAATGCCAGTTTATATATAATATGTTATTTTAAGAGTTTTGATAAAGAGTTAACATTACAGAAATAAAACAGCGGTATAAAAACTTGACTGTTCATTGCAAAATTGAGACTCACCAGTATCCAGCAAGAATTTGGCGACCTCTGGATTATTTTCCAGGCTCAAAGTGGACTTCTTTTTATTCCATCGTTCATGCTGGTCACCAATACATATGCGTGTGCTGACATAATTTGCCCAAACAGCTTTTTTCCCCCTCCTCCTTTCAGAATCTAAGTGTTGGTTTCGATCTTGTTGCGGACACGCCATTATTTTTGTAAACACGTGTTTGCGCATGGCTAAAATTCTTAATCTTCGGGAGAGGTCAACACAGAGGTTACATGAATATAGGCGTGGCAAATAGCGAATTTTTGTCTGCAGACAATAATTGAAAATCGCGTATTTTATCACAAAATTACCGATACTAGCCTGATTTCGGCCTCAGTAACAGCCTGAATCGTAATTTTTCAACTAAATAAGTAATCACGAACTGAAAAAAGAACAAAATAATTTCATTCGTTTTTACTTAGGTTGTATGCCTTTAAAAAAATTAACAGGTTTTTCCTTGTTTCCAGCACTTTGATATAGAACTAACCATAATTCTACATATATTATTGTTCTTCTTGAAGTAACATTAACTTCAGTGTTACATAGGGACTGACCAAGATCTTTATGGGATGTCAAACATTCCAGAGATTGATGTTTCAGTTATCAACATGTTACTTTAGCTGTTTTTTCACAACCCATTCCATTCTTACCTCCCCAGTTTTCTATACTGAACATGTTATTGAATCTGTGAGATACATAGGGTGATATCCTCTTGAGGTCATAAGTCCTGATCCTGGTGGCTAGCAGGGACTGGTGGGCATCTCTGAAGGTTGTGTCCATAAGCAAAAGACCCTTATGTTTCCTCACTGCCTTAGCAAAACCTTCAGGACCTTCTTTATTCAATATATTTCTCCACCCCTCTGGAGGAGGTTGTGCTGAAAGGTGAAACAGGAATCCAAATAATGCTTTGTCTTTCCCATTTTACTGTGGCACAACACAAAAAGTAACTAGAGTAAGAAAAGTAGGTCTCTCCAACTAAAACAAAAGTACTCTGATGTAATTAATATTGATAATTTCATGACAACTTGGAATGTTCTAAAATGGAAAATTCTATTCTAGTAAATTCAAGACTACAGGCCCATATATACTTTCGGTGCCTGATCTTAATACGACCATCACTAGAATTTAATTAGAACTTTATTTGCTAGGACCAGCAATTTATGATTTAACTCATAATACTGTAAGTTCTTTTTTTAATTTTCACCTTGAATTCTAGGGAAATAACTATGTTGAATTTTACAAAGCTTGTTGGATTTTGCTCTTTTCTGTTACTTAGTTTAAGACTATACATTCCTAATACTATCCTCATAAAACATCTTACTTTCTATTACAAAATACTAAATCTGTTAATTTTTTTTTTTTACAAATCCACGATGAACTGAAATTATTAATATAAACAATGTCAGCCAGAAATAGTAACTTCATGTTAAATATGTTTTGGCTAAAATTTTCTTCACAAAATTTCAAATGAACTCTATTAACATTCATTGCTTTTCAATCCTTTATTACAAAAGTATCAGATGTCTTAACAGATTGCTAGATATATATCTCCCATATATGTTATCTGTACATAATTATAAGCCATACAAAAACTAATTCTCAAAATCGGTAAAAACTTAAACATGATGCCCATTTCAGTCCTAATCTCTTTTCCAACCATTTAAAAATAAGCCAATATAAAGAAAAACATTTCTTCTACACCCAGGGAAACTTATCATTTTATATATTTTCCTACTCATAATTTGATAATTTTTATGAAAGTTTGTCGTGCATATTTCATTTGCTTTCTGCTAGGACACCAATATGAATTTAGAATCTTTTTGCTGTGTAAGTCACAGACTATTCAAATGAAATATTTCAAAGAAGCATGTGCTTGCATAACCATCCACCCTTCCTTCCCCAACTCAGACATTCAGCCTATTTAACAATGTCTGTAGGTGGGCGGAGTTAAAGTAGGGTGAAATCAAAACAAAAATTGAATTTGTTATATTCCAAGGCTATCAGTATCTATTCTGATCAGTGTATAACTGAATCTGAATATATCCCATGGCTATCAGGCTGTATTGATCAGTGCACAGTTGAATATGAACATATCCCATGGCTAGTTTAGGTTTTGATCAGTGAACAACTGAATTTGCCATTCCCCAAGGCTACCAGTCTCTCCTGACCAGTGTACAAATGAGTCTACCTTATCCCAAGACTAGTCTGTTATTAGTGTAGAAACAAGTGAAAGCCATCAACAAGCCTTGGGCCAGGTGTGTCATGTATAGGTAATGTCATTGTGCTGAAGTCAATTTTCTTTCTTAGGTCAGTGCAGTATGTCCTTAACCTTTGACCTTTTATACTGAAATCAGTAGCCTTCTTTCTTACCTGAAGTGAATGTCATTCACAGGATTTGATTGAGGTATGTAATGAATAACTAATGCTACTGTGCTTAAACAATTGCTATTCTTTCAGTTAGCTACCTTGACCTTGCTAAATTCAAAAAGGTTTTTCCTTAAGCCAAATGAATGTCATTCACAATTTGGGGAACCATAGATAATTGTAAACATAAGTTATTGTGCTGAAGCCATTTTTCATTTTCAGTCACACTGATCTTGACTTTTTGACATTTTTAACCCAAAATCAATAGAGCTCAATCTTTTCCCACACTATTAGGTACTGTTGATGTTGAAAAACTCTGGATTTTTTGCAGAAACTGTTTATCTTCTTTTGGTTACAGTTACCCTGACCTCTGGAACTTAGACACTTCTTTCTTATCCCAAGTGTAAGTTATCCAACTGAGTCTGGTGCTGTAAAACTCAAGCTATTGTGCAGAATCGATTTTAGTTCTTTGGGTCACAGAAGCCATTGAGCTTCTTTCTGTGCCTGAAATCAGTAGGGTTCCTCTTTACTCAAAGTACAGTTCATTCAAAAGGTTTGGCAAATGTAGATGCTGGACAGCTTCAGTTACTGTACATAAACTAAACTGGTAACAGACTGACAGAAAGATGGGCACACAACATAACTTGATATGTATTGTTCAACGTATTAAAAAAGTCAATCAATATTCTTTAACAATATTTTAGATCTGAAATGACACAATTGGGATTGACAAATCTATTAAGTGTGCATATAATTTATATTGTAAGATTGACTGTTTAAACTGTATGCATGTATTATTTGTAACATTTGCACTTATATCTGTAACCTTCCACCGTCTTCCCTTTCAAGAGTGCTCTTAAAACTCACCCTTTTCGACTGCAAGAACAAGCTTAAAGACCTAATAATGTTTCCTACCTTAAATTTTTCAGCATTTTTTTATGTTTCTTTATTTCATGGTGTTTATTTGCTTTTTGTAGTCATATCATTATAGATGTTGTAATGTGCTTAGAGCTTCTAAAGGTTTGATGCTATACAAAGTCCTCATTATTATTATTATTATTATTATTATTATTATTATTATTATTATTATTATCTGATCTGGCTCAAAATGGCATGAAATAGTTATTATATGGAAAAAGTATTTGTACCAAAGTGATCAACTGTTTTACTTACAGAGGCACTATGAAGAATAAAACACAGCTTAGGGACATTACATTTTGCATCATCATATTGGATGATAGGATTAGAGTGTATCAAGAAGTACATTTATCATATTTGTTTTACCATATGAATTTTAAGTCAAATCAAATTGCAAACTGAACAAACCCAGATAAATACTTTCCCCATTATTTAGCGTTTTTAAACTTTAGTGTGCAAATTTATTCTCTCAATATTTAGTATTTTTTAACAAAATATGTAGATTTATTCTCTTTATTTAGCATTTTAAACTGTAGTATGTAAATTCATTCTCTTACTATTAAGAATTTTTAACTTTAGTATGCAAATTTATTCTCATAATTCAGCTTTTTCAAACATTAGTATGTAAATTCATTCTCTGTCATTAACACTAAAACTTGAGTTTGAGTGTACACTAAAGTTGCTGAGTTTAGAACAGAAACTAAAATAAAAACCAGCAGGACACACATTAAGATATTAAAGATTTTTGAGAAACTTTGTGACCAGAAATATTAACAATACATTTAAAGCGGCATCAGCAGAGAAACCAAATTAAAAGCATTACCATGCAGCATGATAAAATAAATTTCAGGCTCAAAAACAACAGTGAGAGTTGGAATTTGTGTTGATGCATAGAATGAGGTTTGCTAATATTATGTAAGTACAATGTTACCTGTGGGGATAAAGTATGCACTATACATGATACAACAGTGAAATAGTGGCAAAGTATGCACAATACATGATGCATGTCTGTACAAGAGTGAAAACTGCAAAATACATGATACATGAGTGTACTAGTATGAAAGTATACACTACACATGATACATATGTCCTAATGAGAAAGTATGCACTATACATGGCACGTGTGTACTACTGTAAAAGTATGCACTACACAAGATACAATGATATATGTGTGTACTACTGTAAAGTATGCACTAAACAAGATACAATGATATATGTGTGTACTACTGTAAAAGTATGCACTACACAAGATACAATGATATATGTGTGTAAGTATGTACTATACATGATATATGTGTGTAAGTATGCACTATACATGATATATGTGTGGACATGGGGAAATTTGCACTGCACATGATAAATATGTGTACCAGTGTGAATTTCGAACAGAAAGGAATGCATGGGAGATTTCAGGAAATTTAATTACAAAGATAGAATTTCAATGAAACCAAATGATTGTCCAACTCCGAACATGAAACATTTCCATACAAATCAACTGTATATAACAATGTATTAACCGTCACCCAGTTAATCGGATTAAAAATATATGCTGCTCTATCAGGATCATTTCCAAGTCTTATTGTCAACAGTAGAAAGACTGAACATAACAAAAAAGTCAGTTTCTTATTTCTAACAACCATTTTTCTCCAGGATGGCAGATCCATGCTTATTTGGCATTCACTCCCATACTGTACTCTCAACATTTTAACATCTTATCATTACATTTTCTGTGATACATGTATATGGGATACCACAATTATCTAGCATTGGGTTTTCATCCTTTTCATGATTCCCAATTTTCTGCACTATCTATTGTGAATATGTGCCTCTTATTAATCTGTGGACTCACCTGCCTTCCCCTCTGTCTCTCATGAAAAGATTAATACATACTGGTAGAAAAAAAATCAGGTTAGCAAGTAATTGCTTTCTGTGACAGATCTTGCTTTACTTAAGTCAATATATATATATATATATATATATATATATATATATATATATATATTGTGTATGATTTGGATTTGTACCATAGCTGTAACAATTTTTCAGTCATAATGATACAGTGTGGCAGCTTATAGTGACATCTAGCACCGGGGCATCATGCTGCAGACTTGAAGCATCATGTCCCACTCTTAACACTAACCTCTTAATGCTTAGTGCCTAGTGAGGCAGCTGTTAGTATCTTTTTTCAAGTCTTTGGTATGACTCTGCTGGGTTTGAACTAATGACATTCAGCATCCGAGGCAAATGCTCTAACCACTATGCCACCGGAGTATTGCTATATATATATATATCAATATAAATAAAAATACACCTCTAAACTCAATCCAGTTTAAAGCCAAACAATGTTTCTGACATAAAATAAATGACTTAAATCCATACTGATGAAAGAATCATAAGGCTTATTAAAAAGTTGCATAAAAGAAACTGTACATCTGACTTTATTGTTTTGGAAACCATGAAGACCAAAAGCCAGGTCAGTGGTACAAATAAACAAAACTGCCTCGATGTAATATATTCTGATTCTGTTTGTAATCTAGTTTTTTTGCCTATCATTATCTTGTGCATTTTTCACAGTCATAACTTTAAGTAGTATTGTGCACAAGTCAAACTAAATCTATGATGCACTGATGCTTCTACTCAGCTTGCAACATGTTACTCAGCCTATAAACATGATTTTAGATTTATATTGAGATCATTATTAACTGGAGGTGAACATGTTTACAGATGTCAAGTTCTTGGTCTATTTCAAAATTAAGAATGTTCTAGAAGAAAGTTGTTTATGAATTAGATGCAAGAATGACAGTCATCCTGGTTTTGTTATTGTGTCTTAGGTTTTTATATAAATGTTGTTTACCTCAGAGTTATTAATTTCATATCTTAACATCAGTCTTCAACTTTAAGAACTTTATTTATTTCAATTATTCATTGGATTTATTGTGAATTCATTCAAGGACATTTTGGATTACATCATTGTGACATATCAAGACTGTGAGAACAGCCACAGTCCTGGTTATTGGCACATCAGTAAATTCAGTATCAGAATTTATTCAGAACACCACTGGAATTCATTCAGAATACTCTACCCATTTTACTTGTAAATAGAACTTTTTGGACTATTTGGGATTTAATTCAAAATGCTGTAAGTTATCTTAAATTTTTTACATTGTATTCTAAGGAAAATAATTTTTTGTTTAATTGGAGACAAAAAAACATTTTAGTTTTTTTCTTTCTGTTACTTAGCTAAGGTCACAACACAATCATCAAGTAAGACATTATTTATTGTGACATTGATACTGAAGTCAAAGCTCCTATACTTGTGCTTTCTCTTTCAGTTCTGCAATAACAGTAGACGTGTTAATTATACATTGTTTTCTTAGTATAACAGAACTTGTTTCACCTAGAAATTTTAATGACCAAGAGTTTAGCCATATTATACGTGTCCTATATGAAGAAGTTTATTAGTATTAAAATACCACATATATTCACAAATATGTTGAGAGCAACTACTAACAACAAAGACCTGGATAAAATGTTCCAGCAGATCAGGGTCTATGTTTCTTGTTCTACTGATTACTCTTAACAAATCCAAAGATCCAGATCAGCTGGCACATTATGCAATTGGAGATCTGGGTCTGAGCAGTTTGCAGCTGGACTTGGTTTATAAGCAAGTATATATTGTAGTATGATTTGGACTAAAGCATGTGGTCAGTCTGTAGAACAAGCCTGGTGGGGTTATCTGAGGGAAATTTCTACATCGCCGTAAAACAACCTTGTACTAATATGATCCATTTCCTTATTTTTTATTGATGCTGGGTTGGTTTATAGACACTGGCAAAATTGGTTTAATCAAAATATTGAAAACACAGATTGTTTGGCAAGTTGAAGTCATACTAATATACACAAGTTCACACAGATAAGCAAACCTCCAAAAATTCATGCTCAATTTTACAATCATAAACAGACTACAATAAAAAGTCTCTTGAATATTATAAATTTTCTTTTACTATGTGTTACTACATAACTAGAGAATTTAACTTAACATTAGAAACATTATTACAATCAGTGGAAAAATACCCAATGGAAATAAGTACTACTAAAAGATATAAATCATTAATCTAAATTTGAGATAAAACTGACCCATGTATGCATTCACACTAGTCCCATGTATGCATTCAGAATTCTCCCATATATGCATTCAGAATTGTCTCATGTATGCATTCACAATTGTCTCATGTATGCATTCACAATTGTCTCATGTATGTATTCACACTTGTCCTTCGTATGTATTAATGCTAATCCTATATATGTATACACAGTGGTCTATACACAGTGGTCTATACACAGTGGTCTTATGTGTATATTCACATTAGTCTTATGTATGTTTTCAAAGTAGTACTAGGTCCAAATTTCACAGTAGTCCTATATATGTATTTCAAGTGGCAAAGGCTTGAGAACAAAGTGAAGCTACATCTCTTGGATACTTAAGCAATAAGATGGGAACACACAGACAAATGTCAAACACCCAGTCTTTGTCTCACCAATCCCGGATCTGAAGGCCTCGGCAGCCAATGCTCTTTCTAAAGATCAGTATGGCCTGGATGCACAAGATTAATCCCTCAGATTCTTCAGGTGAAACAGAAAGCAACAGAATCCAAATGTCACCTTAACCTGATTGGTCCCCTCAAATGGAAAAAATTATGGATCAACAACTTTATCAACATCACAATATAAATCTCAAGGAGATCTACATGTGTCCTTTGTTCGATCCAGGAACCACACCAGCAAGCATTTCATCTCTACGGCAAGTTGTTGAAATGCATGTCTAGATCTTATTAAACAAGGTCTCATGAACAAACAGTTCTTACAAACAGTGGTGAAGAAATTGCCTGAACGAGATGACTTTCCACTTTAAAAGTTGACAACGGTGAATGGAAAATCTTCATACAACGGTGTACTGATGAACACATTACACCACTGCAGACATCAATACCTCAAACAGAGCTGTCAATGGGGTACCTGGAGACTCACCCAATTTTAATAACCCAGGTAATAAATTGTTCAACTGCCAGTGCAAGTGACCCATAAGCCCTTGGCTTGTAAAAGCAGAACTCTCTTCTGTTTTCAAGTTAATCCTATTGATTGAGCCATGAATTTACCCTAATACATATACCTGCTCAGTGCCAATTACAGTTCTGCCTCTTCTAGGTAATGTTTGACCTTAATCTCTTAGCTTTTTTTCAAAAGGCAACCTTCTGATTGAGGCATGAGTGATAATTGCTCAGTGGCAAGTAATAGCTGGTAGTTATTTGATCTTTGCCACACAAATGGCATTTGTTCATTTGCAACCTTTAACTAATATCACAAACTCCATGATCAAAGTGTTACTTGCAAAGCCCACACTCAGTCTCTACAAAAGCACCCACATGTGACAGTGAGAACAAGGAAGGGAGTCTATTTGGATCTTTCTTACAAAATATTCCCTGATTTGCGTAATCTGACCACTAAACTTTTTTTTAAAAATTCCATGTCATTCATACCAGCATAAACCTACAGCAAAGCAACTCAGGTTTGTACACATTTAATATAATTTCCATTTGAATGGGTTCCTGGGTAACCAATCAATAAGATTGATGGGTACCTGGTATATATGTTCATCAAAATTGTCACAGTTCTAACCTCAAACAGCCAACTTCTATACAGTTCGCATCAATCACAATCAAGGCTACCATTCAACAATCAAAAAACAAAAACCTATCTGATCTTCTGTCCAATTTTGATTACTCAGGTTCAAAAATGTTGGCTCTTTGCCCAAAATGGAAACTATGATGGGTACTAACCTACTGGAACTGTTCTCAACAACCTCATTACTTCATCTCTCATGTCAGAGGTGAAAGTTAAGACTCGACAGTACGTCAGTATGTATCTAACTTTAATGGAAATTATATGGCAATATTAATTATACGAAGTTTATTTATAGTGCAACAGACTTGCACATATTTAAATACAGCTATTATAGCAATGTGAGGGGGCACAACCCATGCAGGTACACAAAAGGCCGTTAAAAGTGTGATGACGGCGAAGTGATGACACTGAAAAGGCAGAAACTCTGTCCTCGAAGAAAAAAGACCCAGAAATGTATAGAGAGTATGCTTCCTTTTAAAGAGAACAATCCTCCAACTTGCTTCAAAGTAGGAAACTTCAAAATGCTTGTAATGTGGATTGCCAGACCTGTCTGTCTCTAGAGAGCATGCTCCTTTACAATAGAAAATAAAGTAATCCTGGGATTTGGTACCAATTCTATGTATTAAACTGCCACCTTGGTGGGCTGATAACTTTCAGCTTTTTCACTAAAAAGTTTTAGCCATGGAGGACTGAATTTGTAAGGTGGCAGTAGTCCTCCCAAGGTATTATGATTGGGTAACATACATGTAAGGCAGTAGTAGTTCTCCCAAGGTATTATGATTGGGTAACATACATGTAAGGCAGTAATAGTTCTCCCAAGGTATTATGATTGGGTAACATATTTGAAAGAGAATACTCAGTCTGTTACTACTGTAAATAAAATTACTGATACTTGGTATGAAATATGTTACAGATAAACTATCCAAACATATGACTATGATATCACTGATAATGACCCAAACATATGACTATGATATCACTGATAATGACCCAAACATATGACTATGATATCACTTATAATGACCCAAATGCAAACATTTCTTTCCAAAGCTTGTGCTAAACTTGAAGCTAGCATTCATAAAACAATGTACGACAAATAAATCATAGATTAATGGAACGATTTAAAAAAGCAACACACATTTTATTATTCCAAATCAACAACCATGAATAATATTGGAAAAAAAAACACATTAATAATGCTAGGCTATGGGAAACATGTTAAAACTTTTTTTTAAAAATTGCAAGCTACCCTTACATAAATGCCATCTCTTACCGTTTGGCCCTACAGAAGGTGAATATGGATCTGAAAAGTCACATCACAATAATAAAACTTGAAACATTTCTTCTTTATATTCTCGTTAAAGATACACAGACATGTTGAAAGCTAATAATGAATACAGAAGAATCACATGAATTTACTCATGCTGCTCCTCATTGTTAGATAAACTACTATTGTGTGTACCTAACTACAATAAAGCAACAAGTTTTTAAACAGCTGATATACATACCGCAGCTCTCAACACAGGAAAATAAACACATATTTCATCTCTAAATACAAAAAGGGTTTTATAGTTTTGCACATTAGTTTACAGATGGTATCAAGTATTGGTCAGGCTAATGTACATTTTAAAGGGATGCCTTGTACTACTGTCACAGTAAAAAATGAGAAGATGAGGTTTGAAGCTTGGATCTATAGTCAAACCATGGGGAAAAAAACTAACTGCAATGGATTCTTATTAATGTTCAGTTATTACAGATAATTTAAATCATCAATACATCACATATCCTGACCTCTCACTCCTGTCATCTGCAAACACAATTTATTCTGTATATTACCATATATAATCCTGTACAAGTCTATACCTATTGCAAACAGCACAGATCCAGAAAACAGTCACATAATATGCTGGCAGATCAGGATCTGTGTAGTCTGCAGTTGAGTTAGTTTTATATGCATGTATAAATGGTACCATTAATTATCTACAATTATCATTCAACTGGACAATGTCTATCTCCATATTTTTGCTAGCACTCATTAGGAGAACAAATAACAGACTCTGATCATATATCTGGATAAAGCCCATGTTTTAATTGGAAATATGAATAATTTATGCTTTACCATATTGGGAAAATATTAAGATTTTCATATGAATATACTGACCATCATTAAATATAACAACTATATAAATTTTGTGTGAATGCACACATCAACAAAATCACAACTGCGTAATTAAAACTAATTACCCACAAGAAACATGTTGATATGATATCATGCACATTTCAGAATATTACTAAAGCATCAAACCTTTCAAAAAAAATCCTTAAAGCATAAACTTAAATAAAATTTTACTTACCAACTGGAATCGCTGGCACAGTCGGGACAATTTCAGATGGTTTAAGTTTTGTGGCTAGGGGTGTGGATGGTCCATTGACCATGACTTCAGCCAAATAGTAAAGAAGTTTCTGGGCACGATTTTGAGTTGGGAAAAACTGGAACAGCTGTGGATTCTCATCAATAAAGTATGTATCAACAACGCCTGACAAAAACTCCGGGTGTTGAAGTACATTCAACAGGAAGGGAATGTTTGTCTGTTAAAAAGGAAGTAAAGCAGAATAAATTACAGTTGTTTTCACAGTTGGGGTCTTACTAAGATGCATATTTAATTTATATTGTGTGCTTGACCTTTGTCAATGACTGAGGGTAGAGATTTTTGGTATCATGTTTTTTGGGTATCTTACTATTGTCATGTTTTGTCTACCTGATTTATGTCATGATTTTAAGAGGTAAACACGATGTTTACTAAAACTGAAGTTGAAAGTCTAACTTAAGAATTAGAGGGACTTTCCAGTAGTTTTTTCCAAAAATACTTTTGCAACTTAGGTCAAGTGGGAATGTACATAAAGGGACCAGATAAACAATTTTTAATTCATATCTTCTAATCAGCCTGTGGAATTATATTCAGCTGTGTTCAGAATAATCATTGGAATTACAAAGAGCTAATAGACTTTTTGGATTAAAACACTAATTTGAGATTATTAAGGATTAATTTGAAGACATCCTGGATTATATCATTCTGGTACATTAAGGCATTCATGGCTATTGGTCCAGGAATTCAACTGAAACATTCTATACCTCTGGGCTTGTTATAGAACATTTATAACTTTGGGGGCGGGGATAATTCACAATACTTTAAGTGTTGCTTGAATTTTACTTTGTATTCCAGTAAAATATATTATTTGTTCACTGTTGTGGTGAGACATAAAGATATAACAAACATCTGCAAATCTTAAATACTGTTTCGAAAGATGACCTAAATTCGTTATACAATAACAATGTGTTTACTTGAATACACAAATCCACTCACTAACATAAACTCATTGGGAGTAACAGACTCTACAGAATGGTACAGAGCAAAATAACAGTCTTTCAAGATTCTAAATTAGGACAAAGTGACATATATTTGGTATGCTACAGTTGGGATACTATCCTGCAGATGAAAACAGACCTAATCAAATTTGCATGTAATGAACAGTAAATGAAATACAAATCATTAAAGTCTGAATCTATGGTGACCTAATTTTAGTATGGTTGCAATACTCTTATTTGAAATGCCTTCAGAGCTATTTGTTTGCCCCCTTGTCATCCTGTTGTTGCATGATTATAAAAGTAATTCCAGTCCATCCACAAAGAGGAAGGTTTCAACATTCCCAGGTGAATAATGTCTTTTTCAACATCTGGGACTTCAGTGTCAATGTCCAGTGTGTTTTATTATAAAAAAGTCAGGTTAAAGCTTATGGGAGTCATGTTTGTGAAATGAACTAAGACCTGTTGTATTCTTGGGGTTTGAACTTGCCTTTCAGAGTATTATCATATGTTGGTGACTCTATCAAACTTGCCAACTATATGAAGAAGACTGTTCTTCTCTTTTTAACAGATCAGTGGATTTATGAATTCCATAAACGCCATTTCTGGAAAAGGAAGACAGGTCAGAAGACTATTTCAGTCAATAGTCTTCCCCAGATGTTGGATCAAGGAGGAGTATGTCTTAAAACTTGTGAGAAGGGAAGACAAAGAAACCTCTTGTGCAGAGAGCATTGTCTGAACTTAGAAAGTGGCATGTCAGAGACCAAGGACGTAAATGGGAATCCTTCCAATTCTAGACACAGTGATCTCCAGATGACATTTTGAGTGTAACAACAGGTCCAAGAGGTATCTCCAAATAGGAACTTGACTTTGCTGGTACTTGATCATAACAGTGCTGGTATTGGTGATAGGGCTGTCTGGTACCAGTCTGTGATACTTGGATCCAATACTAAGTAATTTATCAGAAAAGTTGATCAAGTCCATTGCCAGTTATTACTGGCATCTGTGACAAAGCAGGAGTTGCGCAAAGCATGACTGGGTGTCAGATGCTGTGTCTTGTGACTGTGACTGGATTTATCAGGGAGACAGACCACCACAACCATGTTTGACCTTAATCCCTAAGCTTGTAAAGACAGCACCTCCTTTATTTTCCCATATGACATATGATTACCAACACAGACCAAGCTCTGTCTCTACATAAGCACTACATATGACAGTGATATTTACCCTGATATTTACAATTACCAGACAACGATGATTTAAAATGACTTGATGATGATGGTGAATTTCAAAACTAACGAGACAGTAAAGATGAATTCTTGGACTCTGTAGTAGGTGACATTTATCAGATACTGTGAATCACAAAAGTATGGACTTAACTGTCACTGTTTATTTTTAAGCTCTGTGGAATTTACATATTTTGGCATACTGTGAAAACTGATCATTCTGATATAATAATTATATGCTGGTATGTGATTTATAAATGGTTTTGAGATGTCAAACATTATGGATTTAATGAGTTTTATTACAAGAAGATATATTCCACTCAATAATATAATTTTTTCTTTTATTTTTCCTTCTATTTATCTATCTTTTTATGTGTCCAGTTTGGCTTGTTTATTTTTCCTGAATACAACAAGTCTCTCTACAGTCAGCTCCAACATGCAAAATACACCCCAACATTTAGGAGCATCAAAGAGAAATTGGCTTCTTGTAACCCTTAAAATGAGAGGGAATTTATATTCCAGCTAACTTATAATTAATACAGGTCAAGTAACTGTCTTCAGCAATCATGCCCAAAGGGCTAATGCCAGTAAACAAACACAACAGAACAGTGGTATATGAAGGTGTAAATCAGACAGTCAAGTACTGCACTCACTACAAAGAGGATGCTATAAAAAAAAAAAAAAAAAAAAAAATACTCAAGGAAATTACATGCATGGCTTTACATGTAAAAAAAAAACAATTAATTTGATGGCATTCATAAACAAGGTCAAATAATGAGTTGAATTAATATTGAGAACAGACAATTAAAATGGCACCAACAAATGAAATGTAAAATAATCACCTACAATATAAACTGTCAGAAATGGACAAAAATAACTGAATGTACTTAATGAGGTGAGAAAACTGCATTCAATCCCCTGCTTCCAAGCTAAAGTAATACCTGGTGATTGATGTAATTTGGCAACCATTCCCCTAACCACGGGGACAGCACTCTCATTTAAGCTGGAGAAGGCTGGAATTGCAAGCTGGTGCATGCAATTAAAATGTATTATGATTGAACCATGTATATGAAGAAGAAATGACGTAAAAATGCATATAATTTAAATCCTTTACCTCAGCTGTAAAACTGAAAAGATGTTTGTTTTTAAAGAACAAATTTCCCAAAAAATATAATCAAAGAGGATGCATAAACCACTGTACATATAAATGCAGGATGGCTGCACCCCATATACTATCTCAGTTCTCTGAATAGGTAAGTAGTAAATACTGGCTTTCTTTATACAGTAGTCCCCCTCTTATACGGCCACCCCTGCTGCACCGGGAAAGTGGCCTTATAAGGCGGGTGGCCATTCCAGAGGGGGGCTAAATTTATTATGAGAAGTACATGTATATGTAATGTACGTAGTAAGAAAGCTACATACTTCAAAACATTAAATATCTTCGTCTAAATGAAACATTAATCAATAAAAGTTGTTTTTTTTTGTTATAATAACAAATTTATTTCAACTGAATATACGTTACTATTTTTGCTTTCTTGGCGTAAGTTTGATATGCGAACGGGTATTGTTCTCATGCACATTGCAAATGGATTCAAAAACGTCGTTTACATCTTGGTACATACATAATTATCTTTCCATTTGCTCCATTTTCCCACTGCTGCTGAATAACCTTCTTATCGGTTATTACTTTGTTTATTCAAATTATTTCAACATAAACTTGTTTTTACGAGTCTTTTGACGTTTTGTACATACAATTGTTCGGCATCCCCCCCCCCCCCCGATGTCGTCAAGTAGAATAACCGACTTTCTTCGAAAATAATGTATCCGTTAACGTGATGACATTTTAATGTTTGGTAATGATTTATTCGGTTATTGCTGACTGTATGCGATTTAATTATGCAGACAAAACTTGTGTCGAGTCTGCCGAAATACATCCTTCGTAAGGAAGCCATTTTGTGTGGTCACGTGATTTTTCCTGTCTTTGTCTGGTACCCTATTGTCTTTTTTAAGGTTGTCTGTGTGTGCCAATGTACAAAATCTATTTTTAGACTATGCTGACCTTGTTATGATTATAACAATTACGTCTGGTTATAATCATCAACGAGAAGAAAACTCAACATAGGTGTTAAACCCCAAATTCTATCATAACATTACTGAGTCCATTTCCTGTAAACATCGACTTTCACAGATAACGATATACTATAAATTTTTGGTCGACACTTTTAACGGCGACTTGACACTCGGAGACGTGTTATCTACGATAGAGATAATCAAAATTGCTTACCTTACGTCAAGATTTGAATTAATTATTGGTTCTGGATATATTTAAAAATAAAATGTGGCCGCTCGTGAGGGGTAAATTTTATATTATTGCACAAAAATGCTGGCCGCTGGTCGCGTTAGCCGGATGGCCTTTCGTGAGGGGTACTTTTGAACAGAAACTCGTCGGTGCCAACGAATTCTGGCCGTTAGGAGCGGGTGGCCGCTGGTCAGGGGGGCCGTACAAGAGGGGGACTACTGTATATGTTCTTTCATTTTTTTTAACACTAATTAAATGACCATGTGACATAACAGCATGCATTTTGCTCTGGAGATCATTTTTTTGGAGAGTATTTAAAAGATTACCTTTACTCCACGAACTCTGAATTCTCTTAGAGTCCTAAGCATTTTTGCACACGCTGATGAATGATCCTGAGCATGAGCAATCACCTTCACAAGTAGAGAGTCATAGTAAGGGGAGATAATGGCACCAGCAAACCCAAGGGCACTGTCAAGTCGGATTCCCATACCTTCACCACTTCGAAATACCTGAATTAAAAAATAAAGCAATAATTCTCTTCAATTCAGCTATTACTGTAACAGTGAGTTGTTCAGCATATGGCCCACTGGTCAGAATCTGGTCCACCAATGGTTTTTATCTGGCCTGCCAACCTTTCATGACTTGCACCTTATCTGGTGCCTTCTAATGCTTTACCTTTTCAGTTTGTTCAATGTCCTCATGTGAGAGAAAAAAAAGCAATGAGGCCACACACAAAAATTGGCTGGACACTCCTGCAGTAAAGAATTACACATAACTTTAACACTTTAAATACATTAATTTAAAATTCACAAGTTTTAAATAAAATACTGCATTATTCCTGTTAATGTCACTGACTTTTGGACATTAGACGTACTATCACATACCCCTAGTCAACTGATAAAAGTACATGCAAAGTCTAGATTTATTAATGAAGGCAAACATTGGGTCAAGTTTTACAAGTATGTGCATAGTCTACAAAGATCAAAGAAAGTAAACATGGGGATCAAGATTAAGGAAATGATTCCTGCCTTTACTCTGCATATGATAGATCAGAAATAAATTATATCACTTACTAAAACATACAGATTCTACAGTAGCTTAACAGATAAGGCAAAAAATAGATGCAAGCTGGAGCTCACAAGATGATGATGACTCTAAGAAAAAAGTAGCAAATTTATGCAAGATTGGATAGACATTTGAAAGTATGACAAAATGAACTAAGTTCGGTGCACAACATCTATTCAGTCCCTCTATGGGAATGGTGCTTTTCTATCCAAAAAGAATATTCAAGAATTCAAAATAAAACCATATTTAATTGGCACCATTTTCAATTAGTACTAACTAGACACCATACAATGTCTTCTTGTGAAAATCCAATGTTGATATGACTTTCCATTTAGGAGAAGTAGTGATAAGGTTTTCAAGATGGCTACAACGGCAACCATAGTAGATATCAGAGCTGCTCATTTAAAAAATTTTAAAACCAACTTTGATTCCATAAGAACCCTTTTTGTGAAAAACTTGTACTGACATCTTTTTATTCTGAAACGTAGCAATTTCCAAGATGACTGCTACAATGACCATGCTAGATGTCAGACTTGCACGATTTTCATAGAAGAACAACTAGATATAACAAAAAGTCCTCTGGCGAGATTAGCAATATCAAGATTTTCAATATGGATGCCATGAACACTTGATGTTCATGGCAGCACCATTTTTCATATAGGACCATCTAGACATAAGAAGTCTCCTAGTGAAAAGTCTGCAAAATATATATGAGTTTCTGTTCAGGAGAAGTAACAAGCAACGAAAGTTCCCATGGTAGCCATACCAAATGTCATATCATCACCATCTTCACTTAGAACTAGACATTTTAAGAAGTGTTTTGTTGAAAATGCCATGTTGACAAGACCATCCATTCAGGAGGAGTAGCAATAACAAGTTTTTCAAGATGACCACCGTCAAAATTTTATTAACTATCAGATTAGCCCTATTTTCATTTATAAACAATTAGACATCACAAGTCTTTTGTTGAAAACCCCATGTTGATAAGACCATCCATTCAGAATGAGTAGCAATAAAAAAAAATTCAAGATGGTCACTGTGGCTGCTGTATTTGATGCCTGAACAGAACCATTTTCAATTAGTACATGTAGTATTTTTAAAATCTTGCCTCAATCCTGCCTGTATCAGGCTGAAAGTTTCGGCCTGGATCCTCAGTGGTCATCCTACATTGAATAGCACAACCATTTAGCCGAATCTTGTCCTGAGTCAGACCAATCTGTGGTAGAGTCCATCCCTCAGCAATCTTTATCTGTGACTGAACCAGGTCTATTCTGAAATATACAGACTAAAATGATAAGTTTCTCCACCTGATATGAATGATACATTACAAAAAATCCTAATAATACCACTGATTAGACAGGGAAATAGTAGTCTTAGGAGGACATCTTTTCTCTTTAATAAAACAAATAAGAATGAATTAAATGTATGCTATGGAAATGTAACTCAGTTGGTTAAACTGGAAGGCTTTACTGGACATTAACAGACCTTAACCTTAAATATGATGATTAAAGTCAGTCTACAACTGATACTAGCAAGCCTGTGTCCAGTAAGGCCAGGCTATGCAGTTAAGCATGGAAAAAATCAGGCCCTATTGAAAGGCCTGGTCTCTGACAGGAATTTTCAACAGTGTGGACGAATGTTCTCATCAAGTGAGCATAACTTTGAATTATTTTGTAATTTTCAATTCATGTTCTTTAAAGATTATCAAACAAAACATCACATGCCAATTAAAAACAAATATTTTATCCATACTGTTTACTATACCAAGTCTAATTACATATCCCGTTTATGATAAAGTAATTTATCCAAGTGTTCAGGTTCTCTATTTTACATGTCTCATGCAAGCTCTTTTAACATGTCTCATGCAAGATCTTTTAACATGTCTCAGGCAAGCTCTTTTAACATGTCTCACGCAAGATCTTTTAACATGTCTCAGGCAAGATCTTTTAAAATGTCTCAGGCAAGATCTTTTAACATGTCTCAGGCAAGATCTTTTAACATGTCTCAGGCAAGCTCTTTTAACATATCTCATGCAAGATCTTTTAACATGTCTTTGACATGTCTCATGCAAGATCTTTTAACATGTCTCAGGCAAGATCTTTTAACATGTCTCATGCAAGATCTTTTAACATGTCTCAGGCAAGATCTTTTAACATGTCTTGTGCAAGATCTTTCAACATGTCTCAGGCAAGATCTTTTAACATGTCTTGTGCAAGATCTTTTAACATGTCTCAGGCAAGCTCTTTTAACATATCTCATACAAGATCTTTTAACATGTCTCAGGCAAGCTACTTTAACATGTTTCATGCAAGATCTTTTAACATGTCTCAGGCAAGCTCTTTTAACATGTCTCAAGCAAGATCTTTTAACATGTCTCAGGCAAGATCTTTTAACATGTCTCATGCAAGATCTTTTAACATGTCTCATGCAAGATCTTTTAACATGTCTCAGACAAGATCTTTTAACATGTCTCAGGCAAGTTCTTTTAACAGATCTCATGCAAGATATTTTAACATGTCTCAGGCAAGCTCTTTTAACATGTCTCAGGCAAGATCTTTTAACATGTCTCATGCAAGATCTTTTAACATGTCTCAGGCATGCTCTTTTAACATGTCTCATGCAAGATCTTTTAACATGTCTCAGGCAAGATCTTTTAACATGTCTCAGGAAAGATCTTTTAATATGTCTCAGGCAAGCTTTCTTAACATATCTCATGCAAGATCTTTTAACATGTCTCAGGCAAGATCTTTTAACATGTCTTGTGCAAGATCTTTCAACATGTCTCAGGCAAGATCTTTTAACATGTCTTGTGCAAGATCTTTTAACATGTCTCAGGCAAGCTCTTTTAACATATTTCATGCAAGATCTTTTAACATGTCTCAGGCAAGCTACTTTAACATGTTTCATGCAAGATCTTTTAACATGTCTCAGGCAAGCTCTTTTAACATGTCTCATGCAAGATCTTTTAACATGTCTCATGCAAGATCTTTTAACATGTCTCAGGCAAGATCTTTTAACATGTCTCAGGCAAGCTCTTTTAATAGATCTCATGCAAGATATTTCAACATGTCTCAGGCAAGCTCTTTTAACATGTTTCATGCAAGATTTTTTAACATGTCTCAGGCAAGCTCTTTTAACATGTCTCATGCAAGATCTTTTAACATGTCTCAGGCATGCTCTTTTAACATGTCTCATGCAAGATCTTTTAACATGTCTCTGGCAAGATCTTTTAACATGTCTCAGGAAAGATCTTTTAATATGTCTCAGGCAAGCTTTCTTAACATATCTCATGCAAGATCTTTTAACATGTCTCAGGCGAGCTCATTTAACATGTCTCGTGCAAGATCTTTTAACATGTCTCTGGCAAGCTCTTTTAACATGTCTTATGCAAGATCTTTTAACATGTCTCAGGCAAGCTCTTTTCTGTGATTAAAAAAAAATTTGTATGCCTTGCTGATCAAAAGATACTCCCATCAACTGTTAAATTTTATACCATTATTCACTCTCAGCTGTTAGCCTAACACTTAGCATAATTCCGACTAAAATTAGCCTTGTTAAGAACAGCACCATCTTCCCAATGATTATATGCCTATCTATAGCAGGTTAACTGCCAGCCCCTGTAAATGCCAGACCCTATAAGCAGATTGGTTCACTAAAGCAGGTTAGGTTTAAGACCTTAATCAGCATGTGAATGACTGACTACAAAGGCTTCTCAGCATATATCT
This sequence comes from Unio delphinus, assembly GCA_029339505.1. Classification (NCBI taxonomy): domain Eukaryota; kingdom Metazoa; phylum Mollusca; class Bivalvia; order Unionida; family Unionidae; genus Unio; species Unio delphinus. The sequence continues at coordinate 15,830,281 of JAQISU010000010.1, forward strand.
AAAATAAGAGAATAAGCTTTCTGACAAATAAATGAAGCCAAATGGTTTGATGTATTTAAATAAAAACAGTCCAGTGAATCTAGTCTTTTGTTGCATTAATACTGTTACGTATGTTAGACTTGATATATATATATTTGTTTTAACTTAATATTGTTTGTCAGTTTTCTTTTTTTATTTTCATTACATGCTATTGTAATGTAAATTTATTCACAAGAGATTATGTATTGTCAGAAAATCGGTGGACCTGAATTTTCTTTCGTAAACAAGTAATGTTGACCTAGATCCTGACCTTGATTCAAGGTTAGTGACCGCCACATAAACAAGTTTTATTTTCATTTTATAATGATTAGCTGTTCTCAAGGTCAAGATGGGAATAGTGAAGAAGTAAACAACTTTTTATTCTTCAAGTAAAAATGATTGGTTCTCATCAGTGTCATGTTAGGAGCATGTGATATAAAACTATCCTGTGACTCCTTATCCCCGCCCTTTCATGATTTTGCAATTCGGGGATTTTTTTCATAACTGCATATTAGATTACAATATAACCGTTGTTTAGAGAAATGTTCTAAGTTCTGGACTTTTACAAATGACGTTAAGTCATTTTCTTTTGTTGTAGCCATATTTTTGAATCCATGTTAACAAATCTTCAATTCATTTAGATTTTTAAAAATGAAAGCAAGTTAAAAAAATGTTTACATACATACATCTAAGCATATGATGTGCTCGTATGCATTTCTTGGACAAAGACAGTTCATCAAAATCTTATTTGGATTTCCAACACCAGAGTGTTAAATCTTGTGATTCTACAAGGAACTATGGATAAACACAAAACATACTTCCATCTTGGAGTTTCCAACAAGACTCTAACTACGTCATTTCCAACAGGAATCAAACTTGAATCTATTAAAACATTTCATTACTAGGAATTTTGTAATTTAATTCATGGATTATTCTTGGATTATTTTTAAATTTGAATCTTAAAACTAAGTTCTTTTTCCAATATTACAATCTCTTTCCAGGGAAATAAATTACTTGTTAAATTTCAAAAAGGTTGTTTTCACTTTTTCTTTGTTACTGATTACTAGAGCCTAAACTCGTAACAATAATAATGTGAAAGTCTATTATGCCAAGATTGTTTCTGACAATTCAGTCTATTTTTATTCTGCAGGCCTCCATGTCAGAATTCTTTGTCAAATCTGGTCATTATCTGTTCAGCAGTAAAGAATTTGTATAAAGCATTTTTTTTTGCTTTGTATTGATGGGAATATATTTTTTTTAAAAATAAGTTAAAAGTGTGTGTGTGTGTGATTAGGATTTTTAATGTAGCTTTTACAATTCTTTTAGTCATACTGCTATGATTTCTGCAGTGTGGCAGTTTATAGTGATGTCTAGCACTTAGGCATCATAACACCGACATGTAGCATCATATCCCACCCAGTCACTTTATCCTGACATTGGCCGACCAGTCCTAACAGTATCCTCTATATGCTGTGTGCCAAGCGAGGCAGCTGTTAGTACCATTTTTGTCAGTCTTTGGTATGACTCAGCCAGGGTTTGAACCCATGACCTCCAGCTTTTTTAGACAGACACTCTAACCACTAGGCCACTGAAGCAGTGTAAAGTTAAAAGTAATAATGCTAATGGATGTTTAAACCACAAGGGACACAGGAATATACAATAAGCTGACTTGGCTCTACAGCCACTAAGAAAAAAAAACTGGTGTTCATAGTGATATCAAAGTGAACTTGAATAACAGAACATCCAATAAGCAGCTTAAAGCTGTGTGGCCTTTAACTCTTTTAACGTTGCTTGTTCCAGTTGACCCATCTGTAAAATGATACCTGCATTTATCAGGAGAATTAAAAAAATGCAACTGCCTATGTGCAATACTAAGGGTATCAAACTCTTCCAATTGTTTATTGCCACGGAAACTGGTTTAAGCTTCAACACTAGGAACCACTAGTAAGATTTTAAAAAAGTGTCATATAACCAAATAATGCTTAGTTAGTCTGAATTAAATTGTTATATTACCCTGTCACTTGCTCTGTCACTGTGTGCTCCACCTGAAGCCTAGCATTGACCTCTATAAAAAAGTACTGTCCATTCTTGTCCAGCAGGAATTCCACAGTACCTGCATTCTCATAGCCCACATATCTGGCCAACCTCACTGCATCTCCTGCCATCTTCACACGCAGATGTTCAGGCAATTGTGGTGCTGGAGCAATTTCTACCACTTTTTGGTGGCGACGCTGCACTGAACAGTCACGCTCATAAAGATGTACAACGTTACCAGCATTATCCCCTGAAAGAGTTGGACAAAACAATCCATAAAATAAAGTCAGTGAGGAATTTTATGTGCTAAGTGCTATTTAAGAAATAACATTTCGGTACTTTTAAATCTGTGTAGGTGTTTGTAGACCTATTGGCATTATCTTTCTGCAATTGGGTGGCATCACTTCAAGTCTTTTTAATTTCGTGGGTAACAATTTTCATGGCTTTTGCAAATTTTTATTTTTATCATTACTGAAATAATAGGAAAGATCTTTGTTTATTAAATCTTTAAATTTCTGGCTTATAGCAACCACAAATTCAATGAAAGTGGCATACACAAACAAGAGGCCCATGTTGGCCTGAGACTACTCAACTGACTGATAACTGCCAAACAGCCAAATGCAAGGAGCAACTAGACAATGAAATCTGAGTCAACAGAATGTTTTGGTCAAAATTTATTCCAATACTACTGATAGTATGATGTTTTTTGAGGTTTCACTAATTTCATTAATATTTAATAGCACATTTCAGTCACATTCTAAGCTGTACAAAAATAAATATAAAAGCACCAGCTATGATCTATCTCTCTAACATGGAGAAAATCTGGGTACTTCTCAAAAGAAAACAATTTTCTTAATTATTTAAGACAACCCTACCTTTAGCATGAACCTCTCCTTTATTGCAGTTTGTTAAGGAATAGTTCCAGGGTAAATGATTTCACCTCTGCATATGTCCTTGTGATGAATATACAAGGATTTTCAAATACTTATATAAAAAAAATAATTAAAAAGGGACACAGGTCGGCCTCTGAACATCCATCTCTCAGTCTAACAGCCAAATGCAAAAGAACCTGGTCAAGATATACTGGTCAGTTGGTTTTCTGTTGATCTTCTAGTGTTGATTGTTGATTGCATACAGTATGAAAACAAGTGTTTTAAGGTTTCCTAGTTTTCTACATCTATATTTAATAGCTAAATCAACCTCTTATGTCCAATAATTATCACCTGGATGTTTTTATTCAATCCTGGTCAAAATCTGTTCAGTGGTTTTCAGAGATAAAGGTCTGTGTAAATGTTCTAATTTCAGCATCAGTGACTATATTTAAAGGCAAAATGGCATTTTTTATATGAACCTGAGTTTAAAAGAAGTTATGAATAACAACATATGCTCACATGGCCTTATTGCTAGATGGGTTAAAACAAACTACAATACAAAATCTTAAGATTAATGCAAATGCCATCATCACCATAAAGTGCTAATGCAGGCAAGACAAAAAGCTTAATCTGCTGAAGCTTACCCAGAATCTGAACTTCTATATGTCTAGGTCTCTCAATAAATTTCTCCAGGAAAAGGGCACCATTTCCAAATGCTGCTTCAGCTTCAGAGTGAGCTCTGTGGAAATTTTCCTCCACTTCCTACAACATAATGTATGTTTGTTGTTTTTATCACTAGTTACGAAATGATAAAAATCAAGAGACCATATAATTATTCCAAATGGTAAGGAAAGGTTAATGGATCTAATGATCTAAATCTCAATACTATGCTCTGTCTTTGTATTGCTTTTGAGAGTCATACAAATGACCTTTGTCATAATAAATGGAGATTGCCTGGGCAAATGAGATATCACCTTATGAATGCATATTCATAAATGTACTTGATGAATGGAAAGAAAAGCTTGTAGTACTTAGTTGTTTATTTATGTTAGTGTTGTTTTAAGTATGTGCATGGGTGCGTGTGCATGGGTGCATATGCGTGTGTGTGCATGTGTATGTATGTATGTATGTATGTATGTATGTATGTATGTATGTATGTATGTATGTATGTATGTATGTATGTATGTATGTAAACATTTTTTAACATGCTTACCTTTTTTGTCACTGAAAAAAGATGAACTATGCCAAGTAATATTAATTTGCATTCATTAATACATGTATCCACAAAAAGAGTGATTACTTTGATGTGTGATGTAAGAAAAAGGTTAATATTGTGTGTTGGTTTGGTTGCCACGGGGCTTGAATTTTTTAGAACTTGACAGAACTTAATTTGTTTTTGCCATCCAAGACATGTATAAAATATTATCTACACTATTCTGCAATAAAAAGGCTGTCATTTATGCACATAACACTGGCCCATAGGTCTCCCCATGCCTGCTGATGACTTTTCCCAAATTCATAATCAACAAACTGTTCTGGGCCATCCTGGAATCTTTAAAATGGATACTAGAAAATAAACCAGATAAGACCTTGATTATTAGTGATTCACTAAGTGTCCTAAAAATCAATACAATGCAATAATACTAAATCAAGAGAAAACTTTCTTAATCAAATTAACGAAATAATTAAAATACGCGATACTCAAAACATAACAGTAGAGTTTCTATGGATACCATCTCACATCGACATAAAAGGCAATGAATTAGCTGACCAATTAGCTAAGAGTAAACTCACTGAACCTAATTACATGCCACTAATGTATAGTCCAACAGAAATTAACAGTTTAATCTATACACTGATAAATCAAAAGTGGCAAAAGGATTGGAACCATAATAAACAAGGGAGATTTTTAGATAGTATTGTCAAAGAAGTCAATAGAAATATCCTGATACCCAGGTGCAGCAGTTATGAACAATCTAAAATAAACAGGATAATTCTTGGAAAAACAAAATTAGCTAATAGTTTTGGAAAATATATAGGACCTTTTCCGCACAACATCAACTGCTTCCACTGTAACGTACCAGAAGATCTGTACCATATATTCAATATCTGTAACAATACGCAAAAAGAAAGAGACCTATTTATAACTAAACAATTAGAACTTGCCGCACCAAGTACATATCCAGAAATAATTCAATTATGCAACAAAAACCCTCAAAGAACATACTATAATATAATTGAATTTCTTAGAACTACAGAACTAATGGATAGAATATAAGTATAACACCATATCATCCATAAATGAAAGGAATGTTTTACTGGTACCTAAATATGCATATAAAATAATATTGTTCTAAGGGGAGGGAAGCGTACGGGGCCAAAAGGGATTCGTTATCCGTAAGGGAGCCCACCTACACTACGCTGGGTATAACGTTCCCATGGCAGCTCCAGAGCAACCAAACCTAATGGAATGATAAAATAAAATGGAACAATAAAAGTAAACCTAAAATGAAAGAAATACATAAAGGTATAAACATCAAAAGTTATATTAACTATCAGTTATACAATCAATAAGGCAAGCGTCTTCCCTCTTTTCTTCTCTTATGCTTCTAAATTCTTCCTTCTATATAACCCCATTGACAACATCTCATAACTGAGTTTAATATTACAAAGGTATTATAGGCCCCTAAAAAACTCAACACCGCTGTGGTTAAAGTATAACCACTAACACGCGCCCCTAACTATGGTCCCAACTAGAGTGTATGAGGTAGTCTCAAATCCAAGACTATCAGGTCCTGCGACACAATGCTGCAACTAAAAACCTCATCATATATGCATAGGTTATGACCCCAAATTAGATCTTGTAAGGTAGTCTCAAACCCAAGACTATCAGGCCCAGCAACACAAGGTTGCAACCAAAAATATGCTAATTTAAAAAATGACCTCAAATTCATACACTATAAAGATAGTTAACCCCAAAACTATCAGGCCTTGCAGTAACTTAATAACATCATGCATTAATTAACAATGCAAATAGTTGTCATATGGGGTTATATATTCTACACAAAACAGCACAAAGAATTCCAAATTGATCGGAGAAAATACGGAAGCAAATTGACAAGGGAGCAGGGATGTTTAGAGTGAGAATCCAAAACAAGACACCCAAGATGTATACAGGGAATCATCGAGTGAGTACAGGGTCAAACAAGACACTCAAGAAGTATACAGGGAAACCCTCCTTGACAAGCTCTATCCAAAAAGCCTAACTTGATCATTGTCGGACCCACCGCTCAAAATTAACAATCTAATCCTCTCTGACAGTGGCTACCTTTCAAATGACGTTTAGTCATATCAGCAAAAGAAATTGATAGGGACATATAATATGTACACTTTTGTACTAGAAGATTGGCATAGATAGGAACGTAATTTAATTCTTCAACTCTACCATTTGATGAATTGCATCGGTGGCTTACACAATTTTGGCTTAGAGAAATCCACTAGAAAAACTGGATTGAATTTGGAATAAGCATACGTACTTTCGATGGGTTGATAGGTTTAGTGCATGATGGGTCTATTCCCACTCACCCAGGTCTAACATTCATATCATTAGCTTCTTTTTAGAGGTATGATATGACGACCAAATTAAATAGCGCACTCTGTGCGCATAAATGCCAGGAAGATGTGGCACCATTCCATCTTCCTGGATAAATTAAATCACTGCCATGTAAATAAATGGCAGTGCAAAATAGTGAACATATGACCCTAGTGGCCGGTTTCATTTTAAATCCAACTATTCAATTCAATTCATCAAACTGTTCATAGCCCCAGCCATTATATATATAATTACTGGGTCTGTCCATATTCACATGCACACAAACCAAATAGTAGTGACCCTAGTGATGGGATGCCAACATTACCTCTCACAGAAAAGTTAGTTAAGAAACCTTGCATTCTATGTAAAACATCTGAAAGGTCCAAACTATGATATTGTTATTACAACAATTTTTGGGAAGAAGATAAGATAGCCAAACAGTTTATCTAAAACAGGATTACAATTAGAAATTGCATATCAAAACATTACTGTTAAACAAGCCATTTACAGAAGTTCATAATTGGTACCATTGGTGAGTTTCCTGATTAATGAATTTGAAATTATAAAAATTATAATTATTTCAAAATCAATCAGTATACAACAACAATTTCATTGCAGCATATCAGAGTGATGTGATTTTGATTACAGAATCATGTATTTTCAGCATCAACAATACAGATAATGAATTGATGATTCAAAGAAAAACAACGCATATTTATCAGATTTCATGTGTATGGATCAATACTAATCAGATTAAAAATTATCAACTTTTATTAGTCGATGTCCTTCATAAATCATCATCATCACATCATTGGTGCCTTAGTCTCAGGAGACCATGCAGATAGCGCCCTTGGGGTGTCGTCTGTCTCTGGGTTATTGGCATCGTCTGTTGTGGCTGTGGAGGCCTATGCACGAGTGGCAGCCCCTCTTGCAGTTTGTGCAGACATGCTGGGAAGCCCGAGTTGCTGTGGTTGCTGTCACGTGGCCCTTTCTTACATGTTTCTCTGCCGCCAATTGGCCTCTCCTCGTATCAGCAACTGATATACCTTTACTTACTGTCAGTCTCCAGGTGCCTCGGTCCTCAACCAGTACTTCCCAGCCATCAGATGTCACATGCCTTCAGGTCCCTCTTGCACGCATCCTTGAAACAGAGTGAGGGGCGGCGGACTCTTCTCGTGCCATTGGCCAGCTGTCCATATAGGATGTTCTTTGGCAGTCTCCCATCCTCCATGCGTCAGACGTGTCCCAGCCTTCGAAGGCAACGTTTGCTCAGCAGGGGGGACATGCTATGAGTATTTGCACGCTGCAGGATTTCGCTGTTTGGGACATGGTCTTGCCAGCTGATTTTCAAGATGCGTTTAAGGCACCGTATATGGAAGGAGTTGAGCCGGCGCTCCTGCCTCATGTAGGTATTCAAGGTCTCACTTCCATATAGAAGGGTGCTGAGAATGCAGACCTGGTAAACTTTGACTTTGGTTTGCATTGTCAGTGCGTTGTTTTCCCACACCCTCTTCGTCAGTCATGACATGATGGTGTTTGCCTTTCCAAGCCTTCTGTCCAGCTCCTTATCAAGTGAGAGAGTGTTGCTGATGGTTGACCCCAGGTAGGTAAAGTTGTTGACTGCTTCCAAGGTGACACCGTTGATTTTAATTGTAGGGGCAATGGTGGTATCTTGCACACTGACCTTTGTCTTTTCCAGGCTGATAGTTAGCGAGTCCAAACTGCATGCAGGTATCAGCAAAATGGTCTCCCAGTCTCTGAAGGGCTTCCTCAGTGTGTGCTACAAGAGCTGCATCATCTGCAAAAAGCATCTCCCTGATGAGCACAGTCCTCAGCGCAGTCGTGCCAGGATGAACAGCCTCCCATCGGACCTGGTGTGTGTATATATGCCATCAGTGGACGAGTCAAAGGCGTAGGACAGAAGCAAGGAGAAGATCCTGAATAAGGTTGGTGCCAGAAAGCAGCCCTGCATCACACCGCTGTTATCTGGGAAGGAGGTAGAGGAAGATCCATCATACTGTTCCCTTCATATCTGCATGGAAAGAAATTATCATGCTGCGGAGTTTTGAGGGGCAACCGATCTTACTGAGTACTTCAAAAAGGCCCTTCCTGCTGACTAAGTCAAAGGCCTTGGTGAGGTCGATGAACATCATGTAGAGTGGTTGACCTTGCTCTTTGCTCTTCTCTTGGAGTTGTCGTAGAGAGAAGATCATGTCTGTTGTCAACCTGCCTGCTCTGAAGCCACACTGGGATTCTATGTACAGATGGTCTGCCAGCAACTGCAGCCTGTTTAGTATGATGCGGGCATACACTTTACCAACGATGCTCAGAAGTGAGATCCCTCTGTAATTATTGCAGTCACATTTTTTGTACGCTATGAAGGCTTTTCGTTTCTCCTCGATTAGTGGTTCCATCCTTGTTAGGTGTGCGTTGAACCAGTCCTGGCTGGGTCATTTCTTTTTGCCAAATGTGGACATAGCTGTTTTGTAGATGGCACCCTTCATGGTGTTCCACTTGGCTGTGGCGTCGTGCTCTGGCAGGTCCTGGAGAGCCTTGTCCAGGGCGGACACATACTCCTGCACCTTGGAGGGGACCGACATCTGTGTGGTGTTTATGCATGGGTGTCCTTTTGGTTTTGAGCAGTGTAGTGTCTGTGGCTGTAGTCGCACCCTGCTGCTCATGAGGGCATGGTCAGAGTCACAGTCTGCACTGTGGTAGGTTCTGGTGGAGAGGACGCTGTTAAGGGCAGAGCTCCTGGTGATGACAAAGTCAAGTTGGTGCCAGTGACGGGACCTGGGGTGTTTCCATGACACTTTGTGTTGTGGCTTACCCTTGAAAAAGTGTTTGTTATGCACAGGCCATGGTAGGTGCACAGCTCCAGCAGTCTCTGACCGTTTTCGTTGGTCTTTCCAGTACCATGAAATCCGAGGCAGGTAGACCATGACTCATGATCCTCACCTAGTCTGGCATTGAAGTCGCCAAGGAGAAAAAGTGATTCGTGTTTGGGGCATCCTTTAATCTGTTCGTGCAGCTGCCCATAAAACTGATCCTTTGTGTCTTCTGAAGACGAGAGGGTGGGGGCGTAGACACTGATGATGTTGACAGGACCTGCAGTAGTGGTGAGGCGAATGGATGCTCAGTGACCCCTGTGGGAGGTTCAACCAAGCCCAGAAGATTGTTTTTGATGGCGAAGCCCACTCCGTGCTGACTGGGCTCCTCAGGTTTGCGACCCTTCCAGAAGAAAGTGTAGTTTTCCTTTCTGAGGGAGCCACTAGAGGCCAGTCTAGTTTCCTGGAGGGCAGCAATGCTGATATTTAGCTTCGTGAGTTCTCTTTCGATGAAGGCTGTTTTCCTGGTGTCATCCACTTCTCTGAGGTCATCGGAGATGCCTGTACACATAGTGCGCACATTTCAGCTTGCAAATCGAAGAGCTGGACTTTACTCATTAAAATAAATACAATGTGCATGACAAGTTTTTAATTTTAAAAAATACAATACATTTTGCCACAAATCAAATTCTCATTTAGTTTAGCAATAGTAATTCAAAATTCAGTCAAAAGAAGCTGGTAAAGAGGAAGTAAAATTAAAAAGCCGCACCACAACAGTGTTGCGTCTGAATTCATGTTGCAACAAGGTACTTTACAGCTGGATTTCCTTGTGCATAATAAGACTATTGCACTGCAATTTGAACTAAAAGCTTGAAATTGTTAAAGACTGTAACAATATCTTTCTAATAGTTAAATAATCTTCTCATCATACAATACAATGTAGATCTCTATCAAGAAAATGATTACTTGTACCAAAACATAATACAAAATAGTAGGGTATGAAAACAATTACCTGTACAAAAATGTAATGCATTAGGGCATGAAAACAATTACCTGTACAAACACTAAATGCAACATATTATGGCATGAAAACAATTATGTCAAGAAAGAACTTCACAAAATGCATTCAGGCATAAAAACAATTACCTCTAGAAAAACTTCACAAAATGTATTAGGGCATGAAAACAATTACCTGAACAAAAAACTGAATGCACTGGCATGAAAACAATTAACTGTACAAAAAACTGAATGCACTGGCATGAAAACAATTAACTGTACAAAAACTAAATGTACTGGCATGAAAACAATTAACTGTACAAAAACTAAATGTACTGGCATGAAAACAATTAACTGTATAAAAACTAAATGTACTGACATGAAAACAATTAACTGTACAAAAACTAAATGTACTGGCATGAAAACAATGATTTCTACAAAAACATAATGCTTAAAAAACAAGCAAATCGGCATAAATGGTACTGAAACGCTAATTATGATGTCATTGCTTTTGAGTAAAAATGTGTAGCCTATACCTAATGGGTAATTTAAAGGTCTTACAACATTAATATCCAACTATTAAAAGTCTTACAACATTAATATCCAACTGTTAAAAGTCTTACAACATTAATATCCAACTGTTAAAAGTCTTACAACATTAATATCCAACTGTTAAAAGTCTTACAACATTAATATCCAACTGTTAAAAGTCTTACAACATTAATATCCAATTTACAAGTCTTACAACATTAATATCCAACTGTTAAAAGTCTTACAACATTAATATCCAACTGTTAAAAGTCTTACAACATTAATATCCAACTGTTAAAAGTCTTACAACATTAATATCCAACTGTTAAAAACTCTTACAACATTAATATCCAACTGTTAAAAAGTCTTACAACATTAATATTCAACTGTTAAAAAGTCTTACAACATTAATATCCAACTGTTAAAAAGTCTTACAACATTAATATCCAACTGTTAAAAAGGCGTTAATAAATTGACAATTTCACAACAACAATTGATGAAACTCCTAAAAATCACAATAATCTTTAACCTATTGTAGGAAGTGTCAATAAGATCAAGATGAAAGATACATTGCAGCTTTACAATAGAATATTCAATAATCTTCTATGAATAGCTACAGTTGTGTGCTTGTTTGCCATTGGTAAGACATTCTTCAATAAAAAAAAAAATTAAAAAAAAAAAAGCTGCATACAGACACCCACTTTGTCTTCATGTTATATAAACAAGGCCCTAATAACAATCAGGCAAGAAAATCAAACAGTACATTATGTATCATCATTCTTCATTTACCAATGTTTTTCTTTCAGTTTCAAAAGCTTTGATCCTTATAGTATTAATGCCAAAATTGATAGGTTTCTTTCGTTTCTCAATTGCAAGTCATCCACATAGTAGTTCTCATTTTGTGCCACAAAAGGTTTTCAGTTATTTTGTGAAAGCTTTTTCTTCTTAGAGACTCTAGCCTTTCCTTCTAACCATTTTAACTTCCTAATCAAAAGGTGTCTTTATTGGCACAAATGCAAATCATTAACCACGTTTGGTCAAAGTAAATAATAAAAGACTTAAAATAAAGTGTATTATCATTTTTCTTCTAAGAGTCACTGTAACCTTGATCTTTGACCTTTTGACTCCAAAATCAACAGGTGTTTTATCTAAAATGCATGCCATTTACAATGTTTAATCAAGGCATCTGATATGCAAGTCAAGTTATTGTATGAAACATTTTTTGATCTTTCAATTCTCGTGACCATAACCTTTATCCTTTGAGCTCAATCTCAATATGTTTCTTCCATGATATATATGCAAGCTGCTTGAGTTAAATGATGGAAGCTCTTGGAGAACTCAAGTTGCTGAGCACAAATGGATAAACAAACAGGTGGATGAACAGATAGACAACATCAAAAACTGATATGCTCCAATTGATGGTGTTGATATATTAAAAAAAGTCATATCACCAGGACAATTTTTTGACCAAATCAACAGTGTTTGTTCCAACAGAAGTTTGATCAATGGCTCACCTTCATTTTACGGACAACCCTCATCCCTCTTCCACCACCACCATATGCTGCTTTGAATATGACGGGAAGCCCATACTGCTCACAAAAGTTCCTAGCATCATCTGCATTTGTCACTGGACCTGGGCTTCCTGGCACCACCTGGACACCTACAGAGTAAAGAGAGTTAGGGTGATAGGTGAACTTATATGACTCAATGAACTGGGGAGTTGTGTTGGTAGAGTTCATTGCTATGTTAAAGAAAAGATCAGACAAGAAAGATTATTAAAAAAAAGTATTCACTCCTATAAAATGAATTTTTATAATAATGACCTTAACCTTTGACCTTTAATCCAAGTTTTGTTGTTAGCAAACCTTGTACTCACCCAACCCCAAAGTCTGATCAAAATACATAATTAAACCAAATTTATTGTACAGAAACCAATCTTCATTCCTGGGTCATGCAGCCCTTGACCTTTTACTTTTTTGACTCCAATACTGCTAATATATCCCTTATCGCAAATTCAAGCCATGCACAAAATTTGGTCAAGTATGTGTTTTGAACTCAAACAACTGAACAAAAACCAATTTTCTTAATCAGGCAATATTGATAATGACCCAAGAAATTTGACCCCCAATAATAATTGGTGGGTAGCTTCATGCTTTACCTTGGTGCAAATAGATCCACAAACAGACAACCCCAAGGAGTTCTGATTCATCTGAATACCACGGAGTAAACTGACATTTCAGTCTGAATAACTGACTCCATTATGACAGCCAGTCCACTGCTGCACTGAGTCTGCCTAGGTCATGGAAGACTTGCATTAAGATTTGTTAATGATGTTGCCATAAAATAAAATCCATGAACCAGAAGGTAGAGATCTGGTGATTTGGACCTCCTGCCTTATGAGGAAATCTAAGATTGTGGAATAGATAAGATGAAAATACCCTTTCCAGACAGTGACTTCTGCCACAGTTGAAAAGTATTCACTTTGGTCTTCACCTCCAGAAGATTGATGCATAACGAACACTCCAGAAGGCCACAACCAAGTGACTTCCTGAAATAAAGATAGGAGGTTGGTACCCCAGACTACTGTGCTGGCATTCATACAGATCTAAGGAGGTTGGATCTGCAAGAAAAAACCCACCAAATGCCAAGTGAGGTTCTCCCTTTTGCTAAGATGGGACCTCATGTATCCTGAATGTTGGTTCCCTTGATCCACTGGACATATCTCACATCACCACTGAAACAGGAAAATCATTTTCAGTGGTCTGAGATGATGAGATCCACAAAATAATTTATGACATATATTAAGCAAAGAAGTTCCTTGACTGAGATGCAATTTTTGAGAGAAAAGTAGACACCACTGAGATAATTTCTATGGTGTATTCTTCAAGGAGACAGAAGCTACTAGTCACATATGCTGAGACTGGATATCAGATTTTTCATTGTTGACAAGGAAGGCAGAGACAAAGTGATTTTATGTCTCAAAAATTGATCTAAAATATAGCACATAAGTTTAATTTTGAGGAATGTCAGACAGGATGTAGAGGTGGCTCTGCTCCATGCTTTTTCTTATCAGTGGCCCTTGGAAGCTGTATTGAGAAATCTGCAGTAGGATAGTTTCCCATTTGGCAGGAACAAAGAGGGTCCTTCATGTTTATCTGGATTCTATTCTGGAATGAGGACTGCACTCTAGGATGCTGTGCATATATAAGATTGGCTTCTCTGGTGGCTCATTTCCAAACTTCCTCTGCATGACCATGGAAAAACAGATAGGATAAGAATGGCTGTGATCAAACGTGGCCTTGTTCCTGAATCATTTTGGACATGATGAGAAACGTATGTGTATTCTGTAATCTTGACATTTCTTTGGAACTGGCCAGTGTGTATTGCTAAGTTCAGAACACATTATATCTGTGAGACAGACTCTCACAAATGACCAGCTAAGTTACAAGACTATGCTATTCTGATCCCAAGTACAGCATGGATCCTACAGCAGTGTCATTTAAAACCAACTGTATTTCAAGAATGGGGTTCTCAGGCATGCATTTTCTCTGTTCATGCTGGAATCTACATTTGAAAAAAGGCAGATGTATCTTGTATAGAAACCATAAAATGTTATGGGAGTCATTACAGGAAAGGAAAGATCTGTTGACACTCAGGTCTCTCAGCAATGTAATAAATCATCTACTCGAACATACAATAGTAGCTGTTTGAATATTGGCTGGACATTTTGGCTAATACACAAAAATTGAGGGAACTTTGTAAGTGGCTTATGAAAATAAGGAATAGGCAGGACAACCAATGTGGTAGAAGCTCGAAAACATAAAAAGATGCATGGAAGGATGCCTTCTCTGGATATAGGACCAAGCAGAAAATGGCAAATGTGAGCATTAAAGAAACATGGACACCACCTGCGATGCACAAAACAAAGCTGGCCAAGATGGACACTGAGCAAGACAAGTATCTGACCAAGTTGTGAAACTATCTCTAGGTGTTCATGGGGCATAAGATTATTGGTCAGGAAGTGGTACTGTACATCCAAGACTTGAGCATGGCCATAAAGCGTAGAAGGTGCAAAGTGATGACAGCCAAGGCTGGTCTCAAAGTTGTTCAATGTCTGTATGCAATATATCCAAGAGGCCAAAACTAGATAGAGGAACCTCTTTAATTAATGCCAGAGATGAAAAATCTAGTCAGAGTTAGAATCATTGCTATTCCAGTTGCTCAAAATGAATTGTCATTTAATGCCAATGTCCAGTACTAGCTACCATGGGGAAGATCACCAAAGCCATATCTGCACAAGGCAACATGCTCATCACTTGTCCAGACTGGTCCGAGTACCAAGATGGTACTGGTACTATTGAGAAAATCTGTTGTGGAAGTGGTGGCATCATTCACAAAGCATGTGATGATCTATTATGATTAATTTTTTTCAGAGCTGGTGACCTGTCAATCTTCAATACTTCTGCTAATAAAGTAATCAGGTGTTAACTGAGGTGTGGTAGTGATGCATGTTATGTACATTTCCTCGCTTGCTTGCCTGATAAATTTCTCTGAAATTAACAATGGAGTGTCAATTCTTTGTCCATGCTAGACATAGAGAAATAAACAGAAGCAAATATTGATTATACTTACAAGACAAATTACTAAATCAATTAAATAAAGTCACACACAGATGTAATTTTGCAATTTATCATGAGAAGAAAAAAAGCATGTTTCCTAGCATAAGCAAAAGTCACAACTCATGAATGGCAGTAATATGGAACCAATCCTTCTACCCAAATGGAGATCACTCTGGTCAATCTTTAATCTAGGTAGTTATACAACCATTAAAACTTTTGTTGCTATAACATGCTTAGGTAGGATTGATATGTGAGGTAATTGTTGTACTCCTAATGTATTATGATTGAATATCATATCCGAAGAAGAAAAAGCTTTTTTTTTTAGAAAACATTTAGTTTGCTGTCACCTGCTTTATTTAGCATCTAATTTCCAAGTGTTAACAATGAATAACTAACATAACAAACCTAATTTCTGCAGTAGAAATTAGGGGCCCTGAGTGACTGAGTGGTCTAAAGTGCTTTCAGTTATGGATCACTGCCGTCTCATCTCTGTTTGCGTGAGCTCGATTCTAAGAATTGGCTAATGTTGTTATGTGAGAAAGCTTGCCAGTATCTTTTCATGGGTCATGGTTCTTTCCGGGGAGGGGGGGGGGTACCTGGGTTCTTCCTTCACCAATAATACTGGCCGCCATGTATAGCCTAACGTGTGCTGAAAAATGGCGTTAAACCCTAAAACAACAACAGTAGGTATTAGGCCAATTTGCTTCAAGTACATGGAATTGAATATCTTCTTTAATCAAGATATATCTTTTATATATATCTTTGATATATATCTTTGATATATATCTTTGATATATATATATATATATATATATATATATATATATATATATATATATATATATATATATATATATATATATATATATATCAAAGCTCAATACTGTACTGTCCTTTATACTTCAAATGAGAAATACACAAAATTAAATACCAAGAAAAATATGTATTTTCTAACTATTCCAGAAAATGTGATACCCATAAATTTAAAGTAATCACAGTACTCTACTACACTGAATTCCCAAATAACTTTTTGAACCAAACACAATTATTGTTCATTACTTTCATACATTATGTTACATTATATAATTACATTATAATTAGTTAGGTATTTAAACTCTTAAGGCAAATTAGAAACGTAACTAACGATGCATTGATACATAATGATAATGCAATAATGTCTATACAAACAAATAAAGTAAAAGAGAGACAAAGAGAGTGGATACTGTTATAAATGTATACTGCAACCCACTAATGTTATATTCTTGTCATCAATAAATCCAAAATTACATATCTGAATTAGAAAATAATTTTAAAAAACTGGAAAATAAAATATATAGACTTTTCCAACAATAATTTGTAATATTTCACAGTAATAATTCAGATGATAGCCCCTTAACAAGGACAAAGACAGTTTTTCCATTTCTTTAAAATGTTGCTACAATCAATAAAATACACTGATCAATTATTACAAAAATGTAAATGTCCAAAGACTTAAATTTTCAGAATTTTCTACCGGATACCTGTCAATCATAACAACAGGTTACCGGGGTACCCAATCAAAGGGAAACTGTATTAAATGTCAACCTGAACTGCTCTGTTGTAGGTTTCAGACATGCCAACCCCCAAGAGAGATATAAGCATAATTTATTACTATTGTAAGTTGCAAAAAATGCATACTCTGAGCATATACAGAGCAATCTGTACATTATATGCCATAATTACAGAAAACTCTATGAAAAATGTACCTATATATTTTATTTCAAGTACATTTATGTTTGCTACTATCCTGAAAATGCAGTTAAAAATCTATACACAAATCAGCAAAATCCATGTGGTATTTTAGTTAATACAAGTGTACAGACATAAAATCCATGTGGTATTTTAGTTAATACAAGTGTACAGACATAAAATCCATGTGGTATTTTAGTTAATACAAGTGTACAGACATAAAATCCATGTGGTATTTTAGTTAATACAAGTGTACAGACATAAAATCCATGTGGTATTTTAGTTAATACAAGTGTACAGACATAAAATCCATGTGGTATTTTAGTTAATACAAGTGTACAGACATAAAATCCATGTGGTATTTTAGTTAATACAAGTGTACAGACATAAAATCCATGTGGTATTTTAGTTAATACAAGTGTACAGACATAAAATCCATGTGGTATTTTAGTTAATACAAGTGTACAGACATAAAATCCATGTGGTATTTTAGTTAATACAAGTGTACAGACATAAAATCCATGTGGTATTTTAGTTAATACAAGTGTACAGACATAAAATCCATGTGGTATTTTAGTTAATACAAGTGTACAGACATAAAATCCATGTGGTATTTTAGTTAATACAAGTGTACAGACATAAAATCCATGTGGTATTTTAGTTAATACAAGTGTACAGACATAAAATCCATGTGGTATTTTAGTTAATACAAGTGTACAGACATAAAATCCATGGATAAATTACTTATGCATAACACTCATTTTAATTAGTCTACATGTCTGCAATAACTTTCATGAATAGTCATTAGGTCCACAAATGATGACTGCTGTATCTTCAGCCTGCCATGGTTCATCCCTTAACAATGGTCTGGTACAACAAGTTTAACAAAATCTATCACTTTTAACATTTTGCCAGTTATATAACATCCAACAGTCACATTGATACAGCACGTTTTTTTTAGATCTGGTGCCATTTATTTTCAATTTAGACTGGTCTGCTATTTGTCTAGTATCAAAATAGAATGAATCTATGACAAGTGGTTTCATATTCAAGAATCACATCTGTTCAAGTAAAATTAATGCAAAAAGTACCATATTTACACATGTGGTCAATTTATATTTTTTAAAAATTCAGTGTCAATAAATAACGAAGATTTCCCTTACATTTAAATATTTCAGTTTCATTCTATATAGCATGTTCTAATAAGTGCATGTTAAGGTAACCAAATTTTTGTGTTGCCTTTACTATGACAAAATATCTGCCTTGGGTTTCCCTAGTTATATAACAAAGAAGTCCAGTAAACAATCGTGTGCACAGCAGCCCTGACTTGACCGGCTAATACTTGCTCCAGGGCTTCGTTCTGTCCATAAAAGGTACTGACCCTAGCTAATGTCATCAGGATCTCAAAACAAACACATTAAAGTCGCGAGAAAAATGGCACACGAACCATGGGTAGGCACAAAGTTAGGATGGTCTAGCTTTAATTATCAGAATAGATTCTTAATAGGTCATGTAAAAAAGGAAAAGTATCCTTCCTTACATTGTTATATAGTACAAGTATGACAAGTTAACTGTAAGCATCCAACACGCCTCTCTTATGAAAATGTATATATGACACTAGCCATGAATTTTAATCATCATTCTGTGTCTCGATCTGAAAATGGGATGTGTTTTTAAATGGGTAGCCGGTTGCTCATTTTACTACCCAGGTTATTATTAATGAGTGGGTACCTGGTTACCTGTTGGCACATTTACTAATAGTACATGATAAATTGCTATAATATCTTGTCCCAACATTTTTAGGTCATAAAAATTTTGAAAATAAATAATGGTGTCCCAAGAATATGCTACCCCAGGCTTGCAGTGAATATTGTAACTATTTCAATGTGTTTACTGGTCCATCAATCCCCACCCCTCCAGAAGCTACATCCAAAATCATAAAAATTCACCATCATCTTTGCAAAACATTATATCAAATATAGCCATACTTTCTCAATAAAGAGAGTTCAGATTACAGTCAGAAACAACTGATACATGGATGCAAGGATTGAGAGACACATATTGGGACACAAATGTAATGACCAATCATAAAATATCCCCGTAAATGAGAATATTATTATCTACCTGCTTCTACTGCAGCTTGTCTTGCCTCCACTTTGTCCCCCATTCTCCAAACTACATGGGGTGAGGGGCCAATAAATTTTATACCAGCATTAACACAGGCCTCAGCAAAATCTGATCGCTCAGAGAGGAAACCATATCCTGGATGGATTGCATCAACATCATTTTCCTAAAGAAAAAAGGTTGTGTATGTGTGTGTTTGTTGCAGGAAGAGAGAAGTTAAAAATCTTTCAAATGAAGACAGAACACAGAAATTTAGCAATAATACTTCAGAATTCTCCATGGAAGACATGATATGAAAATTATGAGATGACTGAATAATTATTATTTGACATGCACTGCATGTGTATTACATACCAGCTTTAATCAATTTTATCCTTATGCCATGCACTGGACTTGTATAACAAGTTTCATCAATTTTAAGTGTACTTGCATTGTATAATAACTGTCATCACTGTTATCCTTATACCATTCACAGTACTCCATACCTATATAACCGATTTCATCAATTTTAACTTGTGCCATTCACTGTACTTGTCCATTTTATCCTCTTCATCATATATATTTTGCATTATTTCATTGATAAAGCTGCATTGCATATCTATTGCTTAACAACTTTCACCAATTTTTTTTATGCCATGCACTGCACATGTAATGTATATTAAAAAAAACTTGCATCATTTTTACACTTATGCCATGCGCTGTACTTGTATAACAACTTTCATCAATTTTAACTTATGCCATGCACTGTACTTGAATAACAACTTTCATCAATTATATCTTTACCTTATGCCATGCACTGTACTTGTATAACAACTTTCATCAATTATATCTTTACCTTATTCCATGCACTGTACTTGAATAACAACTTTCATCAATTATATCTTTACCTTATGCCATGCACTGTACTTGTATAACAACTTTCATCAATTATATCTTTACCTTATGCCATGCACTGTATTTGTATAACAACTTTCATCAATTATATCTTTACCTTATTCCATGCACTGTACTTGAATAACAACTTTCATCAATTATATCTTTACCTTATGCCATGCACTGTACTTGAATAACAACTTTCATCAATTATATCTTTACCTTATTCCATGCACTGTACTTGAATAACAACTTTCATCAATTATATCTTTACCTTATGCCATGCACTGTACTTGTATAACAACTTTCATCAATTATATCTTTACCTTATTCCATGCACTGTACTTGAATAACAACTTTCATCAATTATATCTTTACCTTATGCCATGCACTGTACTTGAATAACAACTTTCATCAATTATATCTTTACCTTATTCCATGCACTGTACTTGAATAACAACTTTCATCAATTATATCTTTACCTTATGCCATGCACTGTACTTGAATAACAACTTTCATCAATTATATCTTTACCTTATGCCATGCACTGTACTTGAATAACAACTTTCATCAATTATATCTTTACCTTATTCCATGCACTGTACTTGAATAACAACTTTCATCAATTATATCTTTACCTTATGCCATGCACTGTACTTGAATAACAACTTTCATCAATTATATCTTTACCTTATTCCATGCACTGTACTTGAATAACAACTTTCATCAATTATATCTTTACCTTATGCCATGCACTGTACTTGAATAACAACTTTCATCAATTATATCTTTACCTTATTCCATGCACTGTACTTGAATAACAACTTTCATCAATTATATCTTTACCTTATGCCATGCACTGTACTTGTATAACAACTTTCATCAATTTAATCCTTATGCCATGCACTGTACTTGTCAATTTTATCTTCTTCATGATAGACATTGTTCATTATTATATGGATAAAGCTGTGACATTATACAAAATTTTATAAAGCTGTGACATTATATAAAATTTGATAAAGCTGTGACATTATACAAAATTTTGGTGTGATGTCATTACAAAGATGAAACATATTGTTACCTTATGAAGAAAAACTGTTGGTTCTACTTGTATGATCAAGAAAATGGAAATGAAGCATTATTCTTTTTCCAAATACATGTATGTGAAAAAAATTATTTATGCAAAAAGCAACCAGAACCACTGCATACATTTAGAATTTTCAGATTTAATTTGTGTGGTGTCAAGATCAGACAATTCATATTTTGCTTTATTACAGGAACTATCTACAGCATACCTTGGCAGTGTTTATAATATCTGGGATGTTGAGATAGGCAGCTACAGGAGGCAGACCTTTTCCGATAAGATACGACTCATCTGCCTTCTGTCTGTGCATGTGCATCATGTCCTGCTCCGAGTAAATGGCTACTGTACGAATATTCATCTCTGTGCAAGCACGAAATACTCGGATGGCAATCTCTCCTGCCAAAAATGAAGTAGCAAGTACTAACAATAACAATGTTCCTAGAAAAACAACACTGAAACTAAAATTCAACATGAATAGTTAATTATATAAGTGTACACAATGCAAGGGTCATAATGACAGATACTGTGCAAAAATGTTTGAAAATTAAATTCAACCTCTATTGCATTATATCATATTCCAATTCCCCACACAGAAGAAACCAATTGAACTTCACTAAATGCTCATACACAATTGCACAATGACTAATTTATCATAATGCAAAACATTTGTCACAAATATGATTTTAATGCTATGATTACATGCAAAATTTAGCAGAGACTTTTGCAAGAACTTGCTCCAAATGTAATGTTTAGACGGAAAAATACATATCAAGTTCACTTTAACCAAATTGTTTTAACATTTGACCTTTGAACCCTTCACCAACCCCTCTCAAAAGTTGAGAGGGAATATGATCACATCTCATTATTACTTGAAACAAGAGGACCTGAGTAAATGGAAAGCCCCTCCAACCAAAATATTTTATATGGTACCAGAAAAAAGAGATTTTGGGCTTGAGAGGTTGGACTGCATATTGATGTACCTTCAAAAGCACTAAAGTATGGATGTGTTATCAAGGTAATAAAGTTTAGAAATATATACTAATTAAAATAAGATCTCAAGAGGAAAACCAAGAAAATGGTTCAATGAATGGTATTTATCAAGCTTCAAATACAATCACTAAACTTGTTCAGATGTGTTCGTGCACCTAAAATCACTTTATGCATAAATGTGCATAATAATTAACTTTTTGGTTGAAATCAATATCCTAATGTTTTTACATGCAATTGACAGATGGCAAAATAACCATGACATATGCATATTTGACAACAAACTCCAGCTGGACATACTTACCTCTGTTGGCAACCAGGAGCTTTTTAATTGGCTGAATACTTCCTGCCTGTGGTTTTGCTGCCTGAGTAGACTTCTGCATTACCCCCCGGGGCAGACTATATCCAGGGGTAGGCTTTATCTTCAGCCCAACCTCAACATCCACACATCCTGCTCGTGCCACATTCTGAATTTGGGTGGCATTTCGGGCAAGCCTCAACATGTTGATAACCAGCTATATCACACTGATGCTTGTGTTTTTGTGTCTTTTCAAGAGAGCTGCAATAAAATAAAAAGTATTAATAACAAAATAGATCTGAAATAATCTACACCTAAGCTTCTTTCACCAGGCCTTCATCTGCTTTCACTGCTATGCAATGGATGGTGTCTGGCAAGAAAAACCTCAACTGAAATAAAAATATGATGCCACTACGAGTGCCAAGATGAAAATATCAATAATGCAAATGAATTATGTCAATTCCTTTTTTTTAAAGTAAATAATAATAATACTGATGATTATCTGGTAAAATGGATTAAGATTAATTTGGTTGTATATGAGCCAAACACTATTTGTTTCTACTTCAACACTTTCTTAAAAAAATTAGTCTTTTTTTGGGACTGATGTTCTATTGGTCAAAAACAATTTCTAGGAATTCAAGATAAAACCATTTCTGATATTCTTGAGCATTTAAAACGATTTTCAAACTGACCACTGCGGTGGACATGGTGGATATAAGATAACTATTTTCCAATAAGACCACCTAGATACCATAAGAAGGTTTCTGGTGAAAATCTCAAGTCAATGAGACTGTCCACTCTTCAAAAATACCAATAACAAGATTTTAAAGATGGAATTCAGATTGGCATCCATTTTCATTTAGAACCACCTAGACATTGTTAGTAGTCTTGTAAAACCGCAATGCTGACATTACCGTTTTTTAGAGTAACAAGAAAAAGCTGTCTGATCAGTACTACATTCCTTTGGGACCAACTAGACATCATCAAGACCCCATAAAATGACTTCTATTGAAATTCCAAACTGATATGACCATTCATTGAGAAGAAGTAGCATTTTCAAGATGGCCACTGTGGCAGCCATATAAATGTTTGAAGACATCATTTTAATTTGGGATGAACTAGACCATTAAATAAATTTGTGTGAAAAGTTTCACGGCAATCCTTCAAGCCATTTAGAAGGGGTTGTGATGATGGCTTTGTCTGTTTCCACTCTTCCAACTATATCTCCATATATATATATATATATATATATATATATATATATATATATATATATATATATATATATATATATATATATATATATATATATATATATATATATATATATAATTTTTTTCTTAACTTTAATTATCAGCATAATATTTTAAGGTTCCAACAGAAATACTGAAGAAAGAACAAACATTTAAAAACAAATAACAAAATTTCTTTAAAATTTTCTTGTTTCACTCATATTTGGGATATTATATTTGGGGCAAGCACAAATTTTCAATGGCAAGTCCAATTTTACAGTCAGCTGAACCTGTGCTTTTATCAAATGTGTAAATCTTTGTATACAGGTTTACATGGTAACATAGATCATAAATAAAATCAAAATATATTTAGGAACATAATCCAGTTATAACATTTATTTCATACAAAAGGGAGAGTTTGTGAGATATAGTATTCCCAATTTACAGTAAACTGGATGAGGAGTTAATTAAAACAGAAGTTATGTGACTAAATTAAACTGTAACCAAAGGAGTCCTATATAATGGTCATATGGCCTCAATATAGGACCTGACTCTGAGATAGAAACAATGAAATAAAAAACCTCAGTGTGTGATCATGTTACATTATTTATAATGAATTGTTGACTATACCTGTCCTTGACCTTATAAAAGCAGTCAAGTATGTTCAAGGTGAAGGATGTTCAACAATTCTTATGCACAACAAAACTTTTCTAATTTTGTAAACATGTTCCATTGACCTTTAGAGCTAGGTCATTTGGCTAAACACAAGCTCACATTAAAGGCTTAGGTGTCATATCTTTTCTAGACAAGTTTATCAACTAATCTCTAATAAGTATATCATTAATTTACCTCCATGAAGTAAAAAAGTTATTTAAAAAAATCTGCAGGGTAAGCTTGTACATGCAGATGAAAGTATTACAAGTCACAAAAATATCCATTAGCAGCAACATGTCATTGCACAGATACAAGCCTTGGTAGTCACAGAGGTTTCAACAGCCTAACACAAACCAACAAACCAGACATTGTTTGCTGGTACCAGGAATACGTTTTTCAAGACAGCAATGTATAGTAGTTCTCAAATGATGGTGAATGTCAGAAACCTTCTGACTGCTCATGTACTCAGGGATAATTTCACAACTGTAGGCTGCATGTGCTGTGTGCAGTAGTGATAAAGCAGTGATTATAAGCATCTTAATCAATGGTGCCAAATGCTCCTTCACAGATCCATCAATGAGTCGCTATGGAAAATTAGAAAATGTTATTGTAGGTCAAAATCGTGTCTAATGGCAAGGAACATTTTGTCAGATCTATATTACTGTAACTTTGTGTGATTTACCTCAAATGAGTTGCTGCCATAGTACAACAATGGCTGTTCTGTTGCTCAATCATATCAGACAACAGTGTAGCGTGAAACTTGTTCAGCAACAACCATCATTTTTTACAAAACCCTGGATGACAGCAAAGCCTCCTCCAATTTACAGGGAATGTTTAAGCAAAGTCAACATAAATAGATAATGGAATTTTCATCTTCAGATGCACTGTGGTATATTTTAAAAAATTCTTTCCTGGCTCTGTCCTGCTTAAGCACTGTGGCTTCACAATGACTGCACCACAGTAAAAGTCATGGTTATCAAGCAGCTGTTGCTGAATAAATGCAAGTAACACTGAGATAGAAACTTTCTTCCATTGTATTTAACAACCTTTATGGAAATCAATTTAAAAAATGACTAGTTGCAACTACAGCAAAAAGTGGCATAACTAACAAATACAGTAAAATGCCATAACAAATACAATAAAATGCCATAACAAATACAGTAAAATGCCATAACAAATACAGTATAGTGCCATAACAAATACAGTATAGTGCAACTACAGCAAAAAGTGGCATAACTAACAAATACAGTAAAATGCCATAACAAATACAGTAAAATGCCATAACAAATACAGTATAGTGCCATAACAAATACAGTAAAATGCCATAACAAATATAGTAAAATGCCATAACAAATACAGTATAGTGCCATAACAAATACAGTATAGTGGGAACAACGTGATTTGATGATATGCACATCTTCAAATCATTAGCATAACATATAACAACTTTCAATGTCAATCCCTCATTATCCCCCCCCGCCCCATATATTCAAATACAAAAATGTGGAGCTTTTTATCACAAAACTGATTGTTTTCATTTTAATCCCAAGTACAAGCCAGACACACAAGTAAAGGCTGGCGCTTGATACACAACTTTATACATTGTACAATATTGTAGTGTAACCTCCTCACAACAAGCCAAATTTGTAATACTTACCATTCTCTTTAAAACCAATAGGAGTGCCACACAGAATTAACTAAAATTGTGAGCTAGATAAGACAAAGCTATAAATAGATCAAAGTTTGCATTCTATCTACTACGTACATCATACAAGGTCAAAACTGGGATTATTACCACATAAATGATAAGAGTTGCGTTCTGCACATAGATGCAATGGAGATACAATAATGTAAATTATGACCCTCATATTTTTGCAAGTTTGTAATTCAGGGAAAATTTCCCATGAAGTTAATTTAAATGGAAATGTAAGAATGAAAACAAAATGCAAACATGCCAGTATTTTAAAAAAAGTCTTCACTTATGGGTCTTGGACATTCAATACAAATTTGGTTGGGTCTTCATAAATCTATACTATATTTTACATATAAAGCATGCATTATGATATATATTATTATGTACCACTGTACTGTACAAATATCAGATTTTTTTTCATGCTGGATCTAGCTTCTATTTTGTACTCAATTTACACCAGTATTTACATGGTTAAATTCAGCTTCTTATACTATTACTGTGAATAAGTGACAGATTTTTTTCTGTTGAAAAAAATACAACAATATGCTTCAAAATTTATTCTGGTCATAGATCTTAGGTTTGAACAATTTTTTGCCTTCAAGTCCTTATTGTACATGTTTAAAAAAAATGAAGCAAATATATAAAGATAAAAGAAAACCATTAATTTGATATATAATTCACTACTTTGATGGTTAGACTTAATTTTCTATTACAGTATTTACCACTGATGAAACGGGGGCGAGGGGGGGGGGGGCCTGCCTCAAGTATTTGTCAAAAACTAGGGGTTTGGGTTATCATAAAATTCTTTATTAACAGTTGCCCATTTTTCATAAAAATTGTGTGCACTTATAGTCTAGCATGGACTCATCAGTGGATACATATTGTAAATATATCTACATGCCATTCCTTGTTGCTAGTGTGCCTATCCTTTGTTCAAGTCAAAATCTAGATTTCATATGACACGTCTTGTACATTAATCTACATTTCAAAACATTATAAATATCAGTGATAATAATAATAGCACATGACCTAAATTATTGTGAGAAATAACAATATCACTATAATCCAAACTGCTACAGTGTATTGTACATAATACTAATACTGTATTGTACATAATACAGTACTAATACTGTATTGTAGATGAAACTGCTAGTGTATTGTACATAATATTAATTCTGTATTGTACATAATAATAATACTGTATTGTACATAATACTATTACTAATACTGCATTGTACATGAAACTGCACTCTGATTTCATGTTCTTATTACCCACCATCTCTTAAAGCTTAATTGTTTCAGCTCATAGTCCAACAGCTTGACATGCAAATAAAGTCTACTTATTGCTTCCTTAGCATTTCTGGTGGACTTCGCAAACAACACTTTGTTCTCTGTGCTATGTTTCACTGATGGACTCCAGTCCAACATACCTATCTGGCCTCACCCATGTGTACACACCAGTAAGATACTTACACTCCTATTCTGACAATCTTATACTCATTATACCCATTATGAAAAAAGTCGCATGGACAATGTTCTTTTACATATCAGGGCACAGCTTCAAAAGATTAGGTGATATAAAATGTCCTCAATGTTAGTATTATTATCATTATACATCATCTTGACTAAATTGGGGGAAGGGGGATTTTCACTTCACATGAGTGTAGTGACCTCACTGCTTGCCACTTGGTCATACACAAAACTAAAACAGCTATAACTAGCTTTTCAAACACAAATTTCAAAAGGTGTCATGGTAGAAATCAAATAATTAATGGGTAGACCAAAAGACAACTGTCAAAACTCACATAATACATCCAAGAGAGTTTGTTTTTTAATTTGTCCTTCAAGACAGCAGGGTTCAACAGAAATACTTTTTCATAATAAAATACATGGTTGACAGAGCCAGAAAAAGATTCAGGAAATCACATTTATGAGTTTCATTCAGGCATTCATTTAACTACAACTGGAACTAAAGATGGAAGAAATAACAAATATCTTTTTTTTTTTAAAAAACCTACCCTGGCATTCAGGATCAAAACATTTCTTTTAACCAAGTCATACTCCTAAACCATCATCCCAGATACAGTTATTCTACCTCAATCAGTGTAGGATAAGCTCAGTTTACAGGGAAATGTCCCTATTACCTGTGAAGATGTTGCCTATTACCCTTATTCTCTCCTTCCCTGGGGCTACATTCAGGATCTGAAACCTGCATTTTAATCTACTCATCCACCCAAAATATTATACCATATATGATTAACTGTGTGTGGGTTTAAAACGAAGCTTTAACATTTATCCAGTCATATCACTATGATGTCTGCACTATGATAATTTATAGTGATATCTATCACTGTGGCATCATGCCACATAAATGTAGCATTATGTCCCATGCAGTTATATTATCCTGACACCAGGCTAACCAGTCGAGACACTAACCCCTTGATGCTGAGTGACAAGCAAGTCATCTGCTAGTACCATTTTTGTTAATTCTTTGGTATGACTCAGCCAGGGGTTGAACCCACATCCTCCCACATCCCAGGCAGACACTCTAACTACTTAGGCCACTGGAGTGGTCTGCAGTCAGGTCTAACAAGTAGAAAAAATGTATAGACCTTCATCTGCTGGCACATTATGCAATGGCAGATCAGGTAGTGTGCTGCTTGCAGATGGCTTCAACTTAAAGGTATAAGTTAAATTTGAAAGCAGTCCTCACTGTCATTGCATACCCCTGTATGCTGGGGTCAAATAGGACTGTCAGGGAGCATAACAGCTTCCCATTTTCTGTAACCGCTTTGGTTCCAGAACAGGGGTCTGCTTTCACTGCATATTTTGAGATAAATTTTGAATTTTTTAATGTAAAAACATTGGAACTCAACAGAATAAATATCTGGATACATGTTTATAGTACTAAACAGCCCATGGAAGTAAAAATTAGTATTTTTGGGATGCGTTGAAAATTTTCAAAGTTTTATTTCCATAAAAAGAGAAGGTAATAATCATAAACACAGTAGGTCTTAAGCTGCCAACAATTCTGAAAATATCCATGTATATTTCATATTTCTGAGAAACCTCTGTTTACCGTATGAAGACTCAATTCAGGAGTCCTATCAGGTCGTTTCAGCCATATCTGAAATGGTGGCATGCAGGCAAAGTTATCCCTCAAATATTTAGCGCATTAACCCCATTGTTGTTCAGTAGTGTGCAAAACTTGATTTAATTTCTAGAAGTTATTTCATATATATATATATATATATATATATATATATATATATATATATATATATATATATATATATATATATATATATATATATATTGTTACGTGCTTAGGCTCAAATAAACAGTAACATAGAAAGAGTGAAAATAACAAGCTTGTAAAACTTAATAAACAATTTATTGAGTACAAATATTTTTCAGAAAAAAAAAAAACTTATGGTTTTAAAAATCAATTCAAAAATTAATCCAATATAATTCAAAATATTATCCACTAGAGAAATGGCAATATTCCTGGTAATAAAATGTCCAAATAGTTCTAAGTTCGAATTCCAGCGAAGTATCCAATATGGAAAACGATGTCATTTGATTTAGTCAGTTCTTGTTAATAAAATTTCTCGAGCACAATTCCTTTCCAGACAAATAACAAAACAAATCCTCCTGAATCCAAACGAATTGACACAATTTACAGTATAAGGTGAATTATAATAACTCCAAAAAGACACAACTTAATATTCTAAAAGCCCAATTCTTCTACTGTATAGATCACTCCAAAACATGGTTTATATCTGTTTTTTTACGTAAACAAGGGGTCACATGATCTTCTAGAAACTATCAGAACAAATTTACGTTCAAAGAATCACGTACACATCTTATGACCCAACTAAAATTAGAAAGATGTTTATACTTTACTCCATTTTGTCCTTGGAACCAACCAATCATTTTAAAAGCTTGTTTACAACTCAGAAGCCAGGTCAGAAATGAGGTCAACACCTGGTGTTTACTCTGTAAAAGTACAGGTCACCCACCCACCCTTCAATCAACGAATCTTAAAACTTAAAATGCCAAATTTAAATCTAACAAACAAACAAAAATAATAAAAATAAATAGAAATGACTTATATCAAATATACGTAACAATATATATATATATATATATATATATATATATATATATATATATATATAAGCATTCAGATGAGCAAAATAGTGTTTGTGTTTCTTCTCTTTAAATGTATGTATTCAATTTATTCATATGAATGGTGTCATGGCAAGATTATACCTTTATGAATTTAGTCCAAGAAAGCGCTATTAAAATTGGACATACATCATAATTCATTTTACTTTATGTTCTCTACATTATATTTCACAGTACTGAATTTTCCACTGTGTGACAATCAATATAAATCAAATGTTAATCTAAAATACCTCCAAAGATGACTTCATGGTGAAGTTCTGGTGAAAGGTTCGCCGGCACTTTTTTGAGAGGCTGCACTGTAAACTGAGCAGCATGTAAAATAACACAAGATTTCACTTCCGGATCATCACCTTATTACTCAATGTGCACTGTTGCCAAAATACACACAGTCAACCACTCCCTGAGCTCATATCCTCAAGAATAAACAATCACCTTTAAATCACTACCAAAAATGCATAAATATAACTCTTCTATCACCACAAAAATGAGAGAAGAAAAATGTACTAAAATAGATACTATACTGGAAATACTAATTGTGATGCAAATCCAAATAATGGTCATAGAAAAAGGCACAATAAGTTATCTACCCCTTATTATGGCCCCTTTCAAATATTTTTTCATTTCTTTAGTTTAGTATTTATTAAGCATGGCTATATTCTGTTGCAATAATTTATGCAAACATGAAGCAGTTGTAATGAAGGTCAACAGTTGTGTTAGATTTCATGAAAATAAATATGGGGTCGGGAAAAGGGTACACATATTTAACTGAAGTTGATGCTACCATCCATGGAGTAGAGAGATGCATTTCTGATGTGAAATCATGGATGACATGTAACAAGCTGCAGACGTATGATGATAAAACTGAGGTCATTCTGATCACAACACAAAGACGTTCTCATTCACATCCTTTACCTCAGACAATAAATATCAGCAACATCAACATTAAATTCACACAGTCAGTCAATGTTCACTCTAAGTGAATGGTAGATGTGCACGCAGTGCTCACTGCACTGCACAAGCATTACTGAGACAAGCAAAATTTAACATTGGATTGAGCAAAAATTGACAATTCAGCTGCATGGGGATGCCTGAGCAGCTGCACGCATGCACAGCTTAGAGGGAATATTGCAGTCAGTACAAAACCTAGGTGTTACTCTAGACAGTACTCTCGCATTACATCAACATGTCATGAACATATGCAAGGCTGCATATCTTGAGCTGAGACGCATCAGATGCATTTGCAAATATCTTTCAGTTGATGCTACTAAAACACTGGTGTGTTAATTAGTACTTTCAAGACTGGACTATTGAAACTCAATTCTGTCTGGTTCATCTCTACTCCAGAAACTTAAAAAACTTCAAAACACAGCTGCTCAGATCATCTTTAGAGTACCTCGATCAGAGCACACCTCACCACTGCTCTGTACCCTACATTGGCTATCCATTCGATACAGAATCAAGCACAAAATTTGTTCTCTGTGCTATGTTTCAATGACAGACTCCAGTCCATCATACCTATCCAGCCTCACCCATGCGTATACACTAGCAAGATACTTATGCTCCTCTTTTGACAATCATATACTCATTGTTTCCACTATGAAAACAAAGTCATACGGACGTTCTTTTGCATATCAGGGCCCGGCAATGTGGAACGAATTTCCCATTGAAATTAGACACAAAGACACAGTGGTCCCTTTTAAGAGTGCTCTTAAAACTCACCTTTTTCAACTGCAGGAAGAAACTTAGAGACCTAATAATGTTTTGTAGCTTGTATGTGTTCAGCATGTTTTTAAAATGAATGTCAGGTAATTTTGATCAAATGGGCAAAGGAAACTCAGACTAATACCCATTAGGCGATAATCATACTGTACTCTACTTTTTACGCCAACCATTTATTTCTTTTTTTAAAGGTAATGTATTAAACAAACTTTTAAATGAAATTAAAGTGCTTTGGGAGCATGATTTAGGTCATATTTTGGGTTTAAACTCAAAGATATAAGCATTTTTAGTGACTCGTACCAAACATTTGTGATTCCTCCTGATCCGCGACGGGTTTTAGAACCTAACCTCGCGAATATTTGAGGTATTTCTGTAGTCATATCATTATAGATATTGTAAAGTGCTTAGAACATCTAAAGATTAGGTGCTATACAAAGTCCTCATTATTGTTATTATTCCTCAGCAGGCTGACTATACATTTGACTTGGTATAGATTTCATTGTTTGTCGTAATAAAAACTGAAGTTATAAATGTTTTCAGGCACTATCAAGAGTTATAGACTTGATAATTTTCATGAAATTTTGTGGGACCATGTTTTTCTGAAAATTGACAAAACTGCATTTTGAGAATTGCCCACCCCTCACTCGTTTCATGTCCTGAAATCACGCCAATCTGCATCACCGAGATAGTTTTGACTTAATTTGTATCATTCTTGAATGCATTTCCATTTTAAAAAATAGCATGGTTCACTTGCTAAAACTGGTATTTAAATTTGTTTTTCCTATATAGGACGGATGTCCCATGCTCCAATAAGAAGATTTTCATCGTTGATAGTTTCGACCGCAGATGATCTTGCCAGCCGCGGCAAGCTGGTAAGAGTTTCAACACTGCAACACATTAAGCAGGGGAAGCAACTCGTATTTATTGGTCACTAATGTACCGTTATGTAAAACTTTTTGTTAAATGTAATTTTCCCTCAGCAAGCTAATATTGTTGTTAATTAAACTGAAGATACTTACCAAAGTAATCAAAATATGACTTTTGAATTAGTTTTATTCTAACTCGAAATACACCTTGTTTTCAGCATGATCGGAAGATTCTGTGCTTGCTAGAGACGATGCGACTATGCCTTTCGTCTGTCCTTGACTTCATAGACAGAGAGACGCAAACAAATCATCATTTTAAAAAAAAAAACAAGCGCCTGTTATGCCAGGATGAGATAAATATCGCAAGAATCTTTAGTAAGCACTTTTTTGACCAGGATATCTAACCTACCAGAAACAAACTATCGTTACGTGTGTGTGTATATTGATCTCACAAGAATTTGTACTGGGAAATGTGTTAATTTCAATGGCGAATGTGCGTCAGAGTAGTTAATTTTAATTTGTATGGGAAGAAACTTCTTTGAACAGCGTGTTGGATTATTTTACATTGCCGCATGCATTTATTATCTTTTAATTATACAGTCGACAGTGCTTCGTTTCATGCGGTCGTTATATCTTTCAGGTTTTTAAGGTTTAGGCGTTTAAAATGAATAAACTACAATGTCCTGTGTTCGTCAGCTGGCGGCTGTTTTAACTGTGTTTGTAACCATTTTCGCCAGATTTTTAAATTGTGATTTTTTAATAGTGATTACATTGTCCCATTGCCACTTACATAGATAAAGGGCTAAGACAGCTTCATCATTTGACATATTTAGTCATTTCAGCCCTTCGTATTCATGTATGAAGAACATATGCAGACTACCAAGTTTAGCTGTTTTGATGAGATAAAACAAATCAAATAGACCTTTAAAATTTAACTGAAAAGATGCCCAGGATTACAATGTTGAAATAAGTTCATAGATGAGACAGAACTCCTGGATAAACAGATTGCATGGGCAGTGAGAATTAAGAACAAAATGAAAACTGGAGGAGAAATGAAAAAAAAATATATTTTAAAAATTTACATAACAACAATGTAAAAATGTTTGGGAACTTATCTTTAGATTTGAAACCATTCTAGAAATACATCAACAGCCAGGGAAAAAAATCAGAGGCCATTCCTCCACTTAACAAAGAGCCAATTAATAAATGCTGATAAATCTAAAGACCTAATTTTGTATTATTTTTTAAAACCCTAGCAACATCATGTACTTTTGCAAATGTACCTAAA
Source organism: Unio delphinus (assembly GCA_029339505.1). Taxonomy (NCBI): domain Eukaryota; kingdom Metazoa; phylum Mollusca; class Bivalvia; order Unionida; family Unionidae; genus Unio; species Unio delphinus. Next base: position 15,864,508 of record JAQISU010000010.1, read on the forward strand.
AGGAAAAGTATAGTAAAACAATATAGTAAAAGTTCTAATGTCCCAATGAGAAATCTTTTGAAAGGGCTACAGTGTAGGGTTGAATACGTTGTTTGTCTTTCCAGTTAACACATACTACCTGGGAGTGAATGAGCGCTTTGTCTTTAATACTATTAAGTGAGAATCATTTCTGGATTCTTTTTTTTATATTTCTTTTGTTACAGTGTTTCACCAAGCCACCATCTGTTCATCCGAGTAGAGATGGTTGCAACCTTTGTTTTTTAAGTAATTAAGTGCAAAGAATAATATATATATGTGTGTGTGTGTGTGTGTGTGCATGTGTGTGTGTGTGTGTGTCATAGCTAACTGTGCAGTTTTTGTTACATTTGAATAAATAAAATGTATGGCCATGTGAAGTTACCTTATGGATATGATAAATATTATCATTGTATATTTCACAAATCATACATGTACATGTACTAATGTATGTACATGTTCATGTGATGTTAAAATATAAATTTGATTCACATTATTTGATAGATGTATATCTTTATTATATAAAGTTATTTGAGAGGAATGCATGCAATATTTAACAAGATTTATGAATAAAGTATATGATATATGTACAGTAAGCATGGGTATTTTTTTTTCTTTTTCAACATTGCTAACTATTGACCCAGTAAACCATTCCATTTTCACACCTCTTATGAGAGACCACTTTTGGTATCCCGAAATACTTTGGTTATTATCTTGAGAGTTGGCTGCACACCTATTTCAGTAATGCAAAATCCCAAAGGATTGGTCACCGCTCCAGTGGCTTAGTGGTTGGAGTGTCCATCTCGGATGTGGGAAGTCATGGGTTCTATCCCCAGTAGAGTCATACCATATACTTACAAAAATGGTACTAACAGCTGCCTTGCTTGGCACTCAGCATTAAGAGGTTAATGGTAGGGATAGTCATCCTGGTGTCAGGATAATGTGATTGGGTTGGACATCATACTACATGTCTGCAACATGATGTCCAAGTGCTAGGCATCGTTATAAACTTCCATACTACAGACATCATAGCAACATGATTGAAAAATTGTTAAACTGTGTTAAGCATGCAAATCATGCACACCCACCCAAAGGATTGATCGCTAATTGACAGACATTTATAGTAAAGTTAGATTATGAAGTTTTAGTTTTATCAGGTCCCAAAAAAGTCTTAGAGGATAATAAAAGAAGTTAATTGTTGTCGCTTCTATCTTTTTTATTAATTCAGACTTAAGCTTCATATAATTGGTTATTAAGATGTTATATGTTGACACACCATGATGCATTATAGATAAAACAAAACATGTGAGGATCTATACCAGGGGCATTCATTCAGTTATGAATTTTAAGTCCAATAGATAAACTCTAATGCCTTTTTTGTTTCACACTTGTGGCTATAGTGTTTGAACAGGAAAACATAAACACCTTTATTAACTGTCAAAGAATCAGTGTGCAAACTATACCTAGTGACATTGAATTTTACTTTATTTAGGTGGTTATTTTACAGTTTAATTGATAAAGTAATCAAAGACAGTTTGATATAATGATATTTGAGGTATCCTTAATGACTAATGTCCATTTCTTCCAGTATGTGCCAATCAAAACCTCTGATCTGCCAGACATGTGTGGCAACTATAGCAAACTGATGCCCACAGATAAAAATAACTTATTAGTACTTATGGACCAGTCTCATCAGAGTTCTTTGTAAAGAGCTTGAGTGCGTAACATCATGAAGCACTTGTGTAATTTTTCTGTCATATCTACACACTTCATGCCTTTGTTAAGTTATTGATGATTGTGTTATATATTGAAATAAAAGTGACCAAATGAATATTTTTGTACAAGACTTTTAAAAATGGTTTTAACATTGTCTACTACAAATTGTAAAAGTAATTTATTTCATTATGGAATTGCAGTCAATATTTGGCACTGGATAGACTCTTCTTTTTTTTTAATTCACAGACTACTATGTAGATGACACAACATATTTCGAAGTCAAAAAAGCATAAACTGGAAATTTCTTTGCAGGATGTCTTAAACAAACTGTACAACTGGAGCATATGCAAGGCATGATGTAAATACTGGTAAAACTAAAATATCTGAAAGTGGCAATAAAGAACAAATTTTGATAGTGATGAACTATGACATCGAAGGATAGAAATTTGCAAGTGCAAATGATAGACTACTTAGCATAGTTGTAGATAATCATTGACTTGACATATCAAACATATCAGTAAAAACGTTAATTCTAGTGTATGGCTTCTCAGTTGGATAAGACATTTTCTCCCAGTGACAGTTACATACATCCCTTTTCAGATTACTGACTAATACATTATAGGGTAGTTCAAAATTCAAATGATAAAAACATAGCAAAGCTAGCACGTCTTCAAGAAAAAGCATTTTGGGATAATTTCAATTCAGAATGAAAGCAAGGACAATTTAGTAGATAAGTTGAAAGTATTACCTATGAAAAACCAAATATAGTTGATAAAAGCCAGTTAATGTACAGGATATCCAATAATAGTTATCCTGAATATTTACAATCATTATTCCAATAGCCTAAAAGTGCTGGTGCACCGTTAAAATTCAAATCAAACAATCATTATTCCAGTATAGGCTACCTGGTAATATTCCCCACCTGTGATCCATGTCTACCAAACAGTATAAAATTCCCAAACCATATAAGGAATTATTCCCACAAAAAAGTTTTCAATACTTTGGAACTTTGCTCCGGAAATGTATTCCAGTTGAGTTTAGAAATGGCCACTCTATTTCCTTTCATCCAAATTCAGTAAATCTCTTGTGGCTTCTGAGGTGTAGTTCAAATCAGAATGAAAGCAACTGTATTTGTATTAATAAATGCCTCTGGGCAACATTAAATATACTTCTGAGGCATCAATATTGTCACTAATTGCATATTGCATATTTGTGTTCAATGGGCAAGTATCCATTTAGGGATAGGAAGGAAATATATTGTGTCCATACATGTAAATGCTACTCTGTATAGGTTTGCATGTATGTGTATATGTGTGCATTTGTAAATAAATAAGTTCCTTTGTGTGCATTTGTAAATAAATAAGTTCCTTTGTTGAAGGTCCTAATGGTAGATTAGTTTTTCAGCTATATGTGTTACCCACTTTAAGTAAAGTCATTATTATTAGTAGTAGTAATAGTAGTATATTTTTGAGAACAGTATATGGTGGCAAAAATAATAAAAGTAAAACTACCCTTCCTCAATTTTATCAAGTCAAACAGATCAAGTAGAAATCAGCATGAATTTACCTTCTTGATATCCAACTGTACAAGTACAAATGGATTTTAAAAATCTCTTTCCCCTGGAACAATTAAAGATTCTAGTTCCAATCCACAAATATTAATCACAACTGCAGAATTTACCAAAATCTTAATGCCCATTTTTTAATTAGTCAAATCACACTTGCTCTAAAATAAACTATTTTATAAATACATGTATTGACACTACCTGTTGCAGCAGTGTCAATGTGATTTAACAGTAATCAGGATCACACTGGAAAGTTTAGCACCATAAAGATTTGCTATATGTTTGCTTTATGATTTTGTTTTGTATTGAAATTGTTATGCATTATATGTTGACTTTAACAAGTAAATAGTATTGAACATGAAACATATTAACTTAAAACACATTTTCTCCAGAGCTCAGTGTCCTACCACCACCACCCAATCCAAAAACCTTTAAGCTAAGATTTTGAAAACACCTCAGAAATAATACTGTACAGTAGAACCTGTCTTGAATACTACTTCTTATGGAAAAAAAATGGTCTCAAAAGACAGGTGGTCTCTAATAAAAGGTGTTAACACTACATAATCAATAAATCTGCATGTAGTTACTGATCTATCAACACAGGTGATTTCTCATTGCTTTGGTCTCTTAAGACATGTTTTACTGTATCTATACCTTGTTTACCAGATGATGTCATGTTGTATGTCACACACTATAACATTTATTGTGGTGACATGATTGAGATGACATATTCTCAGCTGAACATTAAGTCAAGAATTTACTGGCTTAAGGAAATAAATACCACAGTAAGGTACAAAACTATCTTTATACATTAGAAATAATGAACATGTCTTTATAGTTTAATGTTCCCCCCAAGAACTACCATAACTATCCTTCCCTCATGCCAGTGGGATTTTATCAAGAACTTCTTCTTGCCTGTCTGTAGACCACCTTAGATTTTATACATAAGCAGCAAAGATTGTGTGCTGGAGTTCCAATGTATTCCACTGAAGTATGAGTTGTGATTAAAAAACTCAAAAACGTTTTCTGCAGATCTTTCATTCATGGAAGACATTACTTGCTTGCACCAAGAGTAGCATGTTGAATATATGGTTAATAATTTTTATGGTTATCAAATTTAAAATTTATGTCCAAGTTGGACTTAAGACCAATAAATTGTATGTATGACAATAATATTAAGCATTTCTGAATGTACTGTTTATTCTATGTATGTTTTTTATTTGTTATTATATTAGTATACATATGATAATATGTATCACTATATATATATATATATATATATATATATATATAATTTTCTTGACTATGTTCAATTTTTAAATATTTAATAAGTAAAGCTGTCTGTAATAAAAAGGACTAGACAAAAGCAATAGTTTAGAATACAAATTGGAAGGTTTAAAACAGTACAAGCAATATGTTATCTAAAGACCTCTATCCATGTTCTTACTTGAAAAATCCATCCATCCATAAATTAATAAGTCCATAATGCCAAATGATCCAGAATCAAAGAGTAAAAATTGACTAAAGTTGGTGGATACTTGTATATTTGGTTTAATTGAGTGGCATTATTTGTGGTTTCATCTTTGAGATATACAGTTAATTGGTGTAATGAGTGGTCTTATTTCTGGCTCCTTCCTTTCGAATATACATGTAATTGTTATAATTAGAGGCATGTTTTTGGCTTCCTTTTCTTGGGATCTAGTTGATGGAGTTTGGATTCAAATTCTTGGATCAAGGTTTCAGGTGGATATATAGATAGGTGGATGGGTGGAAGGAGGTAGAGGGTCTAAAATAATACTGTGTACAATGAGGATGCCAATACAATTTTGAGATTTGTAGAGATAAGTCATAAAATTTACTCCATTATTGCACTAAACATGTATGTCTAATATTTTGTTTTCAAATTACTTTTTTCTTGCTTTCAGTGTTTGTATGTACTTTGGTAATCAGTTGACATGGCTTTAGAAGAAAAAAAGGCTGGACAGACAATCTTGGAAGACAAAAAATTTGCAATCCTAATGAGAGAGTCAGTTTGTGCGATGGCTGAGTCAGCCGGCCATTCAGATGTGGCAGAATCAGCAGCAGGTGTGCTTGGGGAGGATATCAGTTATAGACTTAGAGAAATCGCTCAGGTGAATATGGACATATGTCGGCCTGGTGTCAGGATAATGTGACTGGGTGGGACATCTTGCTATATGTCTGCAGCATAATGCCCCAGTGCTAGACATCACTATAAACTGCCACTCTGCAGATATCGTAGCGATATCACATTTTGAATGGTATATCATGGTTTTAGAAGATCATTTCATAAATGTTGTTGAAAGATAATGAAATGTAATCTAGTTACCGAAAAACATGTTTGGTCATTCTAACTATTTATTAATCTAGCTTGAATGAGGAGGCTCTGTTCAGGGCTGCAATGCACAGCAAAGATAGTGTTAAGTGAGATAGACTTCAGGATAACTAAATTTGTTAAATCAATGTTCCATGAATTAAACTTTTATATCTTCAGATGAGCATTAATGAATTTTCTCAATATTTTAATCATGATTAAATATCAAGTATGACAGAAATTTTCTTAATTTACCTGCTTCCATTACAGATAATTATTACTCCTGCTGTACATAACAAAATAATTAACATGTTTTTAAAAGATAATCTTCAGGTAAAATTTTCATAAGTAAGTCATCATGTTTGCAATGTATCATATGTGTATGATTCAAAATATATTAGTTAAGAGAGACTTGCATTTTCATATGATACACCTGATTACATTATGAGAAACATGTACGGTAATTCATGATCATATGAAATACATAGGACCTCACAAACATGAAATTGATTTTACTTTTGTCAATTATACATGTCAGAATCCTACAGAACATGCATATGTATATGTTACATATCATGTTAGGAGGTCAGAATAGGCCAGAATGCATGTGAAAATTATGACTGTTACTTTGTTTCTAATTATCCTGTTTTATTAATATAAGAATGCTGATATTTCAGAAATCAGCTCAGTTCATGAAACATGCTAAAAGAAGAAGACTGACAACTGACGACTTCAATAAAGCCTTGAGACAAAGTGATTTACAGGTAAGTTAAATGCAGTCCCTTTTATAAGAAGCATCAATTTAACACATTCAGATTACAGTATGATATCATTATTTTCATAGAAATAGATCAAGATGTGTTTGGTTTAAATTTTTACTTATAACCTATAATACTCTCTTTAAAGGAGATATTAATACTGATAGTTTACTTTTCACCCCATGACTTAATTATTTGCTTAGGCTTGTAACATTCAAAAGAACGGATTCCACTTTCAGCATGCACACAAGAGGGTAATTCAGAGGAAAAAGTTATACCGTTAAGTTGACTTCACCTTCTCTGGAGTTGATGTCTTCACACTCTCCATTTCTTTCATACTATGCTTGCAATAGTTTAAACAAAGTATTTTGTGTATTATAATAAGCTTTTGTGTCATCCAAATGATTATTTATTCATGCGGTAGGTAAGATAACAGATCAAAGCCACTCCTTTTTCCTCTTTTACCCCAACAACTTCATTCTATTATGGTGAGAGAAAAATATTACACCATCCATACATTTATTTCATTTTTAGCTCTACTTGTCATATGCCAGAAGAAGTTTTTATATGGTCTGTTGTCCTTCTTTCCATTAGCACAAGTTTGTTATTACTACATCTCCTAAACTACTTGGAGGATTGACGACAAACTTAACCAGTATAATTACCCCATGGTCTTCTAGGAACAAAATGAAAATGGTGCTGTCCAAACATCCAGCTGCCACAGTGGCCATCTTAAAAATCTTGCTATCAGTACTACTTCTGAATGGATGGTCATATCTACATGGGGTTGTCACTAAAGACGTCTTATGATGATCCTAAATAAAAATTATACCAATCTGACATCCCATTTGGTACTCATTTATAAATCTTTTTACCAAATTCTACTAGAACAGAAAGTCATATTGATGTGTGGTTTTCACCAGAAGACTTGTTATGTCGTCCATTTGATTTTAAATAAAAATGGTGCTGATCAGTGATCCATAGCAGCCATCTTGAAAATCATTTTAGTACTGCTCCTCCTGAATGGAATGTTGTATCTTGAAAATATGTTATCTTAAATCCTCTCGAAATGTGGCTTTCACCATTAGATTTTTTATGATCCTAAGCGAAAATGGTGCCATTTATGCAATATGGCTGCCATGATGACTGTCTTAATAAATCTTGCTGTCACTACTCCACTAGAGTGAGTGATCATTATGACAGTAAGTTTTCCCTTAGTGCAGAATGAAAATGCTTCCAGTCATACATCCAACATGGCTGCTACAACAACTGTTTTGAAAATGTTGTGGACACTTCTCCCCTGAATGGATGTTCATTATGACATGAAGTTTTCACCAGAAAACATTTAATGATGTCAATGTTGTCCTGAATGGTGCAAAGCCAACACCCAGTATGTATACCATAGCAACTAATTTGAAAATCATGTTATTGCTGATATCATAGCTGGTTTCATCACTCAGAAATTAAAAAGAACTATTCATTTCCTGGAAATACTTTTCACCCCAGAGAGTGTTGGTCCCTTCAAGAAACAAGTGTTAATCTTTTGAAATCCAGAAGTTTCTTTATTATAAATTTGGAGGTCCCATATCATGCACCTTGAAATCCTATTGTATCATTTACTCAACAATCGATACCTTTAATAAAATTAGGTGACTATATATAGTTTGATTCAGTAAAACATCTATCATTACCTCTAATAAAAGAAAAAAAACTTACCAATATATAAGATATCCACTTTTCTGTTAATTTATGTACATGTAATTGAATAGTACAGGGCTTGAATTTAACACAAATTTCTTTTGTAGCCAGAAGGACTAGTGTACTGTCAAATTTACTAGTCCTGCTAAACATTTACTAGTCTTGTCCACAAAAGTATGTCACACACTTGTATTGAGATTAACAACAATTTGCTTTCATAAATAGCATAATCATATGAAATGCAGAGGTACAGAAGTATAAATCCTACTTTAAATCATCAATCAGTGAATTAACATTTCTTGTTTCTCAAGATAATCTGGATCCACTTCCAGAAAGATATCCAGGTGTCCTTTTTCGTCCTCCACCTGCACTCTGGGTCCATATGGGGTTTGTTCTGGTCTCTTTACCCTTCTCTCTGAAGCATTCCACATGCTGGTGATAGATCATATGTTGGAATGTCATTTGTATGGAACATTATAACGAATAGGTCGGACAGAACCCAAGATCTCCAGTCACTCTTCACCATTTTCATCTCGGATTAAATTTTAAAGTTTGAACAACCCGCAACAAAACTGGATGTTTTCTATGTGTTTGTTTTTGCAAATTCTATACACCAGTTACACCGCATAACGTTCTTGTCCTTATCATAATTCAGCCATTCCCTGTCTTTTGTCAATGTCTTCTTAAACGTCCGACATCACTTTTCTCTATTGTATCAATTATTCCTCTCTTTTATGTCATTTTCATTCAACTTTTGCTTTTTTCCTGAGGCTGAACACCTTCTATATAAAACACCACATTTTGCTTGTCTTTTAAGGCGAGAATTGTGTCTCATTTTGAAATACCAGATGTTACAGTATAGCTGATGTGAATAATTTAAAGTAAGAAAAGGAATGGCACAGTGTCCTTTATATATGAAAGTATGAGCAAGAAACACATTTCAAAACATGTGCCATCCACTCCACCCCACCCAACTAAATGGTCTCTCTTATAAAGTCTTGACTTCGGCAGATGTAGACTGCAGAATCAAAGCAGTGGCTATTGTAAACACTGATATACAATATTAACATCAAAAGATAATGTTAGTTTTTCCAGGAAAAAGTGTGTTCCCATCAAACAAAGCCATCTGACTATGCGCTTTGTATTCAACAGCTCCAATTACGGTCTCATCACTAATAGTGTAAGTATAGTATTCCTAATTAATCGGACCTCATTGTATTGTTGAAATTAATAATAAGAGGAAAATTTTCAAATCTTTGATGCCCATGCTGAGAGATTTTAGTTCCCAAAAGATGTACAGCATTCTGCTTGGATATCTCCACGTGTATTCAATTATTTGTTCAGTCTTGTATAGGAAAAATATTTAAAAAAACAATTTTTAGTGTCATAGAAAAAATAGTTGTATAGAAATGATGTGTCAGTAATGTGATCATAATAAATTGATCTAATTCTTATAATTTTTTCAATGCAAACGTAAATTATGCAGTTTCCCGTTTGTGAATGTCTGCGCGTTTGGCTAGCAAGCACACAAAAAAAAGAAACAAACAGGCATGCAAACTAATTTCTTTGAATAGTTGATGCCATGTGTTGTAGTTTGTTAATGTGGTCATATGAATACCAGGTTATTTTTTTTATTTAATTCGCTGTCAGATTAATTAGGATATCAATTACCAAACTTCTGTTGTTTGTTAATGACGGGACCATGATTGGCGCTGTTAAGCAAAATGCACAAAATCATATGGCTTCTTGTATTAGAAACACATTTCTGAGGCAGAAATTGACTTCATCTTCTCATGCTAATATTTTATGATTGTGTTTACAACAGTCACTGCATTGATTCTACAGAAAATATGCTGAGGTCACGTCTTTATTAAGGTATTGAGTAAACAAACGCTGACTTGATAAACAAAACTCACTAGCCCATCGGACTAATAACATTATGATAGTTACTAGTCCGACAGGACATCTACTAGCCTTGGGCTAGCAGACTACTTCTAATTTCGAGCCCTCTAGTATTAAACCTTTTTTTTAAAAAATTTTTCCTTCTTGATAATTCTGTTGAGATAGTAATATAACTCTCTCATAACTATATTTACTATAATTAACTAAAATAGGATGGGAAGGTCAATGGAAACTCATGCTAACTAAATAGTTATTTTAAATCAAGATTATTAAAATGTCTTGTTATTACGCACCATGATAGTTCATATTTTCCGTAATTATATAACTTGATTTCGTATGTCTTATAATTCCAGTTATAAATTTTGTTACTTCACTTACAGCCTGTGTTTGGTCACAGATCTTTGGAACCACCCAGTCCTTTCAGACAGATACGTGATAGTGATGTACATTTCACAGATGACATTGAAATCAACCTTGCCACACTTGCCTTCAACAGTTATATTCCCAAAAATCAAGGAGAAACATCCATCAAAGGTTTTTATCTTTTTCTAGATTGACTATATTATCCCTTGTGTGTGCAACATCCTTGAACTCCTTCTACACCATTAGTGTTTGTTACATGAAACTTGGGTAATGAGTGTAGATTGTGATGACCCTTTGATCATTTTAATTGTATCCATTGTGGTGGAGCTAGGGGGATGTTGCTGATTTTGTGTAAATTTCAAGTATCTCCTTGGTTATCTTTGCTAGCCATGGTTCCAATCTGTTAACCCTATCTATATCTACACCTTGGCAGATCAAACATATATTTTTTAACAGTGGTGCATTACATTGGCAAAAAATGTAAAGGCATTTGATTTCAAAAGGATTCTTTTTAAGTATTACATCAAAAGTATGACTACACAGAGGTGTCGCTAGGATTTTAAAACTTGGAGTCCAGGACTCCCTATTTGGTAAAAGTAGGAGTCCCACCAGCAAAAGTTGTAGTCCCATCCTTGACAATGCTGAACTTTGCAGATTAGAAGAACTTTTGGTTGCCGTTGAGTTTAATTTCCACATTCTGTATAACACTGACATGTACAACCGTGTCCTCCTATTCGGCGCGTCTGGTAATTCTGCACAACGATACATCATTTATGTAAACATTGGATCGCGTGTTGGTTTGGTTGAAAATTTAATTTTTTGCTGAAATGCCAGAAAGAGTCCAAAGTAATATATTTCATTTCCATAGTCTGATGCATAAACATTACATCTTTTCAAAGCCATGTGCAGAATTTGGCCGCCATATCTCGAGTCATGGAAACATAGGGGTGATATCCATTTGTCCAAACTTTATATTATTTTGAATATAATATTCTGGTGACAGCTGCCACTTTTCAATTGGTAAGCATTGCAGGTTATTTTATTTTTTGTCTATTGATTTTGGTATGGGTTTTGCACCAATATTGGTAACCTTAGATACACAGAATAACCTGAGAGTGATGTAACTCTTGATAGTCCTTCAGGGTGAGACTGAATTTTCACAATCCAAGGAATAGTTGTATTCCAAACACCCTTTTTCTTACACTTGGCTACTATTTCCATCCAAACTGTCAGTTCTAGAAACTTCAGCAATCTTCTGAATCTCATTAAAACCTTTGACAGTTTGCTATTTAACCCCAAACTACTGATCCAAATTTGCAAACGATGTTTTGTCCTGATGTCTCTTGATTTTGAAGTCACATGCACTATTTATTTGGCTAGTCAGAAATGAACACAATAATGGAAGCTAAAGTGTACTCTTATAATAACTACATGTACCTCAAAACATCGACCCGAAATCACAACGCATCTACATGTTGGCCAAGCAGATGCGCCGAGATAACCTAGATGTTATCGGTGAGAAACCAATCAGGAATGACGAGGGTGAGCTCTGCCTGGATGGGGAATCCAGAAAAAATGCTTGGAAACAGCACTATGATAGGCTGCTGAATGTTGAATTCCCATGGAACCCGAATGACCTCATGGATGAGCCTCCTGTTGAGGGCCCAAGTATTCCAATCACTACTGTGATGATTGAAAAAGCAATCAGCAAGATGGCGACGGGTAAAGCTGCAGGCCCATCTGGCATAGTAGAAGAGATGTTGAAGCCTACTGGCATGAGTGGTGTAGCTATGACATATTCCAACACAGTGGGAGGAAAGCTACATAGTCTATACAAAAGCAAAGGCGACGCACTGGACAGGAGCAACTACAGAGGACTAAAGATGATGGACCAGATAATGTAAGTTTTTGAGAGAGTTATAGAGCAATTGATCAGACAACAAGCACACATCGGTGACATGCAGTTCGGCTTCATGCCAGGAAGAGGAACTGTTGATGCCATATACATCTTGTGACAGATGCAAGAAAAACATATCGCAGTTAACAAGCCCTTATACATGGCCTTCATAGATCTTGAGAAGGCGTTCGACCGAGTTCCAAGGAATGTCATATGGTGGGCGATGCGTAAATTAGGCATTGAAGAATGGCTTGTTAAAACTGTACAGTCCATGTACTATAATGCTAGAAGCAGTGTTCGTGTTGGTGATGGCTACAGTGACGAGTTCAATGTCAATGTTGGTGTTCATCAAGGATCGGTATTGAGCCCGTTATTGTTTATTGTTGTTCTGGAAGCGCTGTCAATTCACTTTTGAACAGGCTGCCCATACGAGCTCCTGTATGCTGATTATCTAGCGGTCGTTGACTCCACACTTGATGCTCTGGTTGAACGTGTGACAGAATGGAAGAAGGGCATGGAAGAAAAAGGTCTCAGGGTCAACATGGGTAAATCCAAGGTATTGATTTCTGGTCTGAATAGGGAAACACTGAAAAGCACAGGAAAGTATTCATGTGCCGTCTGCCTAAAAGGTGCAGGTAGAAACTCAATATTTTGCATCAGCTATTCACATTGGGTTCACAAGAAATGTAGTGGAATCAATGGACCTATCAAACCTGATCCAAGCTACAAGTGTCCCAGATGTAGTGGACTCACTCGACTTATTGAATGAAGGCCTGTGACAGAAGTAACTGTAGGTGAAGAAAAGCTTGATGTCGTAGCCGACTTCTGTTACCTAGGAGACACCATATCAACCGGAGGAGGATGTGAACTGGCATCAACAACGGGTTGCAAGTCTGCTTGGAATAAGTTTAGAGAGCTTCTCCCAATCCTGACGAATAAGCATTTGACGCACATTACAAGGGGTCGTCTTTACTCAACTTACATCAGACCTGTGCTGTTATACGGCTCTGAAACCTGGGCTGTCACTGCTACAACTCTCAGGAAGATACATCGCAATGATAAAGCCATGATATGATGGATCTGCCATGTAAATCCCGAGGCGAATGTCCCATTTGAGTCTCTCCTCACCCAGCTCAACATCAGAAACATTTGACATTATCCAATCAAAAAGGATGCGATGGCTGGGCCATGTTGAACGTAGTAAAGGATGGATATCCAAGGTCCGTTCCTTCAAAGTTACAGGAAGTCGAGCTCCAGGCAGACCTAAGCTAACATGGGAAGAGTTGACAAAAAGAGACAGAAAGACGTTGGGGCTGAGCAGAATCAATCCACAGGACCGTAGAGCCTGGAAGAAAGCTTTGAATACTCACATGACGAAACAGACAGGCCTACCTTCGTTAGAGGATTAATAAAAGGCCTGGATAATCAAAATGGATGATGATGATGATGACATCTCAGGATCTTTCTGTCTCTGAATTCAGTCATTGTAAATTCAGCACATTTTCCCACCCAAGCTGCTAGTCAAAGTCTTTCAACTTGCCGCCCAGCTATTGCGTCATGTTCTTTTGATGTACTCTAATAAATACAGCAGGCAGAACTGAGGGTATTTTAACCACAGAATTATATCACTGTAAATATCAGCACAGCTAAAATGATAAAGTAATCAACATTGACTTTGTCTACCAGCTATTTGCATGCGTATGGAGGACTCCTGCATGAAGTGATTTATGTGTCCCAGATCAAATATTTGCATTCAGATACGCGTAATTAAGCATTTCCGAGATCTCTGGTACATACCAGAGAGAAGCCATTACAGATGTATTTGAGTGAAAAGTATTGTGTACAAACACAGACCAGCAAAATTGCTTTTTTATGAGTCTATTTAACTTGTATGCTCCCATTGTCTTGATCATGTAGGAATAATGTTCAAATTTGAACAACTTAATTTTGATTGGATTTCAGTGGTGCTCCAATACAATTTACTAATCCAAAGCACATAAATATCTGCTTTTTCCACTAAAGTGTAGTCTTAGATAGATTTGCCATAAAGTAACCTTGGCTAGTGAAGATGCTCCAGGGTTACGGGTCTCCATATTTTAAAATCAGTATATGTAACTAGTGACCACAGTTTCAGATGTGATGTTGGAGTCCTTAGGTGATGCCCTGGGATATTGTCCTACACACCCTCACCAAATTTTTGTTTGGGTCTAACATTGGCTACTATTGAGCCACACCTTATAACTGTACCTAAAGGGCAACCAAACAAATCTAGAGTCAGAAGGAATAAATATTCATTGAGGTAAGCAGAACCAAAAACTATTTTGTTTTTCCTTACAACAGAGTGTGCAACCTTCATCTTGGCATCTCATGAAAAAATGGGAATTAATGTCCAAACAAAATTAAAAAACAAAAAGAGAAGAACAAATAAGTTATTGGATAAAACTATTGAAACATTTGTGTATTACTTTGTAACTTGTGTGTTGCAAAGATACTTCCTTAATCATGAATTTATTCTTTAGCCCATTGGTTAGCAGTAGAGGGTGTACAGAAAATGAGCTCATCAAGCCAGCAGAGTCAGGGTAGGTAGCTTTGAATCTTTTTTAATTTTCTTTCTTTCATTTAATTCATATTCACCCCATCATCTATCAATCCAGCCATCCATTCATTTATTAATGAACAGTAACTCTTTTGAACAGTGTTGTCAAGCACCCTTAGGCATAAGCATGACAATCTGATCACTTTGGCATCCCGATGCAAATCCATGTTTTCGTTCCATGCGTCCAATCTCACTCTACATTTCCTTAATAATAAAGCTCACCTGTCTGTAAGGCCTTACGGTATAGTCCACTGTATGTGGATGACTTCTCATAAACTATATGGTTAGTTCAATAAAACTTGCTAGGAATGTTTCTCAAAATATGCACTCCTAAAATCTGTTGGGATTGGCTCTCCTATCAATTGTATGCTTCCAAAGCAACCCAAAATGGAAAATGTAGATGTGGCTCCACTAGAAATGCTGTGTCTTCCTTAGCAACCTAATAGAAAACCTAATTTTAACTTCTTCTCTAAACAGCCAAGTCCATTTTGATCTAAGATGGTCCTAATGTTTCTTTGGAGATTAAAGTTGGCTTCCATTGTAGTCATATGAAGTTCCTATTTTCACCATCTTATCTGGAACAACTGAGCCAGGTTTGTTCGCACTCGGTAGAAATGTTTATTTGGATATGTGGTATCACTCTTTTGTCCATAGTGGATACCCTGGCAGTAGTGTGGTTTTTCTTAGCAACCAGGTGGGGAAACCTATTTTCAAAATTTTTATCCATAACAGATGAGCCATTTAAGTCAAGATTTGGTAGGAGAGTTTTTAGGATGTGCTCTATAGATTGCTGTCAACATGGCTACATTAGTGACTGGTTGAAATAAACTATTTTAATCTTCTGTAGAATGTTTGAAGAGATTGCACACCTGGTAGGTACATGCCTTACTAAAATCAAGGGTGGCATACATTGCAAAGGTGTCTTTCTTTTCAACCTAGTGAAAAAGCTATTTTCCGATTGTAGAGATGGATGAGCCAGTTTTGATCCAACCTGGTTTAAAAAAATGTGTCACAAATTTTATCTGAAGTGGCTTCTGTATTAATGATGTGGTTCCATAGCAACCATATGGACAACCTTTTTTCAACATCTCCAAAAACATCTGAGCTGCTTTTTTAAAAACTTGATACTTTTTTTTTCTAAGGACAGGCTCTAATAAAGATGTGTCAGGGTGAAAAACCTACAAATAATACTTTTCTCCCTTCCAGTATTGCCATGGTTACTAATATATACATATATTATCTTTACCATATCAGAATAATGTGATACATTGGTTCCTAGCATGAACACCTTTCACTTTGATGCAGAAGATGCCAATGAAATTACTCAAAGTAGAAACATAGTTAAACAGTTTTATACTTGTTTAGTGCCTTATTGAGTCCTTTAAATCAATTCATGCAGCTTACATCTGTTCATTTGTGGCGCTTCATTAATGTGATTTCAATGACTGTATGACCAAAGTAAGTGTCTCTTAAAGACCCCAAGTTCATTCTCTACATAAATAAAGGTCCAAGTTTATGAAGTCAGTGTTCTGTCAATTCAGTGTACTTTGTCAGTTAGATATAATACATGATGAGAAAATCCCTTTTTGCAGCCCTAAAGTGGTGGTTATCAACTTAGATTGACTTACAAGCAGGTATATATGGTAACAAAAAATATTAGTTTTTGAAGTGTTTTGTCATGAATAACAAAAATACACTTTTAGTATCATTAACTTGTATCACGATTCTTTGCAATTTTTCATACATTCCCAGCAAATGGAAACTACAGACATAACCAGTATAGTGAAAAAGTACCGTGGCATGTACCATGAAAATACTGAGATAAACCTGTATACCAGTAATACCATGTACCTCTAGCACACATACAACAAACGCATACAAAACTGAAATTCAGAATATATGTAACATTCATTTAGTTATCTTCATAATGTTAGAATACATATAATCACTCAACCATTCATAATGCCTGACAACATACCCACACCACATCAACAAATGCTCCAGTGTAATGTTTGTACATGTCAGCAACATCACAAATGCAATAATGGTGCTACAAGGAAAATATACAGATCAGCATTAAAGACAAGCATTGGGTGTATGTCAGTCTGCTTACCTCAGAGATGAAAAGTTTGATGTTCAAGTGGCATAGAACAGTTTCTCAACATTGATCTTTTAGATAGAGATATTACTGGCCCAAAGCTGCTTATGCATGATAGCAATGAACACAGCACACACACACTGTGTCATGGTAGAAGTAGATGGCCTGAATTGATTTAGTTGTAAAAATAACTTTTTCATATGAAGTTATGGCCCTTCATGATTTAGATGACCCTTTGTGACAGAATTATCCAAGTTGATAATAGTCCTGTAACCAAGAAGAACATACCGACAACTCAGCTAACAAGATCACAGCAGTAGGTGCTTGTGTATTTGACCCCCAAACTAATTTAGTTTCATATTAACATCCAAGCTGTAAAATTTTATTTTGTACGAAATGTTAACTTATTTGGTTCTGATGATCAATCATCCATTGTGATCAGCATTACTAAAAATAGAAAAATAAATGCCCTATAGCACTGTCAATAAATAGTAATGGTAACGACACCAACAAAAAACACTTAAAGTTTATATTTCTTCAGATATATTAACCAATCATAATTCAAATGTGCAACCATGACTTGCCAATCCAACCTTCCAAGCTTTTTTTAAAAGCTAAAAGATGTCTGTCACTAAAATGGAATCAGGCTCTATATAATTTGAAGTATCAATGCGATGAGCAGGCATATATGCATGTGATGTGGTGAATATAAGCTAGCATAAGATAACCATGACACCTGTCTCAACTGAATGGGGTGAAGTTATTGCTACATATGTGCTAAATAGTCACAAAATGTGATTGTATAACCAAACAGATAAATTAGACAAGTGCAAAAGCATGTAAATATACAAGCAAAGATGAAGACTTAATTGTTATTACCACCAAAGCCACATCAAACAACATTATTTTGGTAGAGATACTAAAGACCATCACCTGAACAACTGGAACAAGTGTCATCAGTTGTACCTCATGGACCACTACTGTATTGGTACCTTAATCGTCTGGATATACTGGTTCATTCTTGTACTGGCTATAATGATCTTTTGTAGAATAGCCAGTACCAGGCTTTAGCATTAGACAACAATTGGTTATGGACAACACTAGCACCAACACATCCTCAACCTATGATTCCTTCGGTTAGGTGTGGGGATCTGCTTATTTGAAATACCTAATTTTGGCTATTCTAACACCTGGAGTCACTACTGTCAACACTGGTTCTGACTTCTGATATCCATGGCACCAGCATAGAAGAATATACTCAATCTAGCAGTCATTGCTCTTGACAGATATATTGCTGTTCTGGGAATGTGAAAATTTCCATATGGTCTGGAAATTTTTTCTCAGCATGAAATTAGTATCCAAAATATAATCTCAACAGAATTTATCATGGTATCAGTTACTATATTTCAGCAATCTTCATGGCTAGCATAATGTTGATAACATTAGTGGTCATTCTTATGGAGTTGGTCTTGCAGATGCTTGTGCTTTCAATGGAACAGCACAAAACACACTCGCCAGTTCCATTGTGGTATCAGTAAACTTACAGGACCATGTAAGGGCTTTAAAATGATACCAGAAGTTAACAAAGCAAGTTCTTGTTTCTACCAATTAAGGAAGGAAAGAACAAAATCTCAGCTCAGGTTTTAATGGTCTTCATATAGATTATTCACTTTGCATATAAATAACTAACACAAGACTGAATTAATTTCCTGTGCATATCAGTTCACTAAGTTAGGGCAGTAAATACGAACATAACATTGGAGTATAACTGTTCCATAAGTGACATTTTCCAAGACGTGGTAGAAGTCATAGGTGACATTTTGTAGCTTTTATACCGAAGAGCCTTCATTCTAAAGGGCTTAGTATGGCCAGGTGGGATCTATATAAGCAACGTAAAAGACGACCTTCCTGGCTCATTCAGCAGCTTCACAGTAACATAACCACTCAACTTACACTGGAATTTAAGGGGGCTCATTTTCCCAACAATCCATGTCTGATTATAGTGATATCCAAACTCTGGACCATATATGTCATGAGCTTTTCATTCATTATAGTGATTTCCAAACTCTAGACCATATATGTCATGAGCTTTTCATTCATTATAGTGATATCCAAACTCTAGACCATATATGTCATGAGCTTTTTATTGATTATAGTGATATCCAAACTCTAGACCATATATGTCATGAGCTTTTCATTCATTATAGTGATATCCAAACTCTAGACCATATATGTCATGAGCTTTTTATTGATTATAGTGATATCCAAACTCTAGACCATATATGTCATGAGCTTTTCATTCATTATAGTGATATCCAAACTCTAGACCATATATGTCATGAGCTTTTTATTGATTATAGTGATATCCAAACTCTAGACCATATATGTCATGAGCTTTTTATTGATTATAGTGATATCCAAACTCTAGACCATATATGTCATGAGCTTTTCATTCATTATAGTGATATCCAAACTCTGGACCATATATGTCATGAGCTTTTCATTCATTATAGTGATATCCAAACTCTAGACCATATATGTCATGAGCTTTTCATTCATTATAGTGATATCCAAACTCTAGACCATATATGTCATGAGCTTTTCATTCATTATAGTGATATCCAAACTCTAGACCATATATGTCATGAGCTTTTCATTCATTATAGTGATAACCGAACTCTAGACCATATATGTCATGAGCTTTTCATTCATTATAGTGATATCCGAACTCTAGACCATATATTTCATGAGCTTTTCATTCATTATAGTGATATCCAAACTCTGGACCATATATGTCATGAGCTTTTCATTCATTATAGTGATATCCAAACTCTAGACCATATATGGCATGAGCTTTTCATTCATTATAGTGATATCCAAACTCTAGACTATATATGTCATGAGCTTTTCATTCATTATAGTGATATCCAAACTCTGGACCATATGTCATGAGCTTTTCATTCATTATAGTGATATCCAAACTCTAGACCATATATGTCATGAGCTTTTCATTCATTATAGTGATATCCAAACTCTAGACCATATATTTCATGAGCTTTTTATTGATTATAGTGATATCCAAACTCTAGACCATATATGTCATGAGCTTTTTATTCATTATAGTGATATCCAAACTCTGGACCATATATGTCATGAGCTTTTTATTGATTATAGTGATATCCAAACTCTAGACCATATATGTCATGAGCTTTTTATTGATTATAGTGATATCCAAACTCTAGACCATATATGTCATGAGCTTTTTATTGATTATAGTGATATCCAAACTCTGGACCATATATGTCATGAGCTTTTTATTGATTATAGTGATATCCAAACTCTGGACCATATATGTCATGAGCTTTTTATTGATTATAGTGATAACCAAACTCTAGACCATATATGTCATGAGCTTTTCATTCATTATAGTGATAACCAAACTCTAGACCATATATGTCATGAGCTTTTCATTCATTATAGTGATAACCAAACTCTAGACCATATATGTCATGAGCTTTTTATTGATTATAGTGATATCCAAACTCTAGACCATATATTTCATGAGCTTTTCATTCATTATAGTGATATCCAAACTCTGGACCATATATGTCATGAGCTTTTCATTCATTATAGTGATATCCAAACTCTAGACCATATATGTCATGAGCTTTTCATTCATTATAGTGATATCCAAACTCTAGACCATATATGTCATGAGCTTTTCATTCATTATAGTGATATCCAAACTCTGGACCCTATTTCATGAGCTTTTCATTCATTATAGTGATATCCAAACTCTAGACCATATATGTCATGAGCTTTTTATTGATTATAGTGATATCCAAACTCTAGACCATATATGTCATGAGCTTTTTATTGATTATAGTGATATCCAAACTCTGGACCATATATGTCATGAGCTTTTTATTGATTATAGTGATATCCAAACTCTAGACCATATATGTCATGAGCTTTTCATTGATTATAGTGATATCCAAACTCTAGACCATATATGTCATGAGCTTTTCATTCATTATAGTGATATCCAAACTCTAGACCATATATGTCATGAGCTTTTTATTGATTATAGTGATATCCAAACTCTGGACCATATATGTCATGAGCTTTTTATTGATTATAGTGATATCCAAACTCTAGACCATATATGTCATGAGCTTTTTATTGATTATAGTGATATCCAAACTCTGGACCATATATGTCATGAGCTTTTTATTGATTATAGTGATATCCAAACTCTAGACCATATATGTCATGAGCTTTTCATTCATTATAGTGATATCCAAACTCTAGACCATATATGTCATGAGCTTTTCATTCATTATAGTGATATCCAAACTCTAGACCATATATGTCATGAGCTTTTTATTGATTATAGTGATATCCAAACTCTGGACCATATATGTCATGAGCTTTTTATTGATTATAGTGATATCCAAACTCTAGACCATATATGTCATGGGCTTTTCATTCATTATAATGATATCCAAACTCTAGACCATATATGTCATGAGCTTTTTATTGATTATAGTGATTTCCAAACTCTAGACCATATATGTCATGAGCTTTTTATTGATTATAGTGATATCCAAACTCTAGACCATATATGTCATGAGCTTTTTATTGATTATAGTGATATCCAAACTCTGGACCATATATGTCATGAGCTTTTTATTGATTATAGTGATATCCAAACTCTGGACCATATATTTCATGAGCTTTTTATTGATTATAGTGATATCCAAACTCTGGACCATATATGTCATGAGCTTTTTATTGATTATAGTGATATCCAAACTCTGGACCATATATGTCATGAGCTTTTTATTGATTATAGTGATATCCAAACTCTAGACCATATATGTCATGAGCTTTTCATTGATTATAGTGATATCCAAACTCTAGACCATATATTTCATGAGCTTTTCATTCATTATAGTGATATCCAAACTCTAGACCATATATTTCATGAGCTTTTCATTCATTATAGTGATATCCAAACTCTAGACCATATATGTCATGAGCTTTTTATTGATTATAGTGATAACCAAACTCTAGACCATATATGTCATGAGCTTTTCATTCATTATAGTGATATCCAAACTCTAGACCATATATGTCATGAGCTTTTCATTCATTATAGTGATAACCAAACTCTAGACCATATATGTCATGAGCTTTTCATTCATTATAGTGATATCCAAACTCTGGACCATATATGTCATGAGCTTTTCATTCATTATAGTGATATCCAAACTCTGGACCATATATGTCATGAGCTTTTTATTGATTATAGTGATATCCAAACTCTAGACCATATATGTCATGAGCTTTTTATTGATTATAGTGATATCCAAACTCTAGACCATATATGTCATGAGCTTTTTATTGATTATAGTGATATCCAAACTCTGGACCATATATGTCATGAGCTTTTTATTGATTATAGTGATATCCAAACTCAAGACCATATATGTCATGAGCTTTTCATTCATTATAGTGATATCCAAACTCTAGACCATATATGTCATGAGCTTTTTATTCATTATAGTGATATCCAAACTCTAGACCATATATGTCATGAGCTTTTCATTCATTATAGTGATATCCAAACTCTAAACCATATATGTCATGAGCTTTTCATTCATTATAGTGATATCCAAACTCTAGACCATATATGTCATGAGCTTTTTATTGATTATAGTGATATCCAAACTCTAGACCATATATGTCATGAGCTTTTTATTGATTATAGTGATATCCAAACTCTAGACCATATATGTCATGAGCTTTTTATTGATTATAGTGATAACCAAACTCTAGACCATATATGTCATGAGCTTTTCATTCATTATAGTGATATCCAAACTCTAGACCATATGTCATGAGCTTTTTATTGATTATAATGATATCCAAACTCTAGACCATATATGTCATGAGCTTTTCATTCATTATAGTGATATCCAAACTCTAGACCATATATGTCATGAGCTTTTCATTCATTATAGTGATATCCAAACTCTAGACCATATATGTCATGAGCTTTTCATTCATTATAGTGATATCCAAACTCTAGACCATATATGTCATGAGCTTTTCATTCATTATAGTGATATCCAAACTCTAGACCATATATGTCATGAGCTTTTTATTGATTATAGTGATATCCAAACTCTATACCATATATGTCATGAGCTTTTTATTGATTATAGTGATATCCAAACTCTAGACCATATATTTCATGAGCTTTTCATTCATTATAGTGATATCCAAACTCTAAACCATATATTTCATGAGCTTTTCATTCATTATAGTGATATCCAAACTCTATACCATATATGTCATGAGTTTTTATTGATTATAGTGATATCCAAACTCTAGACCATATATGTCATGAGCTTTTCATTCATTATAGTGATATCCAAACTCTAGACCATATATGTCATGAGCTTCTCATTCATTATAGTGATATCCAAACTCTAGACCATATATGTCATGAGCTTCTCATTCATTAGGTGATTGAAGATTGAGCCTTTCTAAAATAAATGCACCTCCCTCCACCTCTTACCTGTTCTTCTGATATGTTATATTTGGGTAACGTACCTGAATCAAAATATTTTTTTGGTAATACCCACCCGATTATACATGTACACCCTACCAGCCCACCCTAATTACCGAAAAATAATCATACAACATGCACAATCAGTCCTGTAATAACTTGTGTATGGATGGAATTAGGTGCCAGTGCCTCTCCTACAATGGGAGACAACATTTTCTAAGTTGTACCATAATAGCAGACAGTATTTGGCACTTCTGTTGCAGTGAAAAATATGTTTGATTGCAATGGATTTGTACGGTAGTGATTATTGTAGTAGACATTGTTGAAGAAACACATTTTACTTGCAAAAATATCTTTCAATAAAAGCTTTTCAAACTCATTGTACAAGTGCCTTTATTATAGCTTTTCCTTTTTCATCCCAGATATAAAATATGATTTAGTGTTAAACTTCAATTAAGCAGGTAAATCTAATGGAAAGCCTGATGTTTCTGACATCCTCCTGAAATACTATGACAAGGTGACACAGGCTATTCTTGGCTTTGATGAAGAGATCATGAAGGTAAGCTTATGATGCACAAAATATATAAATCTAGGTAACACAATGAATGAAATATTAAATCTTACTTTGTGTGATATATATTTTTAACTCGATAAGGCTAATGAGCATATAACATCGTCATAAATCCAGTGTGTTTCACCCATCAGTAGTTGCTGTGTTTGTCTTCGCCTCAACCATTGGGTCAGTTTCAACCAGACATGGCATAGAGCATCATAGTTTAAAGCCTTTTCAAGTTTATACAGCTGTTACCAGATTGTCTTAATATATAACTGTACAGTGTCCCCCTTTTATATGGCCACCCCTTCTGCACCAGGAAAGTGGCCTTATAAGATGGGTGGCCTTTCCAGAGGGGGGCTAAATTTTTTGTAAAGTATGTGTTATGTACGTAGTAAGAAAGCTACATACTTCAAAGCATTTAATATCTTCGTTTAAAAGTAACATTGATTATTAAAGGCTCTTCTTGTTATAATAATATATTTATTTCAACTGAATATACATTAATCATTCTTTTTCATGGTGTAAGTGTGATATGTGAGCAGGTATTGTCATGCACATTGCAAAATCATTCACAAATGTCATTTAAGCCATGGTACATACATAATTATTTTTCTAGTTTCTCCATTTTCCCACTGCTGCTGAATAACCACCTTATTGGTTACGATGTTATTTTGAGTTTTTTCAACATGTTTTATTCGAGTCTTTTCTACATAAAATTGTTTGGCAAGTACCCCCTCCCACCTCACCCTATGTCATTGAATAGAATAACTGACTTTCTTCTCAAATAATACATCTCTGTGTACATGATGACATGTTAATGTTTGGTAATGATTTATTCAGATGTTGCTACCTTTATGCGATTTAATTATGCAGTTGAAACTTTTGTTGAGTGGATGAAATGCCTTCTTCATAAAGGAAGTTTATATGTGGTGTCACATGATTTTTCGGTCTTTGTCTGTTACTCTGTTTTGTTGAAGGTCAATTTCTCTGTGTTAATGCAAAAAATCTATTTTGACAGATGTGTGAAGTCCAAAAGTCTATCATAACATTGATGAGCCCATTTCCTGTAAATGTTGACTTTTATAGACAATGACATAATATTAATCTTACTGTTACATGTACTTTAGTCAACACTTCTTTCAGTAACGGAAACTTTACATTGGGTGATATGTATCAGCAATAGAGATAATCTGATTTCTTACCTTACGCCACAATGTGAATTCATTATTGATTCTGGATACATTTGAGAAAAATAGTGGCTGCTCATGAGGGGACATTTTACAATTTTGTACTAATATGCTGGTCATGTTAGAGAAATCACTGTTCTTGAGGGGTACTTTTGAATACAAACTTGTTGATGCCAAGGGATTCTGGCCATAAGAAGCGGTTGGCCACTGATCGGGGAGGGGGGAGGAATTCAAGAGGGGGACTACTGTAGATACTAAAAATAGAACAAATTTTTAAGCAACTTTGCAAAAACTGCAGATCAGAATCTGGGCAAAGTTGAGAGATAGAATGATGGTACATAAGCCTTTTAAATGATGCCAAACTATCATCAAATATGGCTGCCAGTACTAAAATTAATTTGGGTTTGTCTTGTTGGGTTTAATGCCATTTTTTTACCATGGTAGGCTATACATGGCAGCCAGTATAGTTGGTGAAGGAAGAACCTCTGCCTACTTTCTCAGATATCCTTGTTGGTCAAGTCGAGATTCAAACTCACGTGGACAGTGGTGTGAGTGTTGTAATGGCTAATGCTTTAAACCACTTGGCCACCTGAAGCTACATTAAAATTAAAAATATATGGACGAAGGATGGAAACTTTAGAAAATTGGTGAATTCGACTTGTACTCCGAATTGATTTATATAGGTATTAAAGTAAAATAACTTTGTAAAAACTGCTGGATAGAATTTGATATAATTTAGCATCCTGTCATGTTTTTGCAAATGATCCTAATGATCCTGATTGTGGATCCTAAAGACATAAAAACCTTAAGAAGCTCCTCCTCATATCAGCTGAACAGAAGTTTAGAAAATTGACAGTAAACATTCTGGTATGCAATCTCTTAATGTGTGTAAAAATAACTCCAATTTTCTGTCATAAAAAGTGGCCACTATATTAAAGTAGTAAAACCTTGAAGTAAAACTATTTTCAGAGTTTGAGCAAATTGGACAGAAGAATCCTGGCATGAAAGCATTTAAAATTTGTAATAATTATGCCAAACTGCAATTGAATAAGCCACCATTATTAACTTAAAATTAACCTTTAAATGACTAATCAAAAACTGCTGGACAAAATTAAGCCACATTTGACAGCATCCTAGCATTAAGGTTTTTCAAGTTTCTACAGGTAATAGTGATATGCCATTAAGCGCTGCCATTTCTTAAATACTTCTCAGAAACTGAAGGACTCAATTGGACCACACAGAAAACATCAAATCAAAGTACTTTTAATTTGTACAAATGATGCTGATCAGGCACCAGATAAACCTTCCAGTATTGAAAATAAGAAAACTTTTAGATAACTTTTTCCCAAACGGCTGATCAGAATTTAACCAGATTTGAAAAGTATTGTGGAACGAAGACATTTCAATGATCTGCCATCTAAGTCAGATATATCACTAAAATTAAAAAACATAACTAAAAATTACTTCTTAAATACTGCTTAAATAGAATGTAACCATATTTATTTCAAATCATCATAATATGAAGACTCTTCAGTTTTGCACAGATATTACCCATTATAAAGTATGCCCACTGTTACCAAAAATAGAAAAACTTTAAAATCATTTCATTTTTGTAGGAATTACCCAAGGAATTACATTACCCTAGGATGGAGAAATCTGGATAATTGGTGCTTTTCTTTGTCCATTGCCAGTTCCTCAGAAACATAATGAATAATTATAACATAACATTTTGGAGAAGAAATATTTTGCTTGGGTTTTTTATCATATGCCATTTGGATGTTTTTAAAGATTTGTATTCACTTGCCATATCGTGTTATGATGCTGTCTATCCTTCCATTTCTTGATTACCAATTTTTTTTTCTGCACAGTAACTCAAGCTATCCGCTATCTACAATTACCAAACTTGATAGATGACTTGCACTTGAGTTAAGGAAGAAACCTGTTGAGTCCAAATATCAAGCCCCTTGGAACAAAAAACAAAACAAAACATAATTGGTTTCTGCACCATGGCTCAGATTCTCCAATGTTTACAAATGCCAAACTTTGTGGATGGTTTGCTTGTAGGGTAAAGGAGAAATTGTTTTCTTGGTCAGGAGATAAAAGGTCATGACCGTAATTACCAAAAGTGGCAAAATGGTTTTCTCACAATAAAGTGGGTTCTTCATTATCAGTAGTTATAAAAGTTTACTAATAGTTGGCACTTATAGTAGTAAGAAATGTATTGATTTTGGAAACAGGAACAATGTAACCAACAAGAAAAATAGTTATCAACCATGTATCTTCACCAAAGTTGATTTGGGGGTTTAAA
Source organism: Unio delphinus (assembly GCA_029339505.1). Classification (NCBI taxonomy): domain Eukaryota; kingdom Metazoa; phylum Mollusca; class Bivalvia; order Unionida; family Unionidae; genus Unio; species Unio delphinus. Next base: position 15,892,075 of record JAQISU010000010.1, read on the forward strand.
GGTCAAAGGTGAAAGTCCATGTGACTGAAAGAAGAAAAATCATTTTTACATAATAACTAATGAATTTAGTCCATGCTGAAAAATAATGTTAAACCCACAAAGCCATAAACACAGAACCTGATTTTGGAAGAGATCTGTTAATTTGGGATATAAAAAAAAATCATAGGTCACTGAATGAACCATAACCTACTAGTGCCTACATAGAAGAAAGACTATTAAACATGGGGTGGGTGTATAATGTGGCATTCACAGTGCTTATGTATATGTGCACTTATATATGGAGAAAAAAAACTGACAATTTAAATAAAATGTTTCAATAGTCTAAATTTATTTCCTTCATTTCTTTGTTCATTATATTTTTTTTATGTTTATTTTTTTGTCTAATAAAATTAAGTTTCTTTAAAGTATCTATTTTCATATATTTCAGACAGCTCTTCTAGATTTAAGAACAAACCCACGCATAGTTCCTTTGCTTCAGTACTTCGTGAACTTCATTTCTAATGGAGTGAGTGTTTCAACTTTTTCTTACACAGAAATGTTTCATGCCATATTATGATGACCCCCACTGTAATGCTAATAATATTTATTATTTGTTACCTTGAACTCAGCAAAGGGAAATGTAACATGACAAATATATTTCTTGGTATAGTTTTCTCAGATTAATGTTGTTAAATTTTGTTTCACAAAGAGTTGATATATGTTTAACTCCAAGTCTGTTTTGGATGCATCATTCTTTTATCAACTTTTTTAATCTTCCTTATAATTAGCTCTGTATCATTGGACTTATAAAGTAAACTTCTCAGCCACTGGCAAAATGTTGTACAATAAAGGCTGCATAATATAGTGATTAACATTGTAGAGTGAGGTTCTCAGTATGTGTCCTTCACTGTCTGTCACTGTGTTGCTGTTTAACAAGAGACTCAACATTGCACATCTGAGTCATTCCATCTGTAGAGTAAATTGAGGATTATTCTAACCTATCAGGAAACAGTAATTTTGTCTAGACAATCAATGTTCCAGATTGTTCATATTAATCTAATGGGGATTTATATTTATATGGGACATCACAGGACTCCATCACAAGTGAACAGTTAGGATAATAAGCTCTGGGTAATCGATGTTTTACTATACCTTAATTTGCTGGAGGGGGGGGGGGGGCTTACATCTGATGGACTGCTTTCATTGTTGGGAGGAGGGGGCTTTATATTTTGATGGACTGGTGATAGATTGGTGACTTTTGTGCCATGGAAACCAAGACCCGATATTAGTATGAATGAAGTGTGGTCAAAATATTTTAACATTAGGGATCATAAATCCACTAATAATATAACATGCTTCCAATAATGATGCATTTTAAAAAATTATTTCAATTTTCAGGTCCATCTGTTTGCAATTTTTGTATAAAGTGGTTTTTACATATCTAATATGTAGCCACAGTTCTGAAATGGACTCCATATTCAGACTGGTGATTGGCATAAATATATTATATCTTATTATAATATATTTTTATAAATTATACCAACGATTTGTTTCCTTGCTATATTTACATTAATTTAATTCTCACCGTCATTTGGGGATTTGCTGTTTATTGAAAAAGGCGTTGTGCTTTCCTTGGTTTTGGAATTTACTGTATATTGAATAGGTACGGCATATCTCCTTAGCTTTGGAGATTAACAGTATATTGAAAATGGTGTGGCAAATATCTGTAGCTTTGGGAATTTACAGTATATTGAAAATGGTGTGATATATGTCTGTAGCTTTGGGGATTTACAGTATATCAAAAGTGGTGTGGTATATGTCTGTAGCTTTGGGGATTTTCAGTATTTTGAAAGTGGTGTGGCATATGTCTTTAGCTTTGGGGATTTTACAGTACTTGTATATTGAAAGTGGTGTGGCATATGTCTTTAGCTTTGGGGATTTTACAGTACTTGTATATTGAAAGTGGTGTGGCATATGTCTTTAGCTTTGGGGATTTTACAGTACTTGTATATTGAAAGTGGTGTGGTATATGTCTGTAGCTTTGGGGATTTACAGTACTTGTATATTGAAAGTGGTGTGGTATATGTCTGTAGCTTTGGGGATTTACAGTACTTGTATATTGAAAATGGTGTGATATATGTCTGTAGCTTTGGGGATTTACAGTATATCAAAAGTGGTGTGGTATATGTCTGTAGCTTTGGGGATTTTCAGTATTTTGAAAGTGGTGTGGCATATGTCTTTAGCTTTGGGGATTTTACAGTACTTGTATATTGAAAGTGGTGTGGCATATGTCTTTAGCTTTGGGGATTTTACAGTACTTGTATAATGAAAGTGGTGTGGCATATGTCTTTAGCTTTGGGGATTTTACAGTACTTGTATATTGAAAGTGGTGTGGTATATGTCTGTAGCTTTGGGGATTTACAGTATATTTAATATGGTATGCCATATCTCCTTCCCTTTTGGATTTACTTTATACTGAGTAAGGTACAGTAGATTTTCATAATTTTTGGATATATAGTGTATTACATAATGATGTGAATGTACAATAAATGGACTAATGATGTGAATTTAAAATGTGCGTATCTTTCCTCACATGCATGTGTGTGTGTGTGTGTGTGTATATATATATATATATATATATATATATATATATATATATATATATATATACTGTTTAATACTCGTATAATATTTCTCTAATTAAACTTTAAACATTTTGTATTGACTAATATACTTCTCTATTATTTCTTTTTAGACCATAAATTATCTTATGTACAATCACCTGTCCATCATTCCATCTAGCTGTACAATGGTATTGAATAAATTGGTAGTTTCAGTTTTCAGTCCACCTGTCCAAAAATTCCAACCATTATATATTGTGCAAAAATGTTAATTTACAGTATACTAAATAAGTATACAGTTCCAGATTATCCATTAAGCAAACTAAGACACTAGCCGAATAGGGAACCAGAAAACATTCTAACTATTCATGATAAAACTGAATGAATATATTTGACCATTTTGGTCGACTTGTATGAGTGTTTTGATTTGGAATGATGGCAACACTGATATTTTCCCATTGTTTTTTAGCTTTCAGTTTAGGTCCATATGAGACCTTGAAAGCCTAAAAATAAATTGTTCCCTAAAGCCTTGCAAATTCAAAATATTGTCTGGGTACTTGAAAAGCCTGATTTTCATGAAACCAAAAGGAATTAATAAACAGTTTTTGTTTTACAGAATTAAATTAAAAGAAAAGGGAAAAACAACTAAAAAACAATCTCTCACTAAGTTTATGCAGGAACGGAAATATTTCCCCAACTGGCCACTGCACAGTCATACATTTTGAATGTTTGATTGTACAAATCCTGGATGTAGTAGTGGTTTAAACTTGAATAATTCGCTTCAACATAGTTGGCTACTGATTCCAACTTTGGTGACTAGATAAAGAAAAATATTAAGTTTGGACTATGAGATCTTTCTCAGAGAGCTTTACAAAATGCAAATTATGTGAGAAAGATATTGATTTGCATGCAGTGAGAGCGAGTGCTCTACTGTCACTTAGAGCTGGAGAAAAAAAAAGCTCTAATAGCACATATTACAGGCAAAACAAGAAGCCTTCAGCATGGAATAAATTTTGACAAAAGATATATGTCTGAGAACACAGAGATTAAAGTTTTAAAATGGAAACTATATATTCTCAATTTAGGATTGAGTGGAAATAGGACAGATGATAATTGCAATGAACACAATAAATCTAACAATATAGAATACAGCTAAGCTGAGAGAAATAATACTATATCTAATATGAAATAGTTTAAAAATTATGCAGTTTTTTAATAAGCAATATTATAAAAAAAAAATATCTTTACATTTTTGTTTATGGGGATGAGTCAAGAATAAATCAAGGTACTGAAAAAGACATTAAGACAACGACAACTGCTGATGACTATGCATTGAAAGCAAATATCCATAGGAAAATTTCCTTTATCATGACCTCAAAATAATTAGAGGAAGAGTGAAATGGATAAAATCACTAAACTTGAAGCTCTTGAAAAACAGATTGATGACAAGTTACAAGAACTGAAAAGTTCACTCTAAAACATTTTGGACTTTGTAAATAGTGTAGTATAGACAGAGTAAAATGAACTTCATTCAGTGAGTACATTATTCCAATTCCCAGATGTTTAATTTTAATGGGAAAGATTAAATGATCATACTATTGACTTCATGTTTTATTTTTGTTTTGTTAAAAAGTATTAACATGTGTGTACATACAGTTTTATTATGTATCTTTTAAAATATAATAATGCACATGATTTTGAACTTGAAAAACCTTGACAAAACCTTGAAAAGTTTGAAAGAAATATCCTATTAACCCTGCTTAATATTTTTTTTTTATTTTTTTAGTTTCACATTTTGTAGCAAGGGGAGACACCATAATATTTTATATGCCTAGAGCCCTGGAAGGTGTTAATCTGGCACAGAGTTTAGTGTATCTCTTAATGCTTGGATTTACAGTTATTGAATAAGAGCAGTGTATCTCATTAATTTGAGAATTGACATTATAAGATAATATATATCTTCATAAAATTTGATATTTACAGTTTATTGAATTTGTCCCCATGAAAGAGAGAAAGCAGATTATATTTGCATTGTTTCAGGTAAAGACAGTCAGCCATGATGTCATGCAGCTAACCAAACTGTTGCACATGGTGTGCTCACTGATCAACAATCCGCACCTTTATCTGGAGCCACAGCCATATGTAAGTATTTTAAAAGTAATTTATTCCATGTCACAGTACCTTTTTTCACAACACAGTACCTCATTCCACATTACAGTCACACTACATTATTCAACAACAGTCACAGTATATTATTCCACAACACAGTCACAGTACCCTATTCCATGTCACAATCATAGTACCTTATTCCTTGTCACAATCACAGTACCTTAGTTCAGTGTCACAGTCACAGTACCTTATTCCACATCAGTCACAGTACCTTATTCAGTATCACAGTCACAGTACCTTAATCCATGTCACAGTTACTTTACCTTATTCCATGTTACAGTCACAGTACCTTATTCCACATCACAGTCACAGTACCTTATTCGGTATCACAGTACCTTAATCCATGTCACAGTCACATTACCTTATTCCATGTTACAGTCACAGTATCTTATTAAGTGTCAGCCACAGTACCTTATTCCATATCAGTCACTATACTTTATTCCACACCACAGTCACAGTACCTTTTTTTTTGCATAACAGGCACAATACCATATTCCATACTACACAGTACCTTATTTGCATAACAGGCACAATACCATATTCCATACTACACAGTACCTTATTCCACTTGACAATCACAGTACCTCATTCCACATCAGTGACAATACTTTATTCCACACCACAGTCACAGTACCTTATTTGCATAACAGGCACAATACCATACTCCATACAACACAGTTCCTTATTTTGTATAACATTCACCACATCACAGTCTAGAGAACATGAAATAGGACCACGTGAGTAAATTTAATAAACACTCTTCATACTTCTAACACAGATATTTTACCTTAATTATCAATATAGTGCAATTTGCAAATAGCTTTCTTTACTAATGTATACACTCTACTGGAATATGTAATTATGGGAAGTGTCACATGATATTGGTGTTGTAGTGGCAGTACCTGTGACTTGAGTTACTGTATCATATCTGTGTTTTGATTGTTTAAGAAGCAAAATCACTTAAAATGTGAAAATATATATAGCTAACTATCATCATAACAGTGTAAAATCAAATATGTCTGCCATTTTCAGTCAATGAAAACTATATACAGGCCTTGTTGGCATAAATATCTTAAAGAACCCTTTATGAGAAAACATAGAAATTGGTTAGGCACATAAGCTACATGAATGATATACATTGCTTTGTTAAATTGATTTCATTAATTATCTTGAAACCTGTTCTTGCAAATTATAATTCTTCATTGACAAACCAATTACATCAGAGATGAAATCACAAATATATATCTTAATGAGTAATAGGACAGCTGTCTTTATTTTCAGCCACAAAATTATTCTCAGTAGTATTTTTTCATGCTTGTGTAGATTCACAATTGGTCTTTCAGTTGTACATCTTAAATATTAAAATATTCCCATGTGTGTGATGTGTGTCAGCTATGGACAGTGAGAAAACAGATTGGTTTTTGACATAACATGTACCCAGCCATGAAATGTGAAGATCTGTATTTGTTATTACCATAATATGTACCCAGCCATGAAATGTGAAGATCTGTATTTGTTATTACCATAATATGTACCCAGCCATGAAATGTGAAGATCTATATTTGTTACTACCATAATATGTACCCAGCCATGAAAAGTGACGATCTCTATTTGTTATTACTATAATATATACCCAGCCATGAAAAGTGAAGATCTCTATTTGTTATTACCATAATATGTACCCAGCCATGAAAAGTGAAGATCTGTATTTGTTATTACCATAATATATACCCAGCCATGAAAAGTGAAGATCTGTATTTGTTATTACCATAATATATACACAGCCATGAAAAGTGAAGATCTGTATTTGTTATTACCATAATATGTACCCAGCCATGAAATGTGAAGATCTCTATTTGTTATTACCATAATATGTACCCAGCCATGAAATGTGAAGATCTCTATTTGTTATTACCATTATATGTACCCAGCCATGAAAAGTGAAGATCTCTATTTGTTATTACCATAATATATACCCAGCCATGAAAAGTGAAGATCTCTATTTGTTATTACCATAATATGTACCCAGCCATGAAATGTGAAGATCTGTATTTTTTGTTATTACCATAATATGTACCCAGCCATGAAAAGTGAAGATCTGTATTTGTTATTACCATAATATGTGCCCAGCCATGAAAATGAAGTGTTGTTACTATAATTTGTGCCCAGCTATGGGCAGTATATATCCAGATCTGATTTCGACATAACATGTGCCAGCTATGAACAGTGAAGATCTATATTTGTTGTTACCATAATGTGTGCCCAGCTATGGACAGTGAATATTCAGATCAGTTCTTGACATAGCATGTGCTCTTCTATGGACAGTGAATATCCTGATCTGTTTTTGACATGACATGTACCCAGCTAGGCACCCCGTCGTTAGCGCGCAGGTCAAAAGCGCACAGCAAAATATGCCCGTCAAATGCGTACCATTTAAAGCGCACAGCATAAACTATAAGATTTAATTGTTATTATGAATTTGATTGATAAATGTCTTATTTCGAATGAATCATAATTTTCACTTTGATACCTTGATCGATAAATTCCATATGCCATTTTCTAGTGAGCACACACCAAAGAGTGTAGAATCTTTTTTTGTACAGTCCTACCCATTTATATCGACATCGCTTATATCGACAAGCCACATATTTTGACAAAAAAAGCAAAGTCCCAGTCCCTTGGTCTACTATTACTGTCAAATTGTTATGCTTATGTCGACGTCGAGATAAAAGATCAACGTTTATGTCAACAAAAGCCCTTGGTCCCAGCTTTAACAAATCCTTCTTTTTCTGGTCATTTATGTCGATAAACTGCCAGTTCCGACCCATACTTTGTTCAACAATTAGTTGATCTTGCCGCCAGGCTTTTGATGTCACAGTCAGATATAAAAAAACATAGCACATTTTCTGGCCACTCTGCAGCTAGTTAAGTCTTTGATCTTGCTGCCTAGCTTGTGGGTCATGTTCTTCAGATGTACTCTTACAATGACAGCATGTACATCTGTGAGTCTTTCAGCCACTGAATTTTCTGATTGTAAATATCAGCACAGCTAAAAGGATCAATTGATGAACACAATTTCCCAATCAACTTGTGGTCAAAGCAGGACTAGCAAGTCCTTAAATTTGCGGTCCTGGAAATTGATGCGTACAGAGGACTCCTGTATACGTGACTTTCTGAATCCCATATATAAAAATTGCGTGAAAATATGGATTACACGTTTCTGAGACCTTTGAAAATGATCGGTGATTAAAACAAGTTGGGGGTTTTTTTTGCTGTGAAAGTTTCATTTTTAACTTTATTTACATTTACGATGACTACCAACAGCAGGGTAAAACGCAAATTAAATTTACAGTCTGTGGAAACTAAATATCTGGCTGTTAAGGAAATTAAAGGCTGAACATCTTGCAAAGAGGTCTATGAAATTTTATCGCTTAAAAATAACACCCGTTCAGGAAGGATGAAAGCTGCTGAGTCTATAAAGAAAGACTACGTTGAAGGTAACTGTGCTCCCCAAAGGAAGAAGCAAAAGACTGCTACATTTGAAGACGTGGAGGAAGCATCAAAATGGTTCAATGAAGCATTATCAAAAAAACTGAGTGTATAGAACTTTGCTGCAACAAGTGGTTGGTTCAGTCACTCTAATGTTCATCATAACATTGGATACAAAAGTATTTGTGGAGAATACATGTACTGTTGACAGTTTTTCACTTCCCAGTGAATAGCCCAGTGAATAGCCCCATCCCCTTGGTAGCCTCAATAAGATGGGAAGATACTGACCAAAATCTAGGCCAATTTAAGTACATGTACATGAAGCATGACAACTATCCAACCATGTGTTAATGCCGACGTTGAATATCGTAATGTTTTTCGTATCAGGATGTGATCAATTCAATATTTTAATTTGGATTTTACTACACAAAGGTAACCAAAATGTAATTTGTCAATATGCAAATGTATTTCACACTGATTCTGTCTTCATGTACTCAAAATTTCCATTCTTTTCTCAGAGTGTAAATGCTATTCACTGACAACGGTTCACCCTTTGCTGATGAATTTTAACTTTATCTTTTTTCAGCCCCCCCCCCCCCATTTATCTCAACATCTGCCTATGTTGACAATATTTCCTCAGGCCTGAGTATGTCGAGATAAACGGGTAGGACTGTATTCATTATGCACATAACGTTGCTATTTGAACAGTGATAGACTTAATAAACTGTAACTCATTTTAATAATAGTAACCTTATTTAAATACCTGATTATTTTCTATTGTATGAATCATTTTTATTTGACATATTGACTTTTGAAATTTCTGCCTTGTGCGCTTTTGACCTGCGCGCTAATGACAGGATACTGCCCAGCTATGGATAGTGAATATCCAGATCTGTTCTTGATATAACATGTGCACAGTATGGCCAATGAATATCCAGATCTGTTCTTTCATTTAATAAATTCGTTGTTTTGTTTGTATCTGTAATTATTCCTCAAACTTGCATATTTATCAGTACATCACATGATGGATTGGGAAATGATGTCATTCATTTCCACAGAAGAATCACTATTCATTGGATTTTTTTGTCATGATTGGTAACAACCACAAAATCTAATGAAATTGGTAGCCATGAGAAAAGTGAAAATGACATCTAGTGTATCCAGGTCTACCTACATTGTTTGCTTAAAACAATTTTTAGAACAAAAATCACTTTTTTATCTCTGTATTTCAGTTGAATCTGCTAGTACAGGCTGTAACACAGTGTCTTCTGGAGAGGCTAAACACAGTCAACTCAACTTATGATCACTGGAGATTGCGAGACTATGCTGGTCAGATTCTAGCACAGATAGTTAAGTAGGTTCCGAAGTTGATGCTAAAAAGATGTTCATCCTTTCTTTTTTGCTTTAAGTGTTTATTACTTACGAAAAATGCTAGAGTTATATTCATTCTCACATTATACTTTAAAATAGACTTTCCACCAACAACACTTCTCAGCCTCATATATAATCTGATCCTTACAGAAATTAAGAATTACTAGGTAGATATAGAGGATATCTACATTTTTGGAATATTTATAAAGAAAAGTTGCACAAGTGAAGTGGGAAACATTTTATTGTCGCAAGTGCAAAGCTACTGATGACAATGTAGAATGCTTCCACTTTGCAAGTAAATTTTCTTTTTTATTATGTATTTTTAAGGTCAAGAAATATAAATTTGCATGGCTTCTTTCTTGATTTTGTGTCAGTTTTGTTAATGGCTGCATTACTAATTGGTAAAAAGAAGTTCCAAACTTTGACAATAATTTTAGAACAGCAGCCTTTTTGCAAATTTAGCTGTTACATAAAATGAATCATCTTATTCATTTTGTTAAACTAATGACTCATTTAAATGAAAATGAAGAGACTTTTATTTTCATTACAGCTTATTTGAATAAATTGATAAAGCTATCATTGTTGGGTGGGTGTACTGTATAAACGTCACAGAGCAGCCATAGATTTCAGAGCATACAATCTTTAAATAAAAGATTTCAATGATTGTGTGCATTGTTTTTGACAAGCATGCAGTCATTTCAGAAATTACATTTTTTGTTTGTACATTAATTTGTGGATTGAGGAAAGGGTTCTGTTGTTACACAGAAGAATGATGGTTCACTGGGTCTTTAAATCTTTGGTTTATAATAATCATGAAGTCCTATTTAAAAATGTTCATACCCATGAAAACATCACAAACTCAAATTATAATGATATATCTTTGAAAAAGCACTTTAGAAAACAAAATCAAATTTGTCATGGGGGAGGTTGTCATGTTGCTTTTATCACCATGTGATCTTAGTAACCATTTTATGATGTTAAAAGTAATAAAGTCAGTATAAATTCAAGTTCTTTATTCAGAGGGTTCAATGGATGTGTGTATTCTGATTTTTCAGCATATGGTCCAACAATGTAAACTATTTACAGAGGTTTACAGAAAAGACTCTTAGAGAGGCCCTATACGACCATTCCAAGCCATTTTGCACACATTATGGGGCCATTATGGGTCTACATGCAATGGGTCATGAGGTAAGTAGAAACTGTGCAGAAACTATTGATCAAGTTAGTAAAGATTATTATCAAACAATGTATGAAAACTGAAAACTAATGTTTGATATCATTGTGCATTAAGTCATAGGTTAATTAGCATCCTGTTTGATAATTCTTGTGAAATAGTAATTACTGTATCATATAATTAGCAGGCCAAAACAGCTAGTCACTGTGTCAGGTAATTACCAAGATCTATCAGCCAGTCAGTGTGTCAGGTAGTTACCAAGATCTATCAGCCAGTCAGTTTGTCAAGTAATTACCAAGATCTATCAGCTAGTCACTCTGTCAGGTAATTACCAAGATCTATCAGCTAGTCACTCTGTCAGGTAGTTACCAAGATCTATCAGCCAGTCAGTTTGTCAGGTAATTACCAAGATCTATCAGCTAGTCACTGTGTCAGGTAATTACCAAGATCTATCAGCCAGTCAGTGTGTCAGGTAGTTAGTAACCAGACCAGTAACTGTACCAGGTAGTTAGCAAGCCAGGTGACTGTCAGGTAAAACAAAGACCAACCAGGCAATTAGATCCATATAAGGATTGATGGCATCAAGTTCAGACCAAGATTAGGCAGATTGTCTTATTTTCATGGCTGAAACTCAGTCTTTCTAAAACTCTTAATTTTTGTAATGAGTATGCTTCTGATTATTCTGTATTCCACACAAATACATTTACTGTATATACAAAATATATGTACTGTATATACAAAATATATGTACTGTATATACAAATACATGTACTGTATATACAAATATATGTACTGTATATACAAATATATGTACTGTATATACAAATACATGTACTGTATATACAAATATATGTACTGTATATACAAATATATGTACTGTATATACAAAATATATGTACTGTATATACAAATACATGTACTGTATATACAAATATATGTACTGTATATACAAAATATATGTACTGTATATACAAATATATGTACTGTATATACAAATATATGTACTGTATATACAAATATATGTACTGTATATACAAAATATATGTACTGTATATACAAATATATGTACTGTATATACAAATACATGTACTGTATATACAAATATATGTACTGTATATCTGAAGTAACCCATTCTGGTTCTGATTATTCTATATTCCACACACATACATGTAATGTATATACAAATACATGTACTGTATATACAAATATATGTACTGTATATACAAATACATGTACTGTATATACAAATATATGTACTGTATATACAAATATATGTACTGTATATACAAATACATGTACTGTATATACAAATATATGTACTGTATATCTGAAATAACCCATGCTGGTTCTGATTATTCTATATTCAACACAAAGACATTTACTGTTTATACAAATATATGTACTGTATATACAAATACATGTACTGTATATACAAATACATGTACTGTATATACAAATATATGTACTGTATATACAAATACATGTACTGTATATACAAATATATGTACTGTATAATACAAATACATGTACTGTATATACAAATACATGTACTGTATATACAAATATGTGTACTGTATATACAAATACATGTACTGTATATACAAATACATGTACTGTATATACAAATATATGTACTGTATATACAAATACATGTACTGTATATACAAATATATGTACTGTATATACAAATATATGTACTGTATATACAAATACATGTACTGTATATCTGAAATAACCCATTTTGGTTCTGATTATTCTATATTCAACACATACCTTGGAAGTTCAGTATTATTTTTTTTAAACAACGAATTCATATTTTCCCATACAAATACTGTAACCTTGTTATTATATATTCATTTTGTTTTACTACATAAAACTTGATGATAAAAGAATACACAACTAGAAACAAAATAATTGAAGTCGTACTTTATTCCAAAATCAATACACAACAATAGATCCATCAATGCACAATAATAGTATTCATTTACACAGCACCACCTATGACCTTTGAACTTAATAACTTACTGTGCACTCACATACTCTTTAAAACAAAATCCCATTTTGCTCTAGCTAGAATTTAAATGTTACCATTGAACAAATTGCCCAGTTGGTCAGGAGTGGAGGGCTTTGTGATTGGGATATTATCACTTAACATCATTGGGAAATACAACAAACATCACAAGTCTTGAACACTATCAGTCGAAACCCTCAAACGATTCTCTCTTGCTGGTTTAATAGATAATGACCTTATTCACAGCATCTATCACCATTAGCAACAATTCTTTCTTTTATATTACTTTTATGTTTGTTTTTTATCAGAACAATCATTACTAATCAAGCGGTCATTTAACACTTGATTACATATAGGTCAGTAGTGTCTGTTCTAGGAATATGGTTGTTGATAGAAATGCCGCATCCTATGATAAGGCTGGGAAGCAGGCTAAGTGCAGGAATAATTAGCCTGGTTCCCAAATTTGTATGCTCCTTGCGTTGCTCACCCCTATATGAATAGTGGAGTACAATTCATGGAGCATACAAAGTAGGGAACCAGACTAGGAAATAATCTCCATATACTTTAGTCTGGTTTACGACATAAGCTATAAAACACTATAGACATAGCTAACAAAACTCAGACATCAGTAGCCAGCCTTTTTTATTTTTTAAAAAATTAAGAACGGTATCAGCGGTCATCTTTTATTACAGTGATTAAAGAAAGATCTGTGGAGTTTATCCTTGTTTTTGCAATGCGGTCGTTCATCGCAGTGTTGAAATGCATATTTTGCCAAGAAATTGCAGTCACTGGTCACGTTCAGCAGGTGGTCACTCATAACAGAGCATTTGTATAATAAAACCGATCTGTGCTTTACAATTGTGGTTGGAAATGACAGATGATCGCTCATAGCAGAGGTTGCTCATACCAGTTTTTACTCTATTAAGATGTTCAGCATCACAGAATTGTGAATGATTCTGACATTGTAAAGATAATGCTGATAAAATGAGCATATGATAAATAATGATGTATAATGAAACAGAATATGTTGTGGTACTTGTGATCATACTTATTTCAGGCTGTGGAACGAGTGCTACTGCCCCATCTCTCACAATACTGGGTTCATCTGATAAAACACATGGAAATCACACCCACCATCAAACCCAAATCTGAGCTGTCCAAGGTGAGTTTTGTATAACCTGAAATTATTTTAGAATGCAGATGTATGCGACAATAAAATAGTGACTTTTCTTTGCATTACATCTGTAAAAAAACTGAAGCAAAATTGTATATCTTCAAGAACTTCACAATTACTATAACAAAATATGATGCTTTAAAAAAAATCTAACCAATATATGAAATAATTATAATTATTATATAATAATATATATAATAATTATGAAATATACAACTCCTGGAAAAATTAATCCATTATGAAATCTAATCTGAACTGTATATTCAGAATTTGTAGATGAGTGTCTTAGATTTACATATATGTTGCATCATTTGATGGTAATATTTTAGAAAATAATTCTGAATAAATTGATAACTATATTTCAAAATTTTTAAGTTATCCTGTAAATTATTGTCTTCCTTCTGCACATTTCATTGTTGTAAAGTGGTTATATTTGAACCTTGATTCTCAATTCATCCAACACCTTTAATTTTATGATGTAATTTTTCATTCCCTCCACTTTTTCATACACCATCATTCTGCCTTTGATTGTTTTGATAGAATAATCTTTTTCTTTTATTACAGTTTGTCATTTTATGTATTTGAGGAAATGAGAATTATTTGTCTTATTTATTATTATTTGTGAACCTGAAAAATAATTAATATAAATGCAGGTAAAGTTATAGACAATACAGTAAGTACAAATGAAAACTTGATTATCCAAACCATTATTATATGATGCAAAATGTTGAGGCAGTCAAGGTTCCAGTCTCACTATTAGCAGACCTTTGTTTAGATATTTGTGGCTTATCATATGTTCTATAGTGGGGGAAAAAAAAGGAAAAGATTATCTTTTTCCTGTCGTCAGAAGTTCAAGTTGTCTTCAGTAACAAAGCATTCCGAAACATGCACACATTCATCCCAAGACCTAACAGACGGTGCTTGGAAATCTCAACCCTCCTGGACGGATGATGATATCAACATAGGGCTTCTACAGAAAGACTTCTTGTTGGTCCTAAATGAAAATGATTCTGTTCTGGCTTCTAGTATGGTATCCATATTTACAATTTTTGTATAATTACTCCATCTGATCAAAATCAACGGTGTCACCTTGGAAGCAGTCAACAACTTTACCTACCTGGGGTCAACCATCAGCAACACTCTCTCGCTCGATAAGGAGCTGGACAGAAGGCTTGGAAAGGCAAACACCATCATGTCACGACTGACCAAGAGGGTGTGGGAAAACAGCGTGCTGACAGTTGTTACGTGCTTAGGCTCGAATAAGCAGCAACACAGAAAGAGTGAAAACTAACAAGCTTGTATAACTTTAACAATGATTTATTTAGTACAATTATTTTCATAAAATAAATAAACTTACAGTTTTAGAGAATCAAATCCAACATTAATCCAATATAGAATTCACAAAAATAATCCACTAATGGTATTCTAAGAGTCCTGATAAATAAATGTTCTAATAGTTCCAGGTTCGAATCTTGACGATGTAATCCAAAATGGCTGACAATGTCACGTGATGCAGTTCTTGTTTAATTTATCATCCACATGAATTATGAGCACATGTTTTCTCCTCCAAATAAATAATAAATCCTCTTTCTTCAATGAATTGACACAAAGTCCAGAATAATTATAACACTCAAACATGAAATACACAACTTAACTTTAAAATAAGCCCAAATTCTACTAAAGTTAGCCTCCAAAACACAGCTATATATATATGTAATTCCCTCGTAAACAAGAGGAATCATGTGATTCTGGAAGGTCACAAAAAGAAGCTACCTTCTCCAAGTCACGTAATAATGGAATGTTCTAGAAGGAAATCATTCACTTCCCACCCTCAAGAACTAAAAATAAAAGTTATCCTTGAAATTGACCAATAGTATTAAAGACCTGTTTACAATGTCTAAAGCAAGGTCAGATATTGAGGTAACCAAGCCAAGGTCAGCCTGTTTACAACTAAGAGTCTAGGTCAAACTGAATTTTCTAGAAAAAATCTTCCAATTAATAAATATTAAACCCTAAATGACAAATTTGGATTTAACAATAAAAAATAAAATAAATTAAATCCAATAGCCATAACACCTTCCCCCATAAAATAAAAAGAAAGGTTTATATGATAAAACTTTCTTTTTATCATAAACCAATTTACATCTGAGGTTAAAAGAACTAGTACAAATTACACAATATAATAAATTATACATGGGAAAGAGTGTCTACAATTATATTATCAAGATATAGCCTCAACCTTTTAACTTGTCCATGTCCCACAAAATGTCCTAGGAAAGGCACACAAGCACAGCAGAACTAACTTTTAGACAAATTAATTGTCAAACATACATTAGTGAGTCTGTTAAAGAATTATCGAATTGTTGCTAGATGTTCTTTTCAGGTGTCGTTGTAGATGATGACATCACAAATCTCTAGACCAGAGATGAACATTTTTATAAGACGTTGAAATGGACTTTCTTTTTGCTCGAGTCCATTTGGAGTCGCAATGTTGAGTTTTCCTTTGCTCTTTCCGTAGTGGAATCTGCCAAAATCCTTTCAGAAGGTCAGAATTTGGTGACGTACTTGGCATTCCCAATTTTATCAATAGAAAGTTCTTGTTAATGGGAATGAATCTGTTTTTATCACTCTGTTCACCTTCCTTTAATCAGTGCACATACGGAAAGTTTTATCTGGTTTAGGAACAAGTATGCATAGTGAACTCCAATCACTTTTACTGGGCTTGATAAAATCATTCTCCAGCAAATACTGAATTTACTTTTCCAAGTATTCCTGTTTGAGTGGACTCATTCTGCATGGAATTCTCAATCTCAACGTCATGAAAATTTTGTTTGTCCTTGTACGAATATCTGGACATAAGTGCTCATTTAATAATAACTTTCAGTTAATTTCTTTCTTGCACTTGCAACTGTGAAAGTTTCTGGTCTAGATTTTTTATAATTTCTGAATTCCAACAATTTGTCGCTCCAATGTCAGTAGAATCCGACGATATTTCTTCACTAAGTGGGACAGGCACAACTAAATTAATTACATATTTAACATGACTATTTCTTTCAATACACTGGTACTCCTATAATTAATTTAGATCCCAGGAGCACTAATACTATAATTTAACTAATTCATTTTCTTCTTAACTTTGTAAGGGCCGTAATATCTAATTTGAAGAAAAGTAAGAAGAATGAACAAGAGTAACACATCTCCATTATCAGACTCAAAAGTTCTCTCTCTTTTAGTTCTTTCAAACCATAGTTTCATTTTTAACTTTAATTGATTACTTGACTTGGTCTTTAGGTAAGGGATCTACAGAATCTGCCATAATTCTACCAAATGATTCGTCAAAGGCAGGAATAGGTTGCAGATGAGCCTTAGGTATCTTCTGATTGGTTTTTCCTACCATTTGACAAGTATGACAAGATCTACAGTATTTGGCAACATCACTTTTGATTTCTGGCCAATAGAAGTGAGTCAAGATCTTGTGATACATTTTATTAATCCCTAAATGACCAGCCAAAAGAGTTTCATGGGCCAGATTAAGTATCTCCTGTCTTTAAGTTTTTGGAACTACTATTTGATAGTTCACTGACCATTCATCACCAACAGGTACCTCGGGAGGTCTCCATTTTCTCATACGAATTCCATTTTTAATGAAATAACAAACAGGAACTTCAGTGACTTCAGTCTCATTTATGACCCTTTGAAACAAACAGGAGATCTCAGGATCTTTTTCCTGTTCGACGACAAGTGACTGTCGTTTATCACCCTGATTAAGAGAATGAGTTATTAAAAGAGGATCACTATGATCAATACCTTCTGATTGATCTAAACCAAGAGTAAAAGTGATCTCATCAAAAACCTGACCTATACAAGCGCCAGTTGAAGGAATGCTGCCTTCTGTAACATCACTCTCAAAAACATCACCCTGATTAGAATAAAGAGAATGAGTTGTTAAAAGAGGATCACTATGATCATTACTTTCTGATTGATCTAAACAAGAAGTAAATGTGACCTCATCAAAAGCCTGACCTATACAAGCGTCAGTTGAAGGAATGCTGCCTTCTATAACATCATAAACCTGACCCACGCAGGTGTCAGATAAGGGAATACTGCCCTTTTCAACTTCATTCTCAAGAGCTTTCTTTACCATAGCTCTAGTAACCGTACAAGCTTAAAGTATATCAGGGATTTCTTTTTCAATTGGATCAACTTTCTGATCCAAATTAGGCTTGTCAGTTACAAGTGGATTACCCACAACCTTGTCTCCAGCTAAGTCGTTGCCTAGCAATAAATCTATTCCCTCAACAGGTAAAACCGAGACCGTTCCGATTGTCACAGGTCCTGATACTAAGTCTGATGACAAATTTACACAATGGAGAGGAACATTAACAATGCCGCACTCTACTCCCTGAGTAAGAACACTTTCATTAGAAGAAGACTTCTCAGAAAAAGGCAAAGTACCTGATAATAAAAGACTCTGAGAGGCTCCTGTGTCCCTTAAAATTTTAATAGGGGTGGGATTGGCTGAATCACCCAAGAGTGATATAGAACCCTTCGATATGAATGGTTCATAATTCTCCATATCAAAATCAGACTGGGATTTATTAGACCCAACAATTGTATTGCTTTCAATACATGACTGTGACCTTGACCTCTTGGAAATAAGAGCATTTGGAACAGGTCTGTCTTGATTCTGATGCTTATTTTTCAATTTGTAGCAATCAGAAACAACGTGTCCTTTTTTCTTGCAAAAGTTACACGTCGGAAGAGACAAGGATCTAGAATCAAACTTCTCTGAAGTCTGATTTTTGAAAGTTGTGTTAGTTTGAGTTTTAGAAGGGCTTGAATTAGGCGGAAATTCTTTTCTGCCAGAAAATTGTTGAGTAGAAGTCTTGTTAACAAAAGGAACTTTATGTGTCAAAGAATATTCGTCAGCAGCTCGAGCAGCATTTTCCAAGGTTTCAATCTGATGCTCCTCAAGATAAGTTTTAACATCATTATGGACACAGTTTTTGAACTCTTCAATTAATATAATTTGCTTGAGATTTTGATAATCTTGTTCGACTTTCTTGGCTAAACACCATCTATCAAACAACTGCTCTTTTTGTCTAGCAAATTCGACATGAGTTTGTCCAGCTTCTTTTCTGTAATTTCTAAATTTTTGTCTATAAGCTGCAGGAACTAACTCATAACCTCTTAAAATGCATTCTTTAACTACGTCATAATCACCACTTTGCTGAACAGACAGTGAGGTGTAAAACTCACTAGCCTTACCAGTAAGTACAGATTGTACTAACTGAGTCCAATTCTCTCTTGGCCACTTTAAATTTTCTGCAACTTTTTCAAAAAGAATAAAATATTTGTCTACTTCTTTTTCTTTAAAAAGGGGCACTAATCTAATATTCCTTGCTAAATCAAAATTTTGATTTGAATTATGATGGTGATTCTCACCTGCCAGCTCTATTTCTTTCATTTTAATTTCTTTCTCAATTTGCATTTGCTCTTTTTGTAATTCAAATTGTCTTTCTTTCTCCCTTTCCTGTCTCTGTCTCTCTCTCCTCTTTCTCTCTATCAATTAGCATCTGCTCTTTTTGTAATTCAATTTGTTTTTCTTTCTCCTCTCTCAATCTGCATCTGCTCTTTTTGTAATTCAAATTGTCTCTCTCTCTCCTCTTTTTCAGATTGTAATTGTCTTTCTTTCTCCTCTCTCTCAATTCACATTTGCTCTTTTTGTAATTCAATTTGTTTCTCTTTCTCCCTTTCCTGTCTCTCTTTCTCCTTTTCCTGAAATTCCAGTTTTTTTTAACTCTAATTCACTCTCTCTCTGAAATTCCAGCTTCTTTAACTCTAATTCCATCTTGAATTTTAATTCTAATTCCTTCAGTTTAATGTCAGAGTCTGGTGTAGACTTACTGACTGGAATCAAAGCACTTTGTTCCAAAACATCCTGTTCTACCAAATACTGGACCAAAATCTTTTTGATATCTTGTTTCGTTAAAGAAGCCTTGACTTCAGAAAGATCGTATTTTCTGGCAAGTTGAACTAACTCGTCTTTTTTGAAAAGATCTAATTGCTCCTGGGTAGGATTAGAAAGAAATATTTCTACCTTAGATGTCATTTTGATACAAGCGTGTCAGTCTCACTAAAGATTTAAAATTTTCAAAAACTAGGGGAAATTCAAATTTACCTCAAATCTTAATCTCAATCCCGAGACGATAGCCACCAATTCTATGTATGTGCTTAGGCTCGAATAAGCAGCAACACAGAAAGAGTGAAAACTAACAAGCTTGTATAACTTTAACAATGATTTATTTAGTACAATTATTTTCATAAAATAAATAAACTTACAGTTTTAGAGAATCAAATCCAACATTAATCCAATATAGAATTCACAAAAATAATCCACTAATGGAATTGTAAGAGTCCTGATAAATAAATGTTCTAATAGTTCCAGGTTCGAATCTTGACGATGTAATCCAAAATGGCTGACAATGTCACGTGATGCAGTTCTTGTTTAATTTATCATCCACAGCACATGTTTTCTCCTCCAAATAAATAATAAATCCTCTTTCTTCAATGAATTGACACAAAGTCCAGAATAATTATAACACTCAAACATGAAATACACAACTTAACTTTAAAATAAGCCCAAATTCTACTAAAGTTAGCCTCCAAAACACAGCTATATATATATATATGTAATTCCCTCGTAAACAAGAGGAATCATGTGATTCTGGAAGGTCACAAAAAGAAGCTACCTTCTCCAAGTCACGTAATAATGGAATGTTCTAGAAGGAAATCATTCACTTCCCACCCTCAAGAACTAAAAATAAAAGTTATCCTTGAAATTGACCAATAGTATTAAAGACCTGTTTACAATGTCTAAAGCAAGGTCAGATATTGAGGTAACCAAGCCAAGGTCAGCCTGTTTACAACTAAGAGTCTAGGTCAAACTGAATTTTCTAGAAAAAATCTCCCAATTAATAAATATTAAACCCTAAATGACAAATTTGGATTTAACAATAAAAAATAAAATAAATTAAATCCAATAGCCGTAACACAGTGCAAACCAAAGTCAAAGTTTACCAAGCCTGCATTCTCAGCACCCTTCTCTATGGAAGTGAGACCTGGAATACCTACATGAGGCAAGAGCGTCGGCTCAACTCCTTCCATATACGGTGCCTTAAACGCATCTTGAAAATCAGCTGGCAAGACTGTGTCCCAAACAGCGAAATCCTGCAGCGTGCAAACACCCACAGCATGTTCTCCCTTCTGAGCAAACGTTGCCTTCGATGGCTGGGAC
Source organism: Unio delphinus (assembly GCA_029339505.1). Classification (NCBI taxonomy): domain Eukaryota; kingdom Metazoa; phylum Mollusca; class Bivalvia; order Unionida; family Unionidae; genus Unio; species Unio delphinus. The sequence goes on from JAQISU010000010.1 coordinate 15,913,360, forward strand.
ATGTCCGACGCATGGAGGATGGGAGGCTGCCAAAGGACATCCTATATGGACAGCTGGCCACTGGCACAAGAAGAGTCGGCCGCCCCTCACTCCGTTTCAAGGATGCATGCAAGAAGGACCTGAAGGCATGTGACATCGCACCTGATGGCTGGGAAGTGCTGGCCGAGGAGTGAGGCACCTGGAGACTGACAGTAAGTAAAGGTATCTCAGTTGCTGATACGAGGAGAGGTCAGTTGGCAGCAGAGAAACGTGGCAGAAAGAGCCACGTCACAGCAACCACAGCAACTCGGGCTTCCCAGCATGTCTGCACAAACTGCAAGAGGGACTGTCACTCGCGCATAGGTCTCCACAGCCACAACAGATGATGCCAACAACTCAGAGACAGACGACACCCCAAGGGCACTATCCGCATGGTCTCCCGAGACTAAGGCGCCAATGATGATGATGAGGACTCCATCTGACTGGAAAGTTGATTTGACATGTGCATTCTCCAAAAGACTTCTTATGATGTTAATCCCAAATGAAAATCGTACCAATCTGACCCTTTGTCTACCATCTTGAAAAGCTTATTATGGTTATTTCATCAAAATGGAAAGTCATATAGACATGAACAATACTTCTTATGGTGTTTGTTTGGTCTTAAATGAAAATGATGATTATCTCGTATTTCAAATTACCACCAACTTTTCATTGCTAATCCTGTTTGGATGGTCATAATGATATGAAGTTTCAGTAAATGTTTTTTTTTAGGATATTAAGTTCATCCAAAATAAAAATGGTGCCCATCTTACATCCATTATGACCACCATTATTAACATCTATCATCTTGCTATTGCTGCATCTTTTGAATGGTTGGTGATGCTGACATGGGAATCTCACCAGAAACTTTCTTATGATGTCTTGCTGTTCTAAGTACAAAGACTGCTTTCTTTCTTCTATAAAGACCACCATGATGATCATCTTGAAAATTTTGTTTTTATTAAAGAATATCAGAGATGGTTTCAAACACTTAGCAGTTACAAGGAAGAAATTGTTTAACTTGGATTTCCAGATTTTGTTTTTAACCAGTAGGGCATCATTCCCTTTTAGGAACTTGTATTATTATTGTCATAATTTTCTTCACACATTTTAACTGGGTTTTTTATATCAGTCATACACATAAATAAAGGTCATTTTATGTCTACAGAAAAATGATGGTCATTTATGGTGTATGAATAAATAAAGTAATTTTAGGTATGCAAAAAAAAAAGGTACAAAATAAGTTTAATGTTTATCTTGGTGACCCAATAAAAGAGCGCATGACAAAAGCGCGCCCACAAATGAGCGCAAGACAAAAGAGCTCAGTACCAAAAGAACGCCGACAAAAGAGCGCCGATTAAATTATACTAACAAGTAGAGTAGAGATCAAGTAGAGAAGTTTTCAGATGGTAGAAGTTTTAATTAAAAAATAAAGAAAACATTGAGCAAAAGAAATATGTTTGCAATTATGCTATCAAGTATAAGAGATCAAATAGTAATATAGAGAAGGTTTCAAACGATGGAAGCTTTGATCTATATACGTTGGTACAAACAGACTACCAATCAAAGAATATGTTGGATGTGTATATATAGTTTCAAATTCATTTTTAAGTTCACCATGTTCTGCAGTTTTACAACATTTACAAAATTACAGTATAAGAGTTGTACAAAAACTTTACATGGAAACAATCGAGTCACAGAAGAGGAAGATAGTGTTATTAATTCCTTTTAAGTCATTTTAAATAATGATTATTATTTAGTTAAACATTTACCTAATTTATGCAGAAGTGATTTCTAATTTAAATTGTAATACACTTCATTTTAAGCATTTAAGACTTTCAGTTACTAAAATTAATTGCGCTATTTTGTCTTGCGCTCTTTCATCTGCGCTCTTTTGGTATTGAGCTCTTTTGTCTTGCGCTCATTTGTCGGCGCTCTTTTGTCAGGGTGCCGTTTATCTTATTTTTAAGCACAAAAAGTTGCAAATCTAAAACAAAAATAGCGTTCAAATTAAAATTCATTGGATAATTATACCTTTATGAATTGGAAAATTGGAGACAATTTTGGTATTCATGGCTCTAAAAGTAGTTACCTGCTATATTCAAAGTTGAGATTATATGATATGGAAATATTCTATTAAACTGTTTCAGTATTTGGTCCAGCCTTCAGACTGGAGCCATTTTGAAGAACTGAACTCACAGATTTGGTTCAGATTTGAAGCCCAGAAAGTGTATGGGGCTATTTTGGTGAGTAGAAATTGCTTCCCAAACAAAGATTTTGAAGCAAGGAACAGTATTGTGTGATATATTTGGAAAGATCTGACACTAGTACAGGATAAGATTAAAGGGGGAAAGATTTGGCATGCAAGATTAAAGGGGGAATGGTTTGGCATGCAAGTGGGAATCTGTCTCTAGTTATTTTAGAACATCAGAATATTATGATCCACCATGTTGATGATTGTACATATTAAGATCAAAGCACCTGTTACGGATCACTTGATCACTCCACCAAAAAATTACTCTGTGTGGTTATGAATAAGATAATTATATATTCACATGTCTCAGAGAATAACTTAAAATTTACATTAATATGGATTCACAATTTTTACTAAAATCCCACATTAGTATTTGCATGCATTATTCTCCATTATTATTTTATCCATCAGCCCATAAAAGATTAAAAAAAGTTAATAGATAATTACAACAATAAATAAGGTCTGTTATGATGTACTTGCAGAAGTTAAACAATAAATCAACAAAACCTATATATTTCACATTTCCTTTCCTAATGACCCGGCCCACATTGGCTTGGGATGTGGAAATGGCCTGATGGCCCTCCCCATAGGTTCTGGAATGTTGAATAGATATGATGACCCAACCTGTATGTCCTAAGAGGCAACTAATGGAAGCAGTCTTTACCTGATTGTATTCACAATGAGGATGTCATAGACTCATTAGAAGTTGGGTTGATTTGGAAATTTGACATTTTATTTTAAGGGTTTTACCTTTTTTGGCCTTTATTTTGGTTCTTTATGACTTTTGGGGATACCTAAATTTACTCAGCTATATAGCCATAATTGTGCTGATGTGCTGTTAAACCCTATAGTCATACAAATATCCTTTTTTAATGCAACACCAATTACCTTCTTCATACTTCACATAAGCTATGGATTAATTTTATTATTATATATTAAAGATTCATGGCAATAAGTGCAAAGGGGGAAAAAAACACTCTGGTGACTGTGTGGTAGATTGTCTGCCTCAAATGCAGGAGGTCATGGGTTCAAACCCTGGCAGATTCATACCAAAGACTTTTAAAAAATGGTACTAACAGCTGCCTGGCTTGGCATTCAGCATTAAGAGGTTAGTGTTAGGACATTGTAGCGATATGACTGCAAATTGTTAATGCTACGGTAAGAATCTGAATCACACATACACAAAGGGGAAGACAAAAGTATTTAAAGGTCATTGAAATTATTTCAAAGATAAGTACACCCACCCAAGTATTACCATATTTTCTGGCCTATAGATCGATGCGGAATACAAGTTGAATTCACTGATTTTGTCAATTTTGCATCCTTTGTCCATATATAAGTCAATTCGGAATATAAGACGAGGCCAGGTCAATGACTTGGCTTTGTATTTTACACTAGTAACTTCCTTTTTCATGAATATTAATGGTATCACTCTATCATATTCCATATTACTGGCAATCATGAAATTGCATCACTGATGCTAACATGCTTGTGATTTTACTCCTGCACAAGGCACTACTATATTCTGTTATCAAATTGACACAGCTAAATAAACAGTCCATGTTTGCTTTTATTATGATATACATTTCAACAAGAGCCACATGGATGTGCATGCTATGTACTTGTTAATTAAAGGTCTAAAGCTTTAACCTGATTATTCCAGTTGAAACCAATCTTGAGTGCAAGATTCAATTGATGCGATAAATTCATTGAGGCTAACAATAGGGAAATGAGACTCTCTATAGGGTAATCAGAAATGTGAAGAAAAGAAAGAAGTTACAAAGTAAATAAGAATACTTTTCATTATACTTTAACATTTCTGTGAAATGCAGTATCAAATTTACACAAATGAACAGTTTTATGATTCATAATTATTTAACATGTCAATTATAATTGAAACCACATTGATGTTGTAATATATTTTATTACCTGTAGTAGAACTGTTGCACATTCTAATTAAGAAAATAATGATTAAGAGTTGACTTAATTATCTCCAATATCTGAAAATCCCTCTAAGTCTTCATCTTCCGTGTCAGAATGAAAAATGGTGGCTATCTCAAGGTTTAGATAATTGGAAATATTCTGATTATCAAGTCTTCATTTCATTCCACGACACATGGCGCATTGTGTCAAGACATATTCTTCTAATTTATTCTCAATATTAATTCATCTTGCTTTGCAACAACAATTCACTTTCTTTGTTTTTTGTGTTGTTTTTTTTTTGTAGAACATAATGCAACCTCAGCTTTTACACCAATCCTGGAAACATTTTTCACTGACACCATGTTTCCCCTGAGCAGCCATTTTCCAACCTTTTTCTCTTCAGAGAAATTTACAATTTTTATTTTAAAGGTTGCTGTGTAAGACTTTTATGATTTGATGGGAGGCATTGTGAGATAATTTGTATGATTTGTACAGGTATATTTATATGAATGATTATGACCAAAAAGATTGATACAAATATTCCTAACTCATTAAAATGGGTCAGTACTATAGCAATGAAAACAATGCACACGGCTCAATTCATTATTTACATCCATTTAAGGGAGTGGGCATCATTTCCTGTGGTTCTTAATCCATTTGATATTATAAATGGGTAGCGTAATCGATGCAGATTAATCATAAAGAACAATGGGGGACTGGAATCATGGCCCCTGTCTCTGATGTTGGAAACCAAAGACCAATTTATCAACTACCGATATAATCAAAGAGAGACACTGAAATGATGGCTGGTTAAGAGGTGATATGTTGACATTACAATTTACTTAAACGATATTTTTATGAGAAACTTTGTCAAATACAGTTATAAACATACGATTTGGAGGATTGAGTAGAAAGCATTAACTACATTATTTTATAAATAATCATAGAACACTTGATTTAATATGGATTACATCCCTTTGTATGATTAATTATATCAAATAAAAAGCTATGCCAGTAATCACTCGCGTGTGTCCACCAGTATACTGGAAAATCGAATATCAATGGACCAGTTGCTCAAATGTGATCAGGAAGAATGAGGTATGGCTAAAAAGGATTAAAAAAAACATTATTTTATATCTTTTTTTTTAGGAACAAACAAACAATTTCACTATAGAGTAAAGATCAAAAGTGTGCTATGCAGCCGGTGAATATATTTTACCGGTAATATTTTGTCATTTCTTGTTTGAGAAAAAGAAAACACATGCAGCAGAATGCAAACTAAATAATGACAAAACTTATAGATATGAATGCAGTCATATTATTTTACATCAATTTATTGACATATTAATATAACAAGAATTTGTACTTATATGTGACCTGTTTTAGAGTATGCCAATTATAGAGCAATTTTAATAGCCTACCACATACCGTAATCCATGTACAAGTCGATGCAGTTTCAGTGACATAATCCATATATGTCAATTTGAAGTATAAGACGAAGACATGATTTTTAAGTCAAAAGGTATAAATTTAATAATATGGTACTAAAGATGGTACATAGTGACACCATTTTTCTTCCTACTTATACTTTTAATGTTCTCTTTCAGCTTTGTGTTGAATCAATACTGCGGAAGAAAATTAAGGAATTTAAATCACACTGCTTCAGCAGTTGCAGCTCTGATGCATCTTCCGAAACTACTGCAGTAAAAGTAGAGCCAGATGTTAAACAGGAACACATAAAACAAGAGCGTTATGTTACCAAGTCTAGTGCTAGTTCAGGATCTGTCTCATTTTTTGACAAGTCTCCATCTTCTTTTTACACAGAAATGTACGAGTACTTTGGAGATACTCTTGTTATGTTGTTGCCAGATGTTGAGGGCCTAAAGGAAATAGTATTCAAACCTAAGTCAAAGGAGATAATTGTAAGTTTGGAGGATAGAGAGTCCAAAAAGACAGGTGAAGAACTTCTGGATGAATTGATGATCCAAGTTAGAATACAGGAGGAACTGGATAGAAAGAAGAGAGAACAGGAAAGAATTGAGCAAGAAAAACGCAAGAAAGAGGAAAAAGAAAGGTTGGAATTGGAGCGCAAACGTAGAGCAGAGGAACTGAAAGAGCAAGAAAGATTGGAGAATGAACAGCGCAAAGAGGCAGAAAGACGGCGACGGCTGGCAGATAAAGAAAGATATGAAAAAAGAAAATCAGATACATTTGAGAAAGAAATTGAGGTAGATCAAGCTGAAGTTAAATCTGACAGATCAGAAAAGTCAGAGGAAGAAGAACAATATCAGACAGAGGCTCCAGAAGACATGTCACTTGCAGTTAAAAGTACTGTCAGTGGGCCAGGGCAGGGAATCAAGCTGACAATAACAAAAAGACCAAGATTGAAATTGAACATAAAAACAGGGAAATCCTCCCCTGTTCCTACCACATCAAGAGAATCTCGTGAGAAAGACTCAAAGCATGGACGTAAACGTAAACAAAGTCTCTGTAGTCCAAAGGATTCTGCTCAATTTGAATTGGATCAAGAGCAATATGATTTTTTAGCTAGTCATGCAATATATTCCTCGGAGGGGGAATACAGCTCAGATGGTTCAACTAACCGCAAACCATTGACCCTTAAATTAAAGAAAAAGGAAACCACATCAGAGTAAAATCTCAGAACATGTACAATGAATTTAGAATTCACTTTAATATCTGTGTTCAGTTTAAATGTGTCCATCTTCCATTATTTTAAATAATGGTAACACTGATACAAGAGAAAACGGATTTTACGATAATTTATTGCAACAAATACCAGTGATAGGAAAGCAACATGGTACTTGCTTATACTTCTTTGACAACATCATCTATCATGTGCAAGTGTTCAAGTCCATTTTTACTATGAATACTTTAACTGCGTTTTGAAGATATACTGCACCAAATCAAAAATTGTAACTGCAAACTGTAACAATTGAAATCCAGATATTGTATGCTGGTAAATCAGGTCCTTTTAAATTTGTAGCAGATTCTGGGGTAATTCTCTGCAAAGTATTTTGGTTATGCATGGCATAAGGTTATTTTGTTAATGGTTTTTTCTTCTCACTGTTATAAGCAGTAAGCTTGCTCAAGTATATCCACAAATCATTTCCTTACAATGACCTTGCAGAAAATTTATGACTTACTAAAGTGATTTCTACACAAGTTTCCTTTGCATGCCATCATCTGCTACAAATGGTCTAACCAAATTTTGAATTCTTTTAGCCTTCTAGAACAGTGGTTCCCAAAGTGGGTGGTACCACCCCCATGGGGGGGGGGAAATTACCAAGGCGGGGTGCTAATGCTCAGTAATGCTTTTCACAGGGTAAGGTAGGGGGTGCTGAGGATGACAAAGGGGCAAAGGATTTTTTAATTGTTTGGAGTCTTTAATTTAAATTAGATATCAAATAAGACTTGTAATAGATATTAATTTTATAATTTAATAGATTAATAATAATTTATTATACTCATGAACAATGCAAACAAAAGTCAGGATTACATGCAGTCTCATTCATCAGAAGGAGTATCTTCAATTTTACCAGAATAAATAAATAGAATCAAATCATGGTTGTTAAATTCTTCAGTGTTCTGAAATTTGTTTGCTGTAGCAACCAAATAAATTGTTTTATCTGGATTTTGTTAAAAGTCAAAATTACTCCATACAACAGCAAGGTCCCTCATAACATTGGTTCCATCTTATTTCATTATCTGCATTTACCCTGTGAGTGTTTATGTACCTCTATTGACACATACATATATATATATAGAGACATAGAATATCAACATTTTTAGTAAATGTAAAGAAATTTCAGTCAAATACGTTAACTGATCACATTACATTAACTTTTTCTGCTACCTCCAAATCAAACCCTCTACAAAAGATGGAAAAATGTAGTTCTGACTATATTGTGTGCAGACAAAGGGAAGCAACTCTTGGTGAAGACTATCCATCAATATTTTTTTAAGTTTTCAAAGATAGCTTTAATTTCACTGTAGGAGGCAGACACCACAACAAAATAATTTGGAAACGATGATGCTTTATTGAAAAAACATTTAAAACATTCAAGTAATTCATGATAATATGCTAGAAGTCAATGAAAGATACTTGACAATAGTATAGGCTGAGACTAAAATTGATTAGATCAGCAAATGTGAAAGAAATAGAAATCATCAGACAAGTATACAAACCAAATGTTTTACCAAAATATGTTTAAGTACATATCCAATGATGATAAGTACATTCACTACCTCACAAATCCAGTCCTCTCAAGCTAAAAAGACATTGGCCCCATCTTTTGGCTTATTTTTAGCAACAAAACTACAAAAAAAACTCTGCTTGCCAAGGTGGAAGTCAGATATGTTTGCTGTTTGGACAGAAAGATTGTTGCCTAAATTCAATTAATCATCAATTATTACTGGAGTAATTGTACACATACTTCCATAGATGTATGATCAGTTTCTTGGCTTTTCACCATATCTTAAAGAAGACCTGGTACCCAAAACTGCTAGCAAGAGTACTTCATACGGTAATGAAAATGGTTTGCACAACTAAGATCCAACACACAAGATATGGAATGATCAAAAGACAACATACTCTGCAGACAGAATTTCGTATTTGTCAGTGATGGTAATTATCAATTTTGACTAATCATGAAAAGAAGCCTCTAGATGCAGAATAAATCATCTTGCATTATCAGATCTACAAATTAGCATTTCCCTAATGTATGCATGGTATGGTGGTGGTACACTTCAGGATTGAGTTTCATGGCTGTAACACAGTACAAATATCTGTATCCGAGGAACTTGCTTAAAATTAAGATTGACATAGTTCATAAAGTTGAAATGAATGTCACAGTGACTTTATTTTGGCTCAGAGAACTAGCATTTCTAAAAATGTTTGAACAAATGAAAATATCTTGTTAGAACAAAAGACAAGAACTGCAATATGAAGGTTACAACATAAGCTTTCTGCACTTTATTGCTGGCAAGCAAATAAGTTTAAACCACAAAACAGTTTACATGGAATTGATGGTTCCCCCTTGTTTTAGTAACATGAGAATTGTTTGAACCTAAGAGCAAAGATGCTTTCACAACCTTTTGTTGCTTAGTTGTTATCTTTACATAAACTAATGGAAACTCAACTAATCAGTTAAGAATACTAACGGACTTTAAATTTCTCTACACTGTGCCTGCTGTAAATGCAGACAACTTCACCTAATACCTGTCCCTCCTTCAGAAGTATGTAATAACTTGACTTGAACCATCAGGTTATTGCAGAGAAGTTATCCTCTACATCCTTCTACAATACATTCATTTAGAGCAGGGGCATACAAATATTTCTGGCTGGGGGCCAAAGCAAATAAAATGTCTACAGTCACAGGCCACATGAGCAAGAACAGTTTCATAATTATATACAAAAATGGCATATTATACAGCTTCAGATCTTGGTCTGTGTATACACCACTTAAATGCAAGTACAGATCATATACCACCTATTATTATCAAAATGCATGTGAAACTCAAATGTTTGAAAGCAGTTTTGTAAAACTGAAAGCCACAAACTTGATTTGACATGATACATATGAAATTAATGTTTTCTTACCCACTTCGATACATGTAGGTACAGCATGCCCATTAAAGTTATGTGAGCTCTAATGCTTGAATAGGGTTTCTACATTAGCAAAAATGTGTATTACACACCAAAGCTCGACAATAAAATTACCCATTCGATACTGTAGCTAATGTGTAGCAACAGATCAATGTGACAATTGGTTGCTAAAAAAAACAAATATTTTTTAAAAAGCAAAATTTATCTGGCTGAATTTCTTTAATTAATATGTAACCATTATGGTCATGAAGAAGATTGTGATAGTGTTATTATTCATCCCACTACTATTATTATTATTATTACTATTATTATTATTATTACTATTATTATTATTATTATTATTATTATTATTATTATTATTATTATTATTATACATGGACAACTGACCAATCTGTATTGCTGCTGCAGTTCAGAAAGAGGTCAGATATGTTTACATTTATCCCTTTGTGATCTTTTCAGATATGTCAATAATGGATGTATTTATATTTTATCTTTAAAACATTTACCATGACAATTTCTGCTTATATCAACATGATTTGTATTAAAATGTTTAAATTACGATGACAACAAAAGACAGTGGAATGGTATTAAAACATAGAAGAAATCAGTCATGCTTGAACGCAACGTCTTTTACAATATGTAGGTACTGCTTTGGTAGCCTAAGTGGTTAGAGCATCCACCTCAGATGTGGGAGGTCGTGTGTTTGGCACCACCCCCACAACCCTGAATCATACCAGAGACTCGTAAAAATGGTACAGATAGCTGCCTTGCTAGAGGCTATTGTTTGGACTGGTGGGCCTGGTGTCAGATTAATGTGACTTGGTGCGGGACATCATGCTACAAGTCTGTGGCATAATGCCCAAGGGCTAAGCATCACTATAAACTGTCACACTGCAGATATTGTAGCAATATGACTGAAAAATTGTTAACGCTTTGTTAAGATCAAAACACAATATGTAGACTCATACTAGAAAATTAGTTAAATTTTAAGTTTGCAGAGTTCTAAGGATTACTGAGTTTTGCTAATCATATGTATTTATATACAACCCCCATTTATTTTCAGGCAGTACAACATGATTTTTGTCTCTTTCGTAAATGTATCCACCAAAACCCACAACAGATATTGGTTCAACTTGTATTTATAACAGGGTATGATAAATCCACTTGTCTAATGCCTGCAACAAGTTTTTTAAAATTAAATAAGTTCACAAAACAGAGAGAGAGTGGTTGTGTTCAGTTTATAATGTTTAATTTTCTCCAAGTTTTATTCACTAGGCTTTTCCATTTAAATATACATGGTACCAAGGAAAGGCCATTTTTTAAAATTATATGCCAGGGTACTGTAATGTAAAAGAGTTCATATTACGATGATAGGAAAACTCACAATTTTTATCTGTGGGTGGTTACCCCACATTAAAAGTGCCTTCCCTGGGTCCCAGTATGTAATAATGGAACAACCCTCTGTGATTTTGCTACAGTACAACATATCAAAACCTTTGTTAGTATTTATATCTACCTCATGCTTCTATTATATAACTAACCACAGTTGCAATAATCTATCCTTTCTGTCACTTTCATCAGGTAGTCAGTTTCAGGGTGAGTTTCACATTTTCACATCTGTCACTTCCATTAGGTAGTCAATTTCAGGGTGAGTTTCACATTTTCACATCTGTCACTTCCATTAGGTAGTCAATTTCAGGGTGAGTTTCACATTTTCACATCTGTCACTTCCATTAGGTAGTCAATTTCATGGCAAGTTTCACATTAAAATGATAATGTGAATATTTATCATTCTGTGCAAGTTTGGACAAAAAGGGAATAAATATGTATGTTTAACTTATCAGTTTTATTTTAGTCACAATATCTGAAAAGTATATGGATTTGCCAACTTGTCTAACCTAGCTGCAGGGAGTCTGTGAAAAGCTCAGAAATGTGCAGAGCTTGCTCTCAAAAGTCAGTTTATAATATATAAGTGAACAAGAAATATGTCATTAGATGGTTAAAAGTGCTCAAATTTTTAAACCCATGCAATGAAATATATCAAAACAAGCAAGTTTTCTTTTTATTTTATACTCAAACTATTGGCTAATTAAAGTGTAAAACATTATGGAGTACTAGATTTCATAAGTTTCTTGCACGATAATGCCAGCTATTTATTTTTCAACTTCACACAGAAAATAACAATAGTAACACAATTCTCTTTCCCAATTCATGGGGGGAGAGGGAGAAAGCATTTTTTAATTTAATAAAGCCATGTACCTTGTGGGATTTGAGGTCACCATGATACTACTATCAAGCAAGTAACAACACGATATATTAAACTTCTTGGTCATAATATTATTGAAGTCTGTTGACTGCAAAAAAAACAATTTTGATAATTCATTCCGATGATTTATCAAAAGTACTTCTATTAGAAATTCCACTAATTCAGAGGCTGGCATAAACTAATACAAGACTTCCTTCAGCTAAAGAATTAGATGATTTGAACATCTTTTAAACTGTTATCCTAGTAGAATCTCATAAAGTACATTTGAGGTAGAACCTAATTGATGTCCATAATTCAGATCTGATAATTTGCAAACTCTTTGCAAAAAAAAATATCTTGTAAATCAGCCTCTAAATAGTTTTAAATTTTGTTAAAGAATGTTTTTTTTATGACTTAATCACAAATTATGAATACAGTGTGATAGAAAAAGTTTAGATTTTGTGTAATTCCACAGTAATCTGAACCCTAGAAAAGCTTTTAAATCCCAGTATCTCTGCAACTCAAGCCCTTTCTATGAAACTACTTTTTCTTTGGAGTTATGGATTGGATAATTATCATGTGATCTCTTGAAGAGCTGCTGCCGAGTCAGACATCTCATTCAACTGCTTCCCCAGAACATCTAGTTTCAGATTCATTTCCTAGTAAGAGAAGAAGAGAAAAAACACCAACATGTAGCAACTACAATGATATGTTGGACAGTTTGAAATGGGATCAAGAGAATCAATAAGAGTTTGATTCTTCTGGAATGCCATTTATACACACTTTATAGTATATGACATATGCATGTATTGGACTGGTCTATTAATTTCAATTTTACATTTTCTTTTGATTAAGAGATCAGTGAGGAGAGTTACAAGTCACCTACAGCTACACTGACATCCATGTCACCACTAGGCTATGTGGTTCAAGGCTGGATTAATATTATTAAATTGAGCATGTTATAATGTGAGATAGAGCTGTGTCAGCCATCTTGATCTATTTGGTTGTTTTTTTTAAAGAGTCTTTTTGTCTATCTAATTATATAGACAAAAGGAAGCAACTTTTACAGTTTAACTCCCCTGTTTACCTGCTAGGTGGAAATCTTGTATCAAGTTTAAACGATAATTTGTTTTACTTCAGCAACACTTTAAATGGATACTTACATTGTAGGAATGTGTGAGAGGGATTTTTTGTGTTAGGTATTAAAGTAGAAACATAATTTACTTTTAAAAAATTTGGTTTCTCCGTCAAATCTGTTACTTGATTTACATTAGAAGAATATGTAAAAGAGAAAGGAAATGCTGAACATCATTTGCAAGGGAGACCTATGTGGATTCTGCACTTGATTATGGTCTCACCTTTCAAGTTTTTCCTGGTGAATCCAGTGAAAGTGGCCAATACAGCCTGGTTATGAGGTTGTGCTGTCTTAAATGGGGAGTGGTTACCTGTTCCTGAGAAAGGTCAGTAACAGTGTATGCTGATTTTATCAATCCCTTTAACCAAGCAGCTAGCAATTGTGGTGTTATGTTTTGCTTTTCAGACTTGAGAGGGAGAAAATGTCTGGCTTAGCTGTTGGGAATGTTAATATCTGAGAATATGTACAAAATCTTGGAATTTCAATTTGATATATTGATAAAGTAGAGGGGACAAAAGTTATTTCTTTACTGCCTAGTGATGGCAACCTGTAGCATTTTTGAGGCAATAAAACCAGGTTTTTTCATTAGGAAAATGTCCTATTGGGATGGAACTGCATGAAGTTAGGGTTCATGGAGAGGGCTCATGGCTCACGGAATGTATGTTGAGACAAGCATCAGAGAGCCAGTCTTGTATGATAGCTGGTTGACAGACTCGAACTTGGAGAAATTCCATTTGATGAATACTGTAAGTGTGCTCTGAATAAACTGAAATTAGCAAGTTAGAAATGCCCTTGTGGTGTTCAAAATCATCTCATCCATGATGTTGAAACATGTCTGAGATCATGGAATGTTATTATTTTGTGGTCATGGGAGCTAACTTCTTGTCTTGAAAGAGAAAAAAGTTAGCCAGCTGAGGAATGGAGGTAGAGTGGGGTGTGACAAATTATGCAACACCAGTCATTTAAAACCAGACATTTCCCATTGGTTGCCTTCAGAGTAGACACCCCTCTAGCTGTTGTGATCCTCTCCACAACTGAAGTTCCAAACTCATTTTTGCCCAAGGCATCACTGACAAAAGCAAGGAGTGAAGGAGTTTCTCTGGACATGGAACAGTGGTGACCTGGGCTGCTTGAGCAGGGCATAGGTCACTAACCTCACTTTTTGAACGACCATTTGGTATTGGGACTGATGGAGAGAAGGCATAGATTCACATTCCCTCCCAGCTGAATAATCAAGATCCAAGGGGTGACAAAGGAGAGCAATTTATTGTTCCACTTTGTCGCATAATTCAGGTGACCTATGGGTCACTGACTCAATGGAATGTGGAAGAATGGAGAGATCACTCTGTATCAAGCAGTTGTCCTCAACGCATCTGGTAAAACATTGAGCCATCCTGGTATATGGCAGACCTGATATTTTATTGGGCAAAATATTGAAGGTAATCCCAAGCTATGATATATCTAGCAATTTTAGTCCTACCTGTTTAATGAAAACTACTGAATCATCCCATAGTTTCAGGAACATGTGTCTGCACATGCATTCTACCCAAAGAAGTTGCTGTGAAGAGCCAATAACCTTTGTCAAGTCCAGTAGCAAGTGTGCTACCCAATTTGGCTTTTGACCTGCCAACAATTACAAAGTCATCTCAATAAATCAGTTGATTTTTTTCTGTATCAGTAACATGTAACAAAATATCATGTACTGCTATTGTCAAGTTGGAATAATTTATTTAAAAGGTATGATATTCTGATGCATCAATGATAAACATTATGTTCATCTGAAAAGTTTGTAAAGTACACATAAACCTTATTTACATCTAGTACAGTTGCACAAATTTCAGCTCCAAATCTTATGCAGCTCAATGACTTGTTGCTATCTCTCAACCTGGAATTCTTGGAATTGTTTTCTTCATTTCACAAGATGAGATCAGCTGTATCGCCTGCCAAGTGACATATTCAAATTAACAAGTGATTCCAATAACGTAATTGGGTCCCTTTCTGCTTTTATTCAGAACAATCTAAGTATTCCTTTTTATTCTTCTGTACTGGATTTAATTTTCCACCCTAGACTGCAAATGAGAGCAAGTAGGTTGTTCATATCCTGAACCAAGGGGTTACACAATCTAAAGTTTTCATGCAAGGGCTTAGGTTGGAGCCAAAAGGAAGAACATGGATATACTTTGTCCTAGTATTTGAAGCGAACATATCTACTTGGATTGGATTGTGAAATTACATGGCAGACAGGTCATAAATTGATCGCAAAATCATGACATCACACTAAAAGATGAACAGACCTTGCCATGTCCATCTTGAATTTCAGGCTCAAACTGATCTGACCTGCACAAGTTTCAATTGCCATTGAACTTGTCACCAGAAACAGTCTGAAGTAGAAGTCTGGAATGTATAGCTTTCATACAATCTCCACCACCCACTTCATGAGTAGAATATGCAGCACCTTCTGTAGTATCTCTGCCCTCACAGGCTCTGCATCATGAATGAGATATTGAAAGTGAATGAGGCCTGATAAAGATATGCTCTTTCACACAACTTGATTATGCAATCCATTTGCAGAAAGAGGTCAATCCCAACTGGATGGAAAAGTACCAGTAGTCTGGCTCCCAAAGGTGAGTCGCCGGTGGGTAATGAGAACTGTAAGTTACTGATGGGTGGCAAGAAGCTTCGAGGAGGAGAAATAGGAGCATATCACTGCTATAATTACCATTGCCACAGCTACTGTCATCTTTGGGAATTACCTCTATTGTATCCCTGTTGATGATTGTCCCGTCTTTGGAAAAATCCCTGAGCAGGACATACAAATATGGAACCTTCACTGATAGATGATGGGGAAACTCTCATGATGCCTGTTTTTAAGATCGCCTTAATTCGACCACTGACCAGAAAGGAAAAACCAAATGGGAGGGTTAGCAAGGCTGTCAGTCCATAGTGATTTTAGAACAGAGTACATGTTGCAAGAGGTCATCAGGTATTAACTAAAGTGTGGTGAGAAGCCCTATTCAGGACCTTGACAATACGATTCACCAAATATTGGCATAATCACTTCTGGCCTTCTTAGTTAGGCAAAAAATTAGCCATGGATGCTAAATCGAGTAGTGAGGAAATTTATATAAAGACTTGCTGATCCACTTCTTAACAGTGGGAAGTCATACCAAAAGCAGAAACATCCTTGTCAGCATTTGTCGCCTCTGAATAGAATACATTAGAGATTGATTTGTACCACAAGAAGGTAGCTGACAAATGACTCAATGAAAAGAATGCAAATTGAGAGAGGCCTAGAAATTTCTGCAACTTTGGATGACTGAAGCAATGTTCGAAATGATGGACTATCTTCATCGTCTTAATCCTCCAAGGTTTCAACAATCAGATTACAATAGATTTCTTCTATTGCTGCCTTAAAGCTGAATTTTGTTGCATGATTCATGAGAGAATATATCTTCTTCATTACAGAGATGACAACATGATGCAATACCTGGAAGAGATTCAAAATTATGAAGGGGCATTGGTGTGGACAGGGAATGTCCACAATATTTAAATCAAGTGCATTTACCATAAAAAGCAACATTTTGACCTGCTGCTCCACTGAAAGAGAAATATGGATGCATAAATTAAGTTGTACAAGTTGTAGAATTCAATCATCTGCATGATATCTCACAAGTAAAACTTATTTAAACTGAAAATAACAGTACCCACCTAGTGGACAGAAAGGGGACATTTCCAGTGGTAGCTTCCCTCTAAGTGTGTGTGTGTGTGTGTGTGTGCACTACTTTTTCATTCAGATGAAGCCTAAAAAGTTGATGTAATGTGACTAGGTAATGTATTTGATGGAAAAACTATCTTTGATACATACATAATTCATTCAAATAATATATATTACAGCATGATGTCATCAGAATTTCTTAACCCTTAAAGTGCGTATCGCGACTATAGTCGCGCTGTTGTTTTTTGTCCTGTAGTGCGTGTCACGACTATAGTCAAGCTCAAGGTGAGCAACACTGAACGCATTCTATAACTTCATCTTGCCATAAATGCCTGTAAAATTATATTTGATTGGTTTATAAAGGCCCGGAACAAGCATTCTGCAGTACTTTACTATATTATTAACGATGTAATTTTACAAATGCTCACTTCTAAACACTTGGTACTTGTGCAAAGCTAAAATGGCCTACGCTGAATACAAAGCTGATTTCTTGCAACAAATATTCGCTGCTAATAGTGATGCTAATAGTGATTTTGAATAATTTGAGAAAAATGACATTATTGAAGCAAGCGAGGTATTGATGGAAATACACATGAATGATTTTGAGCCAGTAATTTAAGTGGAACTGGAGTCGGATGTACATGCTCGCTTAACATGAAAAGATGGTGCGCCTGTCAACCCCCATTCACTGGTAATTCAAAATTAAATGTCGAGATAGTGAATAATGAACCTACGGACTATTGAAGACTTTTTCTTAGATGACGAGCTATTGCATCTGATAGTAGATCAAACAAATCGTAATGCAGATCAGAGAGTTCATGGGGCAGACTTGAACGAAAAAAATCACATGAAGAAATGGCGGCCTGTCTTATCTGAGCATCTAAAATGTTTTCACATCAATTAAAACAATGGGTTTGGTACATATGTCTGTTCTCGATTCCTAATGGGCTATTGATGATGTGATATCAACCGCATACTTCAGCAAAAAAATAAGTATGGGATAGATTTCAAGCTATTCCAAGCAATTTACACCTGTCAGACAATGAGAACAATTAAGGTGACTCTTCACACAAAATCAGCCCAATGATTGAACAAAAATAAAGCCGTTGCTGAGGTTTAATCACCAGATATGGACCTTGGTTTGATGATATAATAATAAATAACAGGTGATAGTTTTTCATGAACTTTAATTGCTGGCTGGAGGGTTTAAACATACCTCTGACATTCATGGAGTGGATTTTTGTAAAACTGTCACCCTGCCTTTACCTGTGATTTTCACAATTTATATATAACATTGTGACAGACATAACATGTGCATGGTTGGACTACTAAAGAATATAACATTTTGTAGATATATTTGAACCTTTCCATCAAAAACAAACAAAAATACTGATGAAATACAATTGTAACTTGTCATTTTACCTGTATTTACACCTGTACCTGCAAATATGTTAAACCTACACGTGTCTTGATGCTAATCTTAAACTATAGACACACACCATCATTTTTTATATAGGGTTTGTCTATCAGTAGTGTATATTTAATGAAATATATGCAATTTAAAGACTGTGCAGTTTTCTTCTTTTCTCCCCTGAAACAATTCAGCACTGAGGGACCTTTTACTGCAAAACAATGCAGCACTTTAAGGGTTAATGATGTCTACAGAATCTTGCTCTATTTTACCTGACCTTGTTCAAGGAACAAAATGGGAAATGAGCAAATATTTTTGTACCAAATGCATTTCATATCATTTCTGTTAGAATCAACAACCAAACAATTATTGTCATATCTCTTTTAATTAATACCATATGTTCTCACTTGTAAGATTAGTCCAACTGCAAACTACATTGGCCCAGATCTGCCATCACATAAAAAATTATCTGGGTCTGTGCAGTTTATTCAGACCCAGTTATTAATTGTTTAAAATTGACTCGACTAATAAGCTAGTATATATGGTATATATACTTTACCTCAATATTTTGTAAATAAGTGCTGGTTTGCATATCAACTCCTGCCAGTGTTTCTTTAAGTTTCTGAACAGCCACCTGAAGTTATAAAGCAAAACATTCTATGATAACATGGCATCTAACGGAAAACAAACTGCTTGGCACAAACAGATTACATTAAATGCAAAATGTGTAGAAAATTCTACATTTACACAAGTTCTCCTTCTGACAAAAGTTGGGATAATCTCCAAGGGATTGGGATGTCACCATATTTGTAAGTTCTTCATAGGGATACTCTCCAAGGGATTGGGATGTCACCATATTTATAAGTTCTTTACCAATGAAAATATCAGTTGTTCATGACTGACATTTGTTAGTCCATTCTGGTTATGTAACAAGATGACAGTTGAAAGCAGGTTGAAACTTTTGGGGTTGTTTTTCGATATTGTTAGAAAATATGGATTTAATTTCGATCAAGTTTTATTTCATAGGACCAAGTACATGTATGCATAGTTACATAATGAATTATGTCTAGTCATTTTGATGTAGTGAACAGTGGAAAATACTTCAAGCTAAAATCTGACAGCCTTATTAACTGGTTCCTCATGTACCTCCAAAATCTGAGTCCATCTTCATTATTTACTATGCAATTCAATTCCAACTACAAACAACATATACCATGACCTGTTATCACATAATGTGTCAAGAGATCAGGATCTATACTGTCATCACATAATGTGTCAACAGATCAGGATCTATACTGTCATCACATAATGTGTCAACAGATCAGGATCTATACTGTCATCACATAATGTTTGTTTTACTTATTACTCCTAACAAACTACATATACCATGGGTACACAACCTATTTCAGCCAGATTGCATTTTCTAAGACCATTCAAGGGCCACAAAACTAAATTCTTTCATGTTATTCCTGTTCAAGGGCCAGATATTTGTGTTGTTTTAATTTGCCATTAGGGCTGGACAGAGCACATTTATGGGCCAGAGGTTGTGCAGATCTTTTGATGTATTATGTGATGACATATCTGAGTCTGTGCAGTTTGCAGTGGAACTCAAATTAAAAGTACAATTTAAGGTATTCATTGAGACACATATGAAAATAAGAGTTGGTTTTCCTTCAATTTGCACATTGGTATAAGGTTGAAAACTGCTGAGTTTATTTTTTATTGTGCAATTCTTTGTTTTAAACACTTGAAACATTACTTTCAAATGGCTACCATAAAATTAAGTCATTTGATTAATTATGTATGTTAGATTCAAAAACTTGAATCATTATCCAAAACATGTTTATACAACCTGTCTGTAAAGAAAAAGCAACATTATTCATGGACAGATGATCTTTAAAAGGCCCTCTATACATACAAATATGTACACATAACAAAAAGACTTAGATTTTAAGGGATTTGTTATGTGTACATAATGCTTAAAAATGTTTGTTTATGGCAGTAAGTAAGCAGGCTCACAATAAAAAAAATGATTACATCAATTATTTTATGTCATGATAACATATCTCAATAACATATAAGAACTAACACAAGTCTAACAAGTCAAATAAATTTCACCTACTCAAATACAAAACTAACTGGTCAGACAAACAACCTCTATTAATACAATGGCTATGGCTCTCTATTTTCAAATTCCAAATTGCAATTTTTAAGTGCTGACATTAAGTAAATTTTAAAAAGCTTCATTTTGAAGACACCAACTTAGACGCAATCGTTTATAGTTTATAACTCTAGTCCAACTGCAAACTGCACAGACCCAGATCTGTCATTGGGTATATGCATCTTGTTAGTAGTAAGCAGTAGAACAAAGAACAAATCCTGATCTGCCAATGCAATATGCAATGACAGATCGTGGTCTAAGTTAGTGGTATTAAGTGGTATTTGTAGTTTGGACTTGGCTTCTAAACAAGTGTACACTGTACTATGAACGATTATCAACCCTGATTATGAATATGTATATAAATGATTACCAACCATTGGTTTGACCCTTCATTTTGGTGCTATTATTCATTGACTTTCTGCTCATTCCTAATATTGCAGATAAAACTGCAAACTGCACAGACCCAGATTTTCTGTTGTATTGGACTTATTATCAAGTATATATGGTACCTGTTGTATTGGGCTTATTAGCAAGTACATATGGTACCTGTTGTATTGGGCTTATTAGCAGGTATATATGGTACTTGTTGTATTGGATTTATTAGCAAGTATATATGGTACTTGTATTGGATTTATTAGCAAGTATATATGGTACCTGTTGTATTGGGCTTATTAGCAAGTACAGATGGTACCTGTTGTATTGGATTTATTAGCAAGTAAATATGGTAATTGTTGCATTAGATTTATTAGCAAGTACATATGGTATATGTTGTATCAGGCTTATTATCTACTATATAAGGTACCTGTTGTATTGGGCTTATTAGCAAGTACATATGGTACCTGTTGTATTGGATTTATTAGCAAGTAAATATGGTAATTGTTGCATTGGATTTATTAGCAAGTACATATGGTATCTGTTGTATCAGGCTTATTATCTACTACATATGGTACCTGTTGTATCAGGCTTATTATCTACTACATATGGTACCTGTTGTATTGGACTTATTAGCTAGTACATATCATACCTGTTGTACACTTATTAGCAAGTATATATGGTACCTGTTGTATTGGATTTATTAGCATGTATATATGGTATCTGTTGTATCAGACTTGTTATTTACTATATATGGTATCTGTTTTATCAGACTTATTAGCTAACACATATCATACCTGTTGTATCAGACTTTTTAGCAAGTACACATGGTATCTGTTGTATCAGACTTGTTATTTACTATATATGGTACTTGTTGTACCTGACTTATTAGCAAGTATATATGGTACCTGTTGTAGCAGATTTATTAGCAAGTATATATGGAATCTGTTTTATCAACTGTGAAAATTGTAAGTTTAGAATTTCTAATTTAAATTGAAGCATCAATCAGATTATCCTTTTCTGTTCATTTACTAATATGTGTTTTGAGTTGTGAATGTCAACCTTGCTCAAGGGTTTTTATTTTCTGTTTTCAATTTGTGCATTTTCTAGTCCAAGCAAATATTACTTAAAATATGCTATGCTTTCTAATGCTGATACTAGTTTAAATCAGATCCCTCCAAGAGCTGTGTCTCAGTGCCTTGAAATTAAAATAATGTGAAATAAAAACAAAACAAGTGTATATTTCATGATTTTGTCATTTTATAAATGATACAAAAATTCAGTTAACTTTGTCCACAACCAGTGTATAAACTGGACCGTGGAATCTTGCTCTAAAATGGTTTGCATAATGAATTAGGTTTTCACCCAAATAAAAGTGATCTATTTAATATTAAGTTCATAAAAATGTCTCAGCAGATTAAATAATGTAGCGTAAATAAAGGTCCATCATATTTTAGTTGTATCATTCATAGACAAGATAGTTTTATGATTCATAGACAAGAATTATAGCTTATAGGAGTGGTCTGCTGTCTATCATCCATCCATAGTCTATCATCCATTCATTGTCTATCATCCATCCATTGTCTATCATCCATCCATAGTCTATCATCCATCCATTGTCTATCATCCATCCATTGTCTATCATCCATCCATAGTCTATTATCCATTTATTGTCTATCATCCATCCATTGTCTATCATCCATCCATTGTCTATCATCTATCCATAGTCTATCATCCATCCATTGTCTATCATCCATCCATTGTCTATCATCCATCCATCTGTTAACACAAGATTCTTATTGCTGGTCATCCTACTTTTAGGATTACCTTGAAACTTTGCACATGCAATTGTCTTTGTTGGGTTTTTAAATGAAAATGATGGTCATCTATTTTGGTCATCACACCAGCCATCTTGTTATTGCTACTCTACCTGAATGGATGGTCATATCAACAAAGAATTTTCACTATGATTCTAGGATTTGATATGGCCACCATGGCAGCCATATTGAAACTCTTGTTATCGCTGTACCTCCTTATTGGATAGTCACATCAGCATGGGGTTTTCACTAACAGACTTCTCATGATGTCTAGTTAAGCCTCAAAAAAAATGATGCCAGTAATACAGTGGCCATCTGGATAATGTTATCACAACTCTGCTTTGTGCATAAAGTCATACTGATATGAGGGAGATTTTTACCAAAAAAACTATGATTTATTTACAAGTCTTTGGTATGAATTGGCATGGGTTCAAACCTGCAACCTCTGCATCTGAGATGGATGCTCTAACCCTTAAAACACCGAAGCAGTCTACAGTTAGAAGGAACAAATAGTCTTATCTTGAATTTCTGGAAATTCTGTTCACACTGTATGTAGAGTGTCAGTCATTTCAAGGGACTCTTGTTTTTCAGTTTCAGTATTATTAATGTAAGTTGTTGTTGTTTAGGGTTTAACGCCATTTTTCAGCACACAATAGGCTATACATGGCGGCAAGTATTATTGGTGGAGGAAGAACCCGGGAAAACCCCCGGAAAGAACCACCGACCCACGAGAAGCTAATGGCAAGCTTTCTCACATAACTACATTAGCCAAATCTTAGACTCGAACACGCACAGACAGAGGTGAGACGGCAGTGATCCATAACGGAAAGCATGGGTGGACAAAAATCAAATTGCCCCCATGGCATACTAACTGTAAAATGGAAGCTGATCATTGGATATTAGAGCAGAGCTTGTCCATATATTTGACAACATAATTATTATCACAACAAACATTTGAAATATATGGTAAAGTAAAAATATGGGATGTGTTCTTGAAATTGTTTTATATTTATTTAACCAATCAACAACACATTACTTCTTTTCATCTTTTCTTGGACATTAAAACTTATGGCAATAAGTTCAGTTATCAAAAAAGATATATCTGAAAGTACATGAAAAGAAATAGCCATACAGAGAACATAATGCAGAGACAATTGGAGGAACAAATGTATATAGATAAATGCAGTAACAGATGTCATCTCCTGAACTACATACAAATTAATGAAAGCTTCTTTTTTTTCTTGCCAAACAGCGATTTTTTAATGATTACATTATTTACACTTCTGAATGATGTGAAAATATTTATTTGTATCCATGTAATTGCCTTATAAAATACACATATAATTACAATGAAAACAGTCAATAAAAGACACAAATATGGCTAAAGTTGATTAGTCCAGAAAGTCAAATAGTTTCACTAGCCAGCTTAATGACTTGGGAGAAATCTATTTGCCCACTGCCTGTAGTTATGTTAGGACTTGAAAGTTAACAAACCCCAAATAGTTACAACAATTACAATTAAACTGTAACTGACACATTAAATATATAATTATTCCTTATTTGTCAAAACCTAAGTAATAATCGATCATGTTATCATACCTGGCTAGGTGCAAGTATGACCCTGACAATGACTACAAGATGGAAGTGACAGACTTGGTGATGAATTATGTTAAATAATGAATGAAATAAACTGCTGGCATATATGTAATAATATTAAGCAATACATATAAAATGCTTAAGGTGGATATGTATTTACTGTGGAAAGATTGCTAAGTATAAAACTTGCATAACAAAGCATTATCAAATGGACACTATCCTGCCATGTTCTGGACTTGCCCATGGGCAAATATCTTGAAAACTTGTACTTGCCGGAGCTGAATTTAAGTTTGTCCTGGGCATTGGGCAAGTAGATTTGCCCAGACCATGTGACAGATAATAAGACATCTACAAAGAAAGCACATACTTTAACAACTGTTTATTACGTTCCCTAGGTGACAGGAATTTATATAATGTTAACCCTTTAACTACTAGAGCTGTTGTGTAGTTTCACTACTGCTCTGTGCTATCATATCAGTTACTCAGACTACTGAGGCTGACTGCTAGGCTGAATACTAGAGCATCATCAAGGCTGACTACAGAAATTGACAATAAAAACATGGTTACATTTATATTCATTATTTCAATAGTTTTTACTAGATTTAAGTGAAATAAAAAAACAGCTTATCTTGTATAGTGTCTGTTATTCATATATTTCTTCTTTATATATATTCCTATATCCCATCATATAAGAAATCCCAGTCATATAAACTGTTTTGAATCCCACAAAATAAATCCAATATTTTCATATGTACATATAAAAACATGAATGAAATCCACTCTAATTACAATGTTGCAAATGGTACCTCTCAAAACAGTAATTATCCACATATAAATGATGATGTTATCATGTATATTACAATATATGTATAGCAAAATTAACATGTTCTATGTCCTACATGTAGGACTAATGCCCATATATGTGATGCTGATTTCATACCATTTCATGTCTTGCTTTTGGTCCCCTATTTTCTTAACAACATTGTTTGTTTCTTTCACAAGATTTTCTACCAGATATTCAGGAATAAATCTGAGTAAAAAATCTTTCATTCACTGGTCCAAGCTTGATTGTTGTCTGTTGAACCAACGTAAGAATAAAAAACATTGATTTCGAATACGGCGAGGTCGTCACTCCATTGTGCAATTGAAACTACGTCCGCCTTGTCATCCGATTAAAAATTGTTTGTATCTGATGTTGAAATGGGACTAACATCAATATCTGATCCATTTTCTAATTATGATCCATTAAACTTTTCGATATCACTTGCACTGGACCCGTTAAAGTTGCTCATATCTGAATCGGAATCCATCTTTGTTCATCTCGAAAACACGTTTCGTAAACCGCGGAAAATTCATTTTAGTGTGTCTAAATTTAACCTCTCAGCTTTCCAACTTGTATCAAAATGTTGAGTAAACAATCCTCTCATTGGTTATGATAATCAAAAATATGTAAACTTCCGTACATTCAACCAATCAACGTTTAGTTAACACGTAGGTATTCTGCGCACATGAGCGTCACTGGGGTTTCGAGTACTGCTGAACTTTACGCACATGAGCAACACTGGGGTTGTAAGTTAGGTTTATCGGCACTGCAGATATGCGTCACTAGGGTTTGAGAGCTATTTACAGTAGACGCTTAGATGCGGTAGTCGTAGCTAAAGGGTTAAACTTAGAAACATTACATGTATATCATAAATTATTATTTATTTTCAAAATGTTCATGTCTTAATTGATGATGTCAGACATTTTGTAGACAAATTTTAACATCCATTGAAAGTGTCAACATACATGTACATGTATGAGCAGGAACAAAATTATCAATAGTGATCTTTTTTTATTTATCTGAAATGTTTTATTGATACATTTTGAGTCACATGCTTATGACCATAATGATAATGTTCATGGTGAAATGCACTCTCCTAGTAAATTATTAAGCTGGTTCGGGAATCCAGGCAAAGGAAGCTGCACCAATGGCCTAGTGGTTAGAGCGTCTGCCGCAGAAGCGGAAGGTCATGGGTTTGATCTCTGGCTAAGTAATACCAAAGACTTACAAAAATGGTATTAACAGCTGCCTCACTTGACGCTCAGCACTAAGAGGTTAGTGTTAGGACTGGTCGGCCTGGTGACAGGATAATGTGACTGGGTGGGACATCCTGCTACATGTCTGCAGCATGACGTCCCAGTGCTTGACATCACTATAAACTGCCTCAATGCAGATATCATAGCTCTATGACAGAAAAATTGTTAAAGCTACGTTAAAAATCCTAATCAAACAAACCTGGCAAAGGATTTTAAATAAGCTAAGAGAAAATACAATGATTTTCATTACGATTGATAAAAGTGTCCTGTACAAATTCATTTAAATAGAAATATGCTAGCTTCTTAGCTTACCTGTGCTTCTGCTGACTTTCTAATGATTTCTTCATCATTCATATCAGTATTCAGACTGTTAAGACTCACTAAAAACATAAATATAAGCAATTCTAATGTGTCATCCAAATTTGAACTTAAAACATAAATATAAGCAATTCTAATGTATCATCCAAATTTGAACTTGAAACATAAATATAAGCAATTATAATGTGCCATCCAAACTTGAACTTAAAACATAAATATAAGCAATTCTAATGTGTCATCCAAACTTGAACTTGAAACTTAAATATAAGCAATTCTAATGTGTCATCCAAATTTGAACTTGAAACATAAATATAAGCAATTCTAATGTGTCATCCAAACTTGAACTTGAAACATAAATATAAGCAATTCTAATGTGTCATCCAAACTTGAACTTGAAACTTAGCAAAAGGAAACTCACCCCAAGTTAAAAGAGGGCAGAGGTATTAAAAATGGCAGAGATTTAACAAAGTAAACAAGAAAGAGCCTGAAAAATTATGTGCAGTTTTATCAAATGTAGTTGAATTTTTGGTGCAGGTTTTTGGAATCAGCATAAATACTAAAATGGCATGTTAAATAAATACACCCTGTCATTCAATTAATAAAATCTGTAAACACTTATAAGGAAATTTTTAAAAAAAATTATTCAATTTGGACATAACACTACATCTTCATCACCCACCAGAAGGCTGCTGATGCTGTTTCGATTAGAGGTCAGTTTTTATTGGGGTTTGTAAACTTTTTTTTATCAGTGACTTTCAATTTTTTTACTTAAAGAGAGTTAATGTTATTGTAAATTCAATTTCAGTCAAATAAAAGATATACATTCAAATATGAAAAAAATCAGTAAGCCACTAATCACAGGATGATATTAAAATACTTTCTAATGAAAAGATAAAAATAAAATCCCGGTTTGACAGTTACATAATAAAGAAAAATTTATGGTAGTAATGTAGATAACAGACTGATAATGTTGAACATTTAAGAGCCTATACATAAAATGGATAAAAAAAATTAAGAAACTATTGTTTCAGTGTTGAATTCACACAATATACCCACATAACCACTCACATCAATAAATCCAAATTTACATAGAAAAGGAACAACATTTGACTAAATTGTTTAAGTATTGTAAAAAAAATTAAGAAAGCTTCCTATCCTTAGTGTGTGTGTGTGTGTGTGATATATAATATAAAAGGTCAGCAAAAAAACTATAAAGAAGCAATAAATGATAATCTGATTTTTAAGGAGATTTAAGGAAATATTTTAAGAGTGAAGTTGAAATACTGTAAAGTTAAATGTGATTTAAGTCATGAAAATAAGTGTCAAGTGTTTCCTCATACCTTATCAAACATAGATTCTTTTAATATTTTTTCACCTCAGCTTTCATGGATTTTCATTCTGTGCCAATGCAGTTAACAACTCTCTCATAAGAACTTAGAAAATTGTACAATTTTGTAAAATGACTTTTTACAAATTTATCTCCTACATAAAACACTTAAATTGTTTGTTAACATATTTTTTATGCGGAAAAATACTTTACAGAATTATCATTAACCTTTTATCTGACAAACTTCAAAATGTGACATTAAACTAAAGACAGAAACACCCATATTTTTGTGATAAGCATTTCATTTCAGTTTGTAATCTCCATCAGCATCAAAGATGTTTATTAATGTGATGAGAGTTACAATCACTAATTAAACAATTTCTGTATTGTATTTAATCTACACTTTTGCCCTAAAAAAATCAAATTGTTAGTAGAATGTAATGGGTGAGGGTGACAATGAATATCAGATAGAAACAGATCATGTGATTCCACTGAATGACAATCTATATTATTCATGTTTAAAATTAACATAAGTTAATACTTTAAATCTACTCACTGTTGTTTTAAGTTTTCAGATATTTGATAAAATGATTGATTGCATAAGAAAACAGTGTTTGCATATGTTCATCCTGATGGAGAGAAAGAAAGTAAGCAAAAGAAGGAGGGAGTGTGGAAGAGAGAAGATAAACAAATTAGGAATAAATATGTAAATATAACATACACATGTGGCAGACAATCTTCCCTAAATGGAATAAAACAGTTCCAGAGCAGATATTGCAGAGATACTACTTTATTTCCACAATGATTCATTTCAATATCTTATTGTGGAATATATATATATATATATATATATATATATATATATATATATATATATATATATATGCTAACTTACCTGGATCTATATTACACTTAAGCAGTTCTTTGTTATACATGTCACTAAAAAAAAAAAAATTCATAATTATGTTATTGTACATGTGTCTGTTTTATGCATCACAGCGCTTTTCGATATATGTCCCTAAACAAACATGTACATTCAAAATTATGTTAACTTACCTGGGTCTATATTGCACTTAAGCAGCTTCTTGTGATAAATATCCCTAAAATAAACATGTATATTCAAAATTACAAGAGGTTGTACTATAATTTGCATTAAAAATGGAAAATGATAATGATTGATTAGGTTCAGCTAAATACAAAATAATTGTAAAGCAACAAACATTTGGCATAGAAAGGTAAATAACACAAAATACAAACAGTCCAGCACAGTGCCTGAAATTAACTTCAACACAAAAGTTAACTAGGGTGTGACAAATTGATAGATGGACAGCTGGAAAAGGTTAACACTATACACCTCTCCTTAATAAACTTGTGCACAACTGGATCCAAAAACATCAACCACACTATAAGCAAGGGTGTGAGTTATCGAGGGACCTCCATAATATGAAATTATGCCATTCTCGCTGGACATAGAGAAAACCAGTATTGAGGTGAGATTGGGTAGCAAAAACTGGTCTGTTTAATGGCTGGATACTAGTTTTGAAGTCATGTTGGGAATAACTTTCAATAAAGAGCTTTTTCTAACCAAGTTATTTGTTTTCATGTAAAAATGACTTTATTTCAATGATGTCCAACCACTGAGAGATTGTTAACAATATTCCACCTAGTTTCAACAACTGTCATGTGTACATGAAAATATTGTGTATTATATCACAGCTTTATCTTGTTGAGTAGTCTGGTTCCCTGATCTGTATGCTTCCTGCTTTGCTCTCTGTGATAGTGAAATGCAATGCAAGGAGCATACTAATCAGGGTACCAGACTACTTATTTATTCAAATTCACAATCAAACAAGATTCTTTTTATTAAAGAGAAAATAAAACACAATAAAAACTCAGAAAACTTGGTTTGTGAAATAGCCAGCATCATCATCGTTTTTTTTTTATTGCTCTGTTAGTAAAATATTGATGCAATGATTTCATTGTAAGTAATAGTGAAACTTCTTATCTGTGAGGAAATCTTAGTGCCAATTTAGTAACTAGAAATTAACTACAAGCTCTGAAACTTGCTTCTTATTAATAAAACATATCTGAGAAACAAAATTGTATGTCAAGTATTCATTTAGTTTAGTTGTCTTGCTATCTTTGATCACAGTTGTGAATGAGTATGCTAATTTAAGTTAGTTTAATTATATTATGTCACACAAAAAATATCTGTAACTGTTTGATGACATGTCACTTGACCAGGGCCGCTAGCTGTTATGCATGGTGAATTTGCATGCCATTTTTTAACTTTTCATTTATTATTCCTCCTTTATTTCATAAAACGACTAATTCACATGGTAATACAATGTCATCATTTAATTCAGTGCAACAATACAACAAATACCTATCTGATAGCAACAAATATTTATGCAAATTAGGTACCAAACATTGTTGGTACTTAGGTTCTCACAGAAACACTAGCAATCATAGTTGTCATGGTAGATTTACATAGTTCACATTTGAATATAACATTACACATTGTATTTATAATCATTACACTTTAACCTATTTAAAAGATATGAGTAATACATGCATTTCACTTGATAAAAAAAAAAAAAATTATTTAATTGGTATTTATTTATTATCATGCTTACTCAAGTGCCATTTTCATTTATCAAAATTTCATTAGTAGTGTTATTTACGTGTACCAATAATGTTAATTCAAATTTCCAAGTCAAATCAACCATTCTCGACAACAAAACAAGCGATATATCAAGGCTTCATTATTAATTTTGATCACTATTTTCTTCATGTTCAACAATTTAGTGTCAAATTATTGGTACTTTCTAGTAAATATAATGGGATCTATGAAT
Source organism: Unio delphinus (assembly GCA_029339505.1). Taxonomy (NCBI): domain Eukaryota; kingdom Metazoa; phylum Mollusca; class Bivalvia; order Unionida; family Unionidae; genus Unio; species Unio delphinus. Next base: position 15,944,212 of record JAQISU010000010.1, read on the forward strand.
GACCCTGTGTTTATGCGGGTTCACGAGTTATCAGGGCATTATCGAGGGAGTGGTGCATGTCCTACCAACCATCTTGGTGAGGCATAAAAAAGATAAGATATCTGTGTTAAAGATCAAGCTGAAAAAGGCTTGATGTGTCTCCTACATCAATGGTTGCAATTATGTGGCTTTCATTTACACAACAATTCTTTCTGGATGTTTTTTCAAAAGATTACTATTTTAAATTATAAAATGCAAAACAAAATTAGTAATCCATACAAACCTTAAATTTCTGACTTCTCTATCATCAAATCGTTTTATATAGGTAATAAGATTTATATAAACTGCATACAGTATATATTTGCTTACAAATCAATCTTTTTACCAAACAATTTATTAATGCAGAGTTGAGATTATCTTGTGAGATAAAATAAAAAATTAAAATTTGAAAATCTAAAATTTAAAATTAGCTTGTAAAATCAATGCACAATGTTTTGATAGAGCTACTGATTATGTATATTCTACCTAAATCATTTAGCTTGTAAAAATAGTACTGCTTTGTTTTCCCAAGTGGACAATCCTTTCAGTGTGCCTTTATACTTGTCCAATGCCATGTTGAGTCCCTTTGATCATAACACATAGCGACACTTTTTAAGTTGCAGCAATCCTTTGACAAGATTTCAAAGATTGTATTTACAGACCCTGGGCTTAACCTCAACAAAAATAATGGTCAAAGTTTATGGAGTCAGGGATCTTTCAATTATAGTTTACTTTGTCACTTATATATCATACATCATGAAATACTAAACTTAGGTACTTTCACCAATACGGGGGGGGGGGGGGGATGCAATGTGTATGATGGAGCATTAAGTTAAAGGTTATTTACTTTGTGATGATAAAAAACAATAGTACTGAAGAATGTGAATTTAGTGTGTTTGAGGAACAGGCGCATGACAGCAACAAGAAAAAGACTGGCTGATAGTGCCAGACATTTGAAGAAAACAATAATAATAAAAAAGCCATTATGCAAATTGGGAGTTTGATTTGAATGAGTGGGTTCTAGAGCAGTGTGTTTTGGGTATCAAACATCAAACATACCAAGCTGTGATCCCTGGTGGCATCTTGTCAGTACTGTAACCATTGGATGTTTACCTAAACAAACTGTTCAAGGCAAATATGTGTAAACAATGACACATCATGTAGATTGTAGATGGGCCCAAAGAATTTACAAGGCAGAAAATGTGAAGTGTCCAGGGATTGTGTATCTCAGCGGATGTGTAATGCATGAGAGGAAATTCCAAATGAGATTGTGTTCCAATCATTTAAGAAATTTTATATTTCCAGTGCAATGAGAGGAAATTCCAAATGAGATTGTGTTCCAATCATGTAAGAAATGTGATATTTCCAATGCAATGAGAGGAAATTCCAAATGAGATTGTGTTCCAATCATGTAAGAAATGTGATATTTCCAATGCAATGAGAGGAAATTCCAAATGAGATTGTGTTCCAATCATTTAAGAAATGTGATATTTCCAATACAATGTTGGGACGGACAATCAGAAACTCTTCAGTGATTTTATTCAAGACAATCAGATGAAGAATCTGAGACAGAAGATATTTACAATGACCAGATGACTGGAGGAATTCAGAAATTTATTAGGTAACTCTGATGATGAAGATAAATTCTTAGACTTTTGATGATAGTAGACTGTGTGAATCACAAAAGTGTGCACTTTACTTTGTTTATAATAATACTTTTGTTATGAATTGCATTAGATGAGGATGGACAGGGACACCTTGTGGCCTAAAGCACTCTCTGTTACGAATCACTGCCATCTCAACTCTGCCTGTGTGGGTTCAAGTCTCAGATTCGGCTAATGTAGGTGAGAAAGCATGCCAGTAGCTTCTCGTGGGTCGGTAGTTCGTTCTGGGGGGCTTCTTGGGTTTTCATCTACCATTAATAATGGCTGCCATGTATAGCCTATCGTGTGCTGAAAAATGGTAGTTAATTTGTACATATTCAACTAAATAATATAAATGTATTTATTTTACGTTGACTTTGTTTTTATTTTTCCAATCTCTATGTTTATCCAGTTTAACCTGTTTATTTTTCCCCACGTGCAACTCCGACTCACTGACAGTATGTCACCCTCTACAGACGGATTTGACTTGCACAAAACACCCTGACTTATAGAAGAGTGGTAGAGAAAGGGGGCCGGGTCAACTTACAGTTGACTAAACTTATAAGCAAGTACATACAGCATAATTGTATATAGAAATGGTAATAAGTTTTAAATATTACAGCTGTGTATAATTTTTAAACATTCTGCATCAGAATGAGACCAAACATTCAATGTTTACTCTAATTCTGAGTCAACCTTGTGACTCCATTATGAAAATTTGCAATAAAGCAGCATGAGAAATCTTACTTATTTAAACATTTCCACTTCCCAAAATTTAGATCTTACAGTGAAAATGTCAAATATGAATGGCCAGGAAATATTATTGCAACAGGCAAAAGCTTTGATAATCTAACAAATACTAAATACATTCCCCAAACTATTATTGCTTTCAACAAATAATTAATATACAAAAAATACTGTATTTTTAAGGTGTTCCTCACAAATTCTTTTCTGCAACTTCTTTCGTCTTTTCCAAGTCAGCAACATTCTCTGGAAAAAAGACAATGTTTACCACCTATGAACCTGAGAACACAGAATGTCACAAACATTGTGTCAAAACCTTTTGCACTAGTGAAAAGTATTGATTATGAATAGGAAGTTGTTGTCAGAAAAATTTCAGAATTGATTTACATAACTTATTTTGTATCTAAAGGTTTGTTTGCTTTTTCTATTACTTATATTTTTAGAACATATCTTTAATCAGCACTAAATACAAAGACAGTTTAAACACCTTGGAGTGACAGTCAGTAATACGAAGATAGTTTTAACACCTTGGACAGTCAGTAATTACGAAGATAATTTAAACACTTTGGACAGTCAATAATATAGGGGCCCTGAGTGGCCGAGTGGTCTAAAGCGATGTCCGATATGGATCACTGCCATCTCACCTCTGTCTGCGTGGGTTCGAGTCAAAGATTCGGCTAATGTAGTTATGTGAGAAAGCTTGCCAGTAGCTTCTCGTGGGTCAGGGGTTCTTTCCAGGGGTTTTCCGAGTTCTTCCTCCACCATTAATACTGGCCGTAATGTATAGCCTATATTGTACTGAAAAAAAATGTTAAACCATTTAAAAAAAAAAAAAAAAAAAAAAAAAAAACAGTCAGTAAAATGAAAATAGTTTAAAGACCTTGGAGTGACAGTCAGTAATACGAAGATAGTTTAAAGACCTTGGACATTCAGTAATACGAAGATAGTTTAAACACCTTGGACAGACAGTAATATGAAGTTCGTATAAACACCTTAGACAGTCAGTAATACGAAGATAGTTTAAACACCTTGGAGTGACTATAGTATGATTATAGTTTTAACACCTTGGAGTGACAATATTATTAACAATTATTAACATAGTGTAAACACCTTATAGTGACAGCAGTGCAAACATAGAGTAAACACCTTGGAGTGACAAACAGTAGTATGAACATAGAGTAAACACCTTGGAGTGACAAGCAGTAGTATGAACATAGAGTAAACACCTTGGAGTGACAAGCAGTAGTATGAACATAGAGTAAACACCTTGGAGTGACAAGCAGTAGTATGAACATAGAGTAAACACCTTGAAGTGACAAGCAGTAGTATGAACATAGTGTAAACATCTTGGAGTGACAGCAGTAGTATGAACATAGAGTAAACACCTTGGAGTGACAAGCAGTAGTATGAACATAGAGTAAACACCTTGGAGTGACAAGCAGTAGTATGAACATAGAGTAAACACCTTGGAGTGACAAGCAGTAGTATGAACATAGTGTAAACATCTTGGAGTGACAGCAGTAGTATGAACATAGTTTAAACACCTTGGAGTGACAAGCAGTAGTATGAACATGGTGTAAACACCTTGGAGTGACAGCAGTAGTATGAACATAGTTTAAACACCTTGGAGTGACAAGCAGTAGTATGAACATAGTAAACACCTTGGAGTGACAAGCAGTAGTATGAACATAGAGTAAACACCTTGGAATGACAAGCAGTAGTATGAACATAGAGTAAACACCTTGGAGTGACAAGCAGTAGTATGAACATAGTGTAAACATCTTGGAGTGACAGCAGTAGTATGAACATAGTTTAAACACCTTGGAGTGACAAGCAGTAGTATGAACATAGTGTAAACACCTTGGAGTGACAGCAGTAGTATGAACATAGTTTAAACACCTTGGAGTGACAAGCAGTAGTATGAACATAGTGTAAACACCTTGGAGTGACAAGCAGTAGTATGAACATAGAGTAAACACCTTGGAGTGACAAGCAGTAGTATGAACATAGAGTAAACACCTTGGAGTGACAGCAGTAGTATGAACATAGTTTAAACACCTTGGAGTGAAAAGCAGTAGTATGAACATAGAGTAAACACCTTGGAGTGACAAGCAGTAGTATGAACATAGTGTAAACACCTTGGAGTGACAGCAGTAGTATGAACATAGTGTAAACATCTTGGAGTGACAAGCAGTAGTATGAACATAGTTTAAACACCTTGGAGTGACAAGCAGTAGTATGAACATAGTGTAAACACCTGGGAGTGACAGCAGTAGTATGAACATAGAGTAAACACCTTGGAGTGACAAGCAGTAGTATGAACATAGTGTAAACATCTTGGAGTGACAAGCAGTAGTATGAACATAGTGTAAACACCTTGGAGTGACAAGCAGTAGTATGAACATAGAGTAAACATCTTGGAGTAACAAGCAGTAGTATGAACATAGTGTAAACACCTTGGAGTGACAAGCAGTAGTACATAGTTTAAACACCTTGAAGTGACAGACAGTAAAACATTTTAAACACCTTTAACTACCCTGATCAATCAATACAGCCTCACATTATTTTAGTACTTGTTCACAATATATGGTTAACATGTTGAAGATACCACTGCATAAAAAGAATTATTCAAATTCTAATTATAATGGTCAGAAATTCATCAGTTATATACAAATATTCAACATTTGTTAGTAAAGCATAAAATGTAGGTTAGAGTGACCTTTTGTTGTTTATGGCATATATAGATGCATCCAATTATTAAATTACATGATTCAATGATAAACAGCACCAATAAATGAACTATAAACACAAAATTGCAACAAAGTCACTGTAGCATGAAATATAGGTAACAAAATCCTCTTTTTGCAATAAGGGTGTAGTACTTAAAGATGCATTTCTTTGCAAAGTTCTAAAATGGATAATATAGAGCTAGTATTGCCAACAATACATTCATGAGCAAACACAGACCCTAATCTGACAGCACACTATGTGATGGCAGATCAGGGCAGGCCTTGAATTTAACACAAATTTCCTGGTAGCCAGAAGGACTAGTGTACTGAGAAATTTACTAGCCTGGCCAAACATTTACTAGCCCTGTCCCCAAAACAATGTCACACACTCGTATTGAGATTAACAACAATTTTATTTCATAAATATCATTATCATATAAAATGTAGAAGTACAGAAGTATAAATTCTAATTTAAATCATCAAGCAGCAGAGAGGGTGAGCCGGACAACACTTTTAGACAAGTATTCACTGAAATCACGCTTAAAATCAATGAAACCAATGACATCAGACCCAAAAGTCAATGACATCAGGTCCCAAATGTGTGTGTGAATCATGGATTAGGTCCAAAAAAAAAATATGAAAAAATCAATGAAATTAATGAAATCAAAAACTTTTCAACTATTACATTTTTTGGGAAAAAGGGACTACAACATCGTTGTCACTCACCCTCTCTGCTGCTATGGGTTAACTGAATATTTGATCCAGTCCGATACGATATCGTGTTCCAGACCTTGTCTGGGGGACGAAAATCCTTAGGATTTCACAAACAGACTAATTTGTAAAACCTCCTCTTGTAAATCAATCAGATTATTAGACTGGTCAGTGAGTTTGAAATTAATTCTGGTTAATGAATTATTATGACATCGCATATAGACTGGATTCACCGGGGACTCAATTATTAAAAACCCTGGAGGGGCTGTTGGTGCAAATGAATACAAAATATATCCTTGCTGAGCTTGATTTGATCGTTCTAAATTTATTTGATAGCTTCCTTCGATCACATCACATACTAAATTGAGCGTAATCACCGATGAAATATTCACGTTGAACGGAGCAATATGCCTGCCACCACCGTCTGGGTCATTATTGTGTTTGAGGATTTTTATTGTTTTTTTCCATGCATCATGAATTATTTTAAAACCATCATCGATGGCATCACTGAGAGATTTTTGTAGTTCTAAGATATTATACCCTGGTAGTTTGAACGCATGAATATCTTCTACGCGTATATTATACTTCGTTGCAAATTCTGTTCTCGTTATAGGATTACTGTCACCTAATACCACTTGAATGATTTGCAAATGAAATGTTTCCATGTCATTGATGATTTTGTTGCATGTTTCTACGACGCTGATAAATTCATCTCGGGTGAGAGAGCCAGATTTAAGAGATATTAACAGCAGCGAAAAATCATTATTCATTGCTGTGAAATTTTCATCGATGATATCTTGTCGAGTTGCGTGATATATTGGGTTGTTGTACTTTTTCACTACAGTGAAAACTATCAATTCCTTGTATTCTTTATAACTTTTTACTGGATTATCAGATTTTGTCCTGTCGGTGATATAATCAGTTTTTTGTGGTTCTGGTAATTTAACGGTTTTTCCACCGGGTGGTAATTCAAGCCATCCTAGTACGGTTCTAATAGAACTTTGATAGATATCTACGACGTATCCTTCTGTGCTTATTTCAATGGCAGATGATAGTGTCGGCACATGAACTGTTATAGCTATTTTTGACTCTACTCCAGTAATCGATTTTATTCTACGCGCGAATTCATCATTGATTTGTTCGATTTGGTATGATCCGGTTGGTATGGAAACAACATTCCAGTCTGGGGTACCGTCAGGTTTATTCTTATTTGCAAATACCAGTGAATTATTGGGTTGTTGACCACCAAATGATTTTGACCTAATATTTGGCCAACTGTGGTATACTCGTAATTTTGCTAGCGCGATTTCCTTCACTGGGACCGGAGAGGGGAAATTCACACTGAATTCTGGATTCGTTGAGGTTATTGAGATCATGCTTGTTTGTACTGGGTTTGTGTTCTCCACTATTTGTTGAAGTAATTCCATCTGTGTTGTCATTGTTATTATATTCATGATGTATTTCTAATTTTGACATCGCAGAATCATATATATCTACCATCGCTGAAAACTCACTCTCTGATATAATTGTATCATCGAGCGATGACGATATCAATGAGGATAATTGCGAGTATGCAGTGGACACAACATGAAATTGAATTATGTAGTCTTGTAGTTTCCGTTGGCTGCATGATGATATTTTTTTTGTGATTATTGAAATTATTCCAGCGATTGTTGTTGCCGCAGAAATGCAAATTGGAACAGCTATCGGGGCCATCATTGTCACTGAAGACAGTATAATACCGGCTCCGGTGATTACACCACTCACAGCGTACACAGTAACATCAATTGCGGTAATTCTCCTGCGATATTTTTTAATTTTCAATTCATACTCCTCAGACAAGGTTTTGAGTCTAGTTTGATACTCTCTGACCTGATCATAGCGATATTGCGATGATGAAATCATTTTTATTTTAAATACGCTAGCGTTTTCAATTACGATTTACTTAAATCCGCTACGAATTCCACATACCACGTTGTTGAGACCCTAACCAAATGTTTATCAGTAGATGTGATTGTGAACTTTTCAGTTGTATTCTTGTCGATGATCGTTGAAATCGTATTATTGACCCCAGATGAACTGGACGATGAAATATCAAATTGAGACGATGGTGTTACTAGTGTTAATCGATAAATACCCTTAACGGTTGCAGTGATATCTAATGTGTTGTTTGTAGGTGTCCACTCAAATGATCCGTGTTGGATCGTGTATACTAAGTTGTTGGTTTTCTCATGAGGAATTTTTGTTTTTTCAATGACTGTTATCATCCTCGTTGCATCCCCTTTGATGTCTTCGATGAAAGTTTTCGTCTCATCGATGGATTTTTTAATATCAGGGAGTTTTAGTTCAATTTTATCTAACGGGGTTCCAATAAATTTATCAATGATATTTCTACGAAATGATATAAACTGTTTTATGTGTTCTTCAATTCTAGATTCAAGTGTTGCTAGTACAACCACAGAATTGTTTAACTCGTCGTTGAGAGTTTTTAATCGATCTGTAATCGTCGAAACGAGTACACCTGGTTTGAGTTTACCCTGATCGGAAAATAACGCAACGGTGTTCTCGATTGCATTTTGTTGTTTAACTAAAATATCATCCAGAGAGATATTACTGGTTTTCAATTTACCCTGATCGGAAAATAACGCAACTGTGTTCTCGATTGCGTTTTGTTGTTTAACTAAAATATCATCCAGAGAAATATTACTAGATTTCAATTTACCCTGTTTGTCTTGAAATACAACTATTTCATTCGGGTCAACACTTGTTAAATTTAACATCTCAGCGATTTCATCTTTAATTTTTTTTGTTATATCCTTGATAGAATCAGGGGTTGCAGTGTCATCGGGTTTGGGTTTCAGAGGTCTTCCCCAAATATCAATCATGTTATTGTAAAACTCTTTCTCTCTCTAAAAAGCGATTACTAGTGTAGTCATTAACGACAATATGAGGTGGTTTTCCCCTTGGGTTACCCAAGGAGTTAGAAATAGCATCAAGGACATTTAATACTTCACTGCCGCATATTGGTGGGTCATTGATTTGTTGTGTTGGTAGCGTAGAATACCAAGTCTTCATTGGAAGGGTTTTTATATACCGCATAAACTCTTTTGGTGGGGCTAATCCATATGAATCAAAATAGACAATCCCACGTGGATCAATAGCGTATGCAACCCAGTGAGTTCCAGGTCCGGTGCTGTTATCGAGATTAATAATACCTGTTTCAGTTTTGTTTGGTTGATGTGGTAATTGATCTTTCATAAAAACACCTCTGAAATGTTTAATCGCTAGTTTTTTAGCAGCATCCATTAAATCAAAATTGGACATTGGAACCATAGGTTCGGAAATTGAAGATTTCTGTATTAATAAACCGTTCCTGGTAGTCTCAGGCCTGATCCGTGAACGGATCTCCCGCTGTACCATGAATACGGGGTCCCTGGTAGTCTTAGACCCAATCCTTGAACGGATCGTCTCTTTTTTTTATATCCTTGTCCAGCTGCCTTTTTTAGTGCCATTCCTGCTGCAGTACCAACGGCTCCTAACGCTGCTGCTTTAGCCACCGCTGGGGCTGCTGCTGCAATCAATGCTGGTATTGCAGCTAACAATGGAAATATACCACCTGTTTTCATCATATTTTTAATAGCAGCCGCAGAGAGAGTAATCTGAACTCCCTTTTTATCCTTGAAAGCATCATTGAAATGTTTCACCTGACGAGTTGTCAGCGATAATTTATTTTCACCACCAGTCATTTGATTAGGTTTCAACGTGATTGTGGTTCCACATTTTTTAGCCGATTCTGATTGCAATTTTTTGATTTGACCAGGAGTTAACGTAACACTAATAACACTATATGACATTATATATAATTGATTGATTCTAAATCGTAAAACGATTCAATGGAAATATCCTTCGGATTTTCAATTACATGTTTTCTACTGGGGCATCTACCACTCTCATTCTTCCACCAACACCTTCAAGTAACATTGATTTATCACTGAGAATGACAGCAACTGCTCTATAATTCGTGATAAGGATAGGAACAACCCCAGCAACTGGTGGACCAGTCGGACGGGTTACACGGGCTCTAAAGTGTATATCAACGACAGATTGTCTCATCAAATCAAGATGTTCCAATGAAAAGTAATAAATCGGATAGAGGCTTTTAAAATCCAATTGTGATATTTGCAAACCGGTATCCACATTTTGATCACGTGCCATAAATGACAACAGGTTATGATAGACACGTGCAATATGATTCTGACCGTAATCAAGTTGTATATCCTCGGATGGTTCCTGCTGTCCGTTTATTCTCAGCGAGACTTCACTAACACCTAACTGATCAAATATCATATGACTTCGTTCTTGATTACCAACTCGCGCAGCATTCTGTAACGCAATAAATATATGACGTGGAGCTGAAACCCCTTGTTTTGATGCCAGGTGCCATGTGAATGTACCATCAACACTGTCTTGTTTAATATCCGTGGTCACTGATAACCAACTTAACAACGACTTTCCTCCTTGGTCCATAAATGATAGTAGTCGCTGTTCGTCTGTGATTGATGGAGTTAACACTGGCATCCATAATGATAGTTTTGTTAAAATGACTTTACCGGCAGCAACCCCAGCATTACGCCAGATTGCATCATCATCAGTACCCTTTCGTACAAGCGCTATTGTGTGTTTGGCTCCATAAATAACTTTTCTAACATTTCTACAGAATCCAAATATATGATGCAGTGGAATCGCACATGAAAATCGTCGACGCTGCCCATGCAACGTTGCTACGCGTGTTGCAAATCCTAAATTGAGATTACCATTAACGCCTCCGAGAATATCAAACGCAGCTCCGGGTCTAACTCGACGTTCTGGATTAGCTCCTTCTTGTTGATTGGCTTCTGCAGTACCCTGTGCTGTTAACACTTTAATGAATTGAAGGTGATCAGCGGTATCAGAGGTATCCTTTGCAAACATCATAGATGGACCCGCTGATCTTGTATAATCATCAGAATATCTCGCTAACCCTATGATTGTTGTGGCCATATCAACTTCACGGTCAATGGATTCAATTTCTTTTCCATCAATGAGATATCTAGCGCTTTCAAATAATGCCATGATGCCGTTATTAACAAAACCAACTCGGACATTTGAGTTATTGTCATATGGGGTATCAGCTACAACATTTGTTACAAGTTCTCCTTCTACTTCAATAAATGCCTCACACGGTAGAAAATATTTACTGGTATCATGAACTTGAAGTTCAATTCGCGATCGGAGATCTGGTTGTACTGCGTGATAAGAATAATATTGATAATCGCGTACAGAATCATCTTTACGCACTGGGGCGTCTATATCAAATGCTGGATCAGATGATTTTTTGAACATTTTATTCTATTTATCAGAGTCTAAATCGGATTTTCCATTTCATCGTGAAAAACGCTAGCGTTTTCGTCGTGGTTTTTTAAGGCCACTTCCTGCTATCATGTTTGCAATATTGCTTTGGTCCCCTTGATTTACCATCGACGCTAGTTTTTCATCTACTGCGTTATTTATAATTTTACTAACACTTGCAGGCATTTCTTCTGTAGACGGTAACGGTTTCTTTTTTCGCCCCACTAATGATGTTATTTTATCCTTCGCAGTTGAAAACGCTTTCCCGGCAAGATTTCCAACAGTACTGATACCCTTATCACGAATAACATCAATGGCTTTCATTGATAATTGTTTAGCTAACGGCATCACTTTTGGGGCCATTCTTGAAAAGAATCCTAAAATGGTATTGCCGAGGCCATCTCCGTAGTATGCTCTATAAACTGGAAACCGTGAATTAACTACATAGACGAGGGTTGGTTTATCATGATTGTAATGGATGATCATTATTATAAAAACAATAGTGTTTTCAATTGTTATTTAATCACTATGATACCCATTTGCTAACTCGTCAATGAAATCTCGATAGGTTTTGATATCCATGATACCGCCGGCAAATAACCGTCTACAGATATCAGCTGCTTCATTAATTATTTCTGGAGAGTTATTTCCAGCTCGGAATCCTCCTACAAGAACATCTAATCGTGATATATCATTGATAACACTATCAGGACAAGTGTTTCCAATCCTTGGATTTTGCAGTCCACTTCCGCTATAACCAGCTGCTTCATCTAGTTTGTCTGTATCCGTGGTTTGTAAATAATCAAGAGTATCATCATCATCATCATCAGGTGGTAGTTGTTGTTTTTTTTGTCTCCGTGTTGGTGTTTGACGTCGTTCTTCTAAATCATCATCATCATCAGGTGGTAGTTGTTGTTTTTTTTGTCTTCTTGTTTGTCTCCGTGTTGGTGTTTGACGTGTTAGTTCTTGCCGTTCTTCTATTTCTCGTTGCCGCTCTTCTATTTGTTCTCTTTTATAATTACTAATTCCCTTTTTAAATTCCTTGTATCCTATCTCATCCTTATTCAAACGACCAATCCCTTTATTTAGTTTATACAAATTATCAAACCAATCATTACTTGATATTCTATCATTCTTATACTCGTCCTTTAAAAAATCTTTTTTTGAATTATAACTTTGAGCAGCAAAATTACCAAAGGCTTGATAATCCTTTGATTTCAATAAACTAGGTTTTTTTATTACTATTTTAGCATGATCAGTAAATTTATTCAACAGAGAAACAGTCGTTTTTTTCGGATCAGTTTGTTCAGTTTGTTCAGTTTTCGCTGCTATTTTTTCGAGTACAGAAATAAGACTCTCTTCCTTTCTCTTACCGTCAGGATCATCTCCCAGTATAGCACGCTCTACCCCGTACGTTGCTGTGGTTACTGGTTTAAACAATTCTTCAGACCCCAGAGCAAAATCAGTTTGTAAACTCTGTCGTTGTTGTAGTTTATTTCTTACAGAGTCACGAATTGGTATAAATTTCTTAATTGCATCTAATCGCTCACGAGCCAGTCGGGTTGTTAATGCTTCATTGACCATTATTTGAAATCAGAAACCATTTTTCAATTGTAAAACACTTTTTCAATCCCGACCTAACACCATCGTGCAACTCCCTTTTTGACATCAGTGACATGTCGGATGATTTTTAACACGGTCATGGAAGTGTTATTTCATCGTGAGACATCTTCTATCAATGATGTTGAAAGTGTCATAATTGTATATAAAATAAATAATACTGACACTTTCAACATTCTAGTTTTGACCAATCTGACACATCCTCCATCGATTTTTGACATCCCCCCTATTTACCATTTGAGTAAAAACGATCCTGTGTCAGCGTGGCTATTTCATAGTAATTCAGACGAAGAATGCAGATTTGATCAGTTTGTAAGGCCCAACGGAGAATTATGCCGTACTGAAGAACTGCAGAATCAAATGAAACAACTAGCTAGTGAGTTTTCTGAGGACGGAGAAGAAGACGATCAATTATTAGCAAACTGTTTTACAGTACCATCCATTGCAGCACATTTTGCTAGAAAGAAAAACGCGTGGAAACCAACACGAAGTGAGTTTTTATCAGATGTCAAATTGTCCTGTCTTGAATACAGCCACGGCGGATTATGGAACACAAAATACACCGCTGATTCCGTTATTTCAGTTGATATGATTGCGTGTTATCCAGGAAGTTTTCTTGGGTATGGAGAATGCGAGAAATATTTCAAACGATTTGGACACCCTACACACGAAATGACCCGTGTTGCTATTAATGGACCCCTGCCTGATTTTGATTTAACCGGATTCGCTTGTGTGGTATCATTTGAAATGGCTGAAGGACTTCATCCGTGTAGTTATCTTTGGATTGGTAAACACATGTCTGAAAAACACTGGATGCCAATAGTGTTGTTACGGTATATGCTTGATTGTAAGATGTTAAAATCATTAATTGTCAGTGAAGCAATTATATCCTATCGAGCACAGAAATCAGTCTGGTTACCACAACCTGATCTAGAAAAAATAATTAGCGAAGAGCGAAAACTGTTTCCTGATTTTAATGAACAACAAATCATGGATTGGTCCAGACAGTTATTTGAAATCAGAAACAATGAAGCAAAAAATCTTGGACGAAGAATAATCGGTAAATTTACCCAAGGTGGCAAAGATGATAATACGAAATATTCTTCACGATTGATTATAGACAACGCTGAATACGATTTTGTAATGGCGGATTTAACGAATAAAGGCCTATATGTCAATCGTAAGGACGCATTTATGTCCGATGGAACCAAATTGGGTACAATTGTTACCTACAATGATGGATACCATCCGCAGTACACACATTTGAGAGCTTCTATGCTCGGTTATGCTTCTATCAATCTGTTTTCAATGATCAATAGATTTCCTACCACCGCAGTTAGAGTTGCTACTGACTCATTTTACATAAATAGCAAAATGGCTGATTTTAAGGCTACTGGCAACGAGAAATGGGGATCATGGAGAATTAAGAAAGAAATGATTCATGATTATATTCCATCAGCAGATGTTACCATTGAAAATAATTACTTAGAAAGCAATCAGTGTTCAGAATTTTCTAATGCACCACCGATTTCTGATCCAATATGCCTGTATAAAACAGTTTATTTAAACGGTTGTGGCGGGTCAGGAAAAACAACCCGGGCAATTGAGTTATTCCGTCGTGGAAACGCTAGCGTTTCTAACATGATTGTGCTAACACCAACTCATAGACTTGCAAGAGAAATGATACAGAGAGGGGTAAATGCTTGCACTTATCACAGCTTTTTCCGATGGAAGGGAGATAAATGGACTCCTGAGCGCATGGGAGAGAAATTTATTCCTGAAATTATCATTTGGGATGAAATAGACACAGTGTCCGAAGATGTCTTAAAAATATTTCTTGAGTGGTTGTTATTGAAGAATACAAAAATCGTCATGTGCGGTGATCACGGGCAACCACCACCATTTGTCGGTGCATCTCCCCATGAATGGCTAAAGGGTTTTGTAGACTATTATGAAGAAATTGATACTGATCATAGATCGCTTGATAATGAATTAAAAGAATTGAAGAAACTAATTAGATTACAACCGGATAGAATCCAGTGTGAAATAACCCGTGAAATAATTTCGGAAACTCCCATGAATGAGTTTTGGGAAGCGTGGAGACCAAATGATTTAATCATTGCAAGTAGAAAAATAGTCAGAGACACACTTCAGATGAAGTTATTTGAATTGCATAAACAAAAATTTGCAACACTTCCAGTGCCTCTTTGTTATAGGCCATCGGATACGCGAAAACAGAACATCGAAGTTGATATTCCAGGACAAAGTGAAAAACAGAATTTAGTATTAAATGATATTGTGCTGGTTGATATCAATGTTGTTGAAGATGCATTGCGTGCTAATAAATCCCCGTGGACGCTAGGTTATGCAGCGACGATACATTCTTCACAGGGATTGACTATATCGGATACAACTCTTTGGATGGTAGATAATCGCATAGAATGGTCGAATTTAGTCTATCTCGCAGTGTCTAGAGTACGAAAAATAAATCAACTTCGAAGAATTGTCTTCGATGATGAAATCATTGGTGGTGATGATAATGACACCACAATAGATGATATTATTGATAAAAAACTCTCCGGTTACAAACAACAAGACAAAAAAAAACAACGAGAATTTGATATTGATGCTGAATTAATAATCACTTTGAAGAAACAACAGAATAATCACTGCGCGAGTTGCAATTGTATAATGCGTTGGCAGTATTCGGATAAGGATCCTCGCCAATTCACCGTAGACAGAAAAAATAACAATCTCGGTCATGTCAGAAATAATGTGATGTTGACTTGTCTTGAGTGCAATAGACGCAAGGGTGCTAGTTAAGACCATGGGGTGGCAATTGAGTATCGTCAGGAATTACTTGTAGTTGTTGTCTAGTAAACCCACGCTGAGGGGCAGTTGAATCCAGTTTATAGATTGGAGGTCTACCCGTAGATCGTGTTATACTAGATATCTTATGCGTAGTGACACTCCAAATAGGATCAGTAGCCCTTTTTGTACCACCCTCAAGCTCTCCTGGTTCATATAAATACCTCACAATGACATTACTACCAAGAATTGGTTCTTTGAAATCTTTTTGTGGTTTTTCAGGTATCGACTTCTTTTTAATCGCGTTGATAGGTTTCATGTTGATGGTTCTAGTAATCTCGTTATTCAGTGCGGTAACTACACCTGGTAATCTCTTAACCCATTCACGGGATCTTTTTTCTTGGATGAATTCTTTTGCATATTGATATCCAAATAACCGCTCAGCAAGGGTTTTATTAAACCGTTCTACAATGGCCTGATCACGATGCAGTGCAGTATGCCCTCGTCTGATAGCGACATTGTGATATTTCATTGTAGATAACACTGCACCCTGAAATTCCTTGCCCGGGTCAACTTGTAACAGATTTGGCCAGTGCAGAGGACCTCGTCGATAAATCCTTTCAAATTCAGAAGCGACTTCAGTGGCCGATTTTGTTTTTAACGGTTCTGCTTCTTTGTATCGACTTGCAATATCAACTACAGTTAACGCATATTTGTAACCACGATCATGTGGCAGAAATAATAGATCAGCCTGATGAACTTCATTGGATCCGGTTACATCAAAATGCGAGAATTGAATTTGTTTAGGCGGTGGTAGATAAATTTGCCATAGTGCCTGTTTGGATAACCAATGAGCCGCAGTGGTTTTTTTCACTTTTGCGGCGCTAGCGAGTTTACTGATTGCAGCGTTACCTTTCCAGTATCCTCTTGGGGAATAGTAAATAGATTCCATGTTGCTATTAATTACCAGCACCTAACATCAATTTACTTTTCATAGCCGATTTTATCAAAAAGGAAGCCAATTTTTCTTTGAAAGATTTATCAGAAATAACATTTAACGCATGAATTAATTTCACATCTGCTAGATGCCTGTGCTGCAGATTACTGCTTTTATAAGCAACATCATGAAGGTGACAGGCCTTATCAATAGCGTTTATTGGTTCCTCACCGGGTCGGGGCTGATTTTGATCATTGAGTCTGATATCAAGTCTTGTTCCCGGTCCACAATAACTATACCCTGGAAGGTGTTTTTCTCCGGGGTATTTTGCCCATGGGGTTCCAGGGAGTTTTGCTAATTTGGCAGCGATATCACCTCCTCGTTTTTTTTTAAAGGTTCCTTGGGTTCCTTGGGTTTAGAAACAAATCTAAATTTCTTTGTACTACACTGTACGCATTTACCAGAAAGCGCTGATCGGTTATTTTTAGTTGTAATCGTCGTCAAGTCATCTGTGCCAGTACGCGCCTTACACTTCACGCAATATAGATCCATAATTTATGTATAGAGATATGAATATAATTGATTTTTCAGCGACTAAAACAAGAGAACCAGTGAAGCATCATGCAGCGCTACCAAACTCTATCCGCGCAATTATAATCGGGCCATCTGGATCCGGTAAGACGCAATTGTTGCTCAATTTAATAATGAGATGGATGAAGTGGGATAAGTTGTATTTAATTGCCCCTAGCGTAGACGACCAACGATGCTATGAAGTGCTAAAAGATTTTAATGAAAACGCTTCAGAGATTGCCGCCGAGGATGTTATTGAATTTATAACCGATATTGACGAGGCACCATCCGTGAATGACCTCGATGGAAGTATCAACAATTTAGTTGTATACGACGATGTCATGTTAGATAATCAAAAAAATCCTGCTAGAATATTTTCCAGAGGCAGGCATAAAAACACTGATGTGATCTATGTCACTCAACGCTACACTCAGATTCCAAAAGTGATTAGAGATAACTGTAATATGCTTGCTGTATTCAACGGCGTTGATACACATACGCTACGAAATATTTGGCAGACATGGTGTTCTGATATGGACTTCAATCAATTTAGAAATTTCTTTAGTCATGCTCAGTCTACCCCACACGGATTTGTAACAATAAATTTACATGACCCTCGAACACGATATCGTATCGGACTGGATCAAATATTCGGTTAACCCATAGCAGCAGAGAGGGTGAGTGACAACGATGTTGTAGTCCCTTTTTCCCAAAAAATGTAATAGTTGAAAAGTTTTTGATTTCATTAATTTCATTGATTTTTTCATATTTTTTTTTTGGACCTAATCCATGATTCACACACACATTTGGGACCTGATGTCATTGACTTTTGGGTCTGATGTCATTGGTTTCATTGATTTTAAGCGTGATTTCAGTGAATACTTGTCTAAAAATGTTGTCCGGCTCACCCTCTCTGCTGCTCATCAATAAATTCACATTTCTTGTTTATCAAGATAATCTGGATCCAATTCCAGAAAGGAATCCAGGTGTCCTTTCTTGTCCTCCACCTGCACTCTGGGTCCATATGGGGTTTGTTCTGGTCTCCTTACCCGTCTCCCTGAAACATTCCACAAATGTATTGGTGATAATGGATCATATGTTGGAATGTCATTTGTATGAAACATGATGAAGAGTAGGTCGGACAGAACCCAAGGTCGCAAACAAGATCTCCAGTCACTCTTCACCATTTTCATCTCTGAGAAGCCCCTTTCAGCATCAGAAGAGTGGGCTGGGATTGTCAGGATGAGGTCAATCAATGCCAGAATATTCTTGCAGTCAGCAGCATATGATTGTACGACTGTGGGCCAAGTCAATGCATAGATGTCTTTGTAATTGCAAGATACCAGAATGAAGTTTGCTTTTTTTCTAGAGGCTGAACACCTTCTATAAAACGCCACAGTTTGCCTGTCTTATAAGGCGGGAATTGTGCCTCGTTTTGAAATATGAGATGTTACAGTATAACTGACGCGAATTATCTGAAGTAAGAAAAGGAATGACACAGTGTCCTTTATATAAAAAAAAAGTCAGAGCAAGAAACTCGTTTAAAAACACGTGCCTGTGCCCCCCCCCCCTTTCCCCTTCCATCAAATGGCTTCTCCCTAATAAAGACTTAACTTCAGCGGATGTTTTGCACGATCAAGCAGTGGCTAAAGTAAACACTGTTATAAAATATTAACATCAAAAGATAATGTTAGTTTCAACTTGGAAAATGTGTGCTCCCATCAAACAAAGCCAGCTGACTCGGCGCGTTGTATTTATCTCAGGTGCTCGACACGAGCTTCATGTGAATGAAAAAGAAAACAATAATCAAAAGGAACAAAATCATACATAGCGACAAAAATACAAAAAATATTCCTGAGATATTTTTCTATGGTATTTTTGTCACTCTGTATGATTTGTTTCTTTGGATGTTTCCCCCCTTCACATCATAAGCGCATCAAACACCTGTGGTATTTAACAGCTCCAATTACGGTCTCATCATTAATAAAATATGTTTGGCAATTGTTCCTAATTAATCGAACCTCAGTGTATTGTTGAAATTAATAATAAGCGTGAATATTTTCAATCTTAGATGCCCATGTGAGATTTTAATTCCCATCAAATGCTTGGATATCTCCACGTGTATTCAATTATTTGTGCAATCGTTTTGTGGGGAAAAATATAAAAGCTATTCTTATTATCATATAAAAAGTAGTTGCTTGGAAAATGATGTGTCAGTAATGTTATCATAATAAATTGATATAATTCTTCTAATTATTTTGATGCGAACGTAAAATATGAGTTATCCGTTTGTGACTCGGAGCAAGCAAACAAAAATACCTTCAAGAAACAAACATGTAAACTAATTTCTTTCAATAGTTGATGCTGTGTTCTTTTGTGTGGTGTAACATTTCGTAATTTGTTACTGTGGTCGCGTGAATAAAGCGTGATACTATTTAAGTCACTATCAGATTAATACGGATCAATTTCCAAACTTCCGTTGTTAATGACGGGACCTAAATTGGCGCTGTTAAGTGAAACACACATAATCAGATGGCTGCTTGTAATAGAAACACATTTCCAAGGCAGAAATTGACTTCATCTTCACATGCTAATATTTTATGACTGTTTACAATGGTCACAGCGTTGATTCTAAAGAACATCGGCCGAAGTCACGTCTTTATTAGGGTATTGAGTAAAGAAACGCTGACTGTTGATAACCTAAAACTTACTAGCCCGTCGGACTATTAACATTATGAAAGTTACTAGCCCGACGGGAAATCTACTAGCCTCGGGCTAGCAGACTACCGCTAATTTCGAGCCCTGCAGGGTCTGTGTCATTTGACTGATTATTCCTAATAACTGATTATTCCTAATAAACTACACAGACCCTAATCTGACAGCACACACACATATCAGGGTCTGCAGTCTGCAGTTGGACTCTTCTCATAAGCAAGTATAGAGATTCATCAACTTTCAAGTCCTAAGCTAATCCCTGGCAGTTTGTAAGCAGGTTTAAAAATGTTCCAAAGCTTGCCAGCTCCTAATAAGTTTGCTTTTCCAAGATTACTTTTGATTGATGTCACTGATTGCAAGGTGCACAGGTGATAATTATTAATAATATAATTCATAAGATTTCTGACAGGAAATAAAACGTACTTGCCTCTAATATTTTGTCACATTGATTTCTTTTATGTATCCAATGTAATTCATCACCTATTGTTTACATAATAATCACACATTTTCAGTTTGGCAAATAACTAAATGGATAAAAACGAGTGTTCTATAATCAGTTTCAAAAGTTGACTTGTCAAAGATCGATTTATACCTACTACTGATTTCAAGGAGACTAGATGCTATTGTGAAATACAATATATGGATAACAATAATTGTCCTCAAATCATTCAGTTGGGAGTATAAATAAATTAGAAAAAGTATAGCTTTCATTATTTTGATCTTGTTGAAGTTTAATAGATGGGTCTGTTAGCATATCAGTGGCAAAAAGGCAATTTAATCAAGTTTCCACAAATTTAAAAAGTAGATACAGTAAAATGTTATTATTGACACAGTTCTGTTCTTGATTATGCTTAATTAAACACTTCAAGCTCTTTTACATAAATGTATCCCTCTTAAAAATCTAGCTTTTACCAAAACTTGTGTACATGTGTGTGTGTGTGTGCGCGCTCCTATATATGCATTCTAATCCTTCCATTTTTCTGTCATCTATGCATCTATGTACAATTTACAAAAAACTTTCTTCATCACTTGTATTATCGACATATGGTTACAAGGTGCAAATAATGATAAAAAGAAAACAAAAGTTTCATTTTTGTAAAATAAATATAGCATGATTTGCAGAAAAATCATGTATTTTATATTTCCGTATTGTCTTACTTTTATTGTGATATTATGTTCACTTATTCTAGGCTGAGCTCAATTCTCCCAATGGCAAGTTGAGACAGCTGACATTAATAAAAAAAAAAATTTACTAGCAGCTATACATGGTGAAAATTTAACAAATATGGTTGATCACAATTAGTCTCAAACTTTACATTATGATTGTTTGTTTGTTTGATTAGGATTTTTAACATGGCTTTAAACATTTTTTAGTCATATCGCAACGATGTCTGCAGTAGACAGTTTATAGTGCTATCTAGTACTGGGGCATCATGCCGCAGACATATAGCATGATGTCCCATCCAGTCGCACTAACTTCTTTGGCATGAATCGGCCAAGGATCGAACCTATGACCTCCCACTTCCACGACGGATACTCTAACCACTAGGCCACAGGATTGGTTCTTGACATTATGAGATACTGGCTTTAAACAATATCTTTAGAAAGGATGAAGGATTGCATTTTGTAAAATAAATATTGACATTTCTATGAGACACTAGCCTTGAAAAAAATATTTGAAATGGTAAAATATTTATTTTTATGTGCACATATAAATCTATACTTGTTAAGCAATGAGCAATCTCTTTATAAATAATTTCTTTAATACTTAGCAGCAACATTTATTATTATTAAAAAAGACCTGCCATAAAATAATAATGACCACTGCCAAGTGGTTAGAGCATCCAGCTCGGTTGTGGGAGGTTGCAGGTTCAAACCTCAGCCAAGTCATACCAAAAACTTATTAAAAAATTGTACTAAATAGTTGACTCACTTGGCATTCAGCATTAAGAGGTTAGTGTTAAGACTGGTCGACCTGTTGTCAGGATAATGTGACTGGGTGGAACATCATGCTACATTTCTGCAGGATGATGACCCAGTGATAGTTCATAAAATGCCACACTAGAGATATTGTATCAATATGAATGACATGTTTTAAAATCTGCATTAAAATTCACAGCACACCATAAAATAAATATTATTAAGAACCAAATCAGCAGTTCCTTACCTTTTAGTGAAGATTCATTTTCCACCTTTTCTTGTTCCAACTTCATAAGTCTTTCCTGATGAAGAAAATTTGCAATTAAAATTAATTAAAATATCAACTGGAATAGCATCAACAGTGTTGAATGAATATCCCATAATTTCAGCAATTTCCAACAATATCACTGACTTCTTCCAAAATTTTATTTTGAGATAAAACCTGCATCATTTTTAAAGAAGAAAACAAAAACAATAAAATCCAACATTTCCACCACAACCACTAGCTAAGAGATATGTGTGATACCTGCCATATATCTTGCATGACTCCGTAACTATCCACAAGTTCAAAATGTTATAGGTCATACCTTTTGATCCCTCATTAAGGCCTTAAGGAACAAATGAACAAGTATATTGAGCAATTACATATCTCACACCTGCAAAGGTCTTAGTAATCTCATGCAGCTATTGTAAACATTAATTATCACTGAAAAAAAGTTAAAACTACATTAATTCTGACAAGAAAATTTTACCCCACTTCTTAAAAAAAAAAAATGAAATTTTAGAAAAAAATAAGCTATTTAATAAAAGTATTGTACTGGTAAAGGGAAAAGACTGGCACTGTCTAGCCAGTATTGTGTTGACATACCGTTGAACCAGGTACCCAGCTACCTGCCTATGAATTATGAAAGGGCATTAAAGACATTTTTTTAAAATTATTTAAGTTTTAAAAAAGTTGTAAATGATTGCTCTTAAAGTCTGCTTCAAAAGGTATTATCATTGTCCACCACAAGAAGTCACATTTTACAGGATAAAAGTCATATGCTTTGAGTAACCTTGGAGTGAGTCAATATTACAAGCATGACTCGTACATTAATAATGACCTTGATTAGTCGGTACAAATGAGATCTTACATAAAAAGCTTGCAGCATGCAGTCTATAACAAACTGAAGGCAAATATTTGTGGAATTCATAGCATGTGGTCTATAACAAACTGAAGGCAAATATTTGTGGAATTCATAGCATGTGGTCTATAACAAACTGAAGGCAAATATTTGTGGAATTCATAGCATGTGGTCTATAACAAACTGAAGGCAAATATTTGTGGAATTCATAGCATGTGGTCTATAACAAACTGAAGGCAAATATTTGTGGAATTCATAGCATGTGGTCTATAACAAACTGAAGGCAAATATTTGTGGAATTCATAGCATGTGGTCTATAACAAACTGAAGGCAAATATTTGTGGAATTCATAGCATGTGGTCTATAACAAACTGAAGGCAAATATTTGTGGAATTCATAGCATGTGGTCTATAACAAACTGAAGGCAAATATTTGTGGAATTCATAGCATGTGGTCTATAACAAACTGAAGGCAAATATTTGTGGAATTCATAGCATGTGGTCTATAACAAACTGAAGGCAAATATTTGTGGAATTCATAGCATGTGGTCTATAACAAACTGAAGGCAAATATTTGTGGAATTCATAGCATGTGGTCTATAACAAACTGAAGGCAAATATTTGTGGAATTCATAGCATGTGGTCTATAACAAACTGAAGGCAAATATTTGTGGAATTCATAGCATGTGGTCTATAACAAACTGAAGGCAAATATTTGTGGAATTCATAGCATGTGGTCTATAACAAACTGAAGGCAAATATTTGTGGAATTCATAGCATGTGGTCTATAACAAACTGAAGGCAAATATTTGTGGAATTCATAGCATGTGGTCTATAACAAACTGAAGGCAAATATTTGTGGAATTCATAGCATGTGGTCTATAACAAACTGAAGGCAAATATTTGTGGAATTCATAGCATGTGGTCTATAACAAACTGAAGGCAAATATTTGTGGAATTCATAGCATGTGGGTCGGATGTCTTAGGAGTTTCATAATTTTGGATCTCTGAATTGGCTTTAAAGGTATTTAATCCTAGTGCAGCATGGCTTCTGCCGAAATGCATATTCAGGCCAAATATTCCATGGCACACTAAGAAGGTGTGAAGAAACCTGGACCCAGGTGGAAAGAAAATCAAACGGTAGGCGTGTCAACTAATGAGAGATGAGAGAAGCTAGATCTACTACTGGGAGAAGCTAACCCTTTAGGCAGGAAAATGCTCCATTCTTATTTGTAAATGCACACAGACCCATCTGTGAGCTGCTAGCTATTGAAGGAGAGAGACATATTGTCAAAGTAAAGCAGAAAGCTTTATGTTGAGGAGGGAATTTAGCTAAAGCCACTACAAGACTTAACTCATAAAAAGAAGAGAATTGAACTGGGTAAACAAGCTTCTAAAAGGTAAGACGGTATCTTGGCTGAGTCTTTGTGCTTGATTTGAGTAGATAGTTGAATATATCAGAATACTGAATCCTCACATAGAGTTGAATTTATTAAATAATTGAATTATGACATGTACTTACATCTCTCAGAATGTAGATTGAGCACTATACGAAATTAGACTGAGTTGGATTTATCTGCATATGTATTTATCTGTATAATTCTGTAATTTTTAGGACGAATGCAAGATGAAGGATTACTTAATAATGATGGATTGATTCCATGTGAGTCTGCTACAAAATTCATTGAGTAATGCTATTGGTGTGTAGAGTGCAAGACATGAATCAAATAAGTGGAAATTTATATGTAGATAAGGCCTGGTAAAATTGTTCTCCCATGAGTTTAATTTCAAAGAGTAGAATAGGGAGACAAGGGTGCATCTCCCTTATATTTCTTCAGGCTTCATGACTGGAACATAGTGTCACGTAAATCACCACAAAATTTAAACAAGGTCATTGGAGCTTGAAATATAAGGATGTAGAATCCACTCATCATGTTTTTCAGGATGGATTGTATTCATACAGCATGCTAAAAACTCTTTGTTAATGAGCTAAATGCATAACTTAGCCCAATAAATGATGAAACTTTATGAGCTTGTTTGTTGTAAGGGTATAGCAGTGACAAAGATGCATATTGTCATCAATTTCGTAACTCTAGTATTAATAGTGCCTGACAATGAACACTACATATAAAATTTACCTCAAGCAGGTGAAGCATAAAATATGAGTCATAATGACCTACTACTGAAATAAAATAATGCTCATTAGGCTGTAGCCTCTCACCATGTGATATGATTCTGTATAGGATAGTATGTATATAGTATGCAAAGTGACATGATTCTGTATTGGATAGTATGTATATAGTATGCAAATTGACATGATTCTGTATAGGATAGTATGTATATAGTATGCAAAGTGACATGATTCTGTATAGGATAGTATGTATATAGTATGCAAAGTGACATGATTCTGTATAGGATAGTATGTATATAGTATTCAAAACTGCTATTTGGTCATAAGATCAGTGCAAAGCTGAACCTATGCCAGTAAAATGTGAAGTGAAGGTCACAACGACTTCCTGTCTAATGATTCAAGCAATAATAGTATAAACACAAAATTTAACCAAAGTCAGTGAAGCATGAAATATGAGCCAAAGCAACTTGGAGAACTAAAGATATGTCCTCTCACAAACTTTAATAAATCTATGAAAAAACCTGTAGTCATAAATTTAATGCATAAACTTAAGTCTGATGATTCTAGCATGAACAGTGCTTCAAATTAAACCCATTTCACCAAAACATGAAATATAGTTCAGAGTGACCGATGCATGTGATGTGGTTATAGTACTCATCACAATGCATCCACAAACCAAGTCCATGTTCTAAGCATAACAGTGCAGGTACCACATACAGAAAAAACTATTTGATTAGGAACTAAATAGAAAAACACAAGCTAAGTTTAAAATATAAAATATATGTCACTATGACCCTCTAACAGAGATGTATACTGTTATCTGATGACTCTAGCATGAACAGTCTGCAAAATAAACTTTAAACAAAACACAAGTCACTGGAACATGAAATAGAGAACAGTGAAGATCCAATTGAATCTATGACACAGGTCATGGTGATTACAAGGATAAGTATGGTACCAAAATGTATGACAGCATGGTTATGTGTATGCATTTTCTTAAATTAAATATTAATTATTGTTCTAAAAGTTAAAACTAATATAGTTTAACTATAGTTTATTTAGTCCTGAATGTTAAATGCAATATAATTTGAATGTCATTAAAAAAAACTTCAATAAAATGTATGTAGAGTGATAGACTTCTACAATGTTGGCCAGGTACTAAACTGGGTTAAAAAAAAAGAGGACATCAGGTTTATCATAACAAATAACAAGGTCAAACATTTTTTTTCGCCATGCCCAGCTTTCATTGCGATTACACAGCACACGACATTTAATCTGGCTTGTGCTGGATAATATCCAAAATTTTCAGTGTACTTTCACATTGCTTTTTTGCCATATGTATTTATTAGGGCATGTAACTAATGCCCTTTCCAAGGAATTGGATGTAGGGGGATCCAAATAAAAATCAATAATTGTCATTTAAAGTATGAATGTGTCACCCATTACTGAAACAGTTGGTACTGAATGCTTACATGACCTATATTACTTGTACTAAAATAGAGACGCATAGTCATCAATTTGAATGCAGAATGAACTAAACTTGAGAAGTAAATATTTTTTTTAATTTAACCAAAGTCAGCAAGGTGTAAAATATGGGTCACAGTGACCTACTGCTGGTAATGAGGGTGTGGCATTCATAAAGATGCACAGCCTAAAAAAGTTTAATCATTCCAGATATAACAGTGTCTATACAGTGTTCAAAAGAACTGAGCTAAATGCAAAAGATTTGCCAAAATATAACAAATGAGCTTTTATGTAAAAAGTTTGCCCCCTCCCGTGGAGGTAGGTGCAAACAAAACCCACTCCAAACTATTGTCTAGACTCTACATATGCATACGCTTTTATATGTGCAGACACTGATGCCAGAACTAGGGCTAGTACAGAACATGCATCTACTTCATAGAGCTGTGATAAAAATCATATTCTTCTTGCAATGTGTAGGCAAGTATACCTACAGAGGTTACTATAGTGATATAAAAAAGACCTTTGAAACTCCCACTGCATGCTGCATAAAGGTTGTTAATTTTGACACTGAGAAGCAAATATCTAAATGGTGATATTCTATCACGAAAGAGGACACGAATTTAGTAAGGGTGAATGCAAAAAACTCCACATGTAAAGTATACTTTGAAAATGTTATGATGAAAACAAATGAACAGAAGGATACGGTACATCATCATATCACTGATATATGAGATGTGTATTTAAATATGTACTAATTAAGTACTTGATGATGTCTGCACAATCTTAAGGCAGATTTCTGTTGCTACTGAGTCATATTATATATACATGTATTCTTAACGGTTGATGATTTTCATATCAATCAGGGCCATGCCTGATGAACAAAACTAAACATCCCCAATGTCCTTCATTCATTACATTAAACATCCCCAATGTCCTTCATTCATTACATTAAACATCCCCACTGTCCTTCATTCATTACATTAAACATCCCCACTGTCCTTCATTCATTACACTAAACATCCCCACTGTCCTTCATTCATTACACTAAACATCCCCACTGTCCTTCATTCATTACACTAAACATCCCCAATGTCCTTTATTCACTAAAATAAAAACATCCCCACTGTCCTTTATTCATTACACTAAACATCCCCACTGTCCTTCATTCATTACATTAAACATCCCCACTGTCCTTCACTCATTACACTAAACATCCCCACTGTCCTTCATTACACTAAACATCCCCACTGTCCTTCATTCATTACATTAAACATCCCCACTGTCCTTCATTCATTACATTAAACATCCCCACTGTCCTTCATTCATTACACTAAACATCCCCACTGTTCTTTATTACACTAAACATCCCCACTGTCCTTCATTCATTACATTAAACATCCCCACTGTCCTTCATTCATTACACTAAACATCCCCACTGTCCTTCATTCATTACATTAAATATCCCCACTGTCCTTCATTCATTACACTAAGCATCCCCACTGTCCTTCATTCATTACACTAAACATCCCCACTGTCCTTCATTCATTACACTAAACATCCCCACTGTCCTTTATTCATCACATTAAACATCCCCACTGTCCTTCATTCATTACACTAAACATCCCCACTGTCCTTTATTCATTACACTAAACATCCCCACTGTCCTTCATTCACTACACTAAACATCCCCACTGTCCTTTATTCATCACATTAAACATCCCCACTGTCCTTCATTACACTAAACATCCCCACTGTACTTTATTCATTACACTTAACATCCACACTGTCCTTCATTCATTACATTAAACATCACCACTGTCCTTCATTCATTACACTAAACATCCCCACTGTCCTTTATTCATCACATTAAACATCCCCACTGTCCTTCATTGCACTAAACATCCCCACTGTCCTTTATTCATTACAGTAAACATCCCCACTGTCCTTCATTACACTAAACATCCCCACTGTCCTTCATTCATTACACTAAACATCCCCACTGTCCTTTATTCATCACATTAAACATCCCCACTGTCCTTCATTGCACTAAACATCCCCACTGTCCTTTATTCATTATACTAAACATCCCCACTGTCCTTCATTACACTAAACATCCCCACTATCCTTCATTCATTACATTAAACATCCCCACTGTCCTTCATTCATTACATTAAACATCCCCACTGTCCTTCATTCATTACATTAAACATCCCCACTGTCCTTCATTCATTACACTAAACATCCCCACTGTCCTTCATTCATTCCACTAAACATCCCCACTGTCCTTTATTCATTACACTAAACATCCCCACTGTCCTTCATTCACTACACTAAACATCCCCACTGTCCTTTATTCATCACATTAAACATCCCCACTGTCCTTCATTCATTACACTAAACATCCCCACTGTCCTTTATTCATTACACTAAACATCCCCACTGTCCTTCATTCACTACACTAAACATCCCCACTGTCCTTTATTCATCACATTAAACATCCCCACTGTCCTTCATTACACTAAACATCCCCACTGTACTTTATTCATTACACTTAACATCCACACTGTCCTTCATTCATTACATTAAACATCACCACTGTCCTTCATTCATTACACTAAACATCCCCACTGTCCTTTATTCATCACATTAAACATCCCCACTGTCCTTCATTGCACTAAACATCCCCACTGTCCTTTATTCATTACACTAAACATCCCCACTGTCCTTCATTACACTAAACACCCCCACTGTCCTTCATTCATTACACTAAACATCCCCACTGTCCTTTATTCATCACATTAAACATCCCCACTGTCCTTCATTGCACTAAACATCCCCACTGTCCTTTATTCATTATACTAAACATCCCCACTGTCCTTCATTACACTAAACATCCCCACTATCCTTCATTCATTACATTAAACATCCCCACTGTCCTTCATTCATTACATTAAACATCCCCACTGTCCTTCATTCATTACATTAAACATCTCCACTGTCCTTCATTCATTACATTAAACATACCCACTGTCCTTCATTACACTAAACATCCCCACAGTCCTTCATTCATTACACTAAACATCCCCACTGTCCTTCATTCATTACACTAAACATCCCCACTGTCCTTTATTCATTACACTAAACATCTCCACTGTCCTTCATTACACTAAACATCCCCACTGTCCTTCATTACACTAAACATCCCCACTGTCCTTCATTCATTACACTAAACATCCCCACTGTCCTTTATTCATTACACTAAACATCTCCACTGTCCTTCATTCATTACATTAAACATCCCCACTGTCCTTCATTCATTACACTAAACATCCCCACTGTCCTTCATTCATTACACTAAACATCCCCACTGTCCTTCATTCATTACATTAAACATCCCCACTGTCCTTCATTCATTACACTAAACATCTCCACTGTCTTTTATTCATTACACTAAACATCTCCACTGTCCTTCATTCATTACATTAAACATCCCCACTGTCCTTCATTCATTACATTAAACATCCCCACTGTCCTTCATTCATTACACTAAACATCCCCACTGTCCTTCATTCATTACATTAAACATCCCCACTGTCCTTCATTCATTACATTAAACATCCCCACTGTCCTTCATTCATTACACTAAACATCCCCACTGTCCTTCATTCATTACACTAAACATCCCCACTGTCCTTCATTCATTACACTAAACATCCCCACTGTCCTTTATTCATTACATTAAACATCCCCACTGTCCTTTATTCATTACACTAAACATCCCCACTGTCCTTCATTCATTACATTAAACATCCCCACTGTCCTTCACTCATTACACTAAACATCCCCACTGTCCTTCATTACACTAAACATCCCCACTGTCCTTCATTCATTACATTAAACATCCCCACTGTCCTTCATTCATTACATTAAACATCCCCACTGTCCTTCATTCATTACACTAAACATCCCCACTGTTCTTTATTACACTAAACATCCCCACTGTCCTTCATTCATTACATTAAACATCCCCACTGTCCTTCATTCATTACACTAAACATCCCCACTGTCCTTCATTCATTACATTAAATATCCCCACTGTCCTTCATTCATTACACTAAACATCCCCACTGTCCTTCATTCATTACACTAAACATCCCCACTGTCCTTCATTCATTACACTAAACATCCCCACTGTCCTTTATTCATCACATTAAACATCCCCACTGTCCTTCATTCATTACACTAAACATCCCCACTGTCCTTTATTCATTACACTAAACATCCCCACTGTCCTTCATTCACTACACTAAACATCCCCACTGTCCTTTATTCATCACATTAAACATCCCCACTGTCCTTCATTACACTAAACATCCCCACTGTACTTTATTCATTACACTTAACATCCACACTGTCCTTCATTCATTACATTAAACATCACCACTGTCCTTCATTCATTACACTAAACATCCCCACTGTCCTTTATTCATCACATTAAACATCCCCACTGTCCTTCATTGCACTAAACATCCCCACTGTCCTTTATTCATTACACTAAACATCCCCACTGTCCTTCATTACACTAAACATCCCCACTGTCCTTCATTCATTACACTAAACATCCCCACTGTCCTTTATTCATCACATTAAACATCCCCACTGTCCTT
This sequence comes from Unio delphinus, assembly GCA_029339505.1. NCBI lineage: Eukaryota > Metazoa > Mollusca > Bivalvia > Unionida > Unionidae > Unio > Unio delphinus. The sequence goes on from JAQISU010000010.1 coordinate 15,975,400, forward strand.
CATTGCACTAAACATCCCCACTGTCCTTTATTCATTATACTAAACATCCCCACTGTCCTTCATTACACTAAACATCCCCACTATCCTTCATTCATTACATTAAACATCCCCACTGTCCTTCATTCATTACATTAAACATCCCCACTGTCCTTCATTCATTACATTAAACATCCCCACTGTCCTTCATTCATTACACTAAACATCCCCACTGTCCTTCATTCATTACACTAAACATCCCCACTGTCCTTTATTCATTACACTAAACATCCCCACTGTCCTTCATTCACTACACTAAACATCCCCACTGTCCTTTATTCATCACATTAAACATCCCCACTGTCCTTCATTCATTACACTAAACATACCCACTGTCCTTTATTCATTACACTAAACATCCCCACTGTCCTTCATTCACTACACTAAACATCCCCACTGTCCTTTATTCATCACATTAAACATCCCCACTGTCCTTCATTACACTAAACATCCCCACTGTACTTTATTCATTACACTTAACATCCACACTGTCCTTCATTCATTACATTAAACATCACCACTGTCCTTCATTCATTACACTAAACATCCCCACTGTCCTTTATTCATCACATTAAACATCCCCACTGTCCTTCATTGCACTAAACATCCCCACTGTCCTTTATTCATTACACTAAACATCCCCACTGTCCTTCATTACACTAAACACCCCCACTGTCCTTCATTCATTACACTAAACATCCCCACTGTCCTTTATTCATCACATTAAACATCCCCACTGTCCTTCATTGCACTAAACATCCCCACTGTCCTTTATTCATTATACTAAACATCCCCACTGTCCTTCATTACACTAAACATCCCCACTATCCTTCATTCATTACATTAAACATCCCCACTGTCCTTCATTCATTACATTAAACATCCCCACTGTCCTTCATTCATTACATTAAACATCTCCACTGTCCTTCATTCATTACATTAAACATCCCCACTGTCCTTCATTCATTACACTAAACATCCCCACTGTCCTTCATTCATTACACTAAACATCCCCACTGTCCTTTATTCATTACACTAAACATCTCCACTGTCCTTCATTACACTAAACATCCCCACTGTCCTTCATTACACTAAACATCCCCACTGTCCTTCATTCATTACACTAAACATCCCCACTGTCCTTTATTCATTACACTAAACATCTCCACTGTCCTTCATTCATTACATTAAACATCCCCACTGTCCTTCATTCATTACACTAAACATCCCCACTGTCCTTCATTCATTACACTAAACATCCCCACTGTCCTTCATTCATTACATTAAACATCCCCACTGTCCTTCATTCATTACACTAAACATCTCCACTGTCTTTTATTCATTACACTAAACATCTCCACTGTCCTTCATTCATTACATTAAACATCCCCACTGTCCTTCATTCATTACATTAAACATCCCCACTGTCCTTCATTCATTACACTAAACATCCCCACTGTCCTTCATTCATTACATTAAACATCCCCACTGTCCTTCATTCATTACACTAAACATCCCCACTGTCCTTTATTCATTACACTAAACATCTCCACTGTCCTTCATTCATTACACTAAACATCCCCACTATCCTTCATTCATTACATTAAACATCCCCACTGTCCTTCATTCATTACATTAAACATCCTCACTGTCCTTCATTCATTACACTAAACATCCCCACTGTCCTTTATTTATTACACTAAACATCTCCACTGTCCCTCATTCATGACATTAAACATCCCCACTGTCCTTCATTCATTACATTAAACATCCCCACTGTCCCTCATTCATCACATTAAACATCCCCACTGTCCCTCATTCATCACATTAAACATCCCCACTGTCCTTCATTCATTACATTAAACATCCCCGCTGTCCCTTATTCATCACATTAAACATCCCCACTGTCCTTCATTCATTACACTAAACATCCCCACTGTCCTTCATTCATTACACTAAACATCCCCACTGTCCTTCATTCATTATATTAAACATCCCCACTGTGAATCATTCATTACATTAAACATCCCCACTGTCCCTCATTCATCACATTAAACATCCCCACTGTCCTTTATTCATTACACTAAACATCCCCACTGTCCTTCATTCATTACACTAAACATCCCCACTGTCCTTCACTCATTACACTAAACATCCCCACTGTCCTTCATTCATTATACTAAACATCCCCACTGTCCTTCATTACACTAAACATCCCCACTGTCCTTCATTCATTACATTAAACATCCCCAATGTCCTTCATTCATTACATTAAACATTCCCAATGTCCTTCATTCATTATACTAAACATTCGCAATGTCCTTCATTCATTATGCTAAACATCCCCGCTGTCCTTCACTCATTATACTAAACATCCACACTGTCCTTCATTCATTACACTAAACATCCCCAATGTCCTTCATTCATTACACTAAACATTCCCAATGTCCTTCATTCATTACATTAAACATCCACTGTCAATCATTTATAAAACTAAACATCCCCACTGTCTTTTATTCATCACATTAAACATCCCCACTGTCCTTCATTCATTACACTAAACATCACCAATGTCCTTCATTCATTACACTAAACATCCACACTGTCAATCATTCATTAAACTAAACATCTCCACTGTCCTTCATTCATTATACTAAACATCCACACTGTCCTTCATTCATTATACTAAACATCCCCACTGTCCTTCATTCATTACACTAAACATCCCCACTGTCCTTCATTCATTATATTAAACATCCCCACTGTGAATCATTCATTACATTAAACATCCCCACTGTCCCTCATTCATCACATTAAACATCCCCACTGTCCTTTATTCATTACACTAAACATCCCCACTGTCCTTCATTCATTACACTAAACATCCCCACTGTCCTTCATTCATTAAACTAAACATCCCCACTGTCCTTCATTCATTATACTAAACATCCCCACTGTCCTTCATTACACTAAACATCCCCACTGTCCTTCATTCATTACATTAAACATCCCCAATGTCCTTCATTCATTACATTAAACATTCCCAATGTCCTTCATTCATTATACTAAACATTCGCAATGTCCTTCATTCATTATGCTAAACATCCCCGCTGTCCTTCACTCATTATACTAAACATCCACACTGTCCTTCATTCATTACACTAAACATCCCCAATGTCCTTCATTCATTACACTAAACATTCCCAATGTCCTTCATTCATTACATTAAACATCCACTGTCAATCATTTATAAAACTAAACATCCCCACTGTCTTTTATTCATCACATTAAACATCCCCACTGTCCTTCATTCATTACACTAAACATCACCAATGTCCTTCATTCATTACACTAAACATCCACACTGTCAATCATTCATTACACTAAACATCACCAATGTCCTTCATTCATTACACTAAACATCACCAATGTCCTTCATTCATTACACTAAACATCTCCACTGTCAATCATTCATTAAACTAAACATCTCCACTGTCAATCATTCATTAAACTAAACATCCCCACTGTCCTTCATTCATTACACTAAACATCACCAATGTCCTTCATTCATTACACTAAACATCCACACTGTCCTTCATTCATTACACTAAACATCCACACTGTCAATCATTCATTACACTAAACATCCACACTGTCCTTCATTCATTACACTAAACATCCACACTGTCAATCATTCATTACACTAAACATCCCCACTGTCCTTCATTCATTACACTAAACATCACCAATGTCCTTCATTCATTAAACTAAACATCACCAATGTCCTTCATTCATTAAACTAAACATCCACACTGTCAATCATTCATTAAACTAAACATCACCAATGTCAATCATTCACTAAACTAAACATCACCAATGTCCTTCATTCATTACACTAAACATCACCAATGTCCTTCATTCATTACACTAAACATCACCAATGTCCTTCATTCATTACACTAAACATCACCAATGTCCTTCATTCATTACACTAAACATCACCAATGTCCTTCATTCATTACACTAAACATCACCAATGTCCTTCATTCATTACACTAAACATCCCCACTGTCCTTCATTCATTACACTAAACATCCACACTGTCCTTCATTCATTACACTAAACATCCCCACTGTCCTTCATTCATTATACTAAACATCCCCACTGTCCTTCATTCATTACACTAAACATCCCCACTGTCCTTCATTCATTATACTAAACATCCCCACTGTCCTTCATTCATTACACTAAACATCACCACTGTTCATTAAGCTAAGCACTTACTGCAGATGAACACCACTCATAAAAATGTGATTTATCTTCCTCCTTGGACAATTTGCTGACAGATAAATCGGGAAGTTACAAGAATATGAATGGCACAAAGGTATGAGGTCATTACCTTCAAATGTGACTGTGACATCACCTGCTGTATGCTTTAACAAACATCAAAGAGTACTACTATGAAATTATGACCATATTTTATGCTTCAATTATAACAGTGGTATTAAGTTTGTTTGATTTTCAATATACATGCAAAAGAATATCTGCATCTTTCTTGTTTAAATTCCCACATTGATTCTAAATGTTAGTAATGAATTTTATCTAATCAATCCAATTGATGCAGTCAGGATTAAACCTGCTTGATGGAAAATGTGAAAGCACATGACTGCATAATCTTTTAGACTGGTATATACATTGTCACAATTTGATTGTGGATTTTTGGGAGTTTTTTTTAATGATAAATCCACAAAATTATGTACCCACAAATTTAAAGTGATCCACATTATTGTAGTCAGATGGCCATATAGATGCAAAGGAGGCACACATAATCCAAATCAAAACAACAACAAAAACCAAATTATGATTTTTATTACTGTTAAAATATATTGTGACAAAGCTTTATCAATGGTTACCATAGTATTCAAGTGTTTGCAAGCTATACATTAAAGCATATTCAGTTAAAGGTGATATCTTTATACAAACAGGATGAATTTGAGTGAGTTACAATAAGCTGTATTATTGTTTGTCATTTGTTAAGAGATTCTTGCATGCATAATAAATCTTGCAAATCTAACACTAATGAATGCTATAAATTATCTAGATAAATCAAATGGTTGAATAAAAGGGGTTAAATTTTGAATGATGAATAAACTGTTCCTATTCGTGATGTCATATTGAAGTGTTAAATTTATAAATGACATTCCCAATGGAATAATGAGACTTACTGAGACAATAGCATGCATTTGTGTATGTCTGTCTGTCTGTCTGTCTTTCTGTCTGTCCGTATGTATGTATGTATGTATGTATGTATGTATGTATGTATGTATGTATGTATGTATGTATGTATGCATGCATGTATGTATGTGTGAATACCTCCATCTTTATCAGCCTCTCTTCATGAGCAACCAACTCAGACTTTAGATGTTGGTTTTCCTCTTCAATATCATTTGAGCTGTTTTTCCTACTAATGGGTCTGTAATTTAGAAACATAACAAGAAATGTCGTTTTAAGAAACACATGATATGCCTTCAAGACAGTTTGTTGATATATCAAAGGATATAAGCCACAGACCCCAAATTGGGTCCTAAAACAAACCATTTCAGTAACATACTTCATAATATAATCGCCTAGTCAACAACATAACCCAAGAGCAGAAGTGATAATTGGTAACAAATTTAATGCGATGGTTAATTCCAAATATTGATCATACTTTATTTAATAATAATAATAATAATAATAATAATAATAATAATAATAATAATAATAATAATAATAATAATAATGATAATAATAATAATAATAATAATGATAATAATAATAATAATAATAATAATAATAATAATAATAATAATAGTAATAATAATAGTAATAATAATAATAATAATAATAATAATAATAATAATAATAATAATAATAATAGTAATAATAATAATAATAATAATAATAATAATAATAATAATAATAATTAGCAGCATTATAATAAAAAGTCACATACTTCTTGGCCCCATACTCCATTCTAAAACATAACCATAGGGCAACAGGTGTATATGGTGAAAGGGAATCATGGGATCATAAAATATTGCAACTATTAAGTTAAATGTGTGAGGATATATTTAAATACTAGAAACCAATTTGGGGATACAAAATGTTTTTTTAATAACACTTAATTGATCATATAATATATTCATTACCTCGCAAACCCAGCCCATACTATATAAGATTTATGTTCACCATGTCTTCCATTTTGTTTTAGCAACAAAAATGAAAAAAGTCCTCTATTTGCAGATGCATGGTCACCCCTAGGAAAGAGGGATTGGGCCAAATTATGTCAATCATCAATTGCTTCTGTAGCAGATAGGGATACACTTCCAGAGGCATAACTGTGAAGAGGGCTTGGGAGGGTGTGTCCATATTATGATCAGCAATTATTATCTAAGAAACATTTTCCTCCAAAAGCTCTTTCTGTTTTTATATTATCATAATATGTTAGGAGAATAGGCAGCAGGTGGAAGGAATTACCATCAGTGTTGTATAAATTAATGTTCTAAAGGTAAAGATAATAAATTATAATTACCGTAGCAATAATTACAATTACTCAGTCACACTATAATAATCTATAGAAATTACTTTTTTCTATGCAGGTAACAATTACATAACTTCCTTTCAGTCTATCACAACTCATAGTTCTTATTGGTTAATTGATGTCAAATGATAATGACACAGCTCATCAAGATATGGAAAAACCCTTGTGTCCTGACCTGAAGGCCATGATTTCACAAGAAAGGAGTGGCTTAAACCAACTGGGCTGCCTAGAAATGGAGGCACACTCCTGCATAAGATCCAAATTATAAACCTATTGTGACAAATGGACAAGCATAAATTGCCCTTAATTTATTAACTGCATCATCACTTCTTGTACCAATTGATACATTTGTAACTCTAACAGTCTGAGACAAACTTAGAGAAAGCACCTCCACTGCTCCTTTTCTCCTCCAGTTCTACAGATCTGATAGTCAGCATTGTATGTGCGATACTGGGGGGGGGGGGAAACTACCATGATGTCTCCCACTATGCTGTCAATACCATATTAGGGTGAAGACTCAAAATGAATGAAACTCTATGCATCATTTCTTGTTCTTATTGCTCTTTTTCAACACTGCAGAACACAGTTTCTAAATGAATACGATACATGCTGAAGTCAAATGGGATATAATACATGCAAGGCACATCTCAATTAGTACCATCACTTTAAACTTCTTATACTAGCTACATTTTTCATTGCTTCATCGAAAAGACATGAAAGACAAAAGAAAAGACAATATGTATAAAAAGCCACAAAAATAACTCAGTAGAAAAGCCAGTATCAAGATCAATGCAGTATGCATTAATAAAAACCAACAACACATACTGAAGAAACCCACTTGAACATAATGTCAGAACAAAATGTTCTATGGATCATTTATACAAACAAATGGCATCAATAACAATTAGATAATTGCAGATAAACACAATCTGTTTTAAACGTTTTAGTGTAATGTAAATGTATATTGTGACTTTTGTCCATGATTGAGGGTTGCAGATGGAGTTTTTGTATACCTGGCTTCTGTCATGAATTAAAGTGGTAAAAAAGTTATTTCTTAGAATTTTATTTCAAAAACCTAACCTTATTTACTTACGACTCACTGCCATCTCACCTTTGCCTGCGTGGGATCGAGTCTAAGATTTGGTCAATGTGGTTATTTGATAACGTAGCCCAACTGGAAAAGACTACATCTGTCGGGGCATGGCTTAAAAAGGGAAACAATTTTCCCCATGCACATCCAGTGGAACTCACGAAGCCGTGTCTTAAGAAGCTGTCTATCGGGCTAGAAAATGTGGACTCCATTCTCCATCACACAGCCTGAGGGATGATGGTTAGAAATGCTTTTTAAAAACTTTTGAACTGGGGTTATTTCCCTGTATGCTGAGTGAAATACCACTTCAAAGATCTAACACAGTCTTGTAATTGGCCTACAGATGAAATGTCCAGATGAGACAGATTTCATTTGAAAAGACTGGTTATACGGTAATAGTTCACGGTGATGAAAGAGGATGCCAATATAAAACTGAATGAACCACCTTGTCGAAACTGCAGGTAAATGGGGTCTGAAGACAGAACATGTATTACAATAATTCTGCCTGCTGTTACTATGCCCACTGAACTTGGACACAAAAACACAGTTATCTCATTCAAGAGCACTCTTAAAACTCACCTATTTCAATTAAGAAAATTTAAAGACCTAATAATGTTGCCTTAAATTAAAAAACTTCAGCATATTTTCGATTTTCTAATTTCATGTTGTTTGTTTTTGTAATCATATCATGATATACATTTTGTCCAATGCTGTAAAGCACTTATTATCCTGGGTTTCGTCAATGTCATAAATTGGAATTTTTCTTTCCTTATTGGCAACAAAATGTACCATCTTACGATTTTTTGGGCAACAGCATTTCTGGCTGTTTAATTTGTACATTCAATCATTGATTTGGAGTGGAGAAATTCAAAGGCATCATGAAAGGAGCCCACAAACTTGGATGCACAATGCATTGGAATATATCTGTTACATAAACAAATCCTTTGTTCGTATTGACAAACCCATCTTTACAGGGCATTTTTACATCATAATCTGCTTATGTTGTCATCTGGCCTGAGTACTGTATGCTGTGACACACTCATTCATGCTAACGGACTATACCTACAATCAACAGACCTTTAAAGACGCAAACAGAAACAGCTACAATAAATGAACGACGGCTAATCATTGTTTTCTTTAATGTACGTGTACCAATAAAATAGTTTTGCTGAAACTTCAAACTTAGACTTTGCATGTTCATCATCTCATCCAAAGATTAAGTTAACAAAATTAATAGCATTTAGATTTAGTGCTAATCAGGTCAATAGTTCCTGAAAATATCTAGACAGCTGGAAACTTGGGCTGAGGTATGATATAAAGTTAAAGCGAATGCTCTCTGTTATATATGTATCAAGGCACAAGTTGTCAATTCATTTACAACTGGCTGTATTATTTTGTAGAAGTGTGTCACCAAACATGAATCTTGGTAGGGTAAGTAATATATGTTAATATTTCTCGTTGATCTTTTACTTTGCCGTCAATCCCGTGTTACAACTGCAGCAAGACATAGCAAAACAAACAAGTTTTGCATAATTTAAAATAATTTATTTCTCATAATACAGGATTTAAAGAATTAAATTAACTTACAACATAGTGAATGAATTCCCATTTTCTAAAAGCCCTTTCAATTCCAATAGTTGCAAGAAATATGAAAAAGTTCTATCAAAAAATGCCCTTCTGTATTTCAAAAAGTACAGAAAGATTTCCAAAGAATTCAAATAGTTTAGTTAATACCATACAGTTATTCTAGTGTGTCATGCAAAAAATTAATCTTTTCAAAAACCAAGTTGGGAGATTGAATCCGAAAACACACAGATTATGACCTACCATCGGGAAGTTTTTTCCGGCATATTTAAGCATCGTTTTCACTAAGTATTCACAAATTCTTTTGGTCCAATACATGTGTTTCATACTCTGATCACCTGGACAATAGCTAAAGATTCAAGCCTGTTTGACATACTTCAAAGAAACTGCCATTTCTATAGTGAGTGAAAGCTCTAGCAACTGACTGACAAATAAATAATGCCCTTTTTTTACTGTAACAAACAATGCCTAAAATTGTTGTGAATTTATGTTAACAGTTCAAATGTGGTCTCAAGCTACTATCTATGTGATAACTATTTCCCATATTTAATATCCCACCTTGTTTCCTTACTGTTAACTCATATATGCATATAACACTGCTTACTAAATAATATATTTATTCCGAATTAGTTTTTTGGGGGCACATGTGCTCTGTGATGTTTCTTCATTCCTTTTAATTTAACGAGTTAAATTAAAATGGGGGTTTGAAGGGGGGCACATATACTCTGTGATATGTGTCTTCACTCCTTCATTTAATTTAATGATGGTAATTAATGCTTAAATATAAGGTACATTGCCAGGTGTTGACTTGTGTAAGTTTCATTTGTAGAAATGGAAATTCTAGTTCGCTTGTTGAGAAATTTATTTACAGCATTATGTGATCATTCTTGGGATTTAGGAAGCAATTCACTATAAGCAAAGCATGTAAAGCGCTGCAAAAATAAATTTCTGAACTTCTGGTTGACAGATGTACTTTGTGAAGCTAGCCATTAAGAGGGGGAGGGCATTTAATTTCTGAATGCATGAAATTGACGGTTGCATTATACATCACTTATCATTGCAAAGTACGATCATAGGGTTTTAGTATTAAAATGTCATTAACTAAAGTTCCTTACAAAAATATTATTTTGACAATAATATGCACAATATAGACTTGCTTAATACTTGATGTTTCTATTCAAAAATCGAGAGAGTGAATGTCGGTAAAGTAGATATTTTACATTTGATAATGCACTTATTTCAGGTGACAACAGACATACATATGCACTAACAGTGATGTGGGATGCAAAGACCATGGAAGTAGAAAAGATTGCTGCTATTAGTGTGTGTAGTTTTGAGTACAAAGACCATACAATTAGTGATGGTGCTAAGCAAGTTTCAGAGGCTACATGGTCTTCTGAAAAATTTGCAAATATTTTATAGACAATTTAAAGGCAAGGTTTACAAACAGTGGGAGACTAAACCTTATTGAGGCCATTAGGCAGTCCTTAAGCAGTCAAAATCTTAAGGGCCCCCTTGCAAATGATCTCCTATCAATATCATGTTTATCTGTTGGCATGGGGGCCCATAGGCACCAGCCTAGTTGGCCTCTTGGTTAATCCAGCACTGTTCACAGAGGATGGTGATTCCATAGTTTTAAGTGCTCTAACCAAGGTGTATAGCTCACAGGCTAATAGTTCCATTCTTTCAGAGGTTTCAGGTATTGTTTCAGGTTACTTGTCTACTTGTGGGTTAGGTAATCAGTCAGAGGTTAGTCAGGAGTTGGCTGGCTTTGTGGTTTATGCTTGGGTTCAAATTCTCATTAATGGTAAGGTGTTTAGAGGTGTTAAGGACTTTAACAAGTTGACAGTGAGATCTAGGTCAACGTATCCTTGTGCATCTGCGGCTGCTGCTAGACTATTGGTGTCACCTGTCAGCATTATAGACTGTGAACATGGATTCAGTAAGATGAACCTCATAAAAACTCATCAGAAATAAACTCTGCATCTCAACTCTAAAGAATTTAATGAGAATCAGCATATACATATGCGAAGAATTATACTTTGAAACTGCATTCAACAAGTGGGAAGCCCTAAAATTGTGACGGAACATCACATGACATTCTATAACATTTAAGTAGTGAAAAACAGTCAATGATTTATTTTTTGTAATATTATAGCTGCATTGCTTGTTATCACAAAAGTAATAACTATCCCATCTTTTTCAATTTTCACTGCCCATTACATTAATAGACTTGGAAAAATATTAACTACTTGTTCTCATGACACTTTTTGGTGACAAAATATTGAGGTTGGCATTTTTTTGGCCAACTTTTTAAAAGCCAGGACCATCTCTGATGAGTCCTCAATATAATGGGCACATTCCTGACCCAAATGCCCCATCCAGGGGCAGGAGGGGTAGCATCAGAAGGGGAGTATATGAAAATATTATATTCAAAATTGAAAGTGACTGACCCAGTGTCAGAGAGATGGTAATAGTGATAGCTTGCAAAATTAACGTATGATTTTCATTTACTAGGTTGACGTATTTGAAGATTTATTATAAATTAGCTGAATTATGAATTTGGGTCTTAGAAGAAACCATGCAATATGCTAACTAGATATATTAATGCACATACAGTACACCTTCTCTATGGTGCTGTATATTGTGACCTTCACTATAAGAGAGGAAGTCATATACTGAAGGATATCCAAACAAGGCTGTGTCATAATCCTGCATATAAACAAAACTTGGATAAATAATTATGTAAAATTATATTATATATGCATATTTTTAACCCAGAAATAAAATTTAGTTAAAAGTTCAAGCAGAAACAATAAAAGACAATTCAAACAAGTAAATGGGATCTAGTGATATAAGAAGGGAAGTAGTGTAGCCTTGCAAATAAATGACTACTTTACTTGGTATTCCTAGCCAGGCTTTTACTATTTCCAGACAGATTTCTTTGCTTAAGATTTGTAGGTCCTGCTGTCTGGGAGCTGCTTGGGTTCTGCTTGGAGGACTGTTCCCGTCTATAACTCACTGGAATACCACTCCGAGTCTGACCAGAAGACATTCTGCTTCTGAAGTGATAAAAAGTAACATTAGTTACACTATAAGAGCAAGTGGGACAATGTTGGTTTGGGGCCAAAGTTTTCTCGTGCCTACACCCTTTAATCCTGCCAAACTATGATACTGTATATCTGGCATCATATGAGAGAATATCAACTGATCTAAATCACAACCATGATTTGCTTTCTAATTTAAAATGATAAACTATTATTTTTTCAATTGGGGCATGTCTTTTTTATGCAACCTTTCCTCTGCATGATAGTTTATATTTTTGAAACGTCTGCAATATCTGGAGAAATGTAGTCAATTATTGCTGATGTAATTTGTAATAGATGTAGTCTGCTCATGTAATCATATACCAATCTTTTCCAAATCTCCCATTAATGCCTCTCTTGTATGGAAAGATTCAAGATTCAAGCAAAAACTATTGCTTTATATATATATATATATATATATATATATATATATATATATATATATATATATATATATATATATATATATATATATATATATAATTAATGGTGAAATGAAATGTGTTTTTGTAAGACATCAAATATATGAAAAGACCAATATATATACTGAATTAATTCTTGGTGCACACTTGAAAATATTATAAAAAATAATATATTATCAAGTAATTTCCACTTGCACATACAAAAGGTAATAAACATGTTTTCAAATTAATGAACATTCTAGCAAGAATGAAAGTGGATAATTTTAAACATGCTGCATATACTTGAAGTAAAATGTTTATAGCTTTTCTTCAAACCTGAATAAAACCCTTAGCAGACAAAACACAATTTACATGGGACACAAACTCTTCTCATGATACAAAATGCATACCACATATCAAGTACATGTATCAAAGGATTCAGGTTATTTTTTAACTACATGAGTTAGGTAGAGTAACACAATTTCTAATATAAATACTCTACATTTTGCACAAAAAAACCACCATCAAATTCTAAAACAAAAGCATACAAAGCTTCATCAAGATATCTCAGACAGTTCAAGAGTTACTAAGTAACCAAACGTGGGATGGATGGATGGAATAATTTTTAATACAAAAGGCAATAACTCCGAAAATGTGCAAAATTGACTCCATATTTTATAGAACGCAATGGCCATCTTCAAACAACCTATCAGGGGATTCACACCCAAATGCCAGCTGCATGTTCCCAGATGTTCCTTGAATGTACTAACCTTAATAGAGTTGATCTCTGAACAAAACATGTCACATCACACTCAGCATGTTCTGCCCTCTTTGATCTTGTCTACTCCCACCTCTAAGGTGATGTGAGTTTTCAAGCTAAAAACCACTTTCATGAACAAATGACAAGAATATTGCTCTCATGTCAAAAACTTACTTACCCAAAGACACCCCATGTCTAGTAATGATAAAGAAACATACCACTATATCCTTATTGACTGCCAGCATGCATTAAGAGCACAGTGTAACTGTGAGACTCTGCTGCTGATCTTGGTACATCAGCTGTCTTCATCTCTTAATGGATGCAAGTATTATGACATAGAATTCATTAACTCCAATAAGGCCTCTGATTGGTACCACATGAATGATTTCTAGCCAAGCTCCACTACTGTGGAATTGTTTATTTGTTTGATTAGGATTTTTAACGTAGCTTTAACAATTTTTCAGTCATATCACTATGATGACTGCAGTGAGGCAGTTTATAGTGATGATTACCACTGGGGCATCATGCCGCAGACATATCCCACCCAGTCACATTATCCTAACACCAGGCCGACCAGGCCTAACACTAACCTCTTAATGCTGAGCGCCAAGTGAGGCAACTGTTAGTGCCACTTTTGTAAGACTTTGGTATGACTTGGCCGGGGATTAAACTCATGACCTCCCGCTCCAACAGCAGATGCTCTAACCACTAAGCCACCAGAGCAGTCTACTGTGTTATAAGAAATAAAAACTGCATCATGACATCTTATAAAATAATTTGTGTGTGGAAACTGATATATACAGAGAGAACATGTAAATACATGTGTATTTCGGTTTTCAGTGTGTTTTTCTAGTAACCCATTTTCATTGTCTGTTACATGAATAGACTTGGAAAATATTTACTTGTTGAATTCTTCTGATGAAATTTTTTGAAAATTGGCAACAAAATATAGAGGTTGTCGATAACTTTTTAAAAGCCTGAACTTTCCCTGCATACACTTAACTAGCATCTACCACTTTACCGGCGTAAAACAACAGACTGCTCTTAACCTTGGGGGAGGGGGGGGGGTCGAACTACATTGCAGGACTAGACCGTCACCAGTTATGAAAGGCACAATGGCAGAAATAGAAATTATTGGTCTGTCAGAGGGTTCGTAGTCTAAGACAGGTTTTACCGTCAGCGACTCCTATCCATGAAGTTTGTGTCCTATATTACCATGGCATAAATGTACTGTATAGTACAATTGTTAAAAACAAAAAGTGGTCGAGAACAGCTTTTGCCCTTCCTAGCGAGAACTCCCTTTGAAAATTTTTACTTGATGCTTTTACTAAGTTGGTGTTTGTCATTTCCATAAAGTCGCTAAGACTGATAATATAATTACGGTCACAGTGTATGTTTAGTACTCCAACAACTCATCCAGAGATTCAAGTTCGGCGCCTCTGAGATGATAACCTCCTTTGGAACGAGTCAGGAAATGTTACCTCCCTTTATAATCAGTGGGTTAAAAAGTCTGAACAGGGCTCATTTTCGCGAAAAGTACATAGGATGAATTTACTATCAGAGTCAATCAATATTTCTGTTTCACTAATTAAATTATTGTATGTAGTAAAAAATTTCACATAGCATTTAATGTATTATTTTTTTTAACGAAGTGTTAAAAATTGGTTATTTTCGCGAAAAGGACTTAATTTCTCCGACAAGGACCCAAAACGTTTTTTCTAGCAGTTTCAATAAATATTTATATTTTACGAATTAAATTAATTTGTTAATAATATAGTAGCCCACGACCCAAATTATACCAAAGTATATCAAATTGTGTTGAAAGAAACCAAGTAAAATTCAGTTACATATATTAAATTCCTGTAATAATTTATATACAAATTTACAATCATCAGATCATCAAAGAGCAGTAATTGACTTCTAACACGCCTGAAATGATGTCATATTTTGTCTTAAAGCATAAAAGCCTATTGTCTAACCAAATGAGAAATAACATAAAATATGTAATTACTATAGCTATCTATCTATCTATCTATCTATCTATCTATCTATCTATCTATATATATATATATATATATATATATATATATATATATATATATATATATATATATATATATATATATATATATATATATATATATATATAATATGACGGGTAAGGCAGAAAAGAATAAATGCAGATCCATCAAAACATATAATTAAATCACAATGGCCTACAGACATGTTTTAATACATCACTATGCAATTGTTACATTAACAGCGATCTCCATTAAACACACCGAAAATTGTAAAGAAATAAATATACGACAAATATTCACCTTTATACTTATGAACTGTTTACCTTATCTTCGTTTACAACGTGTCTTTAATATATTTTGTCAGAGTGAATAAATGAAATTTAAGGGTACGTATGATGTGCAATTTGTTCCTTAATCCAATCCATGATAATGAATGTAATTCATTTTATTGTAGATATTTTGTTTTGAGATATGATACCGTTAATATATCGTTAACAAAAGTTATTATCAAAATACTCTGTGGCGAGGTACATGAAGAAAAAAAATAATTTGTTTCCAATTATGTATGACATTTCTGGATGACAAATAAGGCTATGTAAATACAGGTTAACAAATACGAATAATGACCAGGACAACTTTAAAATTTAGCTGTACGGTCCATTTGCTTTGCGCCAAATATATATCCACCAACCCCAACCCCTGCTCGATTTTTGGGGTTTAACTAATGAATCGTCTTTTTTAAATATTATGTAAATAATGTGTAATGTTACAACAGAACACAGAATCAATAGCTGTTTTCTGATAGACAATTTATTAAGTTACTGAAATATAGGATTAAAAGAAATTTATTTGTATACCATACTGATTCACTAACTACAGTAAAAAAAAATGTGCATTTGTCAAATAGAAATCTTGATCGAAAATGTTACTAAAAACGTGATGGGTCCTTTTAGCAGACAATAATCTCTTTTCATGAACAAAAAACAGTTTAGCGAGAAGGATCCATGTTTAACTCTTTATATTAAGAAAGATATACTAAGTGCTATGGAAAATGAGTTACTACACAAAATAATTTAATTTGTGAAATAGAATAATTTGTGAAATACAATATTGATTGAAACTGTTAGTAAAAACATACTGGGTTCTTTTCTTGAACGGAAAGTTGTTTTTTTTTTCTATGCAAAGAGACACGTTATCGAAAAGGGTCAGTTTTTAAACACTTTATTTTAAATACTTGTTCTCACGACGCTTTTTGAAAATTAATGACAAAATATTGAGGCTGGCATTTTTTTGTTGCTAACTTTTAAACGTCAGGACCATCCCTGATGAGTCCTCAATATAATGGACACATTCCTGACCCAAATGCCCCATCCAGGGTCAGGAGGGGTGCCATCAGAAGGGAAGTATATGACAATATTATATTCAAAATAGACAGTGACTGACCCAGTGTCAGAGTGCTGGTAATAATGATAGCTTGCAAAAATAATGTATGATTTCCATGGACAATTTAAAATTATTTGATACACATAATACTTTCATTTGCGAAAAAAGAAATTGATTGAAACTATTATTAGAAACATCCTCATTCCTCTTCGCAGACGGCAAGTCCTTTTTGCACTTCATACCCACTCCTTCAAAAACCTAGTCTCTATCGCAGGCCACGTGATCGCTACAAAATAAATTAAGAGTATTGGTCAGTAGATATAGGGCTGGGGGTGGGGTGATCTAACGTGTAGAAATTAAAATTATTTTGAATTGTTTACAGGTTGTACACCTAAACTCTGCTCATTCACGGATAAAATTAATTTCTTCTGTAACGAGCCCCTGTTTTTAGTTTGTTACAAGTTTCCCACTCCGAGCTCTGGCAAGTACCCATGTTTTCTGTTACTAGCCACTGTGCCTAACGTATCTGCCAGCCCCAGTGCACCCCCCCCCCCCGCCCCCTGCGTCCTTTACGTGGATCTCTCGATCGGTCGATTCTAATTATAACTTGCATTTCTTCTTCTGTTGCTGATTACCCAAAGAATGATAATGGACGTTGTCCACTTTATGCACTGAACAGCAATAATAATAATAATAATAATAATAATAATAATAATAATAATAATAATAATTTTATTTCAGAGTTAATTCTACAATCAAAACCTAACAATTTCACACAGGATAAGACCCAAAATATATTAATACAACAATCTGCTCCAACGATAAGCATTGATGGTTTACGGCAGAATGCTTGGTGTAACACTCAGATTGCACTGTGAAACATTCCTTTCAAGAGTCTTTTGTTACTACTATCAGTTTTATTCCTAAGTGAATTCACTCTTTTCCAAAGCAAAACACAAAGACGGCTAGCATTGTTATTCCCAAACATTTTCCGACACAGTATGGCCCATTTCGTAACCCATTCCAAACCTGAACCCTTTATTTTACACACGCGTCGTTGCTGAATGCAAACTATTTGTCCAAATCCAAAGAGGGACACAATAAAATTTCATACAATATGTTTTGAGAAAAAAAAACTATATTTAATTTTCTACAATATATTTATTTGTAGACAAAAAGAACGGAGTCTGGTTAGTTTTGTATCATAGGTTAGTCAAATGTACCAGGTCGTATTTTATTTTTATTATTTAATTTCATCTTTTATTGCTTATTCGTGTATTAATTTACCTTGACACATGTGTCAAGCAATGTTATGTCAAATTAACATTCTATCAATGTTGGTAATGCACTAGGTAAAATGATTATAAGATTCTGGAACTAATCTTGATTTCATCTGAAATATTTATTGGTAATAACAATTTCCAGTTTTAAGAGAGAGGGGGCATTGTTTTTCCAAGCAAGGATCACTTTTTAATTTCAATTTAATTTTGTACGTGTGCAATTTTTAAACAGTGAGTAGAAAAGAAAAGAGTAATGAATCAAGTATACGGCTCTAAATTGTATTATACATTCTGACAGTAGCGAATAGCGGTGATGAAATTAGATTTGAAATTACCGTGCCCTCGCACGAGCATCTGCACTATGTGATTATTTCTAAGCATTAAAACACCAAATCTCAGTCGTAATCGCGACTAGATTATTTTAATTTTGTTTCCTTTTTGACTACATCGAAAAACAACAAACAATGTTACGGCGAGTTAGATGGTGTATTTTTGCAACACAACTACCTTTGCGGACACAAAATAATGATCCAACTGTGACTTTTTGTACCAAGTCGGCTATTTGTTAGTGTCAAGTCGGCTATTTGTTAGTGTCCGAGTGGATGAGCAAGCAACAATTTCAATTTGTATTCGGAGGAGGTGGTAACATTATAAGCTTTGTCTGTGTGTGTGTGTGTGTGTCCGTGTGTGTTTGTGTGTGTCTCTGTGTTTGTGTGTGATTTTTATTTTTAACGTAGCTTCTTATTTTTAAAAATTAAGTCTCTACGATGTCTGCAGTCTGGCAGTTTACAGTGATGTCTAGTACTGGGGCATTATACCGCAGACATGAAGCATAATGCCCCATCCAATCACATTATCTGACACCAGTTCGACCAGTCCCAACAGTAATCTCTTAATACTGAGCGCTCTTCCACTAGTCCACCACAGTGTTCTCGTCAAAGTCTTCCTCTGTAACGATAAAATGGATGAATTGATGTGTATGTATTTGTGTCCGTGTGTGTGTGTGTGTGTGAGAGAGAGAGAGAGAGAGAGAGAGAGAGAGAGAGAGAGAGAGAGAGAGAGAGAGAGAGAGAGTTGGGGGGGGGGGGGGAGATAGCAGTGGCGTAGCGAGGATATTTGGCGCCCAGGGCAAAACACCCAATTTGCGCCCCCCGGCTGCCCCTGTTGCGCAGTTATGGACCTTGTTTTCAAAATGAAACATAATAATTATCAGTCATAATATAATTATTAAATTATTAGAATTTAATTTCTAGAAAAAAGTATAGCCTAGGCTAAATTTCCTATAAAACAATATTAGCCTATTTAGAAAAATAATATCCCAAAAATTAATTATGTTAATTATATCATCTGGAGATTGCACATAGTACATTACATTACACGTAGCATTTTACAAAAAAAAATATTTTCCTGCCTTCACTGCTGAAAACTGATCAATAACATCATCAAAGTCAATTATTTCTAGTGTTTCTCTCTCTACACTGAGCAGTGCTAGATTGCGCAAACAGATATGTTACGAGCATGCGGACTGTAGTGTACGGTCAAGGAGGTCTAGGCCTGTACCACGGACTGATATTAAATCGTGTAACCAGTAGAACGCCCGCACGACCGTAATCCAGTCAACAGCTATACAGCAGACGTTGGCCAAAACAACATTGTTTGTATTATGTTACTTAAAATAAGTGTACTTTTCAAGTTTCACTGTTGGGTTCAATATATAATCCAACAAATCCATTGTTGATACTTTGGGCCGATTTGGGCGCCCATTTGGCGCCCCCTTCCCCTAGCCACCGGCGCCCGGGGCGACTGCCCCACCCCCTCGCCACGCCACTGATGACAACCTGATACACACCGAAGTTGTATTGTAACTTCGACCACGTTTCCAAATGAAATCACATTCTCCTTATTGCACTGAATCTACCCAATAAATTAAGCCCATCATAAGCAGAAAAGAAGAACTTAGATGGCTCAACAGAAAAGAAAAAACACATCCATCTCAGATCAACTGCAAAACTTATTTCAATGCACATTCATTAAAAAAATATTACTATATATTTCAAGTTTAAGGAGACCAAAGCGAGATTTTTTAATGTAAAGCGCGTGACGAAGTTCAAAGGTCGCTGGCCGGTGCTATGTGTGCATTATAATTGTCACTGTGTATTGATGACTCTACAGCATAGATTCAATTACTTTTTCTTTCTTTCTTTTTTTTTTTTTTTGTTGTGTATTCCTTTATTATTAAACTTTTATGTAGGAAAACGAAATGAGTTTGTATTTAAACAGTTACTGCATCTGTAATGGATATATGATATCGTTTTCTCGGACTAATGATTCAAGCCGAAAAGTCGCGCGATATTACTCAGAAAATAGCTAGATCATAATTTCCCATACAAAAGCACTCACCTATTGATCCAGAGCTCAGATTTTATAAATTATCATGGATCAATTATCATGGATGGTTCAGATCATTTTTAATGGTTAAAATATTTACTTTTATCTGAGTCCAGGACATTAAACGCTTCACTTGCAAGTTCTAAATTGGTTGACAACTTAAAATGTTGTATAAAAGCGACAAGACTGCATCAAGGCTCTATTATTGTGGCTTACCTTTTTATAGAATGTTGTTTACTTGAAAAATTATTAATTTTTGCCTTAACATCTGAAGCAAAATCAATCTTATTTCATCCATTTTGGCTTATGATAGAACTGTCGGGACATTTGGGAATTTCATGCGAAATACTGTAAGTTCTTTAAAAAATTTCAACTTTATGTTTTAGAGAAATAAATTATTTGTTAAAAATTTTACAAAAGCTGTTTATTTAATTTTTGCTCTTTACTTTACTTAGTTTAGGACCACAGAGTCGTAACAATACAGCTAATAACAATGAACTACTGCCATATTTAGCGTTTTCTCTAAAAACATGAACTACTGGTATATTTAGTGTTTTCTCTAATAACCATGAACTACTGGCATATTTAGTGTTTTCTCTAATAACCATGAACTACTGGCATATTTAGTGTTTTCTCTAAAAACATTAACTACTGGCATATTATATAGTGTTTTCTCTAATAACAATGAACTACTGCCATATTTAGCGTTCTCTCTAAAAACATGAACTACTGGCATATTTAGTGTTTTCTCTAAAAACATGAACTACTGGCATATTATATAGTGTTTTCTCTAATAACCATGAAACTACTGGCATATTTAGTGTTTTCTCTAATAACCATGAACTACTGGCATATTTAGTGTTTTCTCTAATAACCATGAACTACTGGCATATTTAGTGTTTTCTCTAATAACCATGAACTACTGGCATATTTAGTGCTTTCTCTAATAACCATGAACTACTGGCATATTTAGTGTTTTCTCTAATAACCATGAACTACTGGCATATTTAGTGTTTTCTCTAATAACCATGAACTACTGGCATATTTAGTATTTTCTCTAAAAACATAAACTACTGGCATATTTAGTGCTTTCTCTAATAACCATGAAACTACTGGCATATTTAGTGTTTTCTCTAAAAACATAAACTACTGGCATATTTAGTGTTTTCTCTAATAACCATGAACTACTGGCATATTTAGTGTTTTCTCTAATAACCATGAACTACTGGCATATTTAGTGTTTTCTCTAATAACCATGACCTACTGGCATATTTAGTATTTTCTCTAATAACCATGAAACTACTGGCATATTTAGTGTTTTCTGTCCCAATTTCCAATGTGTGTATTTTTAACTGTTGGAAGGAATAGAAGATAGTCGTTTGTAATGATTAAACATCTATTCAATTATATAGAAATCTAACATATCTCTGATCTAGCACTGTTCTGTTGGACTAGACATATGATTTTGTTTTTCAAAGGCAAGTTTATCAGTGAAAAGATTAATATTAAAGTCAGGGAACCAAATTTAGTTCCGCATACGATAATTTGAATAACTAAGTATCATTTTCTACATTTGCTTTCTTACCAGAACATCGTCCAAATGTTTTAGTTTATTCTTTAGGGCAAAGAAACTTTATATATATATATATTTTTTTAAATATGTTAATCGCACGTCTTTAATATTACCATCTATACATCGCTAATAAGTCATTTCTAGTTGCACAGACTCAAATCTGCTATTACATAATGCACCGGCAGTTCTTCGTCTATGCAGTTTGTTAGGAGTTATAAATAGAACTTTAACCCTGATCTGCCGATGCATTATACGACAGCTGATCACACTCTATGTTGTTTACAGCTGGAATAGACTTTCAAGCGAGAATGTGGAATTGTAATTAAAGTTTATTACAATGTGTTGATGTGTATAAACAATCTGTTGTTGATGAATTAACAAATAAAGTATTTCACTTTTCTTCAACTGCATGCTATTATTTTAATTTTATTAACTGCATGCTATTATTTTCATTTTATTAACTGCATGCTATTATTTTCATTTTATTAACTGCATGCTATTATTTTCATTTTATTAACTGCATGCTATTATTTTCATTTTATTAACTGCATGCTATTATTTTCATTTTATTAACTGCATGCTATTATTTTCATTTTATTAACTGCATGCTATTATTTTCATTTTATTAACTGCATGCTATTATTTTAATTTTATTAACTGCATGCTATTATTTTCATTTTATTAACTGCATGCTATTATTTTCATTTTATTAACTGCATGCTATTATTTTCATTTTATTAACTGCATGCTATTATTTTCATTTTATTAACTGCATGCTATTATTTTCATTTTATTAACTGCATGCTATTATTTTAATTTTATTAACTGCATGCTATTATTTTCATTTTTTAACTGCATGCTATTATTTTCATTTTATTAACTGCATGCTATTATTTTCATTTTATTAACTGCATGCTATTATTTTCATTTTATTAACTGCATGCTATTATTTTCATTTTATTAACTGCATGCTATTATTTTAATTTTATTAAGGTTGAAAATCAGCTTCCGTTTACTTCAATGCATTTGTAAAACCTGAAAAAAGGAGCTTTTGCGCACTAAGACAGAAACAACAATTCATCGCTGAGAAGAAAAAAATTGATTTTGTTATGTATATCTTTTTTATAACTCATGTTACATACCTCTATCAATATTATGTTTTATTTTAGTTAATGATTGTACTGATCATCCATAATCAAGAATGACAACTTTTATACATGGGTATACATTCTATTTTAAGATATTAAGAATGTTGATTGCGTAGGATCAATATAGGTGTTTACGATCATTAATAATACTGTTAATAATAAACATTTTTACCATATTGGTGTTATTTCTAATTGGATAGGTCGGTGGGTTCTGACAAGAATTAAATTGTTTCTCAATGGGTAGATCGGTAAGGTGGGTTCTTTGACGACATGGTAAGGTGGGTTCTTTGACGACATGGGCTATTGCGAAGTGTCACTTAATGAGTAGTATCAAAACTTTTAGTCCCGTATTTGTGTATTTAAGGACGGAACATAGCAATTAGTTAATTTCTTTTAAGGATTCCTATTTCATATATTCACGTGTTAATATCAGTCTTCAGATGTGTTTAATGCTGCGTTCAAATATAATTTGAAAAGAGACATTTGTTTTGATTATTCAAGGAAATTGCAAAGTTTTCATTGAACGAAAATATTATTCTGGGACTATTATGAATTTATTAAATGGAGTTCTGGCGAATTTGCAATTTTCCAAATTTAAAACTTACTACATATCAGTTTGAAATATAATAAATGTAATGGGAAAGAGTCTAACATCTATTACCCTGCTCGAAGCACAATTTTCATAAAAGCGAGTTTTGGTGTATGCTGTATTTTGTGTTCGAGTATATACTGTTGATAACTCGGAAAACAGGGTCACCCAATAGGGCTTTTCTCTTTCTTTCTTTTTTTTTTTTTTCTTCTTCTTTTTCTTCTTTTTTTTAATTTTTTTTTTTGTATAGGCCCAGTTTCTATACTATATACAATACTCTCGAAATATCCACAAAACATGAATACATTTTTTCTTTATCGTAGCACCGTAATCTGATCCGAGTCTAGCTTGATATTTTGTTTTTGGAAATTAATCTTGTAATTGACATTTTGAAGAAGAAAAAAAATTTCAATGGTTTATGAAGGCAACATTCGATGAACGTAACTCTATAGTTATCACAAAACAAACATGAAAAAAGAGCTACTTGTTCGTGATAAAAATCATGAAGAAGAAACTAACTCATACATGTTGATGCCTCATTTCATATCGTCTATTGTTCATATTAATCATAACTATATTGTATAATGAAATGCAACTTAGGGTATGCAATTAGTGACCGATTAAAAGAACCAGAAAGTCTGCCATATTTTTCACCATCGCAAGCTCGTCTGTGTGACTTTTAAATTAGTTTTTGCTTGAGATGGTGCTGTCGCGAGTACACATATCAGTGTCCAAATGACTTGCAGATTCAGCATCAAAGCCTGTATAGCAAAGGATTTTTGAAAACAAATCTCTTTGTATCCCAGTGTATAATGATGAATTCATGTCATCAAGTGCAATATAATTGTAGTCGGTTAGTGTTTCCTTCCCAAAGTTTTAATGACTAAAAGTTTAATTACTATACAGAAAAATTGTGTAGCTAGGATCATTTTGCAATCTGATTCAAGCCAGATCTCATTTTAACGCCATGGGAGATTTGATTGTACCTTTCTAATCTAACGGTTACGCTGTACAAGCCGTGATATATTTGTTGTTAATAAATGAAACTGAAAAGTGTTTCAACGAACCCCCCTTAGAAATGTGGCACACATTTTACAACTCCTAAATCGATTAATTAATTTTGTTTGTTTCAAACAACTAAAATGTGTCCTCCATCGTGTCAATATATATAGAAACATGAATCTATAATACTGACACCTTACCCTGCCCGCAACAATCGATGGCTCTAGATGGAAGCACTTTTCACCTTTACTTCCATATATGTGTTCCCTTTTATTTATTTATTTATTTATTTATTTATTTATTTATTTATTTATTTATTTTGTCTATCCTCTTTATATTCTCTTTATTTTCTCAGTCTTTAACACAATGCTTGGCACACTATAGTTTACACTTTTGACTTATTTATTTTCTTTATTATCGTCTTTCATCTTCTCCTTCGTTGTCCACTCTGTTCCTTTATATACTTTGGCTAAATGCTAATATTTAACCAAAGGACACGTGACTGATTATCAAAATATGTATTTTTTTTTATAAAAAAGAAACATATTTTCTACCGCTATATATTCATGTATATGTTTTCGTTCAACATGACCACAATGACTAACAGAGAGAGAGAGAGAGAGAGAGAGAGAGAGAGAGAGAGAGAGAGAGAGAGAGAGAGAGAGAGAGAGAGCAATGTAAACAATTACGTTTAATAAGTTAATATAATTGTTCGGTGTAGGTTACATATTTACAATACAAGTAAATGTAAGGACAAAATACAAAGACATTCAAAGGTTGTAAGTTAAAAAATCGCTTATATCTTCAGGAAAATAAAGCCTTACAAATAAAAGCACATCTCATCTCTTGCAAAGTACCAAAACAAAAAGTACAAGACGCCAAGATACTTTTATAAATACATGAATGAAAAACAAGTTAAAAGGGTAAATTTCTTAAAATATAGCATCAGTATTGGTTAATAAAACTTTGCCTATTAATTGGCATATATAGTCCTGGTGCCTCTGTACAAATACATTTCTAACAGATGCACTTGAATATGCCTGTTACTTTCTACAAACACATTTCTAACACGTGCACATAAACATGCCTGTTATTTAATTTTGTGGTACTGATTTTTTTTTTAATAAGGTCACCTTGCAGAAAAAGTATTTCTAATTAAAAAAACTAATAGTAGCAAATAGGCATATAATCTTTCTAAACTGTCAGCTAACACGCTCTAAACAAGGCTAGGATTTGATAATTAAAACCAGCATTGAAAAACAACAACAAAACAAACAGGTAACAACACGCAACTCATGTTTATGTCAGGTACGATGGAGTCACGAAAAATAAATAAGATAAAACATAAAACAACATTATGCACAAAAAAGAAGCACATTTTAAGCAGATGTCATTATGCGTCTGTTTTTATAAAAGGACATCGTATACCCAAAACTCCCTTAGTTGTTGCCTCACATAATGACTGCCGTCTAATTTAGCTCTTACTTCGTTTTCAATAATAATAAAACACGAATCGGATTAAAAACGAGATCCAGCCATATAGCATGGATCAGTACCGTCTGTACTCGCATAATTAGAGTCCAAGTGCAAACATCATAGACCCTGATATACCATGCAAATCAGGGTCTATGTTTGTTCTACTGTTTATTCCAACAAACTGCAAAGATCAAGATCTTCTGGTGTTTTGTACGACAATAGATCGTGGTCTTTGCTGTTTAAAGCTGGACTCTTTTATAAGCGAATTAAAACGGTAGATTTTGATTTTAATCAGACTCGATAAAGTATGCACTCGTATACGAGCAATGAACTTTGTCTATACGGCGAGTTATATATATATATATATATATATATATATATATATATATATATATATATATATATATATATATATATATATATATATATATATATATAATCATCCTGATCAAGCAGGGTTCGACATATGCAAATACAATTTCATACCATTCATGAAAAAGAAAACCACAAAACGGATTGCCATCAGGTGAAATTTCTTGCATGCTACTTCTGGTTTGGCGTGGATGTTTCTTGCAATTTTGTTTGAGAGGGCAAGGGAAGGCTTGTGTGAGCACAGAGGCTCCTATCGTTGCTTACAATTAATTCAACAGTCAGTCAGTCAGTCATTCGTAAGAAAAAATATATTATTTTATACTTTATGA